>VDFB02193867.1:237015911-237206728 GCA_007258455.2 Sequoia sempervirens | reverse complement strand
GAAGAAACAACTTGTAGAGCGCGAGATAAAAAGGATTGCAGAATTGGAGGCAAAAAATCTTATGAGAATTGAAAAGGAAAAGCAATGACTAGCAATAGTGGCTAAAAAGGAGCTACTAAAGAAGGACAAAGAAAGGGAGGAGCAAAGGAGAGAAAAGGAAGTTGCAAAAACGGAAAAAGATTTAGAGAAAGCATAAGAAAATGCTGCAAAGGAGAGGCAACTCAGCAGCCCTCTAAATCACTTGCCTGACCGCCATAAGTTCTTCACAAATTTTGTGTCTATTCAATGCCCCCAATATTGTCCATCACTTACCCAAGCTACCAACCAAACATTTTAGAGCTGGATTCCTTCTCATTCGCAGTCCTATACACTCTCACCTAGCCCAAGCATTACCCAACCATTTTAGAGTTGGAGTCCTCATTTAGAGTCCTATCAACCCTCACCCACCCTAAGCATAATCCAACCAACTCAATCTTGGAGTCCTCTGTCACAGGCCACATCCAACTCACAAGATAGCTTGGCATCAAATTTCAGTTTTCTTGCATTTTTTGATTGATTTGAATGTTTGATTGCTACTTTTTTGTTGTGAAGTTTTTGATGGATTTGAAACGATGTTTGAACTTTTTTGTTTTGAATGTTTGTAACTTGAAACAACAATTTGGATTGAATACAAACAACATATTTCATCATGTTACTATCTATCTCTGCAATAGGAAACATATATATATATATATATCAACTATACAAAACATATGTATCTATACATCTAATTAAGTTGAATGAAAATGAACAAGGCTATAGGAAACATATGTATCTATTTATCTTAATCTATACATATATGTATCATAATGTTGTATCATACTGTTGTTTGAAGTTATTTAGAAATTTCAATATGTTGTATCAGAAAGGGTTAGAAATATTTATACCATAGTGTTATTTGTATATAAATTTGATAATGCTGTATCATAAAGTGTTATGTTGTATGAAGTTATATTTGAGTATGTTGTTTGAGAAATGGTATTAACATAAGGAGTCAGCATATACATACGAATATGCATATATGCATATATCATATACGTATACATATATGCATATACATATAGATACATATATGCATATGCATATGTATATGTATATGCATATGCATATGTATATGTATATGCATATGCATATGTATATGCATATCAAAAAATGATACAAAGTGTAACAACAAATGCATACATGTAAGATTGAGTGTAATTGATGAACAAACTAATCATGCATCGAATTGAGCTGATTGGAAATGAACAAGGGTCTTTGTGCAATGAAACAAAAAATGCATGTTATACTATCACATCCCCAATTATAATTGACACAAAACAAACAATGATACAATGTGTAACAACAAATTCAAACATGTAAGATGTAATGCTCCATCACGCAAACCCCAAATGACAACTAAGACAACAATTATGACACCTTTTTTTTAAGTAAACATACATGAAATGTACATTAAGTTACTATACACAACATTCAATTAAATAGATACAATAACAACCTAAGTCCTCTAGGGTACACATGAAGACATTACATCACCTAAACCCATAACATAACGATAACAAACAAATTCCAAGTTTACAATAATAAACCATGATATAGCATTCATTTACAAATCCATACATCCATTATAATTCCATCATTAAAAAGCATCCACATGTGAAAACTCAACTTAAACAAGATTAACTTAATTCCAATAACCATAAACATATTATCTTCATGTGAATACAATGGAGCATATTTCCATAGATACAACACATTAAAATAACAGCTACCACGAGTCAATAACCACATAAGGTTTACAAAAGTAATCATATATTACATCATTCAATAACATAAGTATACATCATTGTTTCCCAACACAACGTGGGAGTAGTACATCAAATACACAAGTATAACTAGACTGAATAATATACAATTGAATATATGATGATCCTTGGAACACTCTGCATCTTAACAACACTGTGTTGCACAAATGCTGATAGGGAACCCAACGGAGTGCGTAGCACGTTCCACCCGACCATGTGAACCCGAAGGCCCACCCCTAGTGCTAGGAGCTAACAAGAAAGACCCATAATCCTAGATAATCAAGTAGAACGACCACAAGACCCAACTACATAAAAACAACCAAAACATAAAAAATGACATCAACAACTACTACAAGATGACTGCTTCTAGAGACATTCTAAGATAATGGCAAGGGGTACTATGGGAGAGTGTCATTGCACCACCCTATCTATGGGTTATCATGGCTTCCTCTCAATAGGCATTGGCCCCTATCTATGGTTATCCTGGCTGCCCCTCACTGGGTGCCATCCCCATAGGGTGACACATGCGGGACCACTAGCCTCACATGAGGACAAGGTAGCAGCCTTGTTGACCACGACCTTCTCATCCCACCCTTAGTCTGTGAAAGCACTAATGGCGTGGACGAGGTATTTGACTTATCTTTAGTTAATTTTAACCTACCCATCCCTTTAGTTTGTTTTATTAGGTTTTCGCTTGTTTAACCAAACCTTCTATGGGTTATCCAGGCTGCCCCTTTGTGCGTCAGCCCCCATGAAGAGCCACTCTCCCTAATAGACCCGAAACAAACTCATAACACGAAGAGGGTGTGCTGAACACATAAAGCCTTAAAACCACAATAACCAAAATCATGTGTGAGGCATAACCTTCTCGCTCAAAGCCATAACCCAAGGCAAGAAAACCATGAAACAAGGTACACCCATAAAATCATAAAACAAAAAATAACCAACAATCCACAAGGGACTAACCATGGAAAATCCAACATAAATCCAATTTTCCCCACTGCCTCTGGAAGACTAAGAAAGTCAACTACTCATAACTTCCCACTGAGGGTACTCACACATATTGGGTTCCCAACCAACTCAAAACATGACTATGCATAAAACCAAAACATAAAGTCCCTTAATTCATAAATTAACACAAGAAAGAAATCCATATCAAGGAACCATATAACAAAATCAACCTTTAATCTTTCTATCATAAACAAAATAATAATTAAAATAGTATTTTAAATAATTCTATTTGTATATCCATATTAAAATTAGCAGATTCAATCTTTTAAATTCGGTAATACATTCAAAGCAATAATCTTACAAGAAGAACATTTTGAAGCATCACATCATTCTATATACACATCCACAATGAAGAATATTTTCAATAACTAAGAACTCTATATAACGAAATACACGCTTTAACATAAACAATTTATTTATTTATTTTTATTTATAATTCCTAAAATATATAGATTTACACACACACACACATATACCATCATAAACAATTTATATATATAGTATATATAATATATAAATGTATATTTATAAAACTATTTAAATTAAGTTACTATTGTTATATAACATAATTACAATTATTTCCAATGCATCGACTGGTTGTTTCAAACAATGCATAAAACCCATACAAATCAACTTTTCCTTACAAAAAAGTTAACCCCCCTTTAGTGATTTTTCACCCAATATAGAAGACAAAATACACGTGAATTTAAAATCCTTGATCATAAAGATGCAACATGTCTTCATATTTTTGAATACCAACCGAACCAATACAAGTAAGAACATATTAAAATCGATTCTCTCCACGACTCCACACATATGTCTCACACACTAAATTCATATATTGTCCACTATCAGAATAGAAGGTAGCAAAGGAATTTTTAAAAGACCACGACTTGAAACCACGTCACTGAAGGCTCACACATGTCTTCCTCACACTTCAAATCATAAAATAAATCTTAATGATATCCTTTGAAATCTCATACCAAATTTTTGACTCTATGAACATAGCTCAAATAAACTCAGATGACATTCTCGTTACACAACCCATGCCTTAAAAAGAGTAGTGATGCAAGCCACAAATTCACTAAAAGTTTGCGTCTCCATCAGAAACATGCAATATTAAACACTACACACAAAGTTGAAAGAGCACATAAAGCTTCTCATGTGTAAAGGCCTTTTCAACTTCAACTTTGGCATAAATTACTAAAGTTATCAAGAATTTAGACTACAAGAAGAATGCATACAACGAATGGAGAGAGAGAATAAGAGGGCGCGACAAAAAGCATGCAGATAACCAGCAACTATGTCAAACTCAATTTGTATTCATGGCAGGAGGGTGCTCACAAGGGAAATTCCACCTTTGATATAATCGGCGCAAAGTTAAAATACTAGCAATCAAACAAAAAGGTACCACATTTAATCAAATTTAAATCATGAAGCACATCACATAGGTCAAAACCCCTAAATAGTACACTGAGGAAGATCATAGGTGCGGCCAAAGCAAAGCTTAGATCTTGGTGGGAAAGAAATAACATATAAGTGCCTGCTCCAATAATTAGCTATCGAATTCAATGCCAAAGTTAATCAAAGAAAGAGCAAATGAGACACCATAACTAGAAACGATATCTTTCTACGAATAGGTTTCTACAACATAGATTGTTATGAAATAACTTGCACAATAGAAAAATATGATATGAAATATGCTGCAAATACTTGATAATAACTGAGAATAACAAGCCACTTCGAGGGGGAAAACCTCCAAATATCTCTAATGAGAACACACTCCACAACTTGATGATGAAATAAGACTCACAACCTCCTATATATACCTATCTATGCCAAGGATATCACCTAGGCCGACTTAGACACACCTATATAAGACTTAGGCCGACCTAAACAACTAAATAACAATATACTAATGATAATATGACTTAATAGAGAGTTAAGATAGCCACAAGCCAACTATTCATAACCCGATGTACAATAATATTAAAGGCATAGCATGCCCCCCTTCTTCAAAGAAGCATTGTCCGCAATGCTAATAAAGTTTGGAAACTTTTGAATGAACTCCTCATCTTCCCATGTGGCATCTTCAACTGGTAAATTCTTCCATTGGATGAGATACTCAGTGATAGTTCTATTCCTCAGCTTTTTTGTGCGTGTTTGATGAATGCACTCTGGTTCCAAAATGATTCTCCCTTCTTCATCCAGCTCGGGAAGTGTTGTTTGAGTGGGAATATTATGCCCAATTACCTTCTTCAAACAGGAAACATGAAAAACTGGATGTATCTTTGTTGTAGGTGGCAACTCGAGCTTGTAGGCAACACTACCGATCTTCTGCATGATTTGGTATGGACCATAATACTTTGGTGACAACTTATTATTCTTTCTTTGCTGCTTTAGTGAGATTTTTGCCATAAAGGTACCAAGCATAAAACAATCCCCAACTAAAATTCTTTCCTCCCGATGTTGAGTGCATTTGTTTCATTGATTTTGTCCCGTGGCTAAATTCTCCTTGAGTCTGAAAGTACTTTGTTGTTGATGAAGCAAAGTGGTCTTCTCTTGCGAACTCTTGGGGACACCTTAATTGATGATGTGATGGAAGGAGGATGATATCCATAAAGTGCAAAATGGAGACATTTTTGATAGGCTATGAAAGAGGTATACCACCTTTAAGAGTGGTATGTCTACCCACTAGAATTTGTTTCTGCGAAATTAGCGAAACAAGCGTAGATATCCTTCCAAACACTTATTAATGACCTCTGTTTTCCCATCGATTGAGGGTGGTATGAAGAGCTAAGAGCCAATTGAGTACCCAAACATGAGAATAAATCTTTCCAAAAGTGAATAGTGAAGATAGGATCCGCGATCACTAGCAATAGCTTTAGGTGTACCATGTAGCTTTTTGGATATTCTCCAAAAAGCCACTTGCACTTCTTTGTAAAAGGATGTGCTAATGCAATGAAATGTGCATATTTAATGAGCCGATCAACCACCACCATGATGACATTATGACCTTTAGATTTGGGAAGCCTTGTGATGAAGTCCATGGATATCTCTTCCCAATGCTGGCTAGGAATAGATAAGGGTTGCAAGAGACCTAGTGTCTTAATTTTCTCCCCTTTATGCCTTTGACACACCAAACATTGAGCCACAAATTTTTGAACATCACCCTTCAAGAATCTTGCTTGACTTCGATGATATGTCTTCAAAATCATGAATGACCTGCACTAGAGACTCATGCAACTCTGTGAGAATCTTGATTTTTTAAAGGTTAAAAGATTCTTGCAAAGATCTGGCAGCTCTTTATACCAAAGTATCTCCTTCCAACAAAACTTATCGAACTACTAGGATCACTTCCAACAAAACTTATCTGAACTACTAGGATCACTTTTAATTGTTCGATGAGATTACTTGTCGCAACATCATTTTGCCACTCTGCTTTGGCTTCCTCCACCCAATTTGCTTGTACTATTGAAAGGGCACACAATAAGGCTTCATCTTTCTCTATCCTTCCTTGACAGCAGCATCTCACATAATATTTTCTTTTCCTTTCTTATATACAATCTCAAAGCCATATCCTAACATCTTAGTGACCCATTTTTGTTGCTCTTCAGAAGATAGTCGTTCCAAAAAATATTTTAGGCTATCATGATCTGTCTTAACCTTGAAATGTCTACCCAATAGATAAGGCCGCCATTGTTTCACTGCATGGAGTATTGCTAGCATTTCCTTCTCATAAATAGGTTTGAGTAGATTCTTACCTTTTAATTGACAACTCTCAAAAGCAATTGGTCGACCTTCTTGCATAAGCACCCCTCCTATCCCATTTCTAGAAGCATCACATTCCACAATGAATTCCTTGGTGAAGTCAGGAGTGGCAAGTACTGGAGTTGTACACATAGCCTCCTTCAATCTCTCAAATGCTATATTGGCAGACTCGTTCCAATGAAAAGAATCCTTCTTCAATAGAGTGGTGAGAGGTGCTGCTATACTACCATAATTCTTCACAAATCTTCTATAGTACCTTGTCAATCCCAAGAATCCTCTCAGTTTCTTAATGGTTTTTGGAATAAGCCATTCCATGATAGCCTTAATTTTTTTAGGGTCCACCTTTACTCCTTCATGTGAAACTATGTGTCCCAAATACTCCACTTCAGAAGACCAAAAGCACACTTGGATGGCTTAGCATAGAGTTTATGATCTTCAAGTATTTGTAATGCTTGATCCACATGTTGCAAATGTTCTTCCCAAGTCTTGCTATAAACCAATATATCATCAAAGAATACTAACACAAACTTTCTTAAGAACTTGTTAAAAATGGAATTCATCAAACTTTGGAATGTAGATGGTGCATTGGTAAGACCAAATGGCATCACCAAAAATTCATAATGACCCTCATGAGTCTAAAATGCTTTCTTACAAATATCTTCCTCCCTAATCCGAATTTGGTGATAACCAGATCTAAGATCTAACTTGCTAAAAAACATAGCTCCATTTAATTCATCTAGCAAATCATAAATGATCGAAATTGGAAACTTATCTTTAATGGTACATGTTGAGCACTCTATAACTGGACACATGCGCCAAGTATCATCCTTTTCCACGCACTATCACTCAACGGGCCAGGAGTAAGCACTTTGGCTATGCCTAATGATTCCCGGCCTCTAGCATCTCTTTCAACAATTTTTTCTATCTCACTCTTTTGTATGTGGATACCTTTAAGGCCTGATGTTCTGGTTGGTCTGGGACTAACGTATGGCATGATCATGATCCCTCTTAGGAGGAAGTCCTTTAGGCATATATCCAAGAACAACTAGTGACGATCGATTATAGCTTGCAAATCTAGATGAGTAGGAGTATTAGATTGAGAGACTTCTAATGAACATAGTTGGGCCACAATCCATCCTTTCTTAAGCAACTTTTGCATTTGATGAGAGCTTACCATTTGTGGATATTTTTCCTTCAACCCCCTTAGCTCTACTAGCCTTCCTTCTGATTGAAATCTCATGAATAGTTCTTGGAAGTTCATCTCAATTGTTCCTAATGTAGTAAGCCATTGTACTCCCAAAACAATATCTGCTGCACCCATGGATATCACATACATTGGGGTATCAAGTTGATAATCTCCATGGATAATTTAATGCTATGACACTTCCGAACAACTAACTGTACCACCATCTGCAATCAAAACTTGAAACTCTGGAGCTAGATATATGAAACAATTTAGATGAGTAGCTAACTTTTTGTTGATGAAATTATGAGTACTACCTGAGTCAATCAACACTGTTACCTTCTGCTTCTTTAGGAACCCCACCACCTTGAGAGTTTGTGGAGCACTGAAACCTGAGAGTGCATGACAAGAAATTATTGGTTGAGAATCATGTGATTCCTCATTTGACTCCCTTTCATCTTCTAGTATGGGTTCCTCCTCTTCTTCCTCATTGGGACCTTCAATATAAAACAATTTCTTTTCACTACATTTATGTCCTTGACTGTATTTTCTATCACAATTGAAACACAAGCCTTTTGCTCTTTTCTCCTCAATTTGTTGTGGAGTCAACTTAGTAGGTTGTGTTGAATATCCTTTCTCTCTTGTCACATTAGCCCTTTGCTTCTTAGGAATCAAATATTTCTCCTCTACCCTGCGTGCTAAGATAAAAGACTCATTTATGGAACTAGGGCTAAACATGCATACCTCATGTTGAATGTGATCCTTGAGACCACCCAAGAATAAGTCATTCAAGTTTTCCTCCATAATTGAATCCACCCTTAAGGATAGATTTTGGAATTGCTGAATATAATCCTTAACTGATCCTGTTGAAGTTTAGCTAGCTGGCTGAAGAAGTTGTCTGTGAAGCTATTGCTATATTTTGCTTGGAGTTCCTCTGTAAAAATTGACCATGAGACGGTGAGCCCCTTTTTACCTCGATGAGTGCAAAGCCAACGATACGAAATGAATTGATCTGGTTCTAAATATAAGGAAGCCATCGTGAATTTTTGTCCATTTGGGATTTGGTGTACTTCAAAAAAATTCTCCATTTGGTTTATCCATGTTAGAGGATCCTTACCATCAAACTTGCGCATATCCACCTTTGGAAATAAATTCCTAGATCTCATAGGAGTAATAAAGCTTGTGTTAGTAGTAGCTGACCTAGAATTCTCACCTTGGCCGCTTGAGAACTCCTTTCTTGATTCAGCTATGTAGGTGCTTAACATGTTTCGCATGTCTGACATATCTCATCTTAGGTCACACATATCCATCTTAATTGAGGAAATTTCTTCCTTGACCTTATTGATTTCTTCATTATGAGTAATATCCTCGATTGTTTCACCATCCTTATCAGGGGTCTTCCCTAGAGTGACAACATTCTTTTTACCCCTTGTTGCAGGCCCTGTCATGATGGAAACCACTAATGTTGAAATAAATCACACAAATAAAACTTAAATTCTCTCAAATTTTTACTGTAATCTCCTTTAGTATGTCTTCAAAAACCCAATAAAAATCAGGCTCCAATTCAACAAGATGTGCGAGATATGTAGATTCCAAAAAAATAGTGTAGAAACCCTAATTCTGCAATAATTTGCTTAATTCTACTCCAATTCTTCTAAAATATGGATTGAAGCTTCTTCAATATGTTCTTCAAAAACCCTTTAAAAATTAGAAAAAAATTCGCCAAAATCTGAAAGATGCTCTTCCCAAAATCGCCTCCAAAATTGAGAAAAACCTTTCCTCTATGGTGCCAAGATCATGCTCTGATACAACTTGTTATGAAATAACTTGCACAATAGAAGAATATGATATGAAATATGCTGCAAATACTTGATAATAACTGAGAATAACAAGCCACTTCGAGGGGGAAAACCTCCAAATACTCTAATGAGAACACACTTCACAACTTGATGATGAAATAAGACTCACAACCTCCTATATATACCTATCTATGCCAAGGATATCACCTAGGCTGACTTAGACACACCTATATAAGACTTAGGCCGACCTAAACAACTAAATAACAATATACTAATTATAATATGACTTAATAGAGAGTTAAGATAGCCACAAGCCGACTGTTCATAACCCGATGTACAATAATATTAAGGGCGTAGCATAGATTATAATGGTTTGCTACTTTGATTCGACAAGCATGGTAGAGTGGAGAATGCCAAAGGTGTCGAATAAACTATGAGGCTGCAGGCGTACATGGATGGAAATTTAAATGCCATAAGAGGTGCAACCATATTAAAAATTAAAAATTGAGGTGGCCGGAAACCAACACTACAGAATGGGGTAATGTAACCAGAGATATCAAACTCCAAGAGAACAATCGAAAAACCTAGTAAAAGACCAAGAGCAAAATAATTTGACGCCAGACAAACCGATTGGATCATTGAAAAATGAAACACATACAATGAAAACGACCAACCTAGATTCAATGTTTGCAAATGAAGATGACATGTGCAGATGATCTCCTCTTCGCAATCCTTCAAAAGTTCATTCTCCTCCACAACAATTTTTTTTTCCCAAAATCCCCCAAAATAAATTCTATATCTTCTTTTACAGAGAAAGAAAGAATCAATTTGCAGAGCGAATTCCGTTGAAAAAAGCTCAAAATTAAAAAATTAACTTCCTTCTTTTCTTTTCCCAATTTTATAAAAAAGAACCTCCTTAGTTTTCAAAGGAAAAATTCATCAAGGATAGCAAGTTTCCTTTTTCCTTTTTAGTTTCAAAAAGTGCATGTACATGCATTCGTCCTTTCCACTCTTTCCACGATTTTTCCATCCATTTGAAATCTTATCGCTTACATTTGATTTAAAACTCATATTTATCTCCTTATATTAATATTTATCTTTAATCAATATTTAACAATTAAAACATTAAATCATATTATCACATTTACAAAATAATTATTTATATATACAATTAATATTCTATTACAATTCATTTATCTATTCGTCATTTAATTAAATAACAATATATAATTACTGAACCTTTATAACTTAACACATTTAATTTAATAGTTAAATTAACAACATTCACCTAATTATTTAATAATTTAATTAAATCAATGCTACACTTAAGAATGTTGTAAAAATGATTATTGAAACGACAATAATAATCTCAACAAGGGAAAACATCAATTATAATAAATCATTAAAATAACACATACACAATGATTAAAATAAACGACTATAAACAAAACAATACCAAAATGGAGACAGGGTCGTAGACGAACGACACCATCCAACACAATGACAGGTGACGGACTCGGACGGGGAAACTTTCTTGTCAACTTTGTTTTCAACTTCATACCCATTGGGCTTGTAGGGCACACTCAAACCTAACAACGCAGGTGGAGTTGGTGCCAAGTACCTACATACTGCATCAAACCAACATCAAGTAACATATAAATCTCTAGTCACAAGCACACCATGAAAGGTAATCGCAGAGTAGCAAGGCGCTCGCAAACGAGCGATGCTACATCGTCCTTTCACCAAGACTCAACCAAAAAACACATCACCATAAACATCCAGGAATAAACATTAAGCAATAACATCACAACATAGTACCACATGAAAATGATAAGCATAACTAGATAAAGACAAACACCAAGTTCCACCATATCATCAATCACCATAAAACAATATCATGAGCATCTGAGCAGATTAAACTACCAACCACACAAGTCAAACTGGTGAAACAATCACCATCAAGGTCTCAAGTCCACAACACAACATAAAAGAGTATAAGAAAAGTAACAACTACATGAGGAGTATTACATAAGATTGACTGTAATTGATGAACAAACTAACCATGCATCTATTTGAGCTAATTGGAAATGAACAAGGATCTTTGTGCAATGAAACAAAAAATGCATGTTATACTATCACATCCCCAATTATAATTGACACAAATCAAACAATGATACAATGTGTAACAACAAATTCAGACATGTAAGATTGACTGTAATTGATGAACAAACTAATTTTGAGTTGATTGCAAATGAACAAAGTTCTTTGTGCAAGGAAACAAAAAATGCATGTTATACTATCGCATCCCCAATTATAATTCACACAAATCAAACAATGATAAAATGTGTAACAAAAAATTCAAATATGTAAGATGGACTGTAATTGATGAACAAACTAACCATGCATCTATTTGAGGTGATTGCAAATGAACAAGGGTCTTTGTGCAAGGAAACAAAAAATGCATGTTATACTATCACATCCCCTATTATAATTGACACAAATCAAACAATGATACAAAGTGTAACAACAAATTGTGACATGTAAGATTGAGTGTAATTGATGAACAAACTAACCATGCATCTATTTGAGTGTATGAGAAATGGTTATAACATAAGTAGGAGTCAACCATCATCATAGTTAGTTGTAAGGGAGAGGGGTTGATATTTACAGTCACTTTTATTGAAGAACAAACAAAGCATACATCTAATTAGGTTGAATGTACATATGCATATGTATATGTAAATGTATCTATGCATATGCAATGCATTTTCGATGGAGAGTGCAACGAAAGGAAAGTACGATGCATTTTTTTATGGAGTGTAATGTTGCTACTGCTTATGCTTATGAATTGTTCCTTCCTTTGTTCCACTGTCCATCTAAAAGAACTTCACTTTTTTTATTGCATATGCATATATACATATACATATACATATACATATTGTCATGCCCACCATTTTGCACTCAAAACAAGAATACAACCTTTTTTTTTTTGAATAAACACACAAAAGAAACCACACTTTATTAACTGTGTTCACACACAACACAAATACCACACACATTAGGCAAGGTAAAACAATCAACCTTGCATTTGATACGTCGCCCAAGGGTGCGGTGTGAGAAAAAAAAATTGTATTCAGTTTGTTACCTAATCCTAGGCAATGGTATAATTATGTTAAGTCAAAGGGTATTTTTTTTAATGTTTGTCCTATTTCCTCATTATAATATTTTGAAACATTAAAACCTTGAGAAGTAATTATTGATTAGCAACCTTTGACTAAATGGAATAGATGCCATGCGCTCCATTATCACCTCTAAGTCTAGTCTTGGGTTTTCTTAGATTATATCTTCGACTGACCGGATAAAACTAATGCCATTGATTCTTGTATTCAACATTCAAAACTTTTTCTTATCATTAACTATTTTATTAGAACATTAATATTTATTTTGTCCTCCTTAATATTTTCCTTCCCTATTAAAAAATATAATGTTGTTGCCGCAATGTAATTATTCATGAGTAATATTAATGTCATTTACCTACATGGTAGTAATGTTGTGACTATTTACCATGTAACATGAATTGTATCGCTAATTTCTTTTACTTTTAATAACACATACTAGCATCCCTCTTGCTCATTAATATTAAATGAGTCCCAATTTTAATATTAGTTGTTTTGAATTATTTGATTATAGTTTATTGCCTTTCTTCCATACTTAACGAATATTTATGATTCAATATTTCATATTGCATTTATGATACATAGAGTGTTATCATGTAATTATCTACAAAGTAGTGTAGGTACTAACATTACTATTCACAAGACTCGTAAATTGTATTATTCATTATATAAAAATAACTTTTACTATAACTATGAGATACACAAATCAACTCACCACACATTATTAGTCCTTCCAATATTAATATTGATATTAGTGTTATTATTGGAGTCACTTGCTATTGACATCACTATTATTTAAATTTTGATATTGACGTTATTATAATATTAATTTTAGTATCTATATAACAATTTTATTGTTATTAGTGAACACCATTTTGACGTTGTCATTTACTTAATACACTAAATACTCAAATAAATATCATAAGAAAAAAAAATTCTAATTAATATATGCCTCATATTCTCAAATATAATCCAAAATATAATGAAATTAATATAAATTAACCCAACTTTAATAAAAATACTAATTAATGGTATTACCTTATTTAATTTATTCATGTCAATTTAATATTAACTCTTTCTCTCTCTCTTGCACACACACACATATATATAACCTCAATATATCTTTTTACTTATTTCCTTAATTATTTATACACCTAATTAGTTTTATAATTAAAAATTCTAAAATTACATAATGACAATTGTAAAAGTAATTCATCTTTATTCTTTTAATATATATATATATATCCTTATTTTTATATTCTTTTATCTCTTAAACAAAAGTTGCAGTAACTATTTATGTATTTTTTGTTTGCTTTTATTATATTCCAATATACATATTTTAATTTCCATGAATAAACTAGAGAAAAAAGATTTAATTTAAAAAGCTAAATTCTCATTCTTCCCCTCATAGTGGAAAATGGAAGGAGCCTTAAAAAGGCCAAAAAAAAAGTGAAATAGGGATAAGGATGTAAATGAGTGGAAACACAGAGAAAGGAGGCTTTGAGAGTTTCGCTAAAACGTGAAAAGAATAAAACTGCTGTTAAATAATAATATTTTGCTAAGCCCTAAAATGTTGGGCACCTAATTTTTCTTCAACACCTTGCATAGCCCTAATTCCTTGCATAGCCCTAATTCAAACTTGAAGGGAGTGAGTTATTTAATTATTCACTGTTTGCTTCCCTGCTTACAGAAACGTGATCCTCTGCTGTTTTTTTTTTTTTTATCTGTATACTATGGATTTCCTCTTGAGCTGAAAGCCTATTTAAGCAAATTTATTTGTTTACTAGAGGAATTAAGTGCATTCCAGCAAGAACCCCTCTTTTTCATGTTATATTTTTTCCTTTGGCTTGTTTGGCCTGATCCATATATGCCCCTACAGGATTTTGGTGGGCGTCAATGTGGACTATTTTCTTGCAACCACCAACATGCTAAAGAGGGAAAGTAATCACTCCACTAGAAGCCTCCAAGTTACCCTTAATTCTGCTACACCTCCAGGTTAGTGGAAAAACTTCATGACTTCAAGCAAAACCAAATACTCAAAAACTTAAACAACAAACAAGTTAATGGTGAGGGGCATGCTCTCCACCCGTTCTTCTTGGCATCGTCAAGCCAACAGTGGCTCTAGCCAACCCCCAAGCTAAGAGGATCCAAAAAACCCTGGGTGAAATGGACATAGGTATAACATTCACACAATCAAGTTACTTCAAACACCTCCACTCAGCAAGATAACCCCAGTACTTGGTTTCAACACAGCAAGAGGAAACTACCACATTCAAATGGGACGAAAGTACCCAAAAACAACAACAGGAAATCACAAAATTTTGCAGCCTAGCTAGGATTTACATGAAAAAAATATGCAGAAATATTTAGAGGATTTAAGACACTGAACAAAACCTATCTTTCCTGGAATACATGCAGCCATGGTCTCAGACCTCTTATTTTTCCAAACCAGCCGTGGAAATGGCCCCTCTTCTCTTCCCCTTTTCAGCATATATCTTCCCCCCACAAATAAAACACTAACCCCCTGCTAACTTTTTCCACCGGCCATTAGGTTGGGACCCCTCAAAACTGATTAAGTAACACATTTGTTTTTATTTTTCACCCTAGAAAACTGAGTTTCAAATTAGAATCTGGGTTACACCATAAAAGTCTACTTTAAACACCAAGGAAACACTTAAACATCTACAGCCAAGTATAAACACAAGTAAAATTTATATGTTCAAATAATTAGCTCACCAAAGGACATAAAATTTAGTTCAACATTAATAAAAACAAGCACATCACTTCAAGATGTGAAGTAGGCTGACTAGGGTCTTGTGGATTCTCTCATCCTCTCATTGACTCTTACACATATGTACATTATATTTTAAGTGTCACGTCACCATGATATAAATAATCAAATTGATATATTCTTGGCTACTTAGAAATTCATAATTTTTTTTTCAAATTTACATACCTTTCATGTTTTGGTGGTGTCATCAAGGTGCTCCCAATTTGTTGAAGGTTAAAGTACACAAATCTTGACACTCAATGTTAGCAAGTTTCCTTCATCATTCTCATTATTAAAATGAATAAAATATAATCACTTAAATTCAATATAACTAGGTAGATTGCAATCACATTTAAAGGTCACTCAAGTACTTAATTGATATACTCAATTGATATTTACTCATTTATTTCTAAGAATGATCCAATTAGATCTACCCTCGGGTAAATTTAGATCTACTAAAATAAATCTACTAACAATATTTCACATTACAATCCCTTGGGTTAATAATATAACTAGATATGCCTTTTTAAATCAAAATTTATTTTCATATCAAATTGAAGAACAACTGGTGCATCACATGCAAATTTCTGAGTTCTAGAGGTATCATAAATGTTTACATAAAATGAAATATAATCGAAGTAACAACTCAATATATTTAAGGAATATTTTCAATGAAAGTATGCTAAGAGTTGAAATAAGGTCAAACAATTCATCATTAAGGTGATAGGAATTTTTTTATCATATGAATTTGATAATGATCAATAGCAAGTGTAAGAATGAATTTCCCTTTCAACTACAATTGCAAGAGTAAACAATCATAAGGGAAATTGTAACTATCTTAAAGTAATAAATCTTTATAACACCTACAACAATCCATAATGGCACTATTTAATATAATATATATACATTAGATGCATCCCTATTTCATCAATTAAGAGTATAAGGCTTAATAACAAGACCTACGAATCTCCATTGCAGTAACCAACACCAATATGTCCACAAAATTTCACTATGAAACTAACTCATTCAACCCTTAATGGAGCACATGCTAAAGAGTACAAAAATGTTAATAATCACATAAAGTTTGGTCTTACACATATGTATATGTATATGTATGCATATATGTATGTACATATGCATATGCATATGTATATACATATATGCATACTGTAGACACCTAAAATTGGTCTGGAAAATCTAATGAATTAAATACGACTTATTTGTTTAATCAATACTAAATTCATCTACTTAGTAAATAAATAGAAATATTTATTTATATTAAGTTCACTATTAATTATTCTATTTTATCATATTATTTTCCTCTTAATTAAATAAACAAAATTAAATACTTTGTTTTATTTAATTATTATCATTATTATTTCTTCTATACTTTATCCATTAAATTCTATCTTAAAATAAATATACAACTTCAATAGTTGCCATTATTTAATTATTGCATCATACTTCTTTTCTTTTATTTAATTTAATAAACAAAATTCTATAGTTTATTTTATTAAATTATTTATTCCCCTTTTGCTGAATTTAAATAAACCAAAAATATTTAAATAAATGCATAAATCTAATCCCTCTATTCACTCACCAATAAAATTAGATTTTTTAAATCTAATTAATGCAACTGTCATTCACGGGAAGAGCCTCGGGGACAAACCTGCAGGAAATCCTCTCAATCTTCTGCCTCAAATCTTTCCTCTCATCTTTCCTGGTGTTTTTATGGACAGGAACAATCCTCCATGATCAACTCCACCTTCTCATCTCATACCATTCAAATCTCTAGATTAAATCTCAGCCTCTATTGTGTAATCCCTATGCAAATGTGTTGTTGGAAATCTATATATATAGCCTTTTGAAGCATCAAAATGATCCGAGAATCATCATCCTTTATGCAAACTTACTCTGCAGGAATTAGTAATCAAGCAACCAAGCAATCATTTAGTATTAGCATTTTTAGTATCATCATAGCATCATGACATCAGTAGATTTCATATCACGGCAGCATAGTTTCTTTTTATTGTAGCTTTCATCCATCAGGCTTTATTTATGGTAGTTCCATATCATCTACAATTCATTAGGAATCATCATATCACAACATTTAGCATCCATTCCATTCTCTAGATAGGCATTTTAAACAGTTACGATGCTTACAAATCTGAGAGCTTCTGTAATTTGATAAATCTTTGGAGATAGGAGACAATGGGATGCTTTCAGGATTTTCTATGTTTTAAATTAGTTTAATTCATGTTTAATCTTGATCTAATGTTTCATTAAGAGGTGTATTTAATTGTAGTTTGTTTACATTTTTCTACACTTACACATACATATACATATACATATCAAACAATGCTACAAAGTGTAACAACAAATTCATACATGTAAGATTGAGTGTAATTGATGAACAAACTAACCATGCATGTTGAGTTGATTGCAAATGAACAAGGGTATTATGTTATACATATACGATTGATGTGTCTTATGTTAATAGGAATGAGGCCTTATTTTGTAATAATATTAATAGGGATATACTTTGGAAGAAGTCTTATATGTACAATGTTAGAATTGCAAGATCAGATCTGCAAACCGAAAAGACCTTCCACAGAGAAAATCAAAAAAGCAAAAGCCATTGCAAAAAGATGTGCAAATATTATATTCGAGAATTCAATTAATTACAAGATATGATTTGCTTTATAAAAGCAAAGATGCAAACCTAATCTTATCTTGAGCAATAGGATAGCTCGATAAGATAAAGATGAAAGCCTAAAACCTAGGAATTAAATAATTACCTAAGTAAACTTATGCAAAGTGTAATTAATAATTAATTACACCAACACCCCCCCATAAGTGCAACTTAGGGAGAAGCAAATAAAGCATGCACCTAAAACTAAGATGAATGCAAGAAAGCATGAATGGGTCCCGGCAACAAGGCCTGATTAGGTACCCATTTACAATGCAATAATGAAGTGCATGAAAAGGAACCAAGAACATCTGAAAGTGCACAAGAAAGCACCTGCAACTGAAAAAGTGGTGTGCAAAATAAAGCACACATACATGAGACTGGAATCATCTGGATTCACTGTTGTCGTGGAGGGACACTCACCGGACAAAGGTGTGATGGCAAAACAAAGGCACTACACAACCCCCCATGGCACTTTATAATACAGTGCGAGTACAAAATATGGCACAAAGTGATGTGCAAGAAACCCAATACAACACAAAAAAGGAGTAGAGAAGGAAAAACCCAGTGGGACAAAACCCCCCTACAATGAGATTACATGCTGCAAAGAAGCACTGGAAGAACTCTGTAGAGTAACACTGGAACTTGATATAGGCAAGCAAGGAAATATTCTTCTGTATACTACTGAAACCGGATGAGAGTCACTGATTGACTCAAGGAATCATGATTAAAGCAACAGAAAACCCGATGCCACGGAACACTGGAAAACTCCAAACTGGAACAACTCTGGAATCTATGATGCAACAAGTGATTATTAAATGATATATTACTGTAAAATGAAGTGCAAAGATGCAAGATGCACTCTCCCAACTGCCAAAACATCCAAGTAATCGCCAAACAACCCATCGGGCCAAATCTGGACTAACTGATAAACCTGGGACAGATATAGAAAAATTGCATGGACAGCAACCTAGAGCTCCTCAATACCTTTCCGACGCTTCAAACGAGGCGAAAAACGGAGATCGTGGCAAAAAGTTATGAGCTCGGAAGCATAAAATGTACATCTGACTTCAAACAGTAATAAATGCAGTAAAACAGAAAAATACTGTAAAATAAACTGCACTACAGGAAAGAGCTCGGAATCAGCTTTCCGACGATATCTCGTTTGCCCGATTTCGATACCGTATGCCCAAGTTATGGCCAAAAGAAAAAAACTGCTTCTTTAGGAAAAACTAGGGTTAGGAGGGGCAAAGAGGCCGTACGGCCGATGACGTCATCAGTTCACGAGCTTAAATTTGACGGCCGTCTGGCCGTCAGGGCAAAAAATCGCCCCCCCTGCAAAATGAAAATTTTTTGGGCCCTTGGTCTTGCATGTGACCGCGGGCTGGTGGAGCAGGGGTCTGGTGCAGGGGCAGAGCCCCTGGTTCTGCATGTGGTCCTGCGCTGGGGGCTGAGAAACGCCGGGGGCTGGATCTGGGCGTCTGTTTCCCATATGACCGCCGGCCGCAGAGAATAAGCCCTCAGGGGCTGGCGGAGGGCCCGGCGGCGGATCGGTGGAAGAGAGGGCCGGTGGCGGCGTTTGGGTGGCCGCCCGGTGGCCGCCGGGCGGCGGAACCCTTCTGAACTGGGCGCGCAGAAACAATGAGGAATTTCGACCGTTTTTTCACGATTTTCGAGATTTTTTTGCCTCGATCCACGTGCTGGGGAGGCCGTACGGCCCCCTGGCAAAAAAATTTTGCCTTCCGGATCAACTGCTCCAAAATCGACGAAACGACAGGCGTTTTTAGGGTTTTTGGCCGCTGCGAACGCGATGGCGGTGTCCGTTTGAGCCCAAAGTGAGCCAAAAATTTGGCTACCCCTAGATCTTGCAGAAAAAAACTCCCAGACTGAAACCCTCACAGATCTGGCAAATGATGGCCAAAATCTGTAAAATAAAAGTCAATCCTGACTTTTTACAGCGCTCTGAATCCAATGGTGAGGCCCGATCTGATCCAAAAACGCCGCATGAATGATCTCAAGGCATGATACCCTTGAGGGATCCCGAACGAACCCTGCTATGATTTTCTCAAAAAATCTGAGAAGGGGCTGCAAATCGTGGCTCTGATACCATGTTAGAATTGCCAAGATCAGATCTGCAAACCGAAAAGACCTTCCACAGAGAAAATCAAAAAAGCAAAAGCCATTGCAAGAAGATGTGCAAATATTATATTCGAGAATTCAATTAATTACAAGATATGATTTGCTTTATAAAAGCAAAGATGCAAACCTAATCTTATCTTGAGCAACAGGATAGCTCGATAAGATAAAGATGAAAGCCTAAAACCTAGGAATTAAATAATTACCTAAGTAAACTTATGCAAAGTGTAATTAATAATTAATTACACCAACATACAAGATATACAAAGAAACCACTGATGCCATCATCAACAGTAATTCAGTATATCTTGGACATATTAGACTTCTTTCAACATATGTCCACTATTGTAACTCTTATATCCTTGAGGTGATGAGGGGCATGTTTGCAATGAAACAAAAAGTGCATGTTATAGTATCACATCCACAATTCATACTATTAGAAATAATTGAATGATACAAACTGAAACAACAAATTCATACTTGTAAGAGTAAGTGTGATTGAAGAACAAACTAAGCATGCATTTAATAGAGTTGATTGCAAAGGATCAAGGGTATGTGTGCAATGAAACAAGCAATGAATGTTATATTATCAACATTTCCCTACCCACCAACGACCCATTGCCCTTAAACAAACTATACATATGTACATACATATACATATGCACATACATATGCACATACATATACATATATATATGTACATACATATACATATGCAACATTATATGGTAATTAAAGAACAAACTAACCATGCATCTAATTGAGTTGATTGCAAATGAACTAGGGAATTTGTGCAATAGAACAATAAATGCATGTTATACTATCACAACCCCAATTCTAATTGTCAGAAATAAAAAAATATAAATTATAAATCAAACTTTGTCACACTTGTGAATGTAATTGAATACAAATTAAATTATGCATCAAATTCATATAAATGTAAATGAACAAGACTATATGAAAATCAATTTCTATATATCTGCCATATGTAATTGTAAACCTGCAACTTGCATATATATATATATATATAATGGCAGTATTAGAACATTATCATACACTCCATAGTTGAGGGTGCCATGAACCTATCTTTTGGACAAAGTATGTGTGTATGTATGATTGGTTTCAACAAATAAATATAGTTATCATACTAAAGTACAATGTATGTATGTTACATATAAATGCCTTAAGTATGGCTAACTACACGACCTTCATACATACATAGATATGAATTTCCATATGTATTACTGTATGTATGTATAGTATACACACATACATGTATGTGTGTATCTAGTATACACACATACATGTATGTATGTGTGTATAAAATATATGTGTTTGTATGTGTATATTAACTTACATATATGTATGCATGTATTTATAGTATACAAACATACATACATATTGTGGTAGTATGTATGTATGTGTGTCTACTATACATACATACATACATACATATACATGTATGACATAATATGTATGTATGTGTATGTATCATATACACATACATACATACATAATATTTTAATGTTTATTATAATATTTAGTTGTTCAATATTATATCAATATATGTTATTAATTGGAAGTGTAAGAATGAGGTAAACAATCTAATAATGCATCTACACTTCTAAATAAGACATTGTATCTAAGATTCAAAAAATTTAAACTATTTTAAATGCAAGAACCTTTAAAAATTTGTCCTATTGCTCTCTAACTCTAAAGATTTCTTTAATCAACTTGCTCTTAGATTTTAGAAGCTAATTGATTGCTAAAATGACACTTAGAGAACGAGAATTAAACTATTATGATTCCTAAATGCAACTAAGATGATTCTACAACAAAGCTTTTGAGAAAGAAACTACTATAAATAGCCATAATTGATGAATTAAAATGCTTGATGAATGCTTGATGGATGTTGGATGAATGCTTCTATTTGCTTGATTGCTTGAATGCTTGAATGCTTGGAAAACTTGCAGAGTAAGATTGCACAAGTTAGGATTATTTTCCTGTAGCCAGAAGCCTGTATTTATAGATTTCACGACGACACATTTGCACAGGGATAACACAGCAGAGGTTGAGATTCAATCTGGAGAATTGAATGGTATGAGATGAGAAGGTGGAGCTGATCATGGAGGATTGTTTCTCCCTATGAAAACACCAGGCAAGATGAGAGGAAAGAAGATTGAGAGGATTTCCTGTAGGTTTGTCCCCGAAGCTCTTCCCGTGAATGACAGTTGAATTAATTAGATTTGAAAAATCTAATTTTATTGGTGAGTGAATAGAGGTAAATGATTTTTGCATTTATTTAAACATTTTTTGTTTTATTTAAATTTAGCAAAAAGAGGAATAAATAATTTAATAAAACAAACTATAGAAGTTGTTTATTAAATTAAAATAAAAGGAATATGATAATTAAATTAAAGATTCTAGGATATCTTTATTTAATTAAGAAGAAATGTGATGAGGTAATTAAATAACACAAATTATTGAAGCTGTGTATTTAATTTAAGATAGAATTAATAGATAAAGTATAGAAGAAATAATAATGATAATAATTAAATAAAACAAAGTATTTAATTTTGTTTATTTAATTAAGAGGGAAATAATATGATAAAATAGAAGAATTAATAATGAACTTAATATAAATAAATATTTCTATTTATTTACTAAGTAGATGAATTTAAGATTAATTAATCAAATAAGTCGTATTTAATTAATTAGATTCTACAGACCATTTTTAGGTGTCTACATTTTTTCCCTCTTTGAAGTGATGTGTTTATGCGTTGCTTCAAAGAATGATTTTGCTTCAGCTACCAATATTGACGAAAAGTTTGAAATATGCTCCAAATTTTCCCCAGCTATTGAATTTCGAAATGATAATGATATATGCCCCCATGGGAGATAAATTGATAAAATTTGATTCTTTTTATGATTTTTCAATTTTTTTGAATTTTTATGATGATTTGATGAAGAAACAATTTATCTCCCAACAAAATTGTCCCAAAACTGCCCCTGCGATAGATAAGAAATAATTCCCCAGAAATAAAAATAAATAAATTTCATGAAAATCCCACAAAAACAACCTATAAAAGCTCAAAAGGTCATTTTCAAAAGTCATTTGTGCATTTGACTTTGATAAACTTGTGATAGAGACCTTTAGAGTGCTAGGAGCAGCAGGATGCCGATCCCCTACCACACCCACCGACTCGAGCGTGTGCGACATCACCAGCGTCCAGCTGACTATGGACCTCCGGTACGTACCCCAAAGCCTCCTCGTAATTCGTGCTTGTACTTTTTAGTTCATTTTTTTGCTTTTTTACCATTTTAGCACTCGACCGGCGCGGAATAGCGTGTCTATCATCTGTTTTAGCATGTGAGAGTTTTAGCGTGTCACTAGAATTTCGTAGTGCGTCACTAGGTTAGTGTAGCACGTAAAAAATTTAGTGCCTTAGGTAGATTCTGTAGCGCGCCATAGGTTTGTTTTAGCGCCCCACTAGAAATAGCACCCCTGAGCTCTGTTATAGCATGCCGACAAGATAGTATATCGCACCAGTAGTTTTAGCACACCGATCAAATTTTTCAGCGCAACAGCCAAAAACTATAGTGCCTCAAAAATATTACCGCGCCATCCACCTATTTTAGCGCGTGGAAAACATATTGATGAAAAATTATGAATCTTGATTTTTTATTTCGTCGATTTGTTGTTCACTCCATCCATTTTAGTTTGATCCGACTAAAGAAATGGTAAACAATCTCATGATAAGCGAGATCTATTGATTGATTGATGACAATTATCCTCATGATAGGCAAGGAATAATTTTGAAAATTTGATGAAATGAACCTGATTGACAGATGAGGGTTCACTTTTGATAAATTGATCATATGATAGATAAACACATTTTTAGAATTTGATGACCTCATGATAGGTGAGGTTTTAAAACATTTTTCCCTGTAAGATTTGATCATTTAGTTTAGATAGAGTAAAATGATGTTTGATATTCTAATGACAAGGTATTGATTTGTAAAAAGGTGTCTTTTGATATCAGGAGGATTTAGATGTTATTCAGGTGCGAGAGCAGTTCCTCTGGCCCCTAGATATGATTCCACATCTTTCACAGGATGAGAGACAACATATTATTGATTGTGGTTTAGCTTCAATGTTGGACATGCCCCAGATTATACTTAATCGGGGTCTACTCACAGCATTGGCAGAGCGGTGGCATAGCGACCACAACACTTTTCATTTACCCACCGGCGAGATGACTGTGACGCCAGAGGATGTATGGCACATCCTTTGGATTCCTTTTGTTGGTGAGATTGTCATGCATGATTCAGAGGAGCGGGGTGGGATAGATTCTATTCAGAGAGTCTTTCAGGATCCTCATATTGCGGGAGTTTGGATCCCCTGGGTAGAGATGTATCATTCATATGCTCCACTTCCTTCAATTTTGACAGGCTTTATTGGTGGATTCCTTTGTCCTAATAAGAGGTCAAAGGGTCTATCTCTTGGATGGGGTCGGGTACTAGAGGGTATGGTGGTACACAGGATGAGATATGCTTGCTCAGTTATATCATGATTTACACTAGATCATGTACCTTGGAGGTAGCAGTTTATCAGTAGGACCTACACTTCTTCAAGTATGGGCATGGGAGCATATTGCTATCACGTGTCCTGAGCCGGTGTTATCGAGACCAGCAACGAGACCCTATGTGTTCCGTTATAGAGGCAGGCCTACCCAGCATATGATGGGTAAGCTAGATTATTGGAGACAGTGACCTGGCGTCCCTATTTAGATTGTGATGACTGGGATGAGGATGATATTGAGTTGGGATATTTGGACGACTTGATGTATTTGATCGGGAAGAGCTCAAAGATTTTGGAGCGATTCCTGTTTTACCGCGTCTACAGGCAGTATGGGATTGTTCAGTGTATGCCATAGGGAGTAGCTCATTATGGATGACATTGGGTAGATTCCAGTTATTGGGGTCCATGCCTACCTTATGAGGGACTTATTGAGGGTTATCATGCGCTTCATCCATCAGCATGGGATATATGACGAGATATTGTAGAGGCACCCATTACTCCTGACTATGGACAGTATTTAGCTCTACACCCACCTCCTCGTATTACCATTCCAAATGAGCCAGTACCAGTAGCTGCAGGGGGTGGTCATGGTGGTCACAGACGGAGGAGAGAGGAGGATGTAGATGTTGATGTGGAGGGTAGTGATGAGAGTGACAGTGATGATAGTGGTGATGATGACAGTGATGATGACAGTGATGATGATAGTGGAGATGGGGGGAGACCGAGCGTAGTAGGTACTTCAGAGCCATCGACTAGTGCGCCTCGTAAGAGGCAAGCAGTTGCTCCCTATCTAGCAGAGCGATCAAAGGTTGCCGGTTTGCGTGTTGAGATTTTGACATTACAGGGACAACTAGCATAGGCGCAAGGATTAGTAGCACAGACTCAGGCCCAGATACAGGCACAACTAGCTAATGCACAAACGCAGATTACCTCTTTGATTAGTGAGAGATATGAGGCCAAACAGGCAGCAAAGCGAGCACAAGCTCAGTTAGTAGAGGTACGAGCATAGTTGACCACTATGCAAGCACAGATTACAGCCCTGATTGTAGAGCAAGATACTGTCAGACAGGCAGCATAGATAGCATAGGCTACTATAGAGAGATTACAGAGAGTGGCCGATGGGACCTCTGTGGTAGATTACATGCGAGAGGCTATGCGGGCAAGTGCAGAGATTGAGTTCTATAGGAGCCGCTACCATGAGATTTTCCCCCCAGAGCAGAGAGTCAGTTATGCCCAGTCTCGCTCAGAGAGGACTCATTCAAGGACAGTGAGCAGAGGCGTGACACAACCTCTCTCAAGAGATCAGAGAGATCTGAGAGATCCTGGGACAACTAGTGGTGGTGGTGATACTGGTGCGAGACCTGCTCCGTCTGGTGCGAGTACTGCTTGAGATCATGTGTGCCCCCTTCGAGAGATATATATAGCCATTTTTTGATATGATGTTATTTTCATCCTTTTCAGACTTCATTGTATACTTGACACTTGATGAGATATATATGATGTGTAGCGGTTTGATTGATCTATGATGTGTTCTACATGATTTATGTGATGGATGTATTTTAATTTTTATCTTATATGATGATTTATTATACTAGATTGGATAGATGCATTGATGATGATGTGATATGATATTGACGATGTATGTATTTTCCAATGAAATGCAATGTATGATATATAAAATGAGATGTAAATGAATGATGCATGGATGAAATGCAATGTCTGATATATAAAATGAGATGTAAATGAATGATGTATGGATGAAATGCAATGTATGATATATATGATGAGATCATAAAATGTCTTCTATATGTATGTAATGAATGATGATTTTGCAACTACATGATAATGATAATGTGATGAGATGTAAATGAATGATAAATATAATGAATGATGAAACATAACATGTATATGATATTACGAAATGAGATGTTTATTGTGAAATTTATGATGAAATGAAGAAATGATTTTATATGCATGCCATTATGAAAATTGTATGTGTCAAGTATACTCAATCTTTAATAAGAAAAGATAACATTATTTGCAAATGAATCTTTGTAACTTGTGTAACCAATACTCTGCAGATGTATTATCATGAATGCAATCTATTTTTACCATGCAAACCTATTTTATCAATGCAAACCTAAGTGTCATTTCAACAATCTTTTTATTTTGCTTTGTATCATCACTGAGCTTTTAAAAATGTTGAAAGCGAATACAAGCATCAATGATATGAGATAGACCAATGATGACTTGAGTATTTATTTCATGATATTTGATATTGCAAGCGAACACAAGCATCAAGGTATAATTAAACCGAGATGACTTGAGCATTTCTTGCGTAAACAGACAAGAATTAATTATTTTCTTAAGTGAATCGGAATGTCATCCATGATACTTGGTAGAACATTTCCCTCGACAATTCACAAAATAATAATGACTAACTCACAAACAACAAACAAAGAAAAGTATCATTCTCCTTCCTTGCTTCTCTAGTTCAATACATCATCGAGTAGCTCCAAAGAAATGATAAGCAAATGATAAAAAGAAAAGTACAACAATTCAAATTCTACTTAATGTATTTTCAAATCATTATTCAGATTAGATCATCGATGTTGAAATTGTGTGCTGATGTGTGCATGATATTCTCAGACGTTTGACCAAAGAACTAACCTAAAGACCTATCCTAGGGGCCTCGGGGGCTGATCAAAGATTAGCCTTGCCTACGTTATACACACAGAGACCACGTAGTTCGACTGACATAGACTCTATTTTTGAATGTTTTTGTTTTGATTTTCGTGGATTGTTTGATGTTTTTGGATTTTGACAAATTTTTTGATATTTTTGGTTGCTTTTCAAGTATCGCCACTCGGTGTTGTCATGTCTGATTGTCTCCCCATTTAAGCTAAGAGTCCATTGTACCAAATAACTCTAGGACGTTGCCCCCAAGCTAGGGTAAGACATGATATCCTTGCTATGATATGGATAATGATACTAATTATCTCAAATGATAGATGGAAATGATATGAAAGGAAACAATTGTAACAAAACTATACCCAATAGATAGAAGAGCTGGTGAAAATCACAAGTAGTGCCTGTTTGCCAGGTTTTCATCACTTGTTTTTATTGTGTCCTCCTTTTTGTATATTTTTATTTTTATTTTGTTTTTTTCTTTTTCTGTCATCATGACGCCTATTTGATAGGTTTTCATCAAGACAACCTTATCAATCGTGCACTAGGTATCCTCAAGTATAGAATCGCCTGAGATGGATGTTGTTCATTGGCTCCTCCAACATATCTCCTTCTGGTGTAGACAGTCGATATGCTCTTGATCCATAGACTGATATAATGACATAAGGCCCTATCCAGTTAGGTTCAAACTTTCCCTTCTTTTCTTTGTCTGCTTGATTTCTAGGGTTTTCCCTTAGGACCAAGTCTCTGATCTAGAAGACTCTAGGCTTAACCCTATGATTATAGTTCCTAGACATTCTTTGTTGATAGGCTGTCAAATGATTGACAGCTTGTTGTCGACGTTCATCAAGTAGCTCTAATTCTTGAAGTCTAGAGATCGTATAATCCTCATCTGAAATGAGTCCCTTTAGTGAAACTCGAAGGGATGGAATTTCTACCTTGATAGGTAATATTGCCTCTGATCCATAGAAAAGAGCATATGGTGTAGCCCCTGTTGGTGTTCTGATGCTAGTCCTATAAGCCCAAAGAGAAAGGTTAAGCTGAACATGCCAATCACACCCTACCTCATTTACAGTCTTCTTGAGAATCTTTAGGATTTTTTTGTTTGAAGCTTCTGCCTGTCCATTACCTTGAGGGTAATAAGGGGTAAAAGCGATGTTGGATGTGGAACTTTTCACACAACTCTTGGACATCTTGGTTCTTGAAAGGCCTGCCATTATTTGTGATGATTGACTAGGGTATCCCATATCTACAAATGAGATAATTAAGTATGAAAGATGATATCTGCTTCCCAATGATTGTGGTTAAGGGAACTGCCTCCACCCATTTTGTAAAATATTCTGTTGTAGTAATAATGAACTTATGCCCATTAGATGAAAATGGGTTAATTTTCCCTACCAAGTCCAATCCCCACTGACAGAAAGGCCATGTAGTTGTGAATGGATGGAGCTCCTGTGCTGGTGCATGTATAAGATTGCCATGAATCTGACATTTTTGACATCTCTTGACAAACTTATAAGATTCTTGCTCCATGTGCGACCAATAATACCCAAACGAAGGAGTTTCTTGGCTAAAGATAATTTGCTTGAATGTGTGCCACAAATTCCTTCATGGACCTCATGTAAACCAAAGCAGATTTGTTATGTTCTAAACAATGCAAAAGATTACCATCTAGGCCTCGACGGTAAAGAGTATTAGCAATAATGATATGTTTGGCGGATTGGTGTATGAAGTTGCACTTTTGATTGCAAGAATGATATGGCGGTAAGATATTATCTTTTAGGTAAGTATAAATGTCTCCATAAATGGAAGATTGGGCACTATTCAAAAGGCTTATGGTTTGGGATTTGGGGTTTGCGTATGCAGGATTTGATACTTGTTCCACAATAAATTGATAATGATCTTGTGTTTCAGGCATTTGTAGAAGAGATGCTATTGTGGCCATGGCATCTGCTACTTTATTCTCTGATCTTGGTATCTACTCAAATTTTATATCTATGAAGTATTTCCTTAGATCATCTACCAGTCTCTTGTATAAAATCAGTGTGTCATCCTTAGTTTGGTAATCATTGTTGACTTGATAGATGATTAACTGAGAGTCTCCATACACCTGTAGTTCTATGATTTTCAACTCAATAGCCACTTTAATTCCAAGGATTAAAGCTTCTTATTCTGCCACATTGTTAGTGCAACGGAAGGTAAGCTTGTAAGATCGTGGAATTGTGTGCCCAAGAGGTGTGACAAATAAAATTCCTGCCCCTGATCCATGTTGTGTGTAGGATCCATCGAAGTAGAGTTGCCATGGTTGTGTTGTAACATTGAGGATATTTGCATAAGGAAATTCCATGGTCATAGGATTACTGTCTGATAATGGAGCTTCTGCTAATTGATCGGCGATGACTTGTCCTTTGATAGCTCGCCTTTCAACATACTAAATGTCAAACTCATTGAGGAGCATGACCCACTTTGCCAACCTTCCTGTTAAAGCTGCTTTGCTCAATAAGTATTTGAGGGGATCTATTTTTGCAACAAGCTTGACAGTGTGAGTGAGCATATAGTGTCACCATTTTTTTGTTGCAAATACTATTGCTAAGCATGATTTTTCAATGAAGGTGTAGTTTACTTCATGTCCATTGAGTGTCCTGCTGATATAGTATATTGCCTGTTCCTTTCCTTCTCTATCCTCTTGTGCTAGCAAGGCTCCTAAAGAAATATCTGTTGTTACAATATATAGCAACAATGGCTTGTCTTTATTGGGTGGCACCAAGATTGGTGGTGTCATTAAATAATGCTTGATTTGATTGAAAGTATTCTCACATTGTTCATCCCATTTAAAAGACACATTTTTATGTAAAAGATGGTTAAATGGATGACACCGATCTGCTAGTTGAGAGACGAATCTTCTGATGGACTGTAGTCAGCCTTGTAGAGATCTTAATGTACTGATATTCTTAGGAGGTGGCATTTTCCACAATGGCTTTAACTTTTGTTGGATCTACTTCAATTCCTTTTGTAGAAACTATGTATCCAAGGAGTTTTGTTGATGTTACTCCAAAGGCACATTTCTTGGGATTTAATCTGACTTTAAATTTCTCCAACCTGTCAAATATTTTGGCAAGTATCTCTAGATGTCCTTCTCTAGTGTGATATTTGGCTAAGATATTGTCCACATAGTCCTCCATGAAGGTGTGCATCATGTCATGGAAGATTGTTGTCATAGCTCGCTGGTATGTAGCTCCTGCATTCTTTAACCCAAAAGGCATGACGTTCCAACAAAAGGTGCCCCATGGGCATATAAATGCTGTCTTTTCTTGGTCTTCAGGAGCTATTTTGATTTGATTGTATCCTAAAAATCCATCCATGAGTGATAGCATTTGATGGCTAGCTGTTAAATATACAATCATGTCTATGTTTTGCAAAGGAAAATCATCCTTTGGACATGCTCTATTTAAATCCTAGAAATATGTACATATTTTGATGGTGTGATCTGGTATTGAAACAGGTACAATGTTGGATATCCATTCAACATAATCAATAGATCTGATAAATCCAACATCTAGTAGTTTCTTCAAATCATTTTTTACCAATAATGCAACATGTGGATGCATCTTTCTCAGTTTCTATTTTACTGGTTTAGTGCCATTTGCTAAAGATAAGTGATGCATAATAAGATCTGTGTCTATGCCTAGCATGTCAGAGTATGACCAAGCAAAATTGATGCATTATTCTTCAAAGAATTTGATAAAATCTGGCTTTTCTGTATCTATCATGGATGCTACCAGGTGTAGTATTCTTACTTTCTCAACTGTACCAATATCAATAGACTGTGTGGGTTCTATCAATACTGATGATCTTTCATGGTAATGTTGTGGGAGGATGTCAAGCCTTCCATCCTTTGGTGCCTCAATGAGGTTTTCACCATTGGATGCGTTCTTTGTTTTTACTATTTTGGGATCAAATACTGCCATAGAATGGTTTTCACCATTAGATCCATTATTTATTTCCATACTTTTGCAATTGAAAGGCATGGCACCCTCCTGCCTAAAAGCATCATTAAAAGAAGCAATGGTAGAACAAGTATCGGATTCTGCATAGCAAAGGTAGTTAATAATATCAAAGTCATTATCAAAAATAGGGAGATTGATGGGGTGTTGGGGTTCCCACTCGATAAGCTCAGGATGCAGTAAAGGCAATGAATCATTAGATAGGTTGAGGTCAACGATTGTGAAAGCTCAAATAGAATTCTCGTCAAAGTTGTTAGTAATTATGTTGAGGCCTACAAAGGTATTTTCCTCTACATCATTTATCTCATTTGATGTCTGTTCGTCTTCACTTGAGTCATCAAAATTTTGTGATTCAAAGATAATAGGATTAAAACTCGAGCTTTGACCCTCCTCATGTTTTGGTGTATACTTTTTGATAACATCAATCTGAATATCTTCATAGGAAACATCTGATAAGTTGTCCCACTCATATTCATTTGAATCTATTTCAGAGTTATCTCTCATTTGAAGGATACGCTCCACAGTTCTATTGGCGAGTTCTACTCTTGCTTCTTCTGTGTATCCTAGCCCATTTGTGTTATTATACTAAATTGTGAGAACTTGGATTGGTTCTGTTACACTTTGTTCCCCTCATTCAAGAAGTCCTTGTCCTGCTGTATATCCTATTCCAGATTTATCCTTATGTTGGAGTGTGAGTGGCTGGATTGGTTCTGTTATGCCTTGTTTCCTTAACCCAAAAGGTCCCTGTCCTGAATATCCCATCTTCTCTAGAATAGTTTTTCCCTTTCCATACTGATTTGTTTCTATGATATCACTTGTGGAAGTGGAAGCTTCCTCATCCCTATAAAGCCAATTTAGTATAGACTTATCTTCTGATTCTTCATCTAAGTTTCCAGCTTTTACAAATCTGCCATCTAATGCTGTGGTAGATTGTGCTATTTTTTGTGTGGTTGTAGATGGCTGTCCATACGGTTGTAAGGAGGGTAACATCTGTGATAGATGGAAAGAGTGTCCAACACCATATTCACTTATATGTACTTTGTTGGTGAATTGGTGTGAGAGTGAAGCCAATTGTTCTTCAACATTTGAAGGATTAGATTTTGCCACCTTGATTTCTTGTGATTTTTGTTGTTTTGGAAGCCACTTTGATATGAAGCTTTGCTGTTTCTCACTATTAGATGAATCTGATGTGCTAACTTCTCTATTGTGAGGTATTAATGTATCCTGAGATGTTTTCAATGTATGACAAGCTTGGGTGTCATTATAGTGTGCTGTGATTGTTACCTCCTGTCCATTGACAGGAAATTTCAGGCATTGATGATAGGTGGAAGGTACTGCTTGCATATCATGGATCCAAGGACGTCCCAATAGTATGTTGTATGTCAGTTCCCTATCTAAGACTTGACAAACCACATTTTGGACAATAGGTCCCACTTGAATGGGTAATATGATCAATCCTTTAGAGGATCTTTCTTCCTCATCATATGCTTTGATTGTGATTTTTCTTCTTGTATCAATGGCTTCATCTGAGTATCCTAGTGCACGAATCAGCTTTAAGGTACAAATATTTAAACCAGCCCCTCCATCTATCAGGACACACTTTACACGGTGTTTATGGATGATGACTTCAATGTGAAGGGTAGAATTATGTGGATAGGTGAGTGATACATCATCATGTTCAGAAAATGAAAGGCAATGAGGTGTAGATAGATGTCCCACCGCAACTTGAAATTGACATACATCCAAATTGTTAGGTACCGTGGTTGATACAAGAGCTTGCTCAAGAACCTCTTTGTGTGATGGGGAGATCTTTAAAAGTTCCAAGATAGATATTTGCGCCGGTATTTTCTATAATTGATCGATGAGATTATATTGATTGGAGGGAGGATCCATAGATTGGGATGATAATGATGCTCCTTTCAATATAACTTTGGATTGTGCTCTTGTTGTGGCATTAACCGGTTGGTGCTTTTGTTTCCCTTTGAGTGTGATTACATTAATTTGGTTTTCAGATTTGTCCATATGTTGTACCAAATTAGTAGGTGTAATGTCCTTGTTTTGATTGATTTGATTGCATAACTCCTCATCCTCCTTGGCAGTGGAAAGACAAAGGATCGTTGTGTCATAAACATAACCAACATTCTTACCTTTGCTGTGTGCAAAAGAGGATTCTCCCTTCTGATAATTGGGTAGAGGATTTTTGAATGTTGTATGATCTTTGTTTGTTTGGTGCCCCTCTACAAATACTTTCTTTTGATCTATAAGATCTTGTACTGCATGTTTTAACTGCCAACAATTTTCAGTCATGTGGCCTTTATTTTGATGGTAGTGACAGTAATGTGAGTCATTCCACCATGATGGTTTGACTTGAGGGTCCCAATTTCTAGCCTCTTGTACTTGAATAAGTTTTTCATCTAAAAGTTCTTTAAGGACTGATTCCAATGATTTCCCTAATGGCGTGAATTTTCGTTTATTGGATGGTTGTTGGAATGATTGGGTTTTTGTTTCTCCATTGTTTTGATTATTCCCTTGATCACTACTTTGTTTGACATTAAGACCATTGTTCTGTTTGTTTGTATTGGTTGGCGTCAAGGTGAATACTAGTTTGGATATGTGTGTATCGATTATGGTATCGAAATTTTTATTCTTTTGCCAAAATCTTGGCTTTTCATTGTTGTTGTTAGAGGAATTGTTATTGTTTGAACCTTCAATGAAGTGTTTGATTGTTCCTCTTTTGATTAGAGCCTCTTCGATTTTGAGTCCCTTTTCAATGACTTGCTCAAATGTAGATGGACATTGCAAGTCCAATCTATAATTCATTTCATCCATTAGGTTAGCAATGAACATCTCTATCTTCTCCTCTTCAGGAATAGATCTAGGGTATTTAGCAAATAACCTTCTCCATCGTTGGAGAAAGGAAAGAAAATTTTCACCCTTTGCTTGTTTGGTATTGTAGAGTTCTTTTAAGGTCACCCCATGTTGGATGTTGAATGAGAAGTGCGTTATGAACCTATTGATCAGTTCTTCAAAAGATTGGATCCCGGGTTCCATTTTAGAAAACGACAACATGCAAGTGTTTCCTAAGCTTCATGGAAATAATCGTAGTAAGTAAGAGTCCTCGTGTGCGAACTCTATGCTCATGGCCCTAAATTCCCGTACGTGGTCAAATGGATCAGTTCTTCCATTGTATTTGTTGTATGTTAGGTATTCACAATACCTTGGAAATGGTATCATGTTAATGCTTTGGTCAAATGGATAAGGGCAAATGTCTTGTAAGGAATATCTTTTTGTTGGCCTTTGTTGGATATTTTGGAACTGCAATTGTATTTGTTGGATTTGTTATGTCAAAGCATCTATTTGACTTGGATTTTCCATACTAGTTGTCTGAGGTGTGGTCGTTTCCTTGAGTTGGTTGACATCAAAGTCTTTAGGAAGCTTAGCAACTTTGTCAGCTAATAATAAAAGATACTTTTCCATATCTTGCTCTAACATCTTTTCCATAAATTTATGGAAATGAGGGTCTTGTTGAACTTTCTCGATTTCTTCTGCAATTATTTCTTTCTCTTGTGAATTAGTGAGAGGATTAGTGTTGTTGTATCGTCCCCAAGGGTTTTCTTTAGCCATGGCTGCTATTCTTTCATTTTCTTCTTGTTGTTGTCTTTGATACGCTGATCGTGTGAAAATAGGCATACAAACTTTAAAGTTTTACTCTAGATTTTGATCTTGGATTTTTGATTTGATAAGTGTCGAAGTTTCTGATTTAAAATCTGATTTAGTGGTGTCTAGTTTCGTGATGGAAGGATGATAAAATCCTTGATAGGGAAATTTTGACACAAAAATCTCAGATTTGGTGATGATTGATGAGGACACTTTGCAAGATGTTTCAAGATCTAGGCATAATAGTAAAGTTTTCTTTTTGTATGATTCAAGTTTTTTTTGGACTATGAAAAAAAATGTTTTGGATTGATGAAAACCTTGTTTTTGATGTTGGCAACCTGACAAACTGTCCTACTAACTCTCTATTTTTCTAACTTTTTGGAGCACTAAAACAGAGCCGCTACGTGCTAAAACAGAGCTGTGACGCACTAAAACAGAGTTGTGACATGCTAAACAGAGCCGCAACGCGCTGGAACAGAGCTGTGACATGCTAAAATAGAGATGTGATGCACTAAAATAGACTCGTGAAGCGCTAAAACATATTCACTACGCGCTAAAACAGAGCCGCGACGTGCTAGAACAGAGCCATGACATGCTAAAACAGATTCATGACGCGCTAAAACAAAGTTCTGATGCGCTACAGAATGTTTTTGGGGTGCCACAGGAAACTATCTTACTCTATGAAATTCACCTGGTCTTGTGTCGCATTGTATGGCAAGTTGTGGGATGTATTCTGGATGAATTTGTTGACTATGATTGTGGTGTTGCCTAAGAGCCCTCCTTTGATAAAATGCTTGTGAATCTAAGGGAGCTACAACATAGTCGTCTATATAACCTCTAGAGAAATCGTGATATCTATGAATAAAGGTCCTATGTTGGAGTAGAACTTTTCTATTTTGATATAAAAATCGTTGCTTTCTCAAGAGTTGTTTGTATGTAAGTGTTTTCTTTGGTTTTCTGATTTGTTTGACAAGAGATTTCTTGACAAATTTGGTGGATACCCAATCTCGAATCATGTAAATTTCACAAGTGTTTGATTTGAAGATTTTTTTTTTGTGATGATCTTATCTGAATTTAATGAAGGAAAACATAGCAAGCAAGAATAGAATAGTTGATCCAAAATCCTAGAATCTAAATAGATAGTGTATGTTCTAAGAACCAAACATGATTCTTCTTGATTTTCACTGGTTTGGTAACAAAATAAGACAATTCAAACAAACTCACTCCCAGAGACAAAAGGTCATCGTTATATACTCGAATGACCCACAGCTTGGAATTGCGTTGACTCACACAACCATGTCACCCCGTAGAGGGCACCCGTGTTTTTGTCTTTTCCAGGTGCGTACTTAGAGTGATGGAAGTGGATACCGGATGCCCTGAGCAAACAGTCCTTGGCAATTATATGGTGAGTGCTTGAGGGTAGATTCTTCCCTGCCCCTGCACTGCCGAGTATTACAATGTTCAGAAACTGACAAGCATGTTTCTATTTCTAGGTTCTTAGATAGGCTTTCCGTTCAAAGCGACAAATGGATAAACTCCCTCGAGAGACCTCCCAATCTTTAGAACAAAGATTTTGGGGATGGTTATCCTGCACACTTCTGTTGAAAGAGGGTTTCCCCAAATTCACATAAATTTTAAAGTGGGTTGGAATGCCATGGCTTTTGGCTATCCCCACTCAGGTCGTTCCCATAGGGTGAGTACTTTTTCCCACTATGGCAGGCCTGTCTAAAGGTTTTAATGAAAGCTTGAAAATGTGCAAAGTAAAAGTGAGTCTGGTATTCTGATGCACCTAGTGAAGGGGAGAGCATAAACCTATCACCCAATCACAACAAAGAAGTTGTTTACTTTTTAAAACCCAAAAGACAAATGATCTAATCTATATGGAGATAATGCTCCATAAAAAGCATGATGTTCAATTTTAATCCCACAAGAAATGATGAAGTTTCTATCCTAGGATTGATCAATTTTTATCCATTTTCTATCCTAGGATTGATAAATTTTAACCCGTTTTCTGTCCTAGGATTGATAAATTTTAACCAAAAAAAGACTAAAGAACAAAAATTTGGCCGCGGATGCTTCGGATCCAGATAAAAGATTTTTAAAGAACAAAGAGCTGAGGCGCTAAAATAGGTGGACGACACACTAAAACAGTTGCGCGGGGCGCTAAAACAGTTGACCGAAGCACTACAGAATCCAACCAGTGCGCTATAAAAAACCACGGTTCCACGAAAACAAACATGCCAATACCTGTAAGACACTTTTCACAAAATTTTTGAAGAATATGGGGTTAGGCCCCACAGTGGGCGCCAAAATGGAAGTGTAAGAATGAGGTAAACAATCTAATAATGCATCTACACTTCTAAATAAGACATTGTATCTAAGATTCAAGAAATTTAAACTATTTTAAATGCAAGAACCTTCAGAAATCTGTCCTATTGCTCTCTAACTCTAAAGATTTCTTTAATCAACTTGCTCTCAGATTTTAGAAGCAAATTGATTGCTAAAATGACACTTAGAGAATGAGAATTAAACTATTATGATTCCTAAATGCAACTAAGATGATTCTACATCAAAGCTTCTGAGAAAGAAACTACTGTAAACGGCCATAATTGATGAATTAAAATGCTTGATGAATGCTTGATGGATGCTGGATGAATGCTTCTATTTGCTTGATTGCTTGAATGCTTGAATGCTTGGAAAACCTGCAGAGTAAGATTGCACAAGTTAGGATTATTTTCCTATAGCCAGAAGCATGTATTTATAGATTTCACGGCGACACATTTGCACAGGGATAACACAGTAGAGGTTGAGATTCAATCTGGAGAATTGAATGGTATGAGATGAGAAGGTGGAGCTGATCATGGAGGGTTGTTTCTCCCCATGAAAACACCAGGCAAGATGAGAGGAAAGAAGATTGAGAGGATTTCCTATAGGTTTGTCCCTGAAGCTCTTCCCGTGAATGACAGTTGAATTAATTAGATTTGAAAAATCTAATTTTATTGGTGAGTGAATAGAGGTAAATGATTTTTGCATTTATTTAAACATTTTTTTTTTATTTAAATTTAGCAAAAGAGGAATAAATAATTTAATAAAACAAACTATAGAAGTTGTTTATTAAATTAAAATAAAAGGAATATGATAATTAAATTAAATATTCTAGGATATCTTTATTTAATTAAGAAGAAATGTGATGAAGGTAATTAAATAACACAAATTATTGAAGCCGTGTATTTAATTTAAGATAGAATTAATAGATAAAGTATAGAAGAAATAATAATGATAATAATTAAATAAAACAAAGTATTTAATTTTGTTTATTTAATTAAGAGAGAAATAATATGATAAAATAGAAGAATTAATAATGAACTTAATATAAATAAATATTTCTATTTATTTACTAAGTAGATGAATTTAAGATTAATTAATTAAATAAGTCATATTTAATTAATTAGATTCTCAGACCATTTTAAGTGTCTACATTAATAATATTAAAATGTTTAGTCAATTAAAAAACTAAAATGATTACTAATTTGACAAGGAAAATCCTATAAATGATTAGTCAATTAAAAAACTAAAATGATTAGTAAATTGACTACGAAAATCCTATAAATGGATATGAAATATTCCCAAAAACTCCACAATTCAAGTAGAGACGATGGATAGGGAAGAGTGGACGATGGGGGTTCATAATTATTGAGTGAGGGGTTCACAACAACGGTGAAAACTATCGGAAAAAGCATAGATGCATGAAACCCTTAACAGTCAAGCTGTACAAACCCATGAATGGTATGTATATGTATACACACAATCAGCCAAAAATATAGGTGCATTAAACCCTTAACCAACTATAAATGACTGAGTGTGTGTATATATATACACACACACACATATATATGTGTGTGTGTGTATTTTTGAATATATACGCAGTTGGCCATATTTTACCTGCAAGAATGTATTCATAGTGAAGACTATATGAACTTCCAATACTGCCACTATACATATACAAATTACAGAGATATAAAATGAAAACAAAGGTCTTTAGTATGGCGGATTGTGTGTATATGTGTGTATACACATATATATATATGCATATATATCTGTGTATACACACATATACACATAGTCAGCCATATATATGCATAAATATATCTGTATACTCACATATACACATAGTCGGCCATAATATAGCTACATTATTGTTGCAAAATTACATTTGCTTTCCATTCCTGCGTGTATATGTGTGTATACATAGATATATGTGCATATATACATATATATGCATATATATCTATGTATACACACATTTTCACAGTTGGCCATGTATATGCATATATATATATATATATATATATATATATATATCTGTATACACACATATACATGCAATCGACCATAATATAGGTGCATTATTGCTGGAAAATTAAAAATTTTCATTGTTCCTATGTGTATATATATGTATACAGATATATATATATATATGTATAAATACATATATATATTGGTATAGAGATCTATATACACAGAAGCGGCCATGAATAAGCTACAACAAAGCTTCATTAGATGAGGAAATTGCTACAACTTGATAGAAGCTATTTAAACAAAAAAATATCAAAAGAAAAAATTAGAAAAATCTTGCAATGCATAGTTATTTCCTGTGTGAGGTTGGAACATAACCTCACCTGCGTAGCAAGAAGTTAAATAGTTTCCTTATATTGAATATGGTGTTGATAAACACAAAAATCTTAAAAATTGCATCACCACCATTCACCCATGGCCTCACCATCGTTGGCATCCATCCTAACTAGAGCTGGTTCTAAATGCAACCACTCAAAATGAATAAAGATGTCATGAATGGAGGTTTCATGAACCCAAAAAAAGACCAAGTGAATGGTGTGCATGTCGAGGTGGTAGATGTTAAGACCAACGATGGAGGAATGGGTGGCAGTTAATGCACAAATTTACTAGGAGTGTAATGAGCTAGTACTGGTGTGGCACCAAACAACCATCAGTCATACAGATGTCCATGATTGGTATACGCCAAATTTTTAGAAAATTTTGGTGGTTTTTGAAAAGCGCCCCCAAAAAATCAGAAAACATGCTTACATTTCCCCTAAAAAAAGTTACATACTACTAGGTCGACGATCAAGGGATGTGGCAAAAAAAAATTCAACTCAGACGTTGATGGCATGGACCCCTCGCTCAAAGTTACCCTACCCACCATCGGGCCCTCTCCCTCACACATTAAATAAAACATTCAAGGAGAGAAATGTAAATTCAGGTGCAATTCACTCTAAATCACAACCAACCAAACCCCTATTTCCCTCCTAACTTAGCACTCAGAGTTTTTGGTCCATCATCTGACTTCTAAACCGGTAAGATTAAAAATAACCAACATATTATAGAGTGGAAGAATGAGAGGGAGGATTCACTTGGTTTTACCATAACAAAAGTCACTTCCAGAGATTCATGTTACAAACACTTAGAGATCTTCGAAAAAGAAAAAAATTGCAAACCCTTAAAGAAAACCCTAATAGAACTGGAATTAGCTCACCACTAATCAGTAAGTTCTTCAATTAAATAATGTTTTCTTTGTTCTTTGTTTTTGAGATATGCACAAAATAGATTTGTTAAAAAGGCTTTAGAAATTTCTAAGCAATGCAACTGGAAAGGGGTTAAGCCACAATAGTGGTTTACAATTAAAAGGAGGAAGGAATTTTCAATTTTTTTGTTTTCACTATATCAAGGGGTTCGTTCGAACTAAGAGACTCGAATGAACCCTCTTAGAGGTTTGGTCAAACCCCCTATTCGACTGAACCCCTCAACGGACATACAAAAAATTAATATTTTATTGTGTTCAATCGAATGGGGGTTCAACCAAGCCCGTTGAATTAGGGCATTTAAAAAAAAACTTGTCACTGTCGCACGCACTAGTCACATTCTTTTTCTGTTGTAGCGAATGACAAATGTGAATAGTGAACAAGGACGATGAACCTAGGTGAAAAACATGCATAAGATTGAAAGCCACAGTTCATCAACCTTTAACCTTGACCTCCATAGTGAGTAGTAGGAACTGGTAAACTTGAAATTGCATTTCAAACTGCATTTGTTTGAAAAAAATTTAAACCCTAAATGTAAAATATGAAATGTGAAATGTCTGAAATTTATAGTAGATTTGAAATTAAGTTTGTTGAAATTGAAATTGCATTTTCTTGAAAGTTTCTAAATCCTTTTCAAAAAATTTAATTTCTATTATGCTTTGATGAAAGTTCATACCCTGTTTCAAAGCTCCAATTTTGGCACGGGCATGGAGTGTTGAATTTGGCTTAGTTGGTAATTCCATTTGCTTGAAAGATTTTACAAACCCATTTTAAAAATTTGTCAAACAATTAACGTGCCTTGTCTATGCTTCCAAATTTTGTATAAATTTCTACCAGGGCACCTTCCAATTGTATTTGCTTGAATGTTTCTAAAGCCTTACCTGTTAAGAGATTTATTTGAGGCATTATATGAAACAGTTCATGTGCCTTCCACATTTTGCATACATGTCTACCAGGGCACTTGTAATTGCAACTACAACATCTAGTAAAATTCCCCCTTGATGATTTGATTGATGTCCATAACTTGTCCAAAGCTCCCATTTTTTCACAAGTAGAGGGAAGGTTGTGGAGTTTGACTTTACAACTACCAATTGCATTTGCTTGAAAGTTTCTAAAGCCTTTTCAACAAACCCATTTGCTGCATAGAGTTGTTTTCATCACCATGTTTGATAAAATATAAAGAAATTAAGATATTAGTAACCATTGATGTTTATTACATTGTAGAATTCTAAAATTTTGATGTATCCTTGAACTTGTAAAATTCAAATATTTTACTCTTGTAATAAAATTTTCATAATGTTTGTACATACAATAGGAAACTTGGTAACATTGAAGAAAATCATTGAAACTTGCAATGTTATAAGGAAATTTGACTTGATCCTTTCATGTGCATAGTCAAGCCTCATTGATCAATTCCTTGATTTTGATAACATTTAGAAGACAACAAGTAGCTAATGTGATTGGGATTATACGTATGTAATTATGCTTAGTGTTTGAAACTTAAGATTTTGTGTAATGGAATGTGATGCATTGTGCATGTTAAAGAGACCTGGTGTAAGAAAGTTAGGGTAACTATAAGATTTTTTTGATACAAGGGTTGGTGTAGTTGATGTGACTAATGCAAGAGATTGTGTAGTGATAATTGACTAATTATTTGTAAAAGAAAGACAAAGTTGGGTTTTCTTAAAAATGGATCAAATTTATAGATATATTCAAGATATAGATGACCTAGGGTGATGTCTTTTTACACATGTCCTAGGGAATAATTTGAAAGTTTTGGCATAGAAATTGATGGGTAAAGACAAGTTGGAACTCAAAATTTGGGAAAATCCTCACCTACGAATTTGAACTAGGTCAAGGCACTTGCATTTTTGAATCTAGCAAAGAAAATTTAATGTTCTAAAAGCTTGAATTATTTTTAGCAAGGATAAAATGATATTTTTTAAGTACAAGCTTAAGTTTAAATCTTTTAATAAAGCTAAATTGAAATCAAAATTATATGCTTAAGGCAATGCATATAAGACACCCATACAAAATAGTACAAAAGAAAGAGAAAAAATGTAAAGAATGCACTTGTAACCTATACTTGAGAGAATTAAAATTTTGAAATTAAACATAAAGAATAATAGGATTTAAAAATTAAATACATGTCAAGGCTAAATTATATAATATCAAAAGAGACTATTTTAAAGTTTAAATTTATATTTTAATTTTAGGGTACTGTAAATTCTTCTAGTTGAATTTATGAATTAGAAATAGATATTTTGAAAGGGCCCCACCCTTTTACAAAGACCAATATAGTTGTAAGTTAGAAAAATAATATCCAATGAGAAATACTCCACCAATAGTGGCAATGTATCTAATAAAGAGGGTCATTCTCTGAATTTAAGCATTAGTAGATCTATCATTTCACAACAAATTGAATCCAAAATTCTTCAAGGAACTATATCTTATTTTCAACCTTATCCTTTTCCATGAATGAACCTAGTTCCTTTCTAATGGAGTTTCCAAACTTGAGACCAAACGGAATAAAGGGTTCCTATAATCTTCTGAACCTGAACCTTCTTCATATTTTTAAATGATTAGAAGGAATATGAAGAGGTGAATGTTGCAATTCAAGAGAATGGTAGAGGCAATGAACTCCAACTAATCCATCTCTAACATGATTCTTGTCTCTACTAATCTCCTCTAAATTTCTCTTGACAAGACCTTCTAAATTAGTCATGTCTACAAGAGGACCAACCACCCCTCGATTATGCCCAAAGGGAGCCTCACCAAATCTTGAGGTAAACAAGGCTCCATCTCATCCTTATGCATTTTTTTCAACCTTTCCTTCCTCTAAAATTCCTACACCTATAAAATGCATAGCTAGACACATGACAATCTAGTGAAAACACAAGAAAATCCTATAGCATGGCATGTTGAACCCAAATAACCAAATTCAAAAATAATTTAATCTATAAGTATAAATAGTTTGATGGTAGAAACTTTATACATATAAAAATATGATAAATGTGTGATTATTTTTCTTTCCAATCTATAAATTTTTGATGTGCTTGGCTATATAATTGAGATGATTCACTCATAATGTAATGATAAAAATTTAGTATGTATCAAAGAAATATTTCTGAGACATCAAGCTACCATTCTACATAACTCTCATGGAAATAAGAATATTATTTTATTTTAACTAAAGAAATTGGGTGTACTCTAGATCTTGAATTACTAATTAATTTTGAATTATATACTTATAATTTAAAATAAAAGCATCCTTTGTAACATGGAATAGATAAGTTAATTAACGAAATAAAATATGTTTTTATATTAAGAAAAATTTACAAATATATGGAACTCATACATTGAGAAATTGACTAAGACAACTCTGTATGAGAATTAAGACGAGAATAATTTATATACGTTCTTTCAATAAGTAACATTAGAAATTAATACTTGGCTCATATTGTATAATCACACTAGAAACCAATAATGGAAGATTGAGAGTCTCAACTTAGAATTCCACCTTATAGATAACATTCATACTAGAAGCCAACAACTAAAGACCAAATTTCATATATCATGCCTTTGAGGGGTCCATAAGTAACATGAGCCTTTTGAAATCCTTCTCCATCTAAATGAATCCATTCCAAGACCATTGGGAGGTGGGTTGATCCCAAGTTCCTTAATTTCTTGTAGGAATTTAATCAAGAGTAGGACATTGTGACTTTGGCATGTAAATTAAAATCTAAATGCACATCCAAAAAATACAAATTCATAACTGAATTTAATTCAAAAAGTGGACCATCTATGGCCTTCTATAAACTTCTCGAAGATGTCATTCCCATAAATGATAAATTAAAAGTTAAGTTATGACCTTCACCAAAATGACATGAAATTATCTTTCTAAGATGTCATATTTGCATAAATCCATCAAAGAAAATTTTTAACTAATTTTAAACACTCAAACAAATACATATATATAAATATATACTTCATTTATAAATTCTTGGAATATATCAATCCATCACAATTAAATTATTAGACATCATGCATAATATTTTTGATGTATTCACAAAGCCACCTATGGTCCCATAAGACTTGAGTAGGTGAATACCAATATGCATATCTAATGGTGGGGTAAATGGAGGGGGATTAGGAGTAAGTTCATATATATCTATTACTTATTTTGCAATCCAATATATTGGTTGGAGAGGTTGCATTTGAATAGGAGTGAAGATAAGGTCTATTAAAATATGACTCACCATCTTCTCTATTCTTAGGATTTTGGAGTTGATCAAAATCTCCTTTGTTGATCTCAACCAATCTTTGCTTCAACTTCCAAATCATTCACACAATCTTCCCTAAAATATTCAATATGTGAAACATAATTATGAGGAAGATACAAATAATCCTTGACATAGCTTTTTGTATCAAAGGATAATATGGTTCTATAATTTTAAACTATTTCCAATTTTGAAATCTAAATACAACCAATAATCTATTTAATCAAACAATAATCATAATTTTAAGGCAAACATAAATTACTTGAATATTTTTAAGGTCTCTCATTAGATTCTACTTACTCTAGAACTTAAATTTAAAAAACAACATGAAAATCCACAAAACAAATTTCAAAGATATAATAAATTATTACAATATTATTTAAAATTTTAATTGTAATGAACATGTTATAGTAATAAATATTCAAATTTGGGGATGACCCCGCACTGCAGTGGTAAGCTGCGAGCCTTCCACATGGGAGCTCTTGGGTTCGAGTTTGCTCGAGCCCCTGTGCCTAACGCAGGGAAGAATGGAGGACAAAAAGCAGCAGATGTAGTTGGTGTTGGGTTGATAGTAGACCGAAAGTGATGACTAAGCTGCGGGCATTAAAGGGTGGCATGGAGAGTCCAAAGGTGGAGGTGAGGTGAAATGAAGAATGGTGGAGGAAGCCAAGGAGGTCGGGAGAAAGGACAGAGGGAGAGGAAGGAGAACAAAGGAAGGATGACAGGAGGAAGGGAGACGAGAGAAAAGGAGAACAAAAGAAGGGAGTCAGAGGAAGGATGACGGGAGGAAGGGATTCAGAGAAAGGAGAACGGAGGCAGGAAGATGGGAAGGAAGAAGAACGGAGGAAGGGAGATGGTAGGAAGAAGAACAGAGGCAGGAAGAGGCAGGAAGACAGGAAGGAAGAAAGACGAAAGGAAGAAGAACAGAGGCAGGAAGAGGTAGGAAGTTGGGAAGGAAGAAGAACGGAGGAAAGAGGATGGGCGAAAGGAGAAATGATACAACTGCATGAGACAAAAAAAATTGGGAATGGGGTCCCCCATTGTGACCCCACTGGTTCATAGTTCCTGTAAAAGCGTTCACCGATCAAAAAAAAATAAATTCAAATTTGAAATCTATGAAAATATATAACTAAATGATCCCTAGTTTTCATCTATCATTTGTGATGAGAATGTTGAATATTATAAATTTTTAGGCCAATCTTTAGGCACTAATTCACCATTGTTAAAATGATCCTTAGTTTTTTCATTGTTTTTTTCATGATTATAAATTTTTACAATTTCTATTAAACCAAACTCAAAATAATGGTATAGATTAAGATTCTTGTCTTTATCCTACATTTGGGTCATGTTTGATTCTAGATTTATTATCATAATTAGAAGTTGTATAAATTGTTATTATATATATTTTAACATATATAAAATGTATGGTTGGATTAGTGAGATATTTATAGTTCAAGTATGCAATATGAAGTCAAACTTTGTTAGATTTGATTCTTAATAAATTAGTTTTAACAATTCAATTTATACCTTTATGCAATCTATAAGTTTAAATAGTTTGATGGTATCTAAACTTTATAGATATAAAAATATGATAAATGTGTGATTATTTTGCTTTCCAATCTATAATTTTTTGATGTTCTTGGCTATATAATTAAGATGATTCACTCATAATTTAAAGATAAAATTCATCCTCATATGGAGGATTTTATATTATCTGGTGCAAGAGCACCCAAGGCTTTCAAAGAATTGTTCAAGAACCAGGAAAGTGCAGGGGTCAGGAGGGCCTTCCAAAAAAATCAAAGCATTAATTATGATGTATTGAAGCCTATAATGGCATTTGAGTTGAATAAGTGTAATGAGGGTGTTAAAAGTTCCAAGGTTCCTGATAAGGGATCTAGTTTAAAAAAATGCAATGTAAGGGGAAAACTATGTTCTAGGGGTTAGATTAGTGTTATTATGCTTTATATAGGTCAAATAAACTTGGATAATGAATATCCAATAGTTTTTAGAGGGTGGGTGTTAATAAATTTCAAATTTGCAATTTCAAATTTTCAAATTTCAGCTTAGGCGGGAAAGTGAGTTTAGGGCTTTAATTAGCTTTAATGAAATGGGAACCGACTTTAGTTGGTTGGAACAGTTTGGGAATTGGTTTATAACCCTAGGAGAGTCACTTGTACGGAGTTGATGAAGTTTTGAAGGAATTGTACGGACTGTTTTCAAGAAAAAGCAGAAAATTACAGTTTTTTTGCATTTTTTTTGTCTTTTTGGCAGCCTATTGAATTTCTATTGAAGTTTGAATTGAAGTGATGGATTAAGCATTTATATTTAAATTTTTTCAAACCTTTGAATGCTCTGAAAGTTAATAAGAATCAATTCTTTTACGTTTTCTTGCTGATTGTGTATAGAAAAAGTGCAGATTTTACACAGTTTTGAGGGTTTTAAATGAATAAATGATCCATTTCATGGTGTGAATGGCTGAAAACCTATGAAATGGATCAAGTATAACATGTACCATGAAAAACTAACAGAGAAATGTGCAGGGAAGAGGAAATCTAACATGTGCACAGTGATTTAGCATGAGAAAATGCATGAAAGTGGACCCTAGGGTATAGCAGCAAATAATCTGCCTTAACAAGAGGTACATTTTTGAGTTGCAGTAGTTGAGCAGTGATGAACGAATGGTGAAAAGTCAAAAATTAAGTCTTGGAAGTGTTTGGAAACCCTAGAATCGAAAAGCCCTAGTTTTAAGCCAAATTAGGGAGGGTTTTGTAGTTGGGTATGTTGGGAGTATCCTAGAAGATTAAAAGTGTGAAAATATTTGATTTGAGAGTGTTTTGGAAGACTATTGAGAGTTTCAAGGCCAAGAGACAAATTTGAAGAGGGGTTGCTTTGTTAAATAGGGCTAATTAGGCCTAATTTGAAGGAAACAACAGGGTTTGAAGTGAGGTTGTCTGAAACAATTGATGCCAAGTAGTTGACATGATGTTTGTCATCACAATCCACATCTGAAACCATCATTAGATTGGAGGTTCATTTGCAAAATTTGAGGAAGTCTAGTCAAAAATCCATTGCCAAAGGCCTAATAGGCTAGATGGCTATGTGAGTAGCAAACGAGAGTTTTGTACAAAATGGAGCGTTAGGGCTTGAAACCCATTTGAATCAAGTTTGTTCAAGTCTTTTGAGATCATTTTTAGGAATCACAAGGGAGGTAGATAGGTCTTAAGTGCAAGGTGAAGGCCTTATCTCTAAGTTGGTGTCTAGTTGAGAGATTGAAGAACAAAACTTTGTTAATCTTAAATCTTTGTGTATCTTTTGAGATCCCTAACCCTCTGCATCATTATCTTCCATTAAATTCATCCTCTTTATGAGATTCTTATGGAATATTGATATTCTAGTGTGAATTCTTAATTTTAGACATATCTTAACTAGATAGATTTAGGTTCAATGAAGGCAATAGAATTTTTTTTTCACTTACATAATCCTATTTTGAAGTTCATTTATGTTAACTATTAAATTAGATATTTGTATCCCCAATTATTTTCAAATAATTTTACACTAATATTTGTTTTCTTATTCTTTCTTTCATTGTTTCATTTAAAATTTGAACCATTTAAGGATGCTATGTTATAGATTATAGTTTTCTTCCAATTCTTTTTAAATTGTTCAACCCTCTCATGGTATAAATAATTTTACATTCAACAACCATGTCTAAAGTACATTATATACCCAACCTCTTCCCCTATTTAACACACTCATAAACCTTGTTTTTGATAAAGGAAAAATGGGTTGTACAAGGACCTAAAACCACAAAGTTTACAAACAAGATAAAGATAGAGCATTAAAGTTCACAGAAGAAAGAAGGATACAAAGAAAAAAGAACCATAACAAAGCGCAACAACCCCCAAAGAAAGGCCAACAAAGGCCACCAAAAAAAACCCTCCAAAAGCCTAAACAAAAAAACCAACAATAGTTAATCTAAGGACTTTAACACTTCTGATGTTTCAGCTTCTAGGTTCTACATCTCTTGGACATCCCTCTTAAAGGTTTGAACCATATGTGGAGAGGAAGGCACTTTCCTCTTCAGGTTTGCTCTGGTTCTCTTCGATAGCCCCATATCCTCTTCCTTTCTTTTGTCTTTATCTTCTTCCAAGTCAACAATTAGTGAACCCTATTGCAACCTATCCAACTTCTCTATCATAGCGTTAATAATAATGGCATTGTGCCTCACCATTCTATGGTTTTGTTACGTATTCATTTTCATAATGTTTTTAATTTTTTCAATCTCAGCTTCCAGCACTTTGTCCCTGCCCTCATTATCCTTGACCTCCTTCCTAATGATGTTCTCATTTCGCACCCCTTCTGCCTTACTCAGAGAGGACATTTTTAGTTCCAATTCTTCCAATTTTCTATGGAGGGACCTATTTTTGATATTCAGGTCATTAATCTCATGAAAAACCCATCTCATCACTCTGAAAGAGTTGACTGCACCATTCCTGGCAATTGCCAAGACATCAACAGACGAATACCTATCTTGTTTTAAGAAGCTATCATCTAGGTCAAGGGTTCTTGGGGACCTGGGTCTTTCATCTTTGCTTGTTTTTGGGTAGGATGAGGAAGAGTCCTTGCTAGCTTAAGGGTCCTCTGTTTTATCCTCAGGGGTATCCTTAGAGTAGGGGACTAATTTTTTGGTAGAGGAACCCTTTTGGACACATTTAGCTTTAGGGGCTAACCTACTAGTCTCATTTGCAGTGCTTGCTTTCACAATCTGGGGTTTGCAAGGATGGGTTTTCTTGCCAGAAAGGATAGGGGAAGGAGGATCTACAAAAATTCTCTCTGAGTTTGACAAAGATTTTTCCTCAGAGGTTGAAACAACAACAGGGTTAGAAATGGCATGCAAATTTTGAAAGTGTTCATAGATCAACCTAATAATCCCAGTATGTAAAGTAGGATTTATTTTGAGGTTTTTCTTGTGGTAATCAAGACTATTGGTCAAAGAACGAAACAAGTAATGAGGAAGAGATACCCTTACCTTGTGGCGAAAATGGTTGAGTAGCACAAAGTGATACCCATAAACCTTGGTAAATCTTCCATTCAAGGTAATATACTCCATGATGATATGAAGGAATTTTCTCTAGAGCACTTCAATGGAGTCAACCTCGAAGTAGTTGTTGGAAACTTTAACCAATTTTGATTTCTCCTTTTCTTTCTTCGGGAATCTAATCACTGCCTCATTTGAAAATCTTTTGTCACGAAAAAATTTCAAGCCCTCAATGGACATACCAGTCACCTCTCCTATTAGGTTCTCATCCAGCTTCACTTTCCTACTGAAAAGGATAATTTCTCCATTGTTCCAGTTCTTCTTGAAGTAGTCAGTAGCCTTCGGTTTAGGTCCGTGAAGTTTTTCCAGAAAAGGGAGCAATCCATCGCATTTGACCTATTTCCAAACCTTTGGATTCCTTGTGTGCATTTCAAAGCTCTTCGGCTCGACCCTTTTCCTGTCTCCTCCCATTTTAACATGCACTTTTCTACAATATTTACTAGAGTTGAAGTACTGATACAAAGTAATGCCGCCAAACTAGTATTCCCACAAAGCATGCCACACTTTCTTGCTAGGTAAGTTAATTAACTAGGCCCCATCAAATCTTATGATTTTGATGTACTTAACACGTTCCATTTTCATCATTAAAAGGACTTTCTTCTTTCCCATGCGTAACATCATAATCCAATAAATCCCTTACCTCAGCACTCAAGTCCCTAACATTTTTCCATGTGCACAATCCTTTCTGTTTGACCCCTTCATTTACAAAATAATCCACCACACTGTTGGCTTCCCTATAGGCATGAGAAATTTTTATTTTATCAAACTTGACTAAGATCAATTTGGCTTCTTCGATCTAGTTCTTAATGGTCTGGAAGAAGGGGGGATCCTACCTAGGATACACTCAATGATGTTTTTGGAATCCCCTTTGAGCCAAATATTTTTAATATTCATTCTAAGAGCTAGAATTATGACTTGAAAAGCTCCAACAACCTCCACCACATGATTGGTTTGTGATCCTAGGGATGTGGTCACTGCCACTATAAAATTACGATTAGAATCCCTAAGCACTCCACCACTTCCTGCCACCCCCGGATTGCCTTTCGCCACCCCATCGAAATTGGCTTTTACCCATCCATTTGGCAGAAAAGTCTAGCTATCTCCCTCCCTATTTTTCTTAGCTAGTTTAGAAGCCCTTGACACATCAAATTTGAGCTTTCAATCCTTAGCTATCATTAAATCACAGGGAGTGCACACCGTTGCCTCTAGATCAAAGTCCTTTTGGGGGATAGCATTAAATTTTTCCATCATTAACCTAAGAATTTTATCAAACACAATAGACTTCGACATCTCCTTGTCCCTATAGATTCTATTATTTCGTTCTTTCCAAACTCCCCAAGCAACATAAGGGAAGGTAAAATCCCACAACCTTCGAATGGAAGGGTTATGAGAAGGAGCTTTCCATTGAGAGAAAAAATATTCAATTGAAAAAGGGAACACCCAAGATATATTCCAAATATTAAGTTTATATGATCAGATTTAATGCATAGAAAATTAATTAAAATCATACACAATAACACAGCAGATACCCTGGGAAAACCCTCCTCTTGAGGGAGAAAAACCCAGCAACAAAGATCTCTCTTATATATAAATAATGGCAACAAATCTCTTTACAATGGGGCCAATCACAAGGCTAATATTCAGCATCTACACCAGATACAATAACAGATGATGATCTGCACTTCCTTGAATTACTAAATATGCCCTTGAAGAAATTCACAATTCTGCTCTTGAATATATTTGCACTTGAATGGAAAACTTGATGATCAATGAATGGAAAAGAACTTGTATTTATAGATAGGTCGCACCTCTTCAAGAATAAGGTCGGCCATAATAAAAGATATAATTTAAAAATAGAAGATGTGAATTACAAGGAAGTTCAGCTCTTTTAGGAATTATATTGTTGCCAAGAGAAGCACCCAAACATATTAAATAACACATATAAATAAATAGCCGATAGGCTATATTGATTTATGTCTTCACTTGTGACTGGAAGGATGAACCCGAAGCTGCCATAACATTAACACCAAAGAGTTATAAATTTTTCCCATATTGAAGCTATGAACGAGCAGTGAAGAAACAAATGGCTAATTGAATCCGCTTCATTCTTGCAAAGATAACATCTATTGGGAATTTGGAATCCACTCTTGCAAAGATTTTCAACTATGAGCACCATATTTTGAAGAAGAATCCAAAAAGAAATGTTGACTTTGGGTGTCAGGTGTTTAATCCAAGCTTCACCCAAAAAGGAGGGGGAACTTGGGAAAATGACAACATAGTGACTGCCGAAGACATAGAGAAGTTTCCCGTTGGGTTGCCTTTCCAGACAAGACGATCATCCAACTAGTTCTGGCCTAATCTTACTACCATCAAAGAGGATTGAATCGGGGCCAGTTCCTGGCTAAATTGACACAAATCCACCCAACTTCCTTCACACTAGTAATATTTAACATACGAACCAAAGGTCACTTTACATTTTTTTTCCCACCTGTTGAATCTTTCAATTTTGACACTCATAAACCTTGTTACTAATCTCATTCGAAGAGGTGGAACAACCAATCTTAGAGGGATCCTATCCATAGGAGAGAGAAGGGAGCCATCAATCTAGGCTCTAGTACTATTCTAGAAATAGTAGAACTAGAAGCTAGAATCCTAACAATGATAGCCAAGTTGGATAATACACAAGTTTTCATTTTCAAGGGATTGGGGAACACTTATTGGATGGGTATTATTTCCCCTTCACCACATTTTGATTAGGATTAAGAATTGAAATAATAAAATTCTCAAATTGGTATAAGAAAAAAATAATCCCTTAGTGGAGGGGAGCTCATTTTTTTCCCATGTTCAACTCTAATAATAGATTTCTTAAATCACATGAGTAAATGAAAAGGGAATCTAAAAAATCACATGCATCTAAGATTATTTATAAGATAAAATTTATAGGATAAACAACATTTATAGTTTCCTTCTAGGATGAAATAAATAATCAAGTAGAAACATTTATATACTTGTGAGGAAATCATCTATATTTTCCTTCCTCTTGTATTTACTTTCTTTATGAGACTTCAAGCCCTTCATGGATAAACCACTTGTAGTAGCTCAATACCTTCCTCAATGGATTTAAAGGTTAACCTTCTTACTTTTTAACCAAACTTTTAATAACATTCAATTTTGTGTAATTTATGTCCACTATTATCATTTTAATTCAAACTAATTTAAGAAACTTATATATTTATTTAAAAATTAAAAAATCTTAAAATAATAGTTTTAAATTAATTGAAAACATGGTTGGACCCCTCTAATTTTGTGGAATTGTTTCTTAAAAGCTATTTTAGTTTAATTTTATATAATAGGCAAAGGAAGCTACATATGGCATTAAGACCTTCCTTGATGGTCTTTAAGTTAGGAAATTTTTAATTTCATTCATAGGTCTTGAGGTATTTTAAACAAAAGTTGTGTTTGGAAAAAGGTATTTGGTACAAACTCCCAAAAAAATTAATGTTATGTGTTTATGCTATTAACACATGAAATTTTGGGCCTTAAAATAGCCACATCATCCCCATATTTTAATACAAATGAGACATTCAAGCTTTATGTCACTTATAATAGATCAATCCATATATCCTAATTTCTATCAAATCATAGGGTGTCAATTTCAATAATTACACAATGAAGCACATACGATTTTTCATTTGCTAGTAGAGGGAACTATCTTATTATGCCATTAAAATAAAATATAGGTCCTCAATACTTTTCATCTTTATTTTCCATCATTACATTGAACCTTATAAGGGAAATCTTCATTGGTAATCATCTAATGCATAAAGACAAATAATGTCAAACAATAGCCAGGTTAATTTTATAAATAACTTAAAATAATTTATAAAATGGGTAAACAGTAGAGTCAATTGCATAATCTATCATATACTTATCAATCAAATTTCATAGATCATGTCTATTATTCTAATGAATAGCTTCCAAATAAAAGCATCCTTCTAAATAAATTAAAGTGCTCAATTATGGTTACATGTTACCAATTTTACTTCTTGTAAAATAATATAATCAATAGACTCATTAGAAATTATATTTACAAGCTTATCATCTATCTCATTTTCTTCTCTTATTTGTTCCTTCAATAATGACTAGATTGATTTTACATGACCACCAATGTTAAGTAATGATGCTTTGTGTGCAATCTAGTAATTTAAATTTTAGAACTATTTTAGATTATGTTTTAAATTTAAATTTTAGAACTATTGTAGATTATGTTTTGTGTGCAATCTAGTAATTTGAATGTTTTGAAATTATTAAAAACTATGATAGATGTTGAATGTTTTTTTGTTAATGGTATGAAAATATTATTAATGAGGAGATGAATTATTACAAGTGTTTTAGATTTGTATTCCCTTTATCTAGATATATTATTTACCAAGGTCTCATTGCTCTTTTAGGTGTACATATACATATATATAACATGGAAAATGCAAATCATGTTCCACCTCTAGATTCTTTGTTTGCAAATACCACTAATGAAATTAAAAAATTGAGAGACTCATTAGCACAGGGTGCAAACCCAGGGATATATTCTGAACCATGCATGCCAATATTACATAGTTTAGAAAAAATAAGAGATGAACTTGAGAGGACTAGTGCATTTTCCCTAGATAGAGTAGCTGCTATTCTTTCTCGCATGCAGGAAGAAGTACATGGTGATGTTCCCCTTAAACAAATACATGATAGTGTGACCAAAGAAATGATAAAAAACACTTGTTTTCCTTTTTATCAAAATGCACATAAGGTTAGGGGATACCAGGTCACGAGATGTGTCGATCGTGCTATGGCTGAATTGATCTACCCACAATTTCTCATAGCACATGGTCAATACCCAAACAATGATCAGATTCCATTATATTTTGTTTAGTAATTGTATGTTGAGCTCCATTTGGGCCTAAAAGTCAACTACCTGGATATTCCACCATATGCTAGTCAGGGGAGTGGAAGGATTGCCTATAGGCCCACCTATTGTCGACCAGATAGACCATCCCCAGTGTTCAGGGAATTGGTTAGCAAGAGGTATCCTGCTCTCACCCCAGCTCTAGCCCCCATAACAGATGAGGTTGTCATTGCTTCCCAAAAGGAAGCAATTGACACTATAGGTGACATTGTGGCTTCCACCACTAGGATATCTGATGATCATGTAGGTCAGTATTTGATGTCCAAATGTTCCCGATCCATGCCATTTTTAGCATAGTGGACCACCATGGATCCTTTTACAACAGCCAACATCCCTACTCCCACACAACTTGATGCACTTACAAGAGATATGGCATGTAGGACTCTGCATTGTTTGGATGAGGACCTGTTGGAGGCATATTCCCACATTGCATTAGACTATGGGATTGGTATAAAGCATGTCAGAGATCATTTGGTACACGGATTTCATTCAGCTCCAGGATCCCATCACTCTCGGTTGAGCACTAGTGCACGTCAGGATCCACCTACAGTTCATTCAACAGCTACATGGACTATGGGTTTTACTGATATGTTGATTGGTTCTAGTTCATCATTGTCGATGCCATCTCACCTTCATAGTCCTCTACATTCATCATTTATGGCACGACATGGGTAGATTAGATGGATGCAGATGTTGATTCGTCACTTGGCCATTTGGTGGATATGGTGGAGGTGACCGCTTCAGAGGACTTAGGTCATCTGATATCAGATGATGTGCATGTATGTGTGCATGTGCATGTTTTAATTCTTTTTTAATTATTTTAAAATTTTTGTTTTAACTAGATATTCAAGTAAGTTGATATATATGTATATATATTGTTATAGGTGGACATACCTCATGTCACTCCTAGCCTTGGTCCAGATCATGTACATGATCGACGTGACTCTGTGGATGAATCTGCTACCAGTGGACATGTGAGTTTTAAATTTTTATATATACACATGTATATGTACATGCAATATGTATGCATAGATCTAGATAGATATTTAAAAATATAAGTTCATTTAAAAATAAATTTCATAAAATTTATTTAATATAAATTATATGTATTTAACACATTTTGTACACAATTTTATTTGTAGGGCTCAATACATCCATCAAAGTAGAACCATTCTCATTCAGATGGTCGTTCGACTAGGAGTTGACATTCATATTAGGCCCTACACACTAGATTTATGATCTTTACTACATGTATTTGCTTATATGATGATCTTTAGTATTCAATATTTGATGATTTCTAACTTACATTTGCTTATATGATATACATACATTTGCTTATTTGTTGATCTTTAGTATTCGACATTTTATGATCTCAAATTTACATTTACTTATATGATATGTACATACATTTTCTTATATGATATATACATACATTTTCCTCTTTGCTTATAACATGTGTTATGTTTATACATTGAATCTCTTTACATGTATGTACATGTGTTTTCTTATGGTTACATGTTTACATGATATATGTATGCATTTGCTTTCAATATTTAATATACATACATGTTTGCTTATTTGATAATCTCTTACAAATTACATTTTCTTATATGATATACATTTGATCTCTAGTAGAATTTTAGGAAATCAATTCCACTTTATAATTAAGTTCATTCATGTTGACCACAACAAATATTTTTTTAAAATGACTTAAGCAACATGAACCATTGAGTTGAGAACAAAATATAATCTTTTTGAGAAGTAACTTGAAATTCAATTCAAATTATACCTATATTATACATTTTTGACAAGTAACAAAATTCTAAAATTACTAGATATGTTGTGCATACCTATGCATTAAATAACAACAAACTCCACAATGAAATAACTTGTTTGTTTACCACTTGATTCATTTAAACTAGGATATAGTTATTCCATGTACACTAGAATAATTTTTTTCCCATCCCATATGCATATAAATAGAAGATTATTTTTCATTATTATGGATATCAAATTACAAGATTAAATCACATTTATATCACTTGGAGCGCAGATTTTGGAGAAGAGGTTTTTGCACATTTATCAAGGAGACAAATATTGGAGAGACAACTTTTCATTTTTATCAATCAAGGAAATATTTGGAGGATAATTTAACTAAGTTGGTAGAGGACTTGTTTTGAGTCATCTTTAAGTTGAAGAAGAAAATGGGACAACAAAGAAAAAGAAAAAATGTGTCTCAATGAAAATTGTCAAAAGAAGAAAAAAAGAGGCATGAACAAAACTTGGAAAATTATCATATAAAGAAACAAGGTACATGCTTGTTTCTTCTCTCTCTCTTTCAAGTGTGTGTTTAGGACTTTTATTAACACCTCAATTTGTTTTGCTTATAAATATATTTCCAATAGTCATCTGGCATAGACATTCCCTAAATTCTTTATCATCTATTTCCAATTGCTTTTGTTCCATAGAATTCTTAAGTTCAAGAATCTTTGATTTTATTTGTTTCAACTCCACTTAGATAACTCATAGTCTCTCATTTTCTTTGCTTGCATCTAAATTCAAACAACAAGCAAGAATTTCTCAAGCTGGAGTCAAGCCAAATCTAGATATTGGATCAAACGAATCCACTGAAGAACGCATGGACCTTGAAGTTAGGGAGGAGACCCAAGTTCAAACAATGCTTGTTGGAGAGGGGTCAAGATCAATTCCTTCTACTGGTCATATATGAACATATAAAACTAGCAGAAACTTCTCTCACTTATAGCATCATGTCTTATCACTTTGTTTGCTTGCATACATAAACTTCACTTATATAACATCATCTCTCACTTTTGTTTGTAAAATATTTTGTGACATGTAGGAACGACTCAACAAGGAGGAAGTTCTCATGCTCAAGTCAAGCCAAATATAGACATTGGATCAAGTGAATATGCTCTAGAACACATGGTCCTTGAAGATGGGGAGGAGGCCCAAGTTCAAAAAATGTATGTTGGAGAGGGGTCAGGATCACTTCCTCCTACTAGTATGGATGAGCATATAAAACTAGCTGAAAAGGTGAGGAAACAAATTTCTCATAGAAATTTAGATCATTTACTTGAAATGGATATGGAGAAACTAAAATGTTATGCCAACTAGCCTTATAATAAGAGAAAGAGGTCAATGACTAAATCTGTAAATGGAATAATCAATCATCATTTCAATCATCTTGAGACACTTGAAAAAACCCAATTTTAATCACGTTTGCTTCTTCGTGATGAGCTCAAAGAGTCATTACAATTGTTGGGTGTACATTCGACATCAAATTTAAGAAGAAACACATGGGACTACAAAAGGATATTGTTCAAAATGTTAAAAAGGGTTTATATTCCATTGGGAAAGGATCTCAATCAGTGGATAAGGCCACTACAAGAAGGGTGATGTTGACATCTATTGTACATCAAGATATAGCAAGAAAAAGAAAAATGTCTGCACTTTCAACTAAAATTGGTTATAGTAGAACCACATTAATAAAATATGAGAAAAAGAGAAAGTTTTTGGATGAGAGTTTAGACGACAATTGGGAAATTATGTGTAGAGCTCTCCTTTCTGACAGGATTGAAGATGTTAGGAACTTGGTCTCAGGTTTTTGGCATGATCAAAATTGTCCATCATCAAATACAAAGATGTTATGAGACACATGATTGGACTTGGTATTTATGAAAATCATATCAAACATTGGCTAGACATAACACAATTTGAGATGTATATGAAATTTTGTAATGCATATCCTCATATAAAGATTGGGAAAACAATGTTTCAAATGTTAAAACCATATTATGTGAAGATAAACAAGTTTTTTGAAACTTCTTGTTGTCGTTATCATATTGAATTTGATCTCTACTATCAGGTGTTTCGAAAAATGAGAGAAGAAAGATGTGGGTTTCAAAATGCACCTCCTAAACATGCAAGTTTGTTCATAAAGTCTATATTATGTGATCATTAAAATGGACCTCAAATAAACTGCATAAAAGGAATTTGTGAGACGTGGAAATTTGGCCAAATTTCCTTCAAGAATTGAGGATACTGACCTAACAAAGACAGTAAATTGCAAGAGGTAAGTACTATTTTTAGAGAGTTTATTTGTTTCAATTTGATTATATTATTATTTGAATTCTCTTTAAAATGTAATGTTTCATTGATTGTGTGGTTTATTACTTATTCACATATTTTACTCACATAGGTACAAGTATGTAAAGTTGCAAACAAATTTCAAGAAAGAATCCACAAGGTTGAACTATGTAGAAGAGGAGATTCCAATTGGAAAAGTTATTGAAGATTTTCAAAAATTGATACGACCATACATAGAACATTCCTTTTTTGCTAAGTGGAAAGCACAACAGTTCCAAACATTGAGAGATACTTTCCCACGTGGAACACTTCTATCAGTAGTTGACTTTGCAGAAATTACTCCTTTGTACATCAAAAGGAGATTCAATCAGAGTATTACTGTTCAAAGCAAATCACTATTATGGTTCATGTGTGTTATCGACATGAACAATCAAAATTGGATGGTGTTGAGAGTATAGATGAAGAACGAGCCATTAAGAAATAATATCACTTTTATATTAGCGATGATAAAGAGCATGACACACTTTTTGTACAACATTTCTTTACAATATTTTTTGAGAATTTGAAAATCATTTTGTATGGTCAAATGGATGTGCAACACAATTCAAATCTTCATGGCCATTCTATGTACTTTGTAGATTTCAGAAAATCTACAAAATACCACATGTTTGAAGCTTTTTTGAGAGTGGGCATGGAAAGGGTGAGCATGATGGAGTAGGGGCTTGCATCAAACAAGCTTTAAGAAAGCATCAAATGAGTTATCCAGAAGATCGTATAGACAATGCACATGATGTTGTTGAATGGTGCAAGAAACAATTTGCATCAAATGTGGTCGGCACATCTTCAAGAACAAACTGACACATTCCACATAGAGTGTTTTGGGAGATATCAGGTATGTATAAATTACATTAAATCAAAAATTTGAATTTATTTAAATTTAAAATTTATATATATATATATATACATATTTGTTCACATAAGTTTGTTGTTGTACATGTATCTAGGTGTGGACAGAAGATCGATGCATGGATGTAAGAGGGTAGAAAAAAAAGATCTTTGCATTTTTTTAGGAGTTTAGATAGTCACCATGGATGGACATTAGACACAAGGGATTACTCTTGTTTTTGCACTAAGTGTATTGCGGGAAACTCTGATTATGCATGCAACAATCAAGAACTTGGATATGTTGGTAAATGGGATATAGTGCCATTAGTTGTTTCAGAAACATATGATGAAAACAAGGAAGAAATATTTGAAGACATTTCTTTGATTTCAATTGATTACGACCACATTTCAGGATTGGTTAGAAAAGGTACATGTGTAAGTTTTCAATAATTGAAATATTATATATATCTAGTTAATGATCTTTAGAGACATTTCTATTTTTTTTAGAATTTTTTTGTGTAAATTTGGTGTACAAGAGATGTTTTTGCAGTCATATTAGAACTTGGAATCATCGAAGGTGTTAGCTATTATTTATTGCGTTGCAGAAAAGAGAGAAATAAGCTAACACAACCTAAAACAAGTGATGGAATTCCATTTCTCACACGTGAGTTTGAATTAAAAATTTTATATACATTGTATTCACATGTGCACATTGCATTATAAACATTAAATATATATTGTACAAACCTTGAGCACAAAAATGTTGCACATGTTCATATGTCTTACCTTAGGTTCATGTTTACCATGCAGGTTCTATTGTAGTGCAAGGGACATATCTAAAACAAGTCAAAGTTGTTCAGCATGGGATTCATTTTGTTGACTATCAATCTGATAACAAGGTATATCAATATAGTCACTTAATAATTGCTACCGCCCTACATCTTCATGCAATTCCACATGCATGTGGCTGAAGAAAATGGAGACTAGATAGTGATGATCATCAAAAAATTCTACATGTTATTGAAGAGTGGGCTGAACCAAAATCTTTGACTTAGATTATATCCATGGTTTTCAAGTTCAATTGTAACCCTATACATGTTCAATTGAGAACTTATAGTAACTTGTACATAGTTGTAAATCATTTTGTGTAAATTACAATTATATGTACATATTTGTTCCATGGAAAATTCTTAAGTTCAAGAATCTTTGATAACATCATCTCTCACTTTTTTTGGTTGCATGTAAACCCATATATATGCTTTCAATCCTTATTTGAAACCTAGTGAATTTTTTTAAAATCATTTTTCCTAAATTAAAATTATATACAACTTATATTTGTTTCATGGAATTCTTAAGTTCAAGAATCTTATATACAATTATATACAACTTATATAATTTGTTCCATCAAATTTTTCCATGGGAAATTATGTAAATTTTAAAATTAAGTATGATATAATTATAAAATTATTGTACACATATATAAAACATAAATCAATAAACCCTAACCCTCAAACCCTTAACCCTATAACCCTAAACCCTTATACCCCCTACCCTCTATCTCTCTCCCACTCCCCCCTCTCTCTCTTGAAAGTCTTTCCCTCCTACCCACTCTCCCTCTCTCTCCTCTACCCTTAGCCCTTAAACCCTAAACCATTGTACCCCCTAATCATCTCTCCCCACTCTCTCAAGTCTCTCCCTCCTACCCTCTCCTCTCTCTCCTCTCTTTAACACTCCCACTCTCTCTCAAGTCTCTCCCTCCTACCCCCTCTCCCTCTCTCCCCTCTACCCTTAACCCTTAAACCCTAAACCCTTGTACCCCCTACCCTTTATCTCTCTCCCACTCCCCCCTCTCTTTGTCAAGTATCTCCCTCCTACCCCCACGCTCCCTTTCTCTCCCACTCCCTCCATATATCTCTCTCAAGTCAATGATATGGGCCTTCCGTAAAATTTTCTAGCCATACCTACCATTCTCTCCAGCTGAAAATATCCATGTAGGCCCATTAAAAAAAACATAAGAATAGTTAAAGAATTCCCATAAGCACAAAGCTAACGAATCTTCAACTTAATTGCTTAAGTGATTTAAAGCATCAGAATAAAATAACCTTCTGGGTCTCTAAATCTTATATAGTATATGATATGAAGCAATTTCATCATTGTGGGAAAATCACTACACTAAAAAGATTTCTAGAGAAAATAAAATTTAGGAGGTTCATAGGGTTGTAAATACATTAGAATCAGAATAGGAACAACTAAAAAAGGAGTGACTCATAATCCTTTTAACCAAAGTTTATATTTTGAGAATACAAAAATTTGGAATATGCATCATCAAATTAGTTAGGCTGTGCAAACGAACCTCATCTTTCAACTGAATATTCTCAATACATAGTTGCTGCTCTTGAAGACTGAATTTTGCAATAACAATAGGTGCTCCACAGTTAGTGCATATGGGATTTATCATGGCTTCTTTAATTGCCATGTTCTCCAAGCAAAGCTTCTCGTTATCTTGTCTGAGGAGAGTGTTTTCATGACACTCGTGTTGAGCTTGAAAATCCAAGATTTGAAAAGCCATGATTAGAAAAAATTAAGTAATAAAGCATGAAACCCTAAAATTCATCAATTTTGCAAGATTACTACAAATTTTTAGTCATTTTGTTAATCCCTAGACATACTTTCATCTGGGTTCATCGATTCTGGAACCAAAACTTAATCTAGCATGGTGCAAGCCCCAATTGCTTACTCAGAAGTTGCCTTTGCTTCTCATCCAAGTGAGGGCACTCTTTGAAAAGCCTATAGGAAACCCAAAATAGCAATAAATTTAGAAACAGTTCAATTCTCAATGGATGACAAGTATTGAATTGTTTAGTGAAAAAAGGGCATACACTTCCATCTCTTGAATCTGCTGAGGAGTATGCATGTGATAGCGCTTCTTTTTGGGATGGTTATCTTCTTGCTCATCACCAGATTCATTCCCTTCCATGTTGTCACTGTCTCTGGACCTGCTCTCATGCTCTTCATCTCTCTGTAGATCCCAAGCTGAGACTCTCCACCACTGTTGCCAAACATGACTTCTTTTCCTTCCAAGCTACTTGTCTATCTAACAATGCCCATCATAAATATATATTTACTTATATCTATATAAACAAACAAAATGACCCTAAGCAAATCAAATTAATATGCATTTCCACATCAATACCCATATTTTTATGATTTTCGGTTGAAGAGAACACCTACCAACGTCAAGGAGAGCTTGGGTGCGGAGCTGTAGATGTTCATTCATATTAGAATTTGGTTGAGGGGCAACGAAACAAGGCTATGCCATTCCAATATTGTTAGATGAGATCTCAGAAAAACCTTTTGTTTGAATCATTCCACTCAAGTAAACTACCCAACCCAAAACTCATCCCAAAATGCTTTTCAACCATTTCTAATATATATAGTTTCTAATTATATTCTTTTAATATTATTATAATAATAATATAATTATTAAAATATATTGTAATAATAAGTATATTATATATTATAATAATAATATATAATTATCATAACATATTGTAATAATAAGTATATTATATATTATAATTTAAAAAGAATATGATTTACATTTATATTAATATTTAATATTATAAAATACAATGGGAAAAACAAAGAAATATATATTTAATAGAGGGGGTTCGACCGAACACCTTTAGCACCTTCGATCAAACCCCCTTTAAATCTATTTTTTTATTATATTTGAAATGGGTTTGGTCAAACCTTAGTTCGATCGAACCCCCATTCAACCAAACATTTTATTTTTGTTTGACTGAACCCCTTTATTTTCACCTCCACCCTCTCAGGCACCAAAATTGCTCAAAATTTTTCTCTTCGAAGCTCAATTTGAGAATGAAAATGGAGAAGATTTTAGAAACCCAACTAGTAGCAGGTTTCCCTCAAAATGAGCTATCCAACGAATATAATTTTAATATGTTTTGATTTTATTATCTATTTGTTTTTTAAGTTTTATTAAATATAGGTTTTTCACCGAAAACGAAACTCTTTTTTCTGCACATGTGGAAAAATAGAAGATTATCAATTTTTTTTTGAAAAATATGAGTGCACTAGATATTGGAGTCCTTGATCCAACAAAAAAAATAAAATTTTGATACATATAGTAAAAGTTATGCGTTATACAGTCGTGTTATGTCTGAATTGTATTTGGTTTGACTTTGAAACTTGATTAAAGAAAAAATATTCAATAAAAAACTATCTAACCAAGTGGAAGCACTAGATATCGGAGTTAAAAATATAAATTCAAAAGAATTAGAATTTTATCCTTCAAGGAAAAAATTTTATCCGTTACACGATGTGCATCATTTTTTAAAAATGTTGTTTTATGAAAAAAACCAGTTTTCGTGGGAGATGGAAAAAGAAGTGCAATTTGATTCCAAAAATTTTGAAAAAAATATTTTTAGAATCTATAGAAAAAATGTGACGAGACTCTAGTTTGCATCATTTTCAAATTCCTAATGGTTTAACTATTATAGGTGCCCGAATGTGAAGATTTAGTTAAAAAAAAAATTCAGTGTCCAGTTTGGCCAAAAATTGTAAACCACTATTGTGGGATCACCCCAAGTTGCTCTTTTGTGACCTAATGATGCTCGCATGTGGGTTGCTATTGGGAATTCTAAGATAGAGAACAATTAAAAATGCTTGATCAAGTCATGAAGTTCTATCTTTGAGTTGGAGAACAATGATAATAAAAGGATAACCACACATAAACTTGCAAAGTTGCATAGTTATCTAGGTTGCCATGATGTAGCATGCAAAATATTACACAAAGAAAAAGTCATTGAGGCAGCACAAAAGTGCTATACCCATTTTTCAACAGTTTCCCAAGAGCCTAACAGAGCCCAGACAAATCAAAATACTCAAGTAGCTTATATACACATTAAGACATACCTACCAACATGTAGATTATGAGAAAAACATTTGTGGATGGGAGATCTCACCAGTGGAAAAACATTTTAATTAAATGTCATTTTATTTCTATTGCACATGTATATTATATTTAAATTAAAATTTCTCCCAAGGATTCAAGTTTTCATTTACTAAAATATGTTTAGTAAACTTGGTAGATTTACAAGACCTAGCTTTAGTTGAGAAAGCCCTAGTAGAAACAAGAAGATAACTCTTACCATTCATTGACTGGAACACAATGAACAAAATCTCAAATATTTATTTTTACTCTAATTCAAGACCTCCTAACCCTTTGGAGATCCTTAATAAATCACCAATTCTTTCACAATGGACCCAAAAATAGTAGATCCAAAAGAGTTAATACCAAACTTACTAAAAAAAAATCTTAATTATAGAAGACTAGTTCAATTTTAACTTTTCTTAGGGATAAGCTTAAAAAAGAAACACCATAAATAACAATAGTTTTTAAATCCTCTGTCCTATACATCCAAAATGAACAACTAATTGACTGCTTTAAGATCAAATACAAAGATTTGTTTATGATTCTAAGCTAAACTGACCACAAACTTGCCACATAGAGGATAGAATAAAACTTAAATGGTTGTAAATAAATCTATGCTAATCTTTTCCTCTAAAGCTTACTCATGAAATGACAAGTCATCCCTAGCCATTAGGGCAACACAAAACTGAATAAATATATATACTACTATATACAACTTTCTAAACCAAGTTGGAAACTGTGCTTCCTATGCCTCATAAGCAATGAAACAAGCAATCCATTTACAATATTTCAAAGGCATGAGTTGATACAAATGATTGAGAAATTCATAATCATTTTTAGTGTAGAAATGATGTACCCAATAATCCAACTCATTAACACCTGATAAAAAAGGAAGAAGTTTGATGACCTGGTATGGTTCAAATGAAAGAAATCATGTGGGCGGGGAATTCCCTCTCCTAATCGTGCAACATCCAATACCACATCTAAGACTTAGAGAAAAGTAGGTTTAAAAACTTGTGTCAATAGAATAATCATTTCCTTGTTGGCATGAAGATCTAGTAAGGACGCCACAAAGTGAGAAGTGATATCAAAATTTACCTGATATCTCTTGCTAGTGGACATGAACCTCCTCCCCAATACCATTTTCACAAAGTTAATGGTAAAAGAATTTGGGTTCTACAACAAAAATTTTAAATGTCAATCAGAAATTGGCCTAAGGAATGCCAATTGAGATTTGGTACATGTTAAAAATATTGGGGTTTCCATAACTAAGGCTTTCCCCAAACAATACCGAAGCAAAAACATACAAACAAAAACTAAAGGAACCATTATGAAATACCAAACAATTTAAAACAAGGATTGGTAGCTAGAGCTTCGCATATGTGTCGTGGGCCACTTCAACCCTATTACCACTTGAACTTAACAAACACTCTAGGGAAATTTCTAAGGAGGAATAATCAATCATGCTTTAAGAAGAAGGGAATAACCCAGAAGCACGTTGAGCGTATTCATTGGTTGGCCCAAGGGGGAAAGACAAACATATAGGTGACATAACCCTAATTAGAAAGGTGTAAATCCACTAGAAAATAAAGAATAACCATAGATATTGCTCTTTTTGAAAAATGGAGTTATAATGACACAAGAAAACTAATTAAAGTTTTTCTCAAAACATAATTCTAGTATGACAACAAAAACCCTTTGATACAAAATTTGACAAATGGGTGTAACCCAGAGCAAGTAATTGAAGTTGGGTATACCTAAACCTATGAAATTTATGCATACATGCACTAAACCATTATGAATAATAATGCAAAAGAAATATAGCAATGCATAAACTTGTATAGATAAATTGACGTAAAAAATACAAAGGAACCACAAGACATCCTTTTAAATCACTGAAATTAAAATTAAATCTCATGATTAATTAACTGCTAAATCATTTGATCATTAATTTTTTTTAAAAAGCTAGAAAAGAGGAAAGTAACCATACAAGAGGAAAAGAACCATAGCTTTGGAAGGTATTAATATCATAGCCTTATATTTATAAGAATATCTAGAACATAAAGGAATGTCCTTTTCAATATACTATTTAAAGTTCAAACTGTTGCTTTCCTTAACCATACGCTAGCACACTTTAGCACCTTCAAAATATAGAATAATGGAGATATTTACATAAGCATTTCCCAAAATAGCAAACAAGGAAACATAGCCAAACTAGAAACCCTATATTATACCCATTACCACCTAAACTGACCCCAACCCATAAATGTACCCTAGTAGTATCTTATCTGAGAGCGTGCCAAAATCCAGAAGCAAGTCTTATGTCATTCTTCAAAAATATCAAACTCATCAAACTAGTTGTAATCATCAACGAGTTCAAACTAGTACAACCTACGAAGGAATTGATAGGCAATCAAGGTGTGACCTTGATGAACTAGGAGGTCCCCATCCTTGATGTCTAAGAAAAAGGAATAATACTACGAAACCCCAACTGGCAAGTGGAGATATCGTGGACGGGGGATCCCAACCCCAAGCTGAGCAACATTTAGAACAACATCCAACTCTCCAAGCAAATGAGGACAAAACAACTTGCGGGTTAACTGACCAACAACATCTTTTGGCACTCGAAGATCAAGGAGTGTAGCTACAAAATGAGCTGGCATATCCATATTATCCTGGTGATGCTCCTCTGAGACTATAAACTTCTTGCCTAAAATGAGTCGAACAACCTTCATTGTCAACAACCCTCTCTCAAACAACACAAGTTTTAAATGCTAATCAATAATGCGACCTGGGAAAGAAAGTTGGCTCCGGTCACTGGTTAACAGAATAGGAGTTTCCATTGAAAACACAAACTCTAAATTATTCTTTTGGCCTCCCATTAATTTAGTTTTAATGAACCTCCAATGTGTGAAATCATATGAAAATAAGCTGAATACCCTGTAAAGGAATAGAGTACTGAAACACACAAGGGAAAATATAATTATTCTAATGCAAGCCAAGGGTTATGAGAATTGTGAGCAAGTAAATGCCATCAACATTGATATGAAGGTTGGCTTGTGTGAAGATGAACACATCTACCCCTGACACAAAAAACCATAAGAATAGGTGGAAAAGGTTAAAAAAAACAAATTAAATGCCCAACTTAGGATGACAACGTGGCTACCACAAGCAAACTTTAGTAGATAATGCCACGAGGGAATATCTCAACGTAACCTAAGTCATTTGGGAGTTACCACTGATAATTTAGTAACATTTACCCATATTAAAAAAATATTAAATCCTAAAAGATTGCATAAAATTTTCTATGGCCCTTACTATCTAACCAAGAAAAAATATAATAAGCTTATTTAACTCGTTAACCTTAAAAGCACCCAACAAAAATAAAAAGAAATATATTGCTTAAAAAGATAAAATGATTTACAAGTTAAAATTGGCTAGCTAAAGAAAAAATTAACACAATTTTAAAATTCATAAACTAATTTCACTTATTTATGAGGGATTAAGTGAAAAGGGCCCCTAAAATATCCTACAATCACATTAATACTAAAGCAACTCCAACCTTTTTCATTTTTTTTAATTGCAACCTTAAATTCAAAAGTCAAACAATAAATATAAATATGAATTATCTTTTATAAATATGAAGTGCAATCTTTATGTTATTTAACAAATTCTAATGAATTAGCATATAAATTAAGCCGTCATGTTTATTTTAAATATGTGCTAGATGTTATTCATTACATGCTTTTTCAATTTTATATGTTTTTGGTGGAGTTATTATTGAAAGGAGAATATATAACAGTGAACTAGTTATATATTTTAAGTAAATCTATATCATTTTAGTATTCAAAAATATTTAAGTAATTTTCTTGTTGATATCTTGTTTACTTTGGCATGCGCCATCATAGAAGTTCACATGCACATCAAAGTGGGAGAAAATTTAATGATATATCCATTGCCCTTTTCCATTTTTTTTTTTTTTTGCACACTTTGACTAGATTATTCTTTGTGCATCTAGGGATCTAATTGAGGATAACCCAAGCCTAAAAATTTATTAGATTTCGTAATGGTGTTTATAAATATTGGAAATCCATATTGAGGTGTAGATGTCAAAAGATAAAAAGTGAGTGAATTCCAAGACTTTTTTTTTTGCAAAAGTGAGTGAATTCCAAGACTTTTTTTTTTGCTAGTCAATTGTTGGAATTATAGGTTTAAGCTTGTACACTAGTTCTATTTTTTAAACACATATCTAAACCAAAACCAAGAACATTTAGTTTACATATTTTAAAGAATTTATAAAATCAAGTCCTAAACCTCCAATACTTGAAATAATGAATATCTACATGGTCCATAACATATTTGTATCATTTAATTTTAAGATAAACATCACATTTAATTTATTTAATTTTAATATTAAACTTCTCATAAATCTTATTTTTTATAATTTTTTTAAAAATAAATCATAATAAACAACATTTGCCTTCATTTAAATAAATAATAAAATACAATAACATTATTTTAAAAAGTATTAAATATAAGTAATATAAGTAATATAAGTAATATATATACCTTTAAATTTGGAGTGGAGTCAAACCCAAATCAATGGGAAGCAAACCCACTTATTGTTAAGGTGGGAAAGGAGACTTGAAAAGGCTAAGATTAAAAAAGACTTAATATATATATATATATATATATATATATATATATATATATATATATATATATATATATATATATATATATATAGAGGTGAACTTTAAATTTGGGAGTGGAGTCAAACCCAGATCAATGGGAAGCAAACCCACTTCCCAAGCCAACTCTTTATTAAATTTATATTTTACTTGTTAAGGTGGGGAAAGGAGACTTGAAAAGGTTAAGATTAAAAAAGCACTACGAATATATATATATATATATAGGTGAACTTTAAATTTGGGAGTGGAGTTGAACCCAGATCAATGGAATGCAAACCCACTCCCCAAGCTAACTCTTTATTAAATATATATTTTACTGTTAAGGTGGGAAAGTAGACTTGAAAAGGCTAAGATTAAAAAAGCACTACGAAAATGGGCAATGTTAGGTTAGGTGGGGTCACATGTACCCGGCCGGTCATATTCTTAGAGTGTGCCGTTAAGCCCGGCCGATTCGGTATCTGTAAAAGGTAGCTTCGCTGGTAGTTCACGCAATGTTTAAATGAATGGAGGTCACTTTGAGCTCCGACAATGGAGAGCATGGAAGATTTGGAAGCAGCACATTTTGAGATCGAATCAGCATATGCAGAGATCGAGCGGCTGAAGAAAATAAACCATCGCCTCATGAGAGAACGGGATGATGCAATTAAAAAGCTCCGAGAGAGCTCGGAGTCGAGACCGCGGATAGAACCCTGGCCCTCCTCGGCTAATCTTCTTTACAGAAGATATTCTCTCAATGACATCAAATCTGCCACTGGCAATTTCTCAGAGAATTTGAAACTTGGAGAAGGAAAGTACGGCGTCGTATACAGAGGTAAAATAGAGGAGACTGCGGTTGCTGTGAAGATTAAGAGAGAAGATGACTCCAGTCTAGATAAGCGAGAATTTCGTAACCAGGTAACAACCTACCTCATACTTAAGTTACCAAATTACTTTTTGCCATCACTATCCTTTTTCTTTATTGTATAGACAAAAATAAAGATAGAGGGATAACCAGGGTTGGTAGTTGTGAGCAAGGCTTAAATTTGATGGTTAATTTTTTTTAAATATAATTAAAATTTTGGAAAAGATTGTATTGAAAGAATTATAAATGTATAAATTGTTGCAGTAAATACAGATTGTTTTTAACATATATAGGATTATTTTATTCAATCTCAAATATTACAAAGTTGTCAAAGGGATAACCAGTAGCCACACAGGGTCAGTAGTTGTGAGCAAGGCCTAAATTTGATGGTTAATTTTTTTTAAATATAATTAAAATTCTGGAAAGATTGTATTGAAAGAATTACAAAATGCTTTAATTGTTGCAGCAAATGCAGATTGTTTTTAACACATCTAGAATTATTTTATTCAATCTCGAACATTACAAATGTCTGAAACACTACAGCATTCAACTATAACACTTTATCAGATAAAATCAACTGATCAGACATCAAAGATGATGAATGAATTACAATTGCCTCATTTTGTAGAGGCCTTAGAAACATCTAAAAAAATTTAAAAATATATCATGCATACTATATGCAAATTACAAACTTTAAAAATTATCATGCAAATTCTAAATTTAAAAATTCTATTTTATCTTCATGCAAAACTGCAGTTCTCCTCATGCCATGAGTTTCTCTCATACAATGTGAGAGAAATTGCCATATATTCCAATATATATTATATGAAAGGGTAAATTTTGAACAGATGAAATATTATATAAAATTATAGTAAATATATATCTCATTGATAATATATTTTTTAAAATGTGAAAAATAATTCTAATAAAATAATCATCACAAAAAATTAATTTCATAGAAAGATCAACCATCAAATTTGAACTCTGATTGTGAGAATATTGACTTAATAGTTGAAACTTGTCTATCTTTCTTAGGATGCCTGCTACTAGTTACCTCATTATAGTGGTGATTACAGTAAAGGGTATTAGTTACCATTTGCCTGATATTCCGTAAATTAAAGAAAGATGGACAGAAGAAAAACTGTAATTTAATATTTTTCAATTATATAGCCCTTGCTGAATGGGCTCTAGAAATTTAATTTTCCTTAAAATTTTTATTGTCTTTCCTTTAAACTTCTTATCTTAGGCATTAAATGTTATTTTGGCAGACGGAGGTGCTAAGGGATATTAGACATCCTCATTTGGTGAGGGTTGTGGGAAGCCATTTGGAAAGAGGATGTATTGTGTACGAATATATGGTTAATGGAAGTTTGGCAGATTATCTATCCGGCAAAAATGGCACTTCACCGCTGCCCTGGCATGTCAGAGTTCGCATTGCTAGTGAAGTTTGCTCGGCATTACACTTCCTGCATAGTTTAAAGCCAATTGGAATTCTTCACTGTAGTTTGAAGCCCGAAAACATTTTGCTAGATGAATTTTATACCAGTAAGATCAGCGATGTAGGCATTGCAAACCTTCTATCTCGAGATTTACTCATACAAGGCTATACATCCTATATGGATCCAGAGTATCTCAGAACTGACCAATTCACAGATAAATCAGATGTTTATAGCTTGGGGATCATTATTCTTCAACTTCTTACAGGAAAACAGGCTCGTGGATTGGTGAGAAAGGTTACAAAATCACTACAAGATGGACACTTGAATGATTTGCTATCTCCTTCAGCTGGGGAATGGCCGAATAATCAAGCTTTACAACTAGCATATCTTGCTCTTGACTGTACAGCAGCCGATCGACAACAGAGGCCTGATCTTCATGCCACTCTCACTAAAACTCTCAATGAACTTCAAGCTACTGCCTCCACAATTGTTCAGCCTGCTCAAGAAAGACATGTTCCTAGCTTCTTCACATGTCCCATCTCTCAAGTAAGTCTCCTCTTTTTTGTATCCTTATAACTTTCAGATAAACATTTTTTATTAGTAATGGATTGGCATATTTTGTAGGAGCTCATAAATGATCCTCACATTGCTACGGATGGCTTCACCTATGAACTGGAGGCAATCAAGGGATGGCTTGATTCAGGTCATGACACGTCACCAATAACAAACTTGAGACTAGATAACACCAATCTCATTCCAAACCAGTGTCTTAAATCTGCCATTCGAGAGTGGAAAGAAGCAAATAATCCTCTGCCTTAACATCATATTCTATTGATTTTTTTTTTGAAGGTGTAAAAATATTTATTTAGATTGCTATGATGCATAAAAACCAGTGTTACCCCAAGTTTTTAGGATGGGACAGCAGGACAAGTCTCCAAGTTTCCGGATTTTGAGATAAAATTTGGGGACAGTGGGAGGGTGGCTATATAAAATATAGGGAAAATTTTAAATATATAGGAAAATTTTAAATATTTATATGAAAACATGGATAAGGCATGCATAATATACATTATAAAACCTTAATTGTATGTTGGACGTGTGTGTCAATAATCTGAGAAAGTTGCATATCCCACTAGTTTTGGATTCTCTTCCATTGTAATACAATAACATCTCATCGTGTGTATGGTGTTTATGTTTCTCATTATATGTTGGGTGTACATTGATAATCTACATGTATAACAATGGTGAGAAAGAAGCGGTTTATGAGGCATTATTGACACCAAAAGTGTTGCCAATCCAAAAGCATGATAATGGGCCAAAGTTTGTAGTGTCATGTACCATTGTCCTCCTCTCTGGCACTAACTTTGCTATAGGTTTTAGAATTGTGCTTCATAGGACTTTTTGAACTTTGGTTATTATCATGCAATGTAATTTACATGTTTCTAATTAACAAAAAGTTTACCAAAAAAAGTGGCACATTCTAGTAGTACATTTATCATCACTACTATTTTTATTATTTATATTCTTGTTCCAACTGCAGTACACATTTTTTATAACTTCTTATGTCAAATATCGAGATATCCAGTTCTTAAAGAGACCACAATGTGAAGACATTTTGTTGTTACATGTAGAATTTTTGGGCAGCACTGGTTCATCACACATCTTTCTGATTTTTAGGTGAACATATTTTGTATACACGAGTGGAGAAATTGTGTTGATGTGATATTAATTTTGGACATAACATACAAGTATATTTTTTTGTGATCAATACTGAGTCTGCAAAGAAATACTACTATGTGTTTTTCTTGTTTTGACCATGCTTTGATGTGGGGGATGGTCGGTCATCCCCAAGATGGTCACTCAGGCATCACCTGGTCGTCCCCGAGATGGTCAGCTACCCTCTTTTTCCCGTTGACTGTTTCCCTGTTTCAGGGACATTTCCCAAGTTTTGAAAAAAAAGGGGATGCGAGAGGACCATTCCCCAGTACCCGAGACATCTCGGCGATAGGGATATACTATTTTAGGGGGGGACGCATCCCCAGTTTCTTGATAAAAGCATTTTTCTATTGATATGATGCATTAAAAAAATAGATGCAATAATTGTAATTGATTTGTTTTTATATTTATATGTTCTTCCCCAATAAGTTGCCTATTATATTATACTATATTATGTGATCTTTACTTTTGAATTGTACTTTTTTTACTAAATTAATTTTTTATTAAAAAATAATCAAAAGAGTAATATAAAAGTTAAAGTTTCTTTGGTGATATTAATGGAATGGTTTTTTGGTTATCATCACACAAATAAACAAACTTTTATTAAAAATAATTTGAGTTATGTAAAATTTTATACCATCGCATCTTATAAATAACCACTTGTCAAATTGATCTTGGTTCAATATTTATTTATTTAGTGGATTTATTTATAAAATTAGCAATGTTTATGTCATTATTTTCTTAAACATGATTGGCCGTGAAAAAGATTATTAGAAACAAAGAGTTGTGGCCATTTTCTTTTCCATGTTATGTTTCAAATAATTTATAGAAACCAAATAATAATCACTCACACAATTTTGTAAATTCAAATTGAAAGTATAAATTGAATGATCATCAATTTATGTTTTATGATGTGCAGAATTTCAAGTTATATATGAGTCAAATCTAAAGATTCTATTATTACATTAAATTAGAATAATTTTAATATAAACTATATAAAGATAAAATATATGTATTAAACACAACATATAAACCTATGATTAATCCATGAAACCTACCACTAACACCTATTATCAACATCTCAACTCATTTTTGAAATTGATGTTAAAATCATGCATCTTCATTTTTTATAGTTCAATCAAGTCAAATAATCTCTATTATCATAATATTAAATACATATTAATCCATATGTATAGAGAGAATAGAAAAATAAATGTCATGCTTATCAATCAATTTAATGCTTCATAATAATTTTTAATTAATGGTAATTAAATTTTAAATAATGCCTTAGGTTGTTCATTAACATAACCTACTTTCCCTATTAATGAAGGTCAATTATGTTAGGATGAAGATGTTAGAGTAATAAGTTATTCCACTTAATTAATTATATCATATTGGTTAATTAATTAAGTCACTTATTCCTTTAGTTACTTAAGCTAAACTTAGGCACATTAATAATTGATTAATTATTAAGTGTGCACACTAGGGTTAAAAAAAATGTTAGAAACCAAGATCACCTGCATGCAATCACTTGTCACATGCAAAAGACATGCAGAACCAAAGAAGATGTTCTGTAAACGTCAAAGTAAAAATGCATTAAAGAGAATCAAATAATACAAAGAGATCAATCCTTATGAAGGAGATCAAGAAACCCTAAAAGGGAAACCCTAAATGAAACCCCAGTGTGCACACTTAATAATTAATCAATTATTAATGTGCCTAAGTTTAGCTTAAGTAACTAAAGGAATAAGTGACTTAATTAATTAACCAACATGATATAATTAATTAAGTGGAATAAATTATTACTCTAACACCCCCCCTTAAGATGAACTTAGGAAGAAGCTAAACACTAGAATAAGATGCATGAAAGCAAAGATGGGTCCCGACAACTAGGCCTGATCAAGTACCCATTTACAAATGCAAGAATGAGGTAGAGAAGGAAAAACCCAGTGGGACAAAACCCCCCTACAATGAGATGACATGCTGCAAAGAAGCACTAGAAGATTCCATTTACCTTGAAATCCTATGCACACTTTATGTGTCTTCAACACTTTGAAGGTGTACTTGGATTCCTATGGTGTAATTGGAGAAATAATTTATAATTTAAATTCACTTAGATTCTTGACATTTGTTGTCATGTGCATTCATGAAAGAGGTGGAGACCATCAATGACATTTACAATTGACTTTGAGGTTATTTAAGGCATATAGACACCTTGAATTCACCACTAATTTCCATCTTACTAATTTTCTACAATTTTTTTAAATAATCAATTATTTAATCAATTATCCCAATAGTTAACCATTCTACTACCTTCTCATAATTAGTTAATTAAATCATTAATTAATTATTCCTATTCCTAACCCCTAAGGTTAATTAATTTAAACAACTTAATTAAATAATACTAGCTCTAAATTCTTCCAACTTAATAAATTAATGCAACCATGATTAGTTAATTAATTAAGATCAATTAACCACTCTTATAATTTCTTCAATTTAATACCGTACTTCTCCACCCTTTTTCTTTTAATCCTACCCATTTACTCCATGTACATGGATTAAAGTCTCAACCACCTATCATCTAACATATGTCATCAGTTCCCCATGCTCCCACATGTGTGAGTATGCTAGCCTATCCCACTCCTTGATTACACATGTGTGAGCATGCTAGCTTATGCCACTCCTTGATTAAACACATGTGAGAATTTTATCTTGAAATTATTCTATCTCTCCACCTCAACCCACTCCATACTCCCACATGTGTAAGAATTCCACTCCATACTCACACATGTGTGAACATGCTAACTCTAAGGAATGCTAATATTCTACCTCATCTCTTGACCTTAACTCATTTCCACCTCTTTTCTCACACATATGTGAGAGTGTCTCATACATATACCACCTTGATCACACATGTGTGAGCATGCTTGGTATTCCACTTGACACATCACTTTCCTTCTTTTCATTTAATCCTACGTCTTGATCAAATCTGATGATCCAACTTGATCTAAACACAAAAATTCAACAATACTCAAAGATAGAATTATGCAATAGTTACTCAATTCCATCAATTCTTTTCACAAAGCCCTGTAGAAAACATTTGACCAATACAAGAAGTCTTCAATGAACATGCATTAAACAAACTACAATAGCTTATCCTTTCTGAACAAAGACTCATTTCTAGTCGACAAGAAAGACAATAAAAAATTGCACGTTCCATTTCCATTCAACATAACATACACAAAGGAGTCAATGCATCAATTGAATGCCAACCAAAAATAAACACAAAGCAGTTATCATTGCCTGCGACTCACACACACAAAGCTAAACTTGATGTATTCTTGCACACTCTTTCGTTTCTATCCTTTAATAGTAAAATTTCTTGACTTAATGGATCAGCCCCATGGATTTTGGAGTCTCCCATAACATTCTTCCTCCATAATCCACGTCCTCACAATCTTCTTTTCCAAGTCCTTTCACTGCCTACAAACTCCCAATGTTTGTCATTTAAAATAGCCACTTACTTTAAAATATGGCACAAATCTTTCTTCTCCCCAGTCACCAATCCCATTCCATCCCATACAGTCAACAATTTCCAAAGGAAATGTTAAGATTACTAAGGACGTCTCCCTCTATTGCCCTTGGTTGCACATGAATTCTTCTTTCTTGGCATGGCATTCTTGGCCTATGCTACACACAGAACCAAACTAATATGGAAGTTGCACTTAAAATGTTTCTTTTTCCTCCAATAATCCATTGATCTTGGGCAACCAGACTCTTTGGCTCAAGATTCTTTTTTTCACTATTCTCTTCATTGGAAAAGTAAGTGCAAAAAGATGGGTCCCAAAACGAGGGCTTAAGTGGTCACTTTTTTTTTCTGAAATCAGGAATACTGACCTTGGATGTGAAATTGAGAATAGTTACACTCAAAATTTTGAGATGAAACTAAAACAAGGATCAAAGTGCTCGAAGTCTACTTTCTAAACTACTAATTTATTTTTTAAATGGTTGAGATTAAGGGGTTCAAAAGAAGGATGCACATATATTGGTGTTGTTTTTGTCAAACAAATATAACATAGCAACTCTTGTACATCCCTAGCATAGTGAACTTTTTTTAAGTATTTTTAAAATCGCTTAAGTGAGATTTTACCTAATAGTATGTGGCTGATGCATGAATTTTCTGATATTTTTTTAATTAATATTTGATTTTTTACTAATCTTATAAGTGGACACTTCCTAAAAAACAAAATTTTGTCTGTGCTACCACTACAAATTTTGGAAACTAATTGAATTTTTTTTAAAAATCATTTGTAGAATTTATTCTAGCTTCTAAAAATGTAATCTATTTGAAATTTCAATGAACGATTAATTTATAATGAAAAAAACACCAAACACTACTTTTTTCCAAAAAAGAGACACACAAGTTACAAAATAAATTATAGATGAAAGGCTTAACATTGTCAGAAAGTTAAAAAAAATGCATCATTGGATAGCTAAGGGAAAACTTAACATTACCCAGGTGTTTGATTTGTTTGACATTGAACCACGTGCAATCCTGACAGTGAGTACAAACCCGATTATGTGAAATATTGTAGAATTTGCAAAAAATGCATCTTTGGTCATTGGGAATGCCCTCCAAGCCTTTGGGTTGGTATTCCAAGGAAAATACCAAGCCCAAGGCTTGGGGATTCCCAAAGCAGGATATAACGTGCACACATTATAATTTTCTCACGTTATATCTTAGTTTTGACATGTTTTTTGCATTTGTGAGGGACATGTCTAACAAGACATAGCACAGGAATGGTATAACGTGCTCGCGTTATGTTAAATGATACTCTATTGAATGTTTGTTTATATATTTGTATGTTTGTATGTACATGTATGCTTGTGTTTCATGTATGCATGTATGTATCAATGCATGTATATTGTATGTATTCCTATATGTATGTAAGATTGTATCTACACATGTACATGTAAGATTGTATGTACATATATGTATTATGGTTGTATGTATGTAAGTATGTATGTATTTATGTATTTCTTTAGAGGGAGGGATAATTTTAAGAGAGAGATAGAGTTGTCTAGGTAGGGTGAGAGGGAGAGAGGGAGAGAGAAAGAGGTAGTGAGAGAGAGTCTGGAGAGAGGGAGAGGGGGTGGAAGTGAGAGTTTAAGAGAGAGGGAGTGGGAGAGAAGGGGTTGTAGTGAGAGGGACTTAGCTTGGTAGGGTGGGAGGGATAGAGGGAGAGATGGAGAGAGAGAGAGAGATGTGGGAGAGAGAGAATTGAGAGAGGGAGAGGGAGAGAGAGAGGGGGGGAGAGAGAGAGGGAGGAAGAGAAAGAGAGATTTATTTAGGTAGGGTGCCAAAGGGAGAGACTTGATAGATAGGTAGTGAGAGGGAGTGTGAGTGAGAGACCTAAGAGAGGGAGAGGGTGTGGGAGGGAGCGACCTGAGAGGGAGAGATAGAGGGGGTGGGAGGGAGATACCCAAGAGAGAGGGGGAGAGAAGGAGTGGGAGAGAGTGGGAGGGAGATAGAGAGAGATAGATAGAGGGAGTGAGAGAAGGTGGTAGGGATTGATTGAGCGAGAGGTATGTAGAAAGAGGGAGAGGGTAGATAGAGACAATTAGATTAGGTAGGAGAGAGGGAGGGAGAGAGAGGTGAGATGTATAGGTAGAGAGAAAGGGATAGGGGTTGAGGGTATAGAGTTGAGGGATTAGGGTGGAGGACCTATAGGGTTTATGGTTTAGAGTATTAAGGTTTAAGGGTTGAGGGTTGAGGGATTAGGGCCGAGGGTGCAGAGGGTATTGGGCTCTATGGGTATAGGGTAGAAGGTTTAAGGGTTTAGGTTAAAGGGTTTAGGGTTTAGGGTTGAGGGTTGAGGGTAGAGGGCTTAGGGTGTATGATTGAAGGATTAGGTTGAGGGTCCAATGTGAAGGGTATAGGGTATAAGGGTTGAGGGTTTAGGGTTTAGGGGTTGAGGGCTGAGAATTGAGGGTTGAGGGTTTAATGTATAGGGTAGAGGGTATAGGGTTTAATGGTTGAGGGTTGAGGGTTGAGGGTAGAGGGTTGGGGGTTTCAAGGTTGAGGGATTAAGCGTTGAGGGTTTAGGGATCAGGGTAGAGAGTTTTCTTCGATTTAGGGGTTTAAGGGTTGAGGGTAGAGTGTATTTGGTTAAGGGTAGAGGGTAGAGGGTAGAGGGTTTTAGGGTTGAGGGTTTAGGGTTTAGGGTAGAGTTTTTAAGGGTTTAAGGGTCAAGTGTTTAGGGTTGAGGTATTAGGATAGAGAGGGAGGGATGGATGGATAGAGATATGGAGGGAGAAGTGAGATAGAGAGGAGAGAAGAGGGAGGCATATAGATATATTTAAGGGTTGAGGATCCAATGTATAGGGTAGAGGGTTGAGAATTGAGGGTATAGGGTTGACGACCTATAGGGTTGATGGATTAGGGTATATGGTTGAGGGATTAGGGTTGATGGTACATATGGTTGAAGGATTGGGGTTGAGAGTCCAATGTATAGGGTAGATGGTATCAGGGTTGAGGTTTTAGGGTTGAGGATTGAGGGATTAAGGGCTGAGGGTTGAGAATTGAGGGTTGAGGGTTTAATGTATAGGGTAGAGGGTAGAGGGTTTAAGGGTTTAGGGTTTAAGGATTGAGGGTTGAGGGTTTAGGGTAGAGTGTTTACTAAGTGGTTTTAAGTGTATAAGTGTTGATGGATTAGGGTTGAGGCTAGAGGGTAGATGGTTTAAGGGTTGACGGTTGAGGGTTTAGGGTTTAGGGTTTATTGTTTAAGGGTTTAAGGGTCAAGGGTTTAGTGTTGAAGGATTAGGGTAGAGAGGGAGGGATGGATGGATAGAGAGATGGAGGGAGAGGTGAGATAGATATAAGAAGAGAAGAGGAGGGGGGACCGAGATATATGAGGGTTGAGGATCCAATGTATAGGGTAAAGGGTTGAGAATTGAGGGTATAGGGTTGATGACCTATAGGGTTGAGGGATTAGGGTATTGGGTTGAGGGTACATATGGTTGAAGGATTGGAGTTGAGAGTCCAATGTATAGGGTAGAGGGTTTCAGGTTTGAGGGTTGAGGATTAAGTGATTAAGGGTTGAGGGTTGAGAATTGAGGGTTGATGGTTTAATGTAGAGGGTAGAGGGTAGAGGTTTTAAGGGTTGAGGGTTTAAGTTTGAGGGTAGAGGATTGAGTGTATAAGGTTGGGGCATTAGAATTGAGGGTATAGGGTCAAGATGGGTTTAGAGTATTGGGTTGAGGGTATAGGGTTGAGTGATGAGGGTTTATGGTATAGGGTAGAAGGTTTAAGGGTAGAGTGTTTAGGGTATATGTTTTAAGGTTTAGGTTTGAGGGTAGAGGGTTGAGGGTTTAAGGGTAGAGGAATTAAGGGTTGTGCATTGAGGATAGAGGGTAGAGGGTTTAAGGGTTTAGGGTTGAGGGTGGAGGGTTGAGGGTGGAGGGTTGAGGGTTTAGGGTAGAGGGTAGAGTGTTTAAGGGTCTAAGGGTTTAAGGGTAGAGGGTAAAGGATTTAAGTGTTAAGGGTAGAGGGTAGAGGGTTAATGGTAGAGGGGAGAGAGATAGGAGTGAATGATAGAGAGAGAGAGAATTGAGGTTATAGGGTTGAGGACCTATAGGCTTGATGGTTTAGGGTATTGGGTTGAGGGTAGATGGTAAAGGGTTTAAGGATTAAGGGTTGATGGTTTAGGGTTTAGGGTAGAGGGTAGAGGATTTAAGGGTTTAAGGATAGAGGGTAGAGGATTTAAGTGTTAAGGATAGAGGGTAGAGGGTTAATGGTAGAGGGGGGAGAGATAGGAGTGAGTGAGTGAGAGAATTGAGGGTATAGGGTTGAGGACCTATAGGTTTGGTGGTTTAGGGTATTGGGTTGAGGGTAGAGGGTTTAAGGGTTTAGGGTTGAGGGTTTAGGGTTGAGGGTAGAGGGTTTAGGGTTTAGGGTATAGGTTTGAGGGTATGTGGTTGAAAGATTAGGGTTGAGGGTCCAATGTATAGGGTAGAGGGTATAGGGGCTGAGGCTGAGGGATTAAGGGTTGAGGGTTAAGAACTGAGGGCTGAGGGTTTAATGTATAGGGTAGAGGCTTAGGGTTTAGGCCTAAGGGTTGAGGGTTGAGGGTTGAGGGTATAGGGTTGAGGGTGAAATTGGAAACCTAACTTGGCCTATTTGAAAAAATGGTTCCAAGAAATGGGGTCTCCCACATCACCAGGAGACACCATTCCTTGGACCCATTTTTTCAAATAGGCCAAGTTAGGTTGCCAATTTCACCCACTAGCTTGCCAATTCGATGAAATTGGAAATGTAGTGGTTTGTTTGAAAAAATGAGTCTAGGAAATGGGGTCTCTTGATGATTTACATAACTGGGAGACCCCATTTCATGGACCCATTTTTTCAAATAGTCCAAGTTAGGTTGCCAATTTCACCCACTGGCTTGTCAATTGAGTGAAATTGGCAATGTAGTGGCCTGTTTAAAAAAGTGAGTCCAAGAAATGGGGTCTCATTTTATCAAATAGGCCAAGTTAGGATGCCAATTTCACCCATTATTTTTCCAATTCAGCGAAATTAACAATGTAGTGGCTTGTTTGAAAAAATGGTTCCAAGAAATGGGGTCTCCTGGTGATTTACATCACTAGGAGACCCCATTTCTTGGACCCATTTTTTCAAATAGGCCAAGTTACATTACCAATTTCACCAAATTGGCAAGCTAGTGGGTGAAATTGGCAACCAAATTGTAGAGGGATAGAAGCGAGTGATTGAGAGAGAGAGAGACTTGAGAGAGGGAGAGGGAGTAGGAGGGAGAGACTTAAGAGAGAGAGAGAGGGAGGGAGTGGGAGAGAGATAGAGGGTAGAGGATGTGATGATATAAGGGCTAAGGGTAGAGGGTAGAGGGTTAGGTAGAGGGAGAGATAGGAGAGTGAATGAGAGAGATACTTGAGAGAGGGAGAGGGGGTAGGAGGGAGAGAATTGAGAGAGAGAGGGAGAGAGTGGGAGAGAGATAGAGGGTAGAGGATAGAGGGTATAAGGGTTAAGAGTAGAGGGTAGATGGTTAAGGGTAGAGGGGAGAGAGATAGAAGGAGTGAATGAGTGAGAGAGACTTGAGAGAGGGAGAGGGGGTAGGAGGGAGATACTTGAGAGAGAGAGGGAGGGAGTGGGAGAGAGAAAGAGGGTAGAGGATAGAGGATATAGAGATTAAGGGTAGAGGGTAGAGGGTTAAGGGAAAGGGGGAGAGAGATAGGAGTGAGTGAGAGAGAGAGTCTTGAGAGAGGAATAGGGGGTAGGAGGGAGAGACTTGAGAGAGGGAGGGAGGGATAAGTGAGATAGAGAGGATAGAAGAGGAGGGAGGGAAAAATATATACAAGGGTTGAGGATCCAATGTATAGGGTAGAGGGTTGAGAATTGAGGCTATAGGGTTGAGGACCTATAGGGTTGACAGTTTAGGGTTTAGGGTTTAAGACCCACATATGGTTGAAGGATTAGGGTTGAGGGTCCAATGTATAGGGTAGAGGGTATCAGGGTTGAGGGTTTAGGGTTTGAGGGTTGAGGATAGAGGGTAGAAGGTTTAAGGGTTTAGGGTTGAGGGTAGAGGGTTTAGGGTTTGTGGGTATAGGTTTGAGGGTTGAGGTTGAGGGTAGAGGGTAGAGAGAAAGAGAGAGAAAAGAAACTGATAAAAAAATCATCTTTCTCATAATGTGAGTGCGTTTTGAAGTAGTAGAGACATGACTATTTTTTTAGAAAGACATAACTTGCTTGCATTATAACGTGAGCATGTTTTGGATTGCTCTAAATATGGTAAAAAATTGAATATATCCATGATCTCAAGGCCCACATTTTGCATATTCTCCTAGTTCTACACATGCTCCAACAAAAAATAGCTTTTTTATGATGTTGTGAAGTGTGCATGCATGTTTTTCATATTCCACCACCTTTTTCATGATATTTCCACCACCTTAGCATGAAATAGTATAGTTTTCACATTGAAAGGAATATAATATCAATTTAAGTCTGACTTCCATTCAAAAGTGATATATAATTGAAGTTTGAGGGGAACAAGATTTGAAAAAGTCAATTTTTTGAGGAGTTAGAAGAAATAAGAAGGAAAGGCTACATAATTGTGTAGAACTCCTCCATTTGAAACTTTGATTTTTTAGGTGTGTGAAGTATTTACACATTTTCTTTCATTCTATTATGGCTTGCTTTCATTTATGTTATTTTTCATATTCCATTTTGATCATTGTTTGTTTGTCATTATAACCTTAGCTTGTCAATGCACATTTTAAATTACACAATTATTTACACTTGCCAATTACATTTTTAAACCACATCTCTTTGAGGCATTTAGTTATTTAACAATACTCCTCCCACATTGATAGATCTTTGAATCTATTTTGGTTTTCATCTTTATTTCTAAATTTACCTCATCACTAAACCTACCTCATCACTTATGTTGTGATATATTTTAAATGTTTCCTTGATTAGTCTACCTACAAGGGATTCTAACCCTTCTCTCCACTATTTCAAGACTCTTTATTCAAGGTTAAGTTAGCAACATGGGGAAAGGTGGAACCTATCTTGCAATCATGGCTCAAAATAGAAGCATGTGCAAGGCATTTGAATTGTTTGACAATAATTTTTTCATATAAATGTATGCAAAATGTGGTAGCATTGACAAGCTGGTGAGTTTGGTAGGATAGTGAGCTCACTCACTAGCTTGCCAATGTGGTAGGGTTGACAAGGTATAGGAAGTGTATGCCTCATATAATTCCACATTACAATGTTTCTTTAAGGAATTCCATCGAAAAAATTCATGTGACCTTTGCCTTTGCTTGAAATACTCTTCTATAGGATGATTATAAGTATTTTGTATGAAGCATTGAATGAAATATATTTCATTTATTTGTATGGAATCATTTTTTAGGAAATAATATTCATCTCATTACCATGCTATAGGTAAAATTATCCACCATTCCAAGGAAATGAACAAGGAATAAACTAACAAACAAAGAGTATGAAACCAAAAAAGGAAAGGTGAGAGAAAGGTTGGAGGAAATACCATGAAAAGAATAAATTGGATACAATTGAGAAAAACAAGCCAATTGAAGAGGAACCTCAACCATCAAAAAGAGAACATGCATTGGAAGCACAAAGGGTAGAAATGTGAAATCATCATGGTAAGATAGATTCAAATACCGTAGTTGGAGACACCCTCTACCACAAGTGAATATGAAAGGACACCATTAAGCACAAGTGAATATGGAGGGACACCATCTACTGCAAGTGAATATGGAGGGACACCATCTATCACAAGTGAATATGGTTGGACACCATCCACCACATCTCAAGTTGAGATTACATCATCACTTGAATTTGATGAAGAAGGTACGCCATCATCCCCCTGTGAAACTCAAGGTATTTATTCTACTCCACCCTCGATTGAAGGTACACAATTTAGCCCACCTCAATTAAATAGTTATGAAATTCCTAATGTTGAGATGTATGTACCTAGGAGAACACCACCTAGAATTTTTTGTAGAAAGATAAAGTATTTGATTGATATTGATGGGAATATTTTGCAACAAATGGAAGGTAAGATTCTAGCACACACTTGTAGAAGATATGATGATAAGATTTGGAAATTCTTCTTTGAATGGCTAAATGAGAACACAAGATGTCAACTATTTGATGAAATGATGCAAAGTATAAAGTATAGAAACATTATGAAGACTCTTGGGTTGAGAACATCGAATGCTTCAAGTGAAAACACTATTGTAAATAATTTAATGGATGCTTATGAGAGTGTGGGTAAGACCTCACACTCAAAGGATAGTAATGTCACTTGATGTGTCATTACATCGAATTTGGTAAGTATTCAAACAAAGATAGTTTGTCTCATTATAAAGACGAGTGAACAAATGAGAGTTAGCAGAAAAAAATTATCAAGAGCCGCTCAAAGGTGACAAAGAATTGAGGGCACTGATTCAAATGAATTATGGGCATTCTTGGGGAGATTGCCATGAAAAGATTAAAAATTTGTTGAAGCATTGAGAACACTAATTGAAGAGTATTGGAAGAATAACACAAGTCCATCTCCAAATCAAAGGGATGTGGTAAGAAGGAGAATCGATAGTCGGAACCGTGAGCCACATCCAAAGCATTTTTTGGATATGACTCAAACTCAAATTTTTCATAAATTTCAACAAGATTATCCTCAAATTAGTACTTGTCAAAGATATTTTGAAATTCTTAAACCTTTCTATGTCAAGATAAATTACACATGCACTACTTCTTGTTGTAGACTACATATTGAATTCTCCAACCATTATGATGTTTATCATTCTATATGTTTAGATTTGCATACTAGCGGTGTTTTACATGATTGCGGCATAGAAGTGCCACCAACATCTTCAACAGAGTTATCAAAAAAATTATGTGAAATAGAGGATGGCCAAATATTCTATAGGATAATATTCTTGTATGGTTCATGTGAGTGTTGTAGTGGCTTACAGCGTATGCTAGTATGTCAACATATGGAAAGCACCGATGAGGTGGGACAAAAACTAGTAGAGTTCAGGAAGTATAAAATAGTGGCATACATTAAAAAAGATGGTAATCAAGCAAAAAGGTGTGATTTGGTTATTTAGAAGATTCCATTGTATCAATTTATGTCCATGTTTCGTCAAAAAATAGTGTATGAGTATGCAAGGCATACCCATAGATCCCCGATAGCTAGACACATAATTCAAGCTATGCAAGGACACATTTCCAATTGGAAACATAATGTCAGTGGTTGAATTTGTAGAGAACTACACTATATAGCCACAACATGAGGTGTAATCACAATATTACAACTCCACACAAGTTTTGATATTTGTGCACATAGCATTCATTCATGCAACTGATAGTATAGAGGACCAAAGGAAGGTATTGAAGGAGTATCACTTTTATATTAGTGATGATCACACACATTCTCTAGATTTCGTACAAGGTTGATTCTAGATGTTCTACAGTGATTTGGCTTAGAGGGGTATAGCATATAGTCAACATATAATATAGTTGAATAACTATGTAGCACAGTTTGAGAACTCACACATGTTCTACTAGTTAAGCAGGATGCATGTCGTTATAGGTGTTCAACATATGTGGAACTTTGTGAGGTTGGGCATGGAAAGGGTGAGCATGATGGTGTAGGAGCATGTGTGAAAAGAGAATTAGCATGAGAAGAGTTAAAGTATAAATACAATGCAAAGTTGACAGATGCAAAATCAATCATCGAGTGGTGTAATGCTTCGATGGGTCTAGGTAATGAAGGTACATCTTTAGTTCATATATTTTTTTGGTTGATGGATGATACTAACATTACACCATATGAGGATTGTTGTACACTAACATGATTGAGTGAGTTACACTCTTTCCTTAGCTTAGATGCAGGTTCATGGAGTATCAATACACATAAGATGGCATGCTTTTGTTCTTCATGTACAATGCAAGCTTGGAATGATCATGAGTCAGAGGAGTGGGTTGAGAAATGGTTGAAAAGTTATCTTAGCCCACTTCACACATATCACCCTTCAACAACATTGAAACTAACACATATGGATTCATCGGTCGACTTTGATCTATTTTAGGATCTATGACAATTGCTAATGAATGCTCAATGAATTACAATGATTGCTTTAAGCTTTATAAACAAAATTAACATAACATAAATACTTAAACAACATAGCATAACAAGGTGTTAACAAAATGAAAGAGAGAAAGATATAGAAGATAAAATGCAATTGATAATAGAGTTTTTCCGAATGGAATACATCTCTGGGTCCCTCTCGAATAGAGTGACTAATCCTATTATGCTCCAAGAACAAGATTACAATTGCAAAACAAAACAATTCCCTTCCAGCACTTTGGCGGCATAATGTTCCTCTGACATACAAGAATGACTTCAAGTCTTCAAAGTAGTTCTCCCAGTGTCATCACCTGCTTGATTTCTGAATGCCCCCACTCTCCCAATTTCACCCCTTTTTATATAAAAAAATGGCCCAATTTGGTTGATAACCAAATGATTTACAAAATATTTCCTATCCCCTTTACAAAGGAAAATAATCCCATAATCTCCCTTTTTTTTACATATAAAAACAATAATCCCCCCTTAAAATAATCCTCAAATCTTCAATAGTTTGTTAAAGCCCTTTAACATATTATTCTCGGGCTTGTACAACTGATATTTAGTTTCTTTTGTTTTAAGGGAGTTAATTTATTATTTAAATCAAGGGGTATTTAGTTTTTGAATCTTTGTCAAAACCAGATTAGCTCCACATATATCTCCAAGCCACTAAATGGCAGAATGACTAAGCATATTTTGTGGGGTGGGGAGGTCACAGGGTTGACCCCTACCCCTTCATCCTTTATTCACCTATTTTAGTTCTAACCAACTAAAACCAACTCGCAACCAATTATAGTAAGGTGCAAGCTGCATGGTATAACGGTGGAGTGACTAAATCAGAGTTGAAAGGTGGGGGGATTGGATCCCCCCACATACCATTTTTAACAAACAATCAAACTAACCAAGATGGTAGAGGGAGGAGAAGGGGTGCCATGTGGTGCACCAAGGAGGTGCCATGTGGAGCTCTCTAATTCATCTGAAAAGACATGTCAACCGCCACCTTTTCACCACATCACTTGCCACATTGATGATACATCACTTGCTAGCACATGTATGACCTACCATGTGTCATGCTCGGATGGGTCCACCTCAGCATACAACCTGTATAGTCATCCATACCACCTACATAGTTAGCTGCCACATGTTAACATCTAGTTGGGTCACATCATCATCTATACCGTACAAAATGTAACATCATCATGATGACGTGAACATATGTATAGTCAAAGTCAGCTTGTTTGCATGAACTTTGACTAGTTGTAACTTCTACATATGAACTCAAAATTTGATGAAATAAATGCCATTGGAAAGGTCTCGAAAAGCTCTTCAACTTGACACTAGTTCTGTTGAATTCTGAGATGGTGATTTTTTCACCTTTCTAGGTGGCCTCAAGTGCATGTTTGAACCGTACCTTTGACTGACCTATCTTGGGCGTACAAACTCCTTTTGAGCCAGTTCAAGTTGTGTTGGACTTAGAATTTTGGGCACTTCAATCTAGCGATGATTACTAGAGCATATGGGACACTTCAATTTTTGACATTGAGTATCCCCCTGGATCAGTCTTCCCCACTGGAGAGCTTTTGGACCTCTGAAAGCTTGATTAGTCAAAAAGCAAGTGAGGGTAAAGTTCCCTCACTTTACCAATGTTCATCCATTTTTCCTTACTTGGATTCATCCCCTTCAGTCCCACTCTGAGGTATTCAACAACTCCTCTTCATGAAGTCCTCATTTTCCTATCTAAGATGACATCCTCAGGAAACTCTGACATGTATTCTGGTGAAAGATCATCAACTGATGGAACTTGAATGTCTGTGTCTTCATCTAGTATAATTGGAGGCTTGTACAACTTTAGATTCTTAACATTGACAATTGAATAGATGTGCATGTATGGAGGAAGATTAAGGTAGAAGGTGTTGGTTCCAATCTTTTCCAAGATTTTAAAGGGACCATACCAAATCAGCTTGAGCTTCCTTCCTTCACCTTGCATTCTTTCCTTGTTGATATGTAACCAAACTTTGTCTCCAACCTAGAAATGGTGATCACTATGATGCCTATCATGGCGAGCCTTGTATTTTTCTTGGCTTTGCTTCAACTGTGCTTCCACTGCTTGATGAATTGCTTGGAATTTTTGGATGAACTTCAAAGCCTTCTCTGCATCATGGCATCCATGTTCAACATCATCCTTCCCAAAAGAAAAGTCCATCAATGTTTTAGGCACATAACTGAAGCATGTCACAAAAGGAGACCTCTTTGTAGAAGAGTGTACTGCATGGTTGTAAGCATGCTACACATAATAAAGATTCTCATCCCACATCTTGGGATATTTACTGTAGTAGCCTCGAAGAAGATAGACAACTATCTTGTTCACTACCTTTGTCTGTCCGTCAGTCTATGGATGGAAGGATGTACTCTTCTTCAGTTTGGTGTCCATGAGTCCCCACAAAGCTAACCAAAATTCCCTTAGGAATCAAGAATCTCAATCCAATACAATAGAATTAGGTAACCCAAATTGAAAGTACATCTGAGCTGTTAGTTCAATAGTGACCTATTTCTTACAAGGAATTAAAATACACATTTTATTGAACCGATCAACTATTACATACAAGTAATCATGTCCCTTCCTAGACATAGGTAACCCCTTGACAAAATTCATTGAAACACTTTCCCATGGACGAGATGGTATAGGTAGAGGTGTGTACAACCCCAATTTCCTATTACTAGGCTTACTTGTTTCACACATGACACAACCTCTAATATACTTAGTTACAATTTATTGCATACAAGGCCAGTAACAATACTTCTATAGATGAGAGACTATCTTTCTTAGCCCCAAATGTCCTGCAATCAATGAGGTGTGAGCTTCTCTAGTTACCTGCGCTTTTTGATCTTTTGGAATACATAACTTCCCAAGTGATACAATAGTTTATCCTGCACATAGTAATATTTCTCTTCTACTTGTTTGCCTGCAATTAGAGCTGAATAGATTTCCTTAAATTCTTCATCATTAACATACTGTTCCTAAAAACTTTCATGTAACATGGAATTACCTTTAAGGATAATCAAAGCATTCATAACAAGAGGCATAGATAACATATCTGCTACTTTGTTATGGTCACCTTTCTTGTAATTAATTACCAAATGAAATTGTTGAAGAAAACCCATCCACCTAAAGTGCCTACTTTGTTGCAATTTAGATTGTGAGTGCAAGTATTGAAGTGGTTGGTGATTAGTGCGGATTACAGTTTATTTCCCCATTAAGTAGTGTTTCCATTTTTTAACACTCTGAACTAATGGATAAAGTTCCTTATCATAAGTAGGATAGTTAATAACTGCACTTTTAAAAGTCTCAAAGTGATAGCAGATTGGTTTACGTCCTTGCATTAGCACTACTCCCATGGAAAATCCACTCACAACTATCTCGATCTTGAATGATTGGTGTAAATATGGTAAAGCAAAAACTAGCGTTGTGCTCAAATTTTCCTTCAAAGTGTTGAAGGCCTTCTACTATGGGCCTCCCCACTGAAAAGTTGTCTTCGTACTAGTCAATGCATGCAATGGTGATGCAATGTAGGAGAAGTTTTCAATGAACTTTCTCCAGTATTGGACTACACCTAAGAAGCTTCTGACTTTAGTGACAGTACTTGGCTTAGGCCATGTTACAATAACTTTGACCTTTATAGGGTCTACTTTCAATTGACCACCACCTACGACATAGCCTAAGTACACTAAGGATGTCTTAGCGAATTCACATTTGAAAATCTTTACATAGAGTTTTTCTTTTCTCAATACATTAAAAACTTTATTTACATGACTTACATGATCTTCCCAAGTTGGACTGAATACAAGAATATCATCTAGATAGATTATGAAAAAATCATCAATAAAAGGATGAAAGACATCATTCATGACTCTCATAAATGTAGTTGGTGCATTATAAAGCCCGAAGGGCATGACCAACCACTCAAACAATCTTTTTTTTGTCTTAAATGTAGTTTTCCAAATGTCATCTTCTGCAATTCTTATCTAATGATAACTGCTACGCAGGTCTAACTTAGTGAAATAAATTGCATGTTTTAACTGATCAAGTAAATCATCAATATGGGGAAGAGGATCCCTATTCTTTACCGTTATCTTGTTCAGGGCTCGATAGTCAATGTACATTTTCCAATATCCATCTTTGTTTAGAACCAACACAATTGGAGAACCACAAGGAGATGTACTAGGATGGATGAATCCTTTTTCCACCAACTCTTGAACTTGCATTTTGATTTCCTCATTCTATAAAATTGATAAATGGTACATGCCAATGTTTGGAAGAGGCACATCCTGTTGCAACTGGATTTCATGTTGCATCTCTCTCTTAGGTGGCAACCCTTTTGGCTCATAAAATAAGTCATCATAAGTAGAAACTATTTTGAACACCTTAGTTTTATGCTCTGGATCACACCCCTTAAATGCTTTAACTTTTTCATCCTCTTTGGGTTTTACAAGCATTAATACAAATTTATTACTAGAATTGACCAACCTTTTCATCTAACCAGCATTGACTAGTGCAAGATTATTCTTAAATTTATGTGCATGTATGATGCATTCTATCCCATCCTTAAAAAACATGATACTTATTCTGGCCCCTATAAAATATTGCTTTTATGTCATATAGATAAGGACTCCCTAAAACAAGCCCACAAATATCCAAAGGGACAACATCTACTTCTACCTCATCAACAAAGTTTGCAATGATAACAAATTTGAATTTACATTGCTTTGTTACCTGCAGTTGAGAATCATTGCAAACCCATCCAAGTGGATATGGATTTTGATGAGGTTTTTTAGCTAGATCAAGTTTCTTTACCACCTCTTCAAATATTAAGCTGACTTGAGAACCTGTATCAAACAGTGTGTTAATCTTAGTGTGCTTAGTTACAACTCGAATATGAAATAATTCATTCTGTTGTTTATCAACTTTAGGAGGAGTAGATACTTTACTTCTACTTGCATTTGTATTAGAAAAAATTGCATCAAAAGAGAGAATTATACCTTTCCCTTTACCTTGGACCCCAAAAAAAACAATTTGTGTTTCATCTCCAGATTCGGATCCAAGATCTTGTTGAATCACTGCAGTAGTCTTTTGCTTACCTGTGTATCTTTTCGGCTTTAATTTAGGATGCAACATCCAACACTTTGAATCATCATGCCCCTCTTTCTTGCAATGGGAGTATGTGAGCTTATCACCCTCCTTAACTATAGCCGTCTTCTTCCCTTTTCCTTTATCTTTGTCTTTTTCTTTACCCTTAGACTTCCCCTCAGACTTAGATGGTTTCTTTTAGAAATTATCACTAAAAGTGTTCTTACCCCTTAAATCTAAATGAGTGGCTTGGACTAACACTTCATCTAGATTATTAAGACTCAACATTATAATAGTATGCCTTAGGTAAGAATGCAAACCACCTATGTACTTAAGTAATGTATCTTGAGTATACAATGAAACATTTAAAACAATAGCCCATTTTCTAAACTCATGGGTGTAATCTTGGATAGATTGACCCTTACCTTGCCTAAAGGTTTTCCAATTCATTTTTAATTGATGCATATAACCTAAAGGGTAAAACTATTTTTAAGCGTAGCAACAAATTCCATCCAAGTCATATTAACCTTACCATGGCGAGCAATTTCCTACCGAGTCCTCTTCTCCTACCAGGTGAGAGTTGTACCTCCCAACCAAAGAGTGGCTAACTGGATCATAGAAGCATCTTCTTCTAGGCCTTGAATCCTACAATACACTTCTACCTACTAGATCCAATCATCTAGATTTTTGACATTTAACTCCCCACAATACTTAGGCAATTCAAATTTTACATCTAGTTTAATAATAGGCTTAGACTTTCTCTTGAAAGGATTAACAGTAGTAGAAGAAGAAGAAGGGGAAGATGGAGAAGGAGGGGAATATGGGGGAGATGGAGCTTCTGAAGCTTTTCCTTCTTTGTCCTTTTGATCTTCCTTCTTTCCTCACTTTGAAGAATCTCCCTTTTTGTGCTTCTTCATTTCCACATAAAGCTCTTCCAACATAGCCTTCATGTCAAGAAAGGCTCGCTAAAAATATTTATCATCAAGCTCTTGCTCAGTACTTTTCCTAGCTTTAGTTTCTTCCATCATTGGAAAAGTCCTTCATTTGTTGATCTCAGGATTGTACTCTTGTAGCTCGCCTTCACCTCGCTGTTTCCTGGAACATGTTAGCATCCAATTTTGCAATACTAGTCACACAAAGTTTTGATATCAAACTTGATCTGTTTTAGGATCTATGACAATTTCTAATGAATGCTTAATGGATTACAATGATTGCTTTAAGCTTTACAAACAAAATTAACATAACATAAATACTTAAACAACATAGCATAACAAGATGATAACAAAATAAAAGAGAGAAAGAGATAGAAGACAAAATGAAATTGATAATGGAGTTTTTCCAAATGGGCTACGTCTCCAGGTCCCTCTCCAATAGAGTGACCAATCCTATTATGCTCCAAGAACAAGATTATAATTACAAAACAAAACCATTCCCTTCCAACACTTCGGTGACATAACACTCCTCTGACATACAAGAATGACTTCAAGTTTTCCAAGTAGTTCTCCTAGTGTCATCACCTGCTTGATTTCTGAATGCCCCCACTCTCCCAATTTCACCCCTTTTTATACAAAAAATGGCCAAATTTGGTTGATAAGAAAATTATTTACAAAATATTTCCTATCCCCTTTACAAAGGAAAAATATCCCATAATCTCCCTTTTTTACATATAAAAACAGTAATCCCCCCTTAAAATAATCCTCAAAACTTCAATAGTTTGTTAAATCCCTTTAACATATTATTCTCAGGCTTGTACAATTCATATTTAGTTTCTTTTGTTTTAACTTGGGAGTTAATTTATTATTTAAATCAAGGGGATTTAGTTTTTGAATCTTTATCAAAACTAGATTAGCTCCACATATATCTCCAAGCCACTAAATGGTGGAATGACTAAGTATATTTTTCAGGGCAGAGAGGTCATAAGGTCAACCCCCGCCCCTTCATCCTTTATTTTCCCGTTTCAATTCTAACTAACTAAAACAAACTCACACCCAAGTATAGTAAGGTGCGAGCTACATGGTATAATGGTGGAGCAGCTAAATCAGAGTTGAAAGGTGGGGGGATTGAATCCCCCCACATACCATTTTTAAAAAACAATCAAACTGACCTATTTGATGGAGGGAGGAGAAGGGGTTCCATGTGGCGTGCCAAGGAGGTTCCATGTGGCACTCCCTGATTTTCTTGAAAAGACACGTCAACCACCACCTTGTCGCCACATCGCCTATTATAAAACTTAATATAAAAGCTTCATTTATTAAAAAAAATTAACATAATGATTATATATCAATATCAATATAGCATACAGTCTATTGAAATAAACACTTGTAATGATATTTACTCAAATATTGAAATATATTGCTACCCTCAAACATTTGTAATTCAAGCAATGTAATCCCTTAACAATCCAAATTGTAAAAGGGAAACAATATTTGACAGCCTGTTACTTACATATCATGTTAGTTACAAGAATTATATTTAAGGAATCAAGATCATGTAGTGCACCTCTACAATAACCTCTCTCAGTTTTTGTTATCTCAGATTCATTTTTCTGTGGTGTCCAATTTTGACTTGATGGAAAAAGTGTCAATTGCAAGCAATGTAAAGTTGCAAAGTGGTGCAACTTTTGTTCTGCAACTCGTGTGACCAAATGGATTGTTTCAACGTCTTTGAATGGGTACATTTATGCTAGGTATGGTATTCTTTCGTACCCAAACACATAGAATCACTCTAAGCTACATTCAATCGAATCGATACCTTAAGAGTCCAAAGTGCAAAAGGGAAGCAATCTTTAACGGGCTATTACTCAGAAACTATGATGATTAAGAAACCTTCGTTTGAGCCTACAAAATCATGTTGGGCTGCTCTACAATAACCTCTCTTAGTTTTTGTTATATCGGAGTCGTTTTCCCTTGGTGTCCTATTTTCACTTGATGGAAAAAGTGTCAAATGCAAGTAGTGTAAAGTTGCAAAGTGGTACAACTTTTGTTCTACAACTCATATGACCAAATGAACTGTTCTAAAACATCCAAATGCATACATTTATGCTAGGCATGGTTCTCTTTTTCACCCAAACATGCGGATTTTCTTTGAGCTATGTTCAACCGGCTTAATCCCTTAAGGGTCCAAAGTGCAAAAGGACAACAATTTTTGACAGACTATTACTTAGAAACCGTGTCACTTAAAAAATATCCATCTAAGCCTATAGGATCCTACTGGGTCCTTCTATAATAAACTCTCTTGGTTTTGTTATCTCAGAGTGGTTTTCCTGTGGTGTCTAGTTTTCACTTGATGGAAAAAATGTCAAATACAAGTGCAAAGTTGCAAAGTGGTACAAATTTCATTCTGCAACTTGTGTAACCAAATAGACTATTCCAACATTTCTAGATGGGTGGGTTTATGCTAGAAATGGTCATCTTTTGCACCCAAACATGTCGAATCACTCTAAGCTACATTTAACCGACATAATCCCTTAAAAGTCGAAAGTGCAAATTGGCTAAAATCTTTGATGGGTTGTTACTTAGACACCATGATGCTTAGAAATTTTTTGTTTAATCCTATTGGATTGCATTGGACCCCTCTACAATAACCTCTCTCAATTTTCACTATGTTGGAGGCGTTTTCCCATGGTGGCAAATTTTCACCTGGGGAAAAAGTTGTCAAATGCAAGTAGTTGAAAGTTGCAAAGTGGTGCAACTTTCATTTTCTAACTTGTGTGACCAAATGAACTATTCCAATGCATCTGTGTGGATACATTTACAATAGGAATGATCCTCTTTACACCCAAAGACACTGAATCACTCCAAGCTACATTCAACAGTCGAATTCCTTAAGAATCAAAAGTGCAAAATGGCAAAAAACTTCAACATGTTGTTACTCAGATACCGTGATGCTTAGAAACTTCTTATTTAATCCTATGGGATCATGTTAGACCCCTCTATAATAACCTCTTTCAGTTTTCACTATCTCTGAGACATTTTCCGCTGGTGGCAAATATTTGTTTGGGGAAAAAGTTGTCAAATGTGAGTAGTTGAAAGTTGCAAAGTGGCACAACTTTTTTTTTACAACTCGTGTGACCAAACAAACTATTCCAATGCATCTAAGTGGGTATTTTTACACTAGGAATGGTCCTCTTTTGCACCCAAACACGTTGAATCACTTTGAGCTACATTCAACCGATATAATCCTTTAAGAGTCCAAAGTGCAAAATGACTACAAACTTCAACATCTTGTTACTCAAATACCGTGATGCTTAGAAAATTCTCATATAAGCCTATGGGATCGAATTGGGCTCCTCTACAATAGCCTCTCTCAATTTTTTCTATCTTAGAGGCATTTTCCCATGGTGGCGAATTTTCACTTGGGGAAAAAGTTGTCAAATGCAAGTAGTTGAAAGTTACAAAGTGGTGAAACTTTTGTTCTACAACTTGTGTAACCAAAAAAATTGTTCCAACACATCCAGGTGGGTATGTTTACGCTAGACATGGTCCTCTTTCACACCCAAACACGCTGAATCACTCTGAGCTACATTCAACTGACAAAATCCCTTAAGAGTCCAAACTGCAAAATAGATGCAATCTTTGATAGGTTGTTACTTGGACACCGTGATGCTTACAAACTTCTTTTCTGAGCCTATGGGATCATGTTTGGCCTCTCTACAATAATATCTCTCAGTTTTCACTATCTCAAAAGCATTTTCCCATGGTGGTGAATTTTCACTTGGAGAAAAAGTTGTCAAATGCAAGTAGTTGAAAGTTGTAAAGTGGTGAAAATTTCATTTTGCAACTCGTGTGACCAAATAGATTGTTCCAACATGTCTAGATGGGTAATTTTACGCTAGGTATGGTCCTCTTTCTCACCCAAACAAGCAGAATTACTCTGATCTACATTCAACTGGATTGATCCCTCAAGGGTCCAAAGTGCAAAAGGGAAGCAATCTTTTATGGGCTATTACTCAAAAATTATGATGCTCACAAACTCTTCATCTCAACCTACAAGATCGTGTTGGTCCCCTATACAATAATCTCTCTCGGTTTTTGATATCTCAAAGTTATTTTCCTGTGGTGTCCAGTTTTTACTTGATGGAGAAAGTGTCAAATGCAAGCAGTGTAAAGTTGCAAAGTGGTGCAACTTTCATTTTGCAGCTCGTGTGACTAAAAAAACTGTTCCAACATGTCTTGATAGGTATGTTTACACTAGGAATGGTCCTCTTTCACACCCAAACATGCAGAATCACTCCGAGCTATGTTCAACCACCTTGATTTCTTATGATTGCATGCAAAACAATAAAAAAAAACATACACATGACTATTGAGAAGTCCGATTTTTCCACACACAAAACATATGATCATCCTCAAGTCTAGCAAGTGCAAGACATTTTTTAATTATCTTCCTTTCCCTTACAACAATATACAACCAATTGTAAATGTGTACAATGGTGGAGCTTAGAAATATTTTATTTTTCCTTAATTAAAAACTTTGGTTGTGAAGCATTTTGTCATTTTCATTTGAAATGATTTGTTATGCTTGAAAATTGGAGTCTAAGTGAAACAAGTGATGCTCTCATGTACATTTATTATTTGGTGTGATAAATAAAGTTTCCACCATTGAGTCCATTTTTTATTTGTTTTATAAATTATAACTTGTTTTCTTCCAAGTCCATATCCTATACAAGAAATAATATTTCAAAAATTTGACATATACATCTTTTGACGTGTTTATATGGTGATGGATCAAGAGCACAACAATTCATTATGCACTATGAGGATTATGCTATAAAAATGTTTAAAGACTATTCAAGATAAATGTTTGTGTGATAATGTGTCAAGAAGTTAACTACTATTCATCTACTATGAATATTATGTTTTGCAAGTGTTGTGTAGATTATGTATCATTTGCTTAATTGAGTTGTTCCAAACAAAAGATTAAATATATTGGGATCTTTTTATAAAACATTTCATGGAATACCAATTGAAAATGTGTTTTTTTTCTTTTAGATAAAGCATTTCATGGAACTCTTTGGATTAAATTGAATTGAGATATGTAAGAACAAGGGAGCATTAGGAAATACATTTCTCAAGGATCTTAAATAAGTCTTCTCTCCTATTGCAATTTTGGGTAGATTATTACTTTCAAAGTATTGGGAATGCTTTGCCTATTTTCTAGTTGGAAGTTGTCATTCTAGAAGGCTCATCTCTTGATATATTTTATACTCATTCTTAATCAATTATCAAGTTAGTAATCAGTGCATTTAATTACAGTTAATATTTTCTTTTCAATTTGTGCAATTTTAGAATTTGTAACTTTACTACTATTCCTAGAAATATAGAAGTTGTTTAGCATCGACTAATAAAATTGCTTAACATCAATCAAGTAATATTCAAGACAAACCATGGAGGACAAGCATGATCAATGCTAGGGCTAACCAATTAATAAGTATACACGTGAATACATAGTATACACAAATTAATACAAAGTATATGCATGAATTCAAGGTATACACATGAAAACATGTAAGTCACAAAGTATACATGTAAGTTGTAAAATATACACTTGAATATACATAACTCATATTTATTGAAAAATGGATTTATAATGCAAATATGGACACCATCAATAAGAAAGATTTGTATTAACCAAATAGTCATGTAGGCATACATCAACATATGCCAATATAAGTATAAAATATAGGTACAAAATAGCCATATAGGCTTATGAGAATGCCATATAGGAATACAATGTAAAATATATCCAATACAAAATATGTACAAAAATGCCATATAGGCATACAACAAAGTGCTCTGGAATCAAAAGTCATTGCTCTCCATGCTCTCAAAATAAACTCTTTCCTTTTACTTGTTGATCGGATGGTGATACTCCTATCACTCGTTTATGATGCGACTGAGGAGTGCTCTTGGTGCTCCTCCTAGGGTTTAGTTCTTGGTCAAGTCTTATATGTTACAATAAGAAGTAAAGACATTAATATATAGAAATTACATTATAAAAAATGATATATTTATCAAAATAATCACTTACCACCATTTGATGATCACTCTCTATGAGGGAAATATTCAAATGCCCATGTTGTGGTGTGGTGAAGCCCCATATAAACCATCCATATATAAATTAAACTATAAAGCAATAATGGTTTGATATTTTACTAACATCTATAACAACGAATGTAAATTGAAATTTAGTAATTTTCCTCATACCTCCCTTGTTAGAGCCATCGAAGATTCTATAGCAGATGAAACACTAATCTCCATTTCCCTCTAAACATTTAGAGGTGTATCCATTTGCAACACTTGAAAATAAAACAACAAATTATTCAATCACGAAAACTACAATAGTGATCCATGTCATGGCTTACAATGTATGAGATAATGAACAAAAATTTTAGTACTTATTAAACTATATATTTCTAACTATCATGCTTACTATTTTCCCTATCCATATCTTGTTTGAAAGCATGTGTTTTTAGGTTTTTACCCATAGCATCAAGGTGGTGAACCGTTTTATAAAATGATTTCATAGATATGTACAATAACTGTGGTGGCATAGAGAAGGTAGTGAATTGTTTGAAAAAATTCCTCAAAGAAATGGGGTCTCATGGTGATGGAATTCCATTACAAACAAACATGTCATGGCATTCCATCACCATAATACTGCATTTATTTGAGGCATTTTAACAAAAAATTCATTTCCTTCTCTATGGTATTATGTTGGGGTGGGGTGGATGGTATAGTGTGGTCTTGGTTTTGAGATGGAGGGAAATCATGACATGAAGAGGGAGGGGTGGGGACATGAATAAGTGGAATAAAAGGTGGAAGGTTCCATGGATTGGTAAATTGAGGATGAGGACCTTGAAAAGAATTTGGAGGGGAATTTTGGTTGATGGGTTGGTTTTTATTCTTCAAGTAGTGAGTTGTTTGAAAAAATTCCTTAGAGGAATGTGGTCTCATGGTTATGGAATGGCATTTCATCACCATGAGACCACATTTCTTCAAGGAATTTTTTCATACTACTCACTTCCTTGACTATGAAATTACTTACTATTATGCTTTGATAGATTTTTTCCAAGCATCCATAGTTTGTTGAAAAGAACCTATTTTAGGATTTTAGCCATAGCATCAAGTGTGTAGTGTGATAAAATGATTTGGTACACATGTATGGAAAATGTGGTAGTATAGAAAAGGTGGTGAGTTTTTTGAAGCAATGTGGTCTCATGGTGATGGAATGGAATTCCATCACCATGATACTGCATTTCTTTGAGGCATTTTTTCAAACTACTCACTGCCTTGTCTATGCTATTTCTTACTATTATGCTTTGATATATTTTTTCCAAGCATCCATAGTTTGTTGGAAAGCACCTTTTTAAAGCTTTTAGCAATAGTAACAAGGAAATGAACTGTTTGATAGAATGCTTTGGTAGACATGTATGGAAAATGTGGTAGCATAGAAAAGGCGGTGAGCTGTTTGAAAAGGTGCCTCAAAGAAATTGCATCTCATGGTGATGGACATCACCATGAGAACACATCCAACTCAAACAACTCATTTCCTTGTCTATGATATTGCTTACTATTATTCTTTCATATATTTCTTCCAAGCATCCATAGCATAGACAAGGCAGTGAACTATTTGAAAATATGCCTCAGTAAAAAGTGGTCTCATGGAATGGCATGACAAGAAAATGCAATTGGAAGTTGCTCCTACTTATTACTTATGCTATGTGAAGTAATTGCATCACTACTTATGTTGACTTTCTAAAAAACTATATTGTAGTCAAAATTTTGTCATCTATCAACATCTAGTTATTAGTTATGGAATGTGAAGTAATTTTTTGAGTTTAAAAGATTTGCAATGCAACACAATCAATGATATGAATATAAACTACACAAATCTATTAAGTACAATTAATTAGTTAAAATATTTAATCTATTACCTATGTGTAGGTTTGTCTAAATCCACCAATATTAGCCTATTCAACATCCAAAATCACATATTATAATACCATTCATAAAACAATTTTATTAACATGTAATAAATTTATAATTGTTTACTAGTTACATACCTCAACCGTAGATGAGTGGAGAAATAAGCAGGTGTAGGGCCAGTGTATCCAGTATCAACACTGTGACCCTAAATTTTTATTAAAATCATAAAACTAAATTAGTTAATCTTGCATTTCAAAATTGAAATTTAATAAATTAAATTCAATGAAAATGCTAATATTTACTTGAGAATTGGTGCCATAGGCCTCATTCAAAATGTCATCTTCCCTCACCATATCCATAGTTGTAGACGTATCCTATGTAGCAGCCTCCTGTGTGTCAGTGGGGTCATATGAACAAGTCGCCCTATAAGACTGACACAAATGGGATTGAAGCCCACCACTCAAAGACTCCCCTGGATGGCATTGTAGTATAGGGTTGGCATGTCAGATGACACTATAGGTCAAAGATTTGATGGAATGTATAGTCTCTACCTTAGCACTCTCCTTCATGATGGAAGGGATAACAATGTGCTCATGAGGCAGCCTAGAGAGAGGTCATCTCACTTGTTGCCTAGGATCTTGATGTGCACTGGGTCTATCTTGAGCCAACCCCCCACCTCTCCTATGGAAGTCCCTCATATCAAAAGAATTCAAAATTTTGTTCAAGATGAATTCACAGTATAGTTTCCTCAGAAAATATTTTGGGACTGCATAATTGTTGCATGGTGGGTAATCAAAAACCATGTACCACCTATCCCAAAAAAAGGGTCCTAATCTATTGGTGGTGACACCAATGGATATGAAACCTCTTCGCATTGAGGGTAAGATTTGCATTTCTTCATGGGTCAGTGAATAATGAGCACAAATATAATTTTGTAATTTTTAGATATTTTACATCTTTATATGATAATTTATCCTGTTAATAATTCCTAGCTACCTACCTCCTAACTTGCCAACTAGTTGATTGTTGGCTGATATAATCTACATGTTTTAACATTTCTTTGAGTGAAATTTCCAAGGCCATTCTTTCTGTGGTTGAACCATTTGGATCGTTCAACCTCCTGATTAACGCCTTAATTTATTTTTTATTGTTTTGAATTTCACTCATTAAGTTTGGCTGAGTGCTAGGAGGATGTTGAGGTATTGATGGCTGAGATTGTTGTTGTGGTTGTTCAACTTGAGGATTTTGTTGTTGTTGATGTTGTGCTTGTTGAGGATTTTTTTCCTCTTGTTGTTGTTATGCTTATTGAGTATTTTGAGGAGGGTTTGTAGGTTCATTAACATCTACAAATTCAAAAAATAAATATAAAAAACAACCTAAAACTAACAAATTCACAACAAAAAACAAAAAATCCTTACCTCTCAGACCTCCTCATTGACATGGACATCTTGGCAATGGAACAACAAAAATTTGATGAAAAAACTTACAAGATGGCTCCTCTCATAATGTGAGCTTGAAAATGAAGGGTTTTGGCCATGGGTGGAAAAAAATAGTCACAATGAAAATGATTTTGAATTCCTTTTTTTCTACTTTTAATACCCCATAATGCGAGCACATTATAACATGCTTGCATTATGGGCTCGTTGTGGCCAAGCCTTAGTCTCAACACACCAATCCATAATGCAAGCACATTATAGTGTGCTCACATTATGAGCTTTCAAAAAAAAATTAAAAATTTTCCACAAAATGGCCACCCATCTTTTTGCACCTACCCAACAAGATGCCCAACTTCTCAACACATGAAAGCTCCTTCTAATTACCCTCCATAGTTTGGTGTGACCTCAGCTTGAATAGAAGTTTCCATTTGTAACAAATTCTAAAGAGAAATCTTTCTCACCTATTTTTGAAACTCTCTAATGGAATCTATCCTCTACTATCCCAAGAAAATTTTAGGGTTTTCTCCAACATCTCCAATTGCCTTCATCCACTAAAAAGAAAGATCTATCACTGCCTCCTTTTTCTCTTGATCGATGTAACTTTCTTGTTCTATCTAAAAACCATTTTTACTATCAATTCATATTCACATAGATTTTGGGAGCAATGAGAGTTAGAAATCCAATTGTCAACCACAAATTGACACTTGTATGAGGCAAGATATTTAGGCAAGAATTAACCCTGATAAAACAACACCAACTATACAAAACAAAAGACCAAAATTAAAAATCAAAATTTCAAACAAAACTAAAGATGCCCCTACATCAGGCTCCCTAGGGGACAAAAGAATGTGCTCCTACACATGGAAGTAAATAGTCACAACTATTTCTTGTCGTTCTTCTTCTTTCGCTTCTTCCAACATTGTTATGGAACGATCACCCTATTCCTCCAAAATTGCTGCTCACTATCTTTCTTCATACTCATTAAGATACAAACTTCACTTTCCATCCTACAAGGATTGCTTATCCCATCATCAAGAAAAATGACTATCCGGAAATTAAAATTTCCCATGTCTTTAATCTCTTCCACCCTTTCTACAACAACAACATCATGCATAATCTTATACTTGAATATGAACTTACTATCTCATACTCTACTTGTATCATGTTCTCATCATAACACTCCACATCTTTATTCACAAATCTCTGCATTACTCCATAATCTTGCCCAAATTTCCCATCATACAATATAAAAACTGAATTCAAAACAATTTCTTCAACTTCTTCATCTAATATTTCTTTACCTTCCTCACTCTTAGCTACTACTATTCCAACATTTATCTCTTCATTGTTTGTTGCACACTCTTGCTTTTGGGTGCTCTTCTTTAATTCCTCATTCATATCCATTTTAAATTTTCTTTTGTACCTTCCATCCTTTTCAATTTTCATGTGTTTACCTTCCTTCCTCTTCTAATAGTTATTCCTTCTTCTATTCTTCTCATCTATCATTCTCCACATATTCATCTCATATTCATAAATTTCATTCAAAGCCTCAAAAAACTCATCATCCAAATAAAATTTCTTACCTTTTACCTTGTAGGGACCATGTTTATTTTCCCTAAATTATTCTACTTGCTCTTGGCATTTTTATTCTTTCTCATTCTTTACTATGGCTCATTGTTCAAGGGGATGGTTCTCTTCTTCATGATTCCAACTCTTGAGCATTGTCTTCTCGTCAACACAATTGTTTGTTGTCACTTTCTTACCACCCACACTTTATTATTGGATTGTTTTCCCTTCATTGGTGCACTTGTGCTTCTCAATCCTTTCTCTTTTTCAGCCTCAAATAATCTTCCCTAGGCTTCCTTGCTGGCCAAATCTTTCTAAATTTTGGTTTCCACGTTTTCTCCAACATATACTCCATACCTTGCATCTTCTTCTTTGCACCTTAACTGCTACCATCCAACAACCAATTTCCTTTTCCAACTTGGAATTATGTACCCATGATTAACCAAATTCCTTTTCTCCTTTTCGTCTTGCTCACCCACATTCTTTCTTCAACTAGAATGATCAAAACTAACATTCTTTTTAATTTCACTTACATAACCAAAACCAATATTGTAACTTCTTGTTACTTGTTCTTCTAATTTGATTTCATCGTTGGCTTCATTTCCTTCCAACTTATCCTCCTCATAGGAATCTTGCCCTACTTTTGCAACATCTTCCAAAGCATTGTGAGACTCTAGGGTTTCTTCCTCATATCCTTCATCAAACTGCTAAACTTTAGCATAATCTTTTTCTTCATTCTTAGGTACCTTGTCATGTACCACTATTGTGATATTTTCTCGACAAACTATTGTAACTAGTATCCTCCCATTCTCAACTTTAATTCTTTCTTCAAATGCTTCTCTTTCCCCTTCTCCTATCATCTTTAAGGTCTCTTTCTTGACCTTCCTCATACCTGCATTCACATTCTTAAAGATACCATTAGTAAATAAATCAAGAGACCAAGTCATCTCCTTGAGTGCCTCCTTTCTGGACACTTTTCTCTCCTCTTTCACTAGGAGTTTTTTCTCATATCCATCTATCTCCTTGTCAAATTTTTATTTTTCAAAGTCCATTTTTTGAACTTTTTCATCTTCATTTCGTACACACAAAAACATCACTTGCAAACCTATCATCACAAAAAGAACAATGGGACTTCACTTCACCCATTTTCTATTTTTCTTTCTTTTTAAACCCATATTCAAGGGCATCCATTCTTGCTTCTATTTTCTTCAACTCTTCATAGAGTGTTCTATTTTTTTTTCTTCCCAATATTGTTCCATAGTTTCCCACAAAATTGGCTTCTTCAAGAGAATCTTCCTTCTCTTTTTCAAATACATCTTGCTCATTACTACAACAGAATCTATCACCTTCAACAACTACCCTCTACCAACAAGGACTCTGGAAGATGTACCTCTCAAAACCTCCTCTACCCACTCTCTCTTCGTGGAGGAAGTTATACACCTTCTACCCAATTTATCTTTGTTGGAGGATAGAAGTTACAAACCCTTTTGCATGTGTGTAACAAAAAATTATCTCATACCTCTGACAAAAAACTCTTTCAAAACTCTCTCTCTTTCAACTCTCTCATACCTCATTGCTCAAGCATACTTCTCACCATGCCAGCGATCTTCTGGATTTGATACCAAATGATGACCCAACTTAATTTAAGCACAAACATTCAACAATAATCAAAGATAGAATTATGCAATAGTTACTCAATTCCATCAATTCTTCCCATAGAGCTCTATAGAAAAAATTTGACCAATACAACAAATCTTCAATGAATAGGGCATTAAACAAACTATATTAGCTCATCCTTTTTGAACAAAGACTCATTTCCAGGCAACAAGAAAGACAATCAAAAGTTGCATGTTCCATTTCCATTCAACGTAACATACACAAAGGAGTTAATGCATCAATTGAATTCCAACCAAAAACAAACACAAAGCAGTTATCATTGCCTGTGACTCACACACACAACTAAAATTGATGTATTCTTGCACACTCTTTCATTTCTATCATTTAAAAGTAAAATTTCCTGACTAAATGGATTGGCCCCATGGATTTTTGGGTCTCCCATAACTTGCTTCCTCCATAGCCTACATCCTCACAAGCTTCTTTTCCAAGTCCTTTCACTTCCTACAAACTCCCAATGCTTGTCATTTAAAAAAAAAACTTACTTTAAAACATGGCACAAATCTTTCTTCTCCCTAGGCACCAATCCCCTTCCATCCCATACAGTCAACAATTTCCAAAGGAAATGTGAAGATTAATAAGGAAATCTCCCTCTATTTCCCTTGGCTACATAGGAATTCTTCTTTCCTGGCATGGCATTCTTGGCCTACGCTACACACAACCAAACTAATATGGAAGTTGCAATTAAAATGTTTCTTTTTCCTCCACTAATCCATCAATCTTGGGCTACCAGACTCTCTGGCTCAAGCTTCTTTTCTTCATTGTTCCCTTCACTAGCAAGATGCCCATCTCCTCAACACATGAAATCTCCTTCTAATTACCCTCCACAGTTTGGTGCGACCTCATCTTGAATAAAATTTTACATCTGTAACAAATTTTGAAGAGCAATCCTTCTTACCTCTTTTTGAAACTCTCCAATGGAATCAATCCTCTACTATCCCAAGCAGGCCTAGAATTTGATAGCCACCCCTACCTGTCATATGTAAATTTTATGATGGTTTGGTCATTTAAATGCCTTTCATTTGACATTTTAAGAAAAATATAAATTGTGAAAAAATAATCGTTTAATTTATGATTTTTTTAATAAAATCTTTTATAAATGCAATATCTTGCAAAATAGAAAAAACGATGATAATTATTCGTAATAAATATAAAAATATTAAATTTACTGTTATAATTAACAATTAACAAAATTTTCAATTTTTTTTTTTTAATATTAAATTGTTATAGTTTAATAAAAATATAGCAAGTCAAACAATATGGTCTAATAAATTTTAAAGTTGTAATATATGGTCTAAAATTGAAAAAATGGTCAAATAGACCATCAAATTCCATGCCTAATCCCAAGAAGAGTTCGAGGTTTTCTCCAACCTCCCTAATTTCCTTCATCCACTAAAAAGAAAGATTTATCATTGCCTCCTTTTTCTCTTGATCAATGCAACTTTCTTGTTCTATCTGAAAACTATTTTTACAATTGGTTCCTCCTCCCCTTTGTTATTCACGTGGATTTTGGGAGCAATGACATAGTTAGAAATCTAGCTGTCAACCACAAATTGACACTTTTCTCAAGCAAGATAAAGGTGAGAATTCACCTTGATAAAATAGCACCTACTACGCAAAACAAAAGATCAAAATTAAAAATCAAAATTTTAAACAAAACTGAAGATGCCCCTGCATCAAAATCCATCCTTTGATCCTAGATCTTCCTCTTCCTTGTGACACTTGTCATAATGATATGAATTAAATCCATGTATCTTAGATCCTAATCATCCATGCAATCTAGTATATCGGCCCTCCATTTTCCTCTTGAAGAATCTATTTAATGGACGATTTCCACCCCATTTCATCATCCATCTTTATGTCAAGTTTATGATATTAATGTTTTGATCAATCCAATCAGTTGACCCTCATGCTATCTATTTGAGTGACAATGTGAATATAATTCACATTTGGGTAAGTGCATGGAAATGGTATGCAAAAAGGGGGTCAAAAGTGGCCACTTTTCTTCTTCTTTTGAAATTAGCTAAACTTGAATTTGCATGAGTAATTTGAGATTCATGCACTCAAAATTTGAAGATATAAAAAGAACAAGAATTGTAGTACATTCTGAATCTAGTTTCTAAACTACAATTTTTTTTCAAAAATAGCTGAGATTAATAGGGTGAAATATTCTACACACACAAAAATGTTATTTTTTAAAAAGTATAATATAACATAGTGTTTAGTGTGTGCCCCTCTATTTTTTTGTTACATTTAGTATTTTAAAAATCCCATTAGTAGAAATGTAGTTAAGAGTGAGTACTATAAGTTGTATATTTTTATTGAATATATATTTTTTATGAATTTTCAAAGTGGGTGCATCTTGAAAATCACATCATTGAGTGTTCGTGTCACTTAATTACACTAAAATAATTGAAAATATATATTTTTCATTGTGTAAAGAATGAAGTGTAGAACAATCCTATATTTTTTTTTTCAAATTTTGACAAGTAGATCAAAAGTTATAAATAAAAATGAACACATGTATTTGAGAAATATAGAAACACTAGTAAAAAAAATAAAAATAAAAATGTTAATGCATTTCAAATATAGATAAAATTATATAGTTAGAAAGCTTAGAAGATGTGTGTCAACTTGGTGGTAATTTTATTAAAAATAATTATAGAATGTGTAAACTTGATGACATGCAATTTGAGAAATGAGAATAAAGGTCAAAAACATGTGAAATGGAGGGAAATAAACAATCCAAACATATAGGATTGTTATCCAAACATATTCCAAGTAAAAAGGGTGAGAATTTTTTTGACTTAAAACATAATCACATTCCATGAACACAAAACAAACTCGCATTTTGTGCTCCACAAAATTCAAACATGTTATGTGGAACATAAAACATGCCCACATTTTGTGCTTGACAAAATATGAGCATGCTATGTGGAACACAAAACTTGCTCATGTTTTGTGCTTCACAAAATGTGAGCAAGTTCTATGAAACATGAAGTACAATCACATTTGTCTACTCTCTCTCTCTCTTGCTCTCCCTTTCCTTATCTATCTCTCCCTCTATCTTTTTATATCTCTCTCACTATACCTTTATGTCTCTCTCCCTCTCTTCCCCAGTCTCTTTAAACGCCGGATCCTCGATTTTTGATTGATCCGGTTTCTCTTCGCCTGATCCTCTCATCCCTTATTCCATCTCCCTATATATATTTATCTCTTTATCCTCCCTCTCTCTTTATCGATATCCCCCTGTCTTTATATCTCTCCCTCCCACTATATCTATTGATTTCTCCCTTCATCTCTCTTCAAATTATGTATTGTGAAACATCATTATGAAATGAATGACCCAAAATTCACATTCTAAAATTGTTATTTACACAAGATACTAAAATATAAAAATGTCTTAATCTCATGCTACAACAACCCCAATTAGTTTTGGTCCTAATTTTATTAGTTTTCATTTTCATCAAATGAAAATAACTATACCATCTCTTTCCACAATTCATGTTCAGCTCAACCTTAGATCCTAATACTAGTTTCAATGATACAAAGTCTATGTTTGACCATGAGGTCACACTACATGTCTCAACATATTTAGTGTCATTGTTCCACCAAATTCTTATTAATAATTCCAAAGGCCTTGAGTTTGTTTAAGGGTTTTTGCATATACTTCACAACGATGTCCTAGCCTTAATTTATTTCCTTGAAGGAAGTAATGAATCCTAGTCTAATTGTGACTGGTAAATAAATTTTCATGCCCATGTTAAATTTATACTCTCCATATATTCAATGCATATATGGTCACTAGCTCTATACAATCTAGATTGATGCATACTTTATCTTCTAGGTTTTCCTTGCCTTCACTTGCCATGAAATATGGATTCCTTGGTAGGAAGCTTGGAGCCTCTATCCCCTTTGGTTCACATATCTTCTCTTGCAAGCTTTAACTTCTTCCAATGTAGGTGTATCTAATATTATCCCACCCCATTTGTATAAAAAAGAGCTTATAATGAACCAAATTATACAAAATGTAGAACACTTTTAACATTAAATCACCTTTATATCAACCTCTTCTTCTTAACCTATCATCCCATCATACTATCATGATAGCCCCCTATTCTTGTACATCCTTTCTATCCTACTTCCTAATAGCTTCAAAGTGCCTCACTATGAAAACTATAATGACGAGGGTGACCCACAAACATGTGTTCATATTTACAACCTTGTGTAGTGACTATTTTTTAAGACCAACTTCTTGTTGGAAGAATAAGGATTTTGTCATTAATGAATTTGTTAGCAACATGATCATGTGGGATGAACATAGGTTGTACAGTTATGCAATTTAGTGTTGTCATTGATGTCAACATTGTATTCCGATATGAAGACCATTATGTAGATCAGTGGGTATAGCTTGAGAATTTTTAAGGATTCTAATGAAGTATAATTTTTCAATAAGGTTTGATTTTGTGATGGTGATTGATATACAAATTGACTAAGTGCTAATATAGGCAACTTTTTGTACATGACATCCAATTTTTGGGTTTGTATTGGTCTGTTGTATAAGATCTTTCTCTATGATTCTAATATAATTTTTTTGGATGTTAGAGGAACCTAAATCTAGAATTTCATATTGTTTTTGGGTCCTTGTGTTGAAGTTATGAGTGAGTGTATTGGCATGGCACTAACAGGCATTTTCCAATTCAGTGCATATGTTTTAGTGAATCCACACTTCTCTACGAATTGGAATTTGGTTTTGCAATTTTTGTGGAGATGTTAACAAATGTTAGTAGAGTGTGTATTCTATATGGCATGCAATTTGGAGGTCCGTGTGTCTAAATGTGGTTGCACAATTGGAAAAATTTGGTATTAGGTTATTATTGGTGCTGACCTAATGAGTTTTGTATTTTGTGGAGATTGAATATGTGTTGATCCATTATGTGGGTGCTATTTTGGGTCCATGTTTACCTATTTTGATTGTTATGAGTTTTGAATCTTGGCACGAAGTGTGTATGCGTGGATAGCGAGCCGACAAGTTGTATTTTGTATAATACATCCAATTAGGCTGACTTAATTGATGTTGTAGATGTTTGTGGATAAAGTGGATATATATATCTTATAAATATATATAAGATATTTTTGATGTTTTGAAGTGTGTGTGTGTGATGAATATCAGTTGATACAAGCTGAGAGAATATAAGGTGAATGTAGAGAAGAAAAAAGTACTAATTCAAATTAGTATGAAGTGTGTGAAGTTGGTATATTGAGCTTCAATGAAATTGTACTCCAACATGTAGATGCATTTTGTAATAGTTCAAATTTGGTTTTGTGCCACCACTCTCTTCTATCTTTTCTTTTCTTAGTGGGCAGTGAGTCCACTTAGACAGTGAGTCCACCTACAGTGAGCACTTTTGTAATATACTATAACTGATTAAAATATATTATGAGCTAATCCTCACCATGGCTTTTCCCATTTTGGGTTTTCCACATAAAAATCTGGTGTTCATGTGTTATTTGATTTTTTTGGTTATTTTCATACGTTCCTTCATTAATACAAATTGAATATGCTATGAAGATGAAATTTTAGATGCTTAAGTGGTTTAAAAGAATATCGATTCACCCCCCCTCTCAGTATTATGGGTGTTCAACATTTCTATTGAAATTCTTCTCATAATCATTGAAATCCATCACATTAGATTGATTTTTCTCACTTCTTAATCATTCAATAAATTCTTTAGATCAATTAGTAAATTAATTCTTAAAACAATTTCAAACTAATATAGGCTTCCAAGTTACCTTTAAACTGATTTGGTTCTTTGCAAGTAGAATTTGTTGCAATATGGTGTGTCCCTTGGTCTCCTTGGGGTAGTGAGGTGATTGGGTTTATGACATGGTTTAACCACCTCCCGTGGATCTTGTATAAATCTAGCAATTGTATCGAGCATTAAAAAGTTGATCTTTTGGTGCAACAACAACCACAATTGGTATTAGAGCTAAGGTCACGAGTTAGAAACCCTCGCTTGCACTAGGGAGGATTGTTGCAAGATGGTTTCTCCCTTGGTCTCCTTGGTGCAGGGCGACACTTGGGTTCATGACATGGCTTAATTTCCTCCTGTGGATCTTGTATAAATTTGGTGATTGTATCGGGCATTAACAGGTTGATCTTTTGGTGCAATGACAACCACCAATGCAACATGGTCTTTATGAAAAAATAATTGGTTTGATAGCTAGATATCAATCCTTGTTCTATCACATTCCATACTTGCACTCCCTAGTTTATATATGTAAAAGGTTTTCAAAAGAAACCTTCAGCCTCTAGTCAAGGATAAAATTTTACTAACGAGATATTCTTCTTTTCTATGACAGTGCATAACCCTTTGCAACTATTAAAAACATCAACCAATTCAAGGAATCCACTTTGTAGGATCCTACTACATCATACATGAATTTTTCTTCACATAATAACTATAAAAAGAATAAAATAATTCTATAAAATAATTCTCCTATTGTAAATAACACTCCTACCATAGCACCTACTATTGCATTGGCTATTATTTTGTTTAAACCTCAAAGAAATTGATAATTCACAAAATTGTCTAAATATCTCTATTCAATATTGCAGCAACTCCTAAACAAAAATAGAGTGTATTTTTTACCCATTCTATCACTTTACAATGATCAACCCTTCCACCTTCATATGATCTAAAGGAATTTTGGTAGCACTATAGAGCCTCTAGCCATGATATTGAATGATGCTTGCATCTTAAGAACATAGTGCAAGACCTTATCAATTCAAATAACATCCAAGTCTCTAAAATAAATAATAGAGGAAATAAATATGCCACTAATCCTAGCTATATTCTATAGATATACACAAACCATTTCTCACAACATTCCTCTAAATTTGTAGACGGTGTTCTTATTTTACCTATACAAGATACTAGCATTGATATTTCTCTCTCTCCTTTAATAAATATGGTAAGGATGGTGGAAACCCACCCTTGAGCCTCTTGATATCAGGCTATCCCTAAAGCTTACCATCTCTTTATCTTTTATTGATGTGCCCATGGATATATACAATGGACATCTTTACATTCTTTCTAAAGTCAATGGGAAATCCATTTGATGAGTAATTACTGATCCCATTAGCATGGTCGATTTAGTCATAAAGGAATTCTTATATTTTCATGAGTTGTATAAAGACAAGTAGGAAAAATTATAATTCTTTATATGAATGCATGTGATGGATTTTCCATGCTTACCATGGGATTTTTTACCCTTTATGTCTAGGTTTGACCAAAAACCCTAGACATCCCTTTCTCTACCACTCTTCACTTTAGTTTCTTTCATCTAAAGTTGGTCCACCCATGTATCACCTTGATACAAGTTATCCCCTCCATTTTTTATAAGTGTCTTAATTTCTCGCACAATAGCTCACAAGGCATACAATTCACCACAATGGATTTTAAACTCTCTTGTTGTATGGTGACTTCTCCTTGGATTATTTTTGGCTAACCCCTGTGAACTTCTTTTACCTTGAATTTATTTATTATTTAATTCTTATAAAAAATTCAAAGTGGCTCAAAGAGCATTTTTGTCTAGTGGTCCTTCTTCCTATTTTTCAAATGTTCACCCTTCAATTTTCCTTCACTAATTTATTATGTTCCCTGGGCCTTGCCTCTTCAGTGGTTAGAGGAAAGCAATCCTTATTGGTATGTCTTTACATTCCTCTTGTGGTTTCATGGCCTTTAACTTGGCAGTATTTGTTCCTACCTCAACCTCTTTGATTGTTGAAGGAAATCCACCTTTGCTACATAAATCTCCCCTTTCAATCTCTCACTTTCCAACAAATTATTGCATTCCTCCCCTTGCCCCTTCAATAGTCCAAATAAAGAAACCCATGGTAGATACTCCTCATGCACCTATGGTTTCCCTTTGATAGAGTAAGAAAATTAATTTACACTAGTATACCCCCCTCTTTCCCCAATCAAATCACTATCTCACACTAGACATAACCATCTTGTGAAAGATCAAAAGTGTCATTGATGTGCCACAACTTGAGAGTGTGTTTCCCTATCCAATCTTGATCTTGAGCATATACCTCCTACTCAGTCACCTCTTGATTTGAAAATTTATTCTCAACACCCACCTCTCCCTCCCTAGCTTAAATCTATTTCAACCCTAAATTTTAAACCCTTCTACACCTCTAGATATAGATAAGAGTAAACCCAAATGAATTCATGTAGTCTTGGCCCCATGGCCCCTAATATTTCTCCTTGTTTGAACCTTTAGATATGCCACATTTTAACATCATATCTAATAATACCCTCACTTCGTCATATCTAACATCATTTTGATAGTCATTCTTTTGTCTTATCTATATATATGTGCATGTGTGTTTGTTTTGTTCTCATTATCATTGTTTTTGAAATTTTTTTGTTAGTTCCTTCTAAAGGACCCATGTTATTGTTAGGATTTAGGATTTACAATTTAGGATTTAAGATTAAGGCTTTAGGATTTAGGCTTTATAATTTAGGGTTTGGGGTTTAGGGTTTAGAGTTTATTGTTTATGGTTTACATTTTATGGCTTAGGGTTCTAATTTTTTAGGGATTATGGTTTTGGCTTTAGGGGTTTAGGGATCAAGGTTTAGGGTTTAAGGTTTGGGGCTCAAGGTTTAGGGTTTAAAAATTAGGCTTTAGGGTTTTAATTTAAGGGTTTAGGATTTAGGATTTATTATTTTGGGTTTATGGTTTAGGGTAACATAGGGTTCAAGGCTTGGTCTTTATGGTTTATGGTTTATGGTTTAGGCTTTAGTGTTTAAGGTTTAGTGTTAAGGGTTCAAGTAAAGTAACTCACACTAGTATAATCCCATCTTCTCTAATCAAATCTCTATCTCACACTAGACATAACCATCTTGTGAAAATCACGTGTCATTGAAATGCTTAAAACAAGTAAAGCATGCTCACATTACAAAGTGTGAGCATGATTTGCTTTTTTTGAATGTTGTAGTTCTTACATCTAGATGCCAAACGGGAAAACATTATTTGTATTCCTTAGGAATGTGATTACACTATGGAACAATATCATGAGAACATTTTGTTGAGGCTAAAAGGACACCAGATGGGCAAAAGGTCACTTGAAAATCATGTTCAAGGTCCCACTACAAGTGATTTTTATTTTTGTGCACCTTTTTTTGATAGTGTAAGAGATTATTCTATTTTATGTGAGTTAAAATTATTGGAATGCATTGGAATTCAACAATTATCTAATTGCTGAATGTTTTTTGTTTGTTTAACAATTTTGGTTGTCGATTTTGTTGACTATTTTTTTAAAATTAAAATTTGAATACTAAATAGAGATGTTTGGTTAAAATATATATGTGACCAAGATTTTCACATTAAGTAAACTTTCAAGCAAATCCAATGAGGAGGCTGCTACCTAGTTGAAATTTGCTTAAGATCTACCTTCTTCTCTTTCCAAGGGGTCATCTACAAGCAAGTAGATGGTGTGGCTATGGGTTCTCACCTCTCTCCTATCATTGATAACCTTTTCATGGAACATTATGAAGAAATGGCTTTTCACTCCTATCTCAAGCCAAAATGGTGGAAATGTTATGTGGATGATACCAATGTTTGTTGGCTGCATGGCTTGGATAAATTAGAAGAATTCTATAACCACCTCAATAGCTTGGTTCCTTGCATTTACTTTACAAAGGAAATCATGTCATGTAAGCAATTTCCTTTCCTTGAAATTCTACTTCTAAAGAAACCTGATGGATCCCTAGGTCATCGGGTGTTCTATGAGGCCACCCATATGGATCTCTGCCTTCTCTCTTCTTCTCATCACCACCCTTTCCAAAAAAGTGGAATCCTTAAAACCCTAGCCTTGAGAGCCTATCAAATATGTGATGAGGATCACTTTCCCCTTGAGTTAAACCACCTTTTTCATGTTTTCAAATTGAATGGGTACTCTAGTAAGCAAATTTCTAGAGCTTTCAACCATGCCAAGTTGAGTCTTTTTACCATTTCTAAACCTTATTGTTTTTGATCTCCCTGTTGCTTCCCTCCCTTATATTGATGGTCTTTCTAAAAAAAAAATTTAATGATCCTTCATAAAAAAGGCATTCATTGTACGTTCAAGCCCTTCTCCTCCTTGAGAAATTGTGTCCCCTCCCTTAAAGACTCCAAGGACATCTTGCTTGAATCTGAAGTCTACAAGGTAGTCTATTCATGTGGTATTCCGTATATTGGTGAAATGGGTAACTCTTTAGGACTAGAATTAAAGAGCATTGTGCTGACATCAAACATGAACAAGTTCTCAAATTTGCTTTGGCCAACAACTCCTCCTCTACCAAACACCATATTTTTTTGGAAGACACTCAAATCTTATTCAAAGAGGATAACTTATTTAAATGAAAACTTAAAGAATCCATCTCAATCCACAATAACCCCTCAAACCTTAATCATGATGAGGGATGGCGGTTGATTCAATCTTGGCATCCCTTGTTATCTAACCTAAGTTCCCACCATCTCCCTTCTCTTCATTAGTTCCTAGTTGCCTCCTCTCCTCTTTTGTCTCCTCCCCCCATAGTTCCTTGAGGAGTCTTGTCCTCCTCGCTTGTTCTTTTGTGTTCACAGGTGGTTCTCTTGGGTTGTTCATTTTCTTTCATTGTGTTGATCCTTCCTCCTTCATTTTTCCTTGCCTTTTATCTTTTTAGTTTTTTGGTCTTGATGTGCTCTTATATTTTATCCTTGTAGTGTTTTCTCTTGTATAATTCTATTTTTTGTTTTTTTTTTCCATTATTCTTTATTCCATTTTTATTTCCTCGTTTATATTTTCCTTTTTTGCATTCCCTCATTCATTTTTTTTGCTTCGTGTTGCTTCCTTCTTTCTTTTATTTATTTGATCTTATTTATAAGTTTTCTTTATATTCTATTATTGATACTTTTTTATGTTTGTATGTTAATATATATATATATATATATATATATATATAAGTTCTTAGAATATTTTTTTGTTTATTTATTTAGCTTCGTTTATGTGTGTGTTTCTTAGAATATTTTTTAATTAGTTCTTAGATTATTTTTTGATTATTTATATAGCTTCATGTGTGTATAAGTTCATAGAATATTTTTATAGTTTCATATTTATTGGTTTATTTTTATTTTTCTATTATTTTATTGGTTAATTGCTTTTGTTTGTTTGTTCATATATATACTTATTTATATTTATAAGTTTTTTTGTTGTTGGCCTTTCTTGTTTTGTTTAGTTTCTATATTTTTGTGTTCCTTTTGGTAAATTTTCCTTTGTTTTATTTGTTATGTCCTTCTTTCCTTTCTTTTTTCTTTTTATTAGTTTAATCTTTTTGTTATCATCCTTTTTAATGTTATTTTATTATATTTTTTCTTATTTTTATAATATATCATTTGTATATTTTATTTTGTCAATTTATTTTTCTATTGCTTTGTCTTGTTTGTATTTTTTGTATTCCTTTTGGCCTATTTATGATTTTATTGTTAATTTCATCTTACTTTTTGGTTTCCTTTTTTCTTAGGTTCTTTTTTTGTTCTTTACCTTTTCTTAATTTTCAATTTATTTATTTATGGTCTTTTTTCTTGCTTTTTCTCTTTTTTTCTTGTCTTTTTATTTATCTTTTATCAAGTCTTTTTTGCGTTGTGGTGTTTCATTTATCTAGTTTTATATAGGTGTTTTTTGTGGTACAATTATTTTTCTTTTCTTTTATTTTTGTCTCTCTTCTTGTTTTCCTCTCCTTAGTTTATTTTTTTTGGTAATTATTCTTTTATTTTTCTATTCTAGTTTACAATTCTTTTTGTCTCATTGAATTTCATTGAATTGTGTGGAAGTTATGATCATTTTGGTGAGACTACCATATTCTAAAAATATTGTGCAAAAATTGTAGTCTGAAAAATGTGATGGTATAGATTGTATAGTCCATATTTTTGTTTGAAACCAACTGGGTTTTGTTTCCATACAAATATACTTTCATTTGCTTCAAGTCTCATCAAATTTCATTAATATTTGAATAAGTTATGACCATTTTTGTGAGGGAAGGTATGAACCCTACCTAGGGTTTGTAGTTTTGGGGAAAATGCAATAACTTTCTTTCCCACTGTTGGATCTTCATAATAATTGGAGGAAAAGTTTGTAATTATGTTATCTTCATTCTCACAAAAGTGATTGACTTCATTATTTGTTTTGTGAAGGTTATTAATGACAGATAATTGCATTAAACTGTAGGCTACCATGGTAATGTTTCCAATGTGATCTAGAATGCACTTAATCATTGTTTGAGATAAATCAGTTTATGAAAGTTATCAATTGACTCAAGTTTGTTGCATTTTTGTCATTGTTGGTGATGGATCATTGTTTCACTTGTGTCAGGTTGTGCTAAGTGTTGGTTGCTCTATATCAAATTGGTATCAAATCCCAAAGATCTGGGCAAGGAAGTTTTGGGAGTTTGTGTATTATCTTTTTGCAAGTTGAAGGAAGAACTTGGATGCCAAAAGACTAGGTACTGAGGAAAAGGAGAGGAAACATAGGTGAGGTATCACAAATATAAAGAAAATCAAGGTGAACAAGACTTGCTTGAGAAAGAAAAATGGAGATGTTGAGAAGATTTGTTCATGGAGACTTGCAGAGTAAGGAGGCACCAAGCAAGAAAAAAAAGAAAAGTGAGATAAAGAAAAAGGATGGGAAGGTGAAGAAAATTGATATTGAGCAAGAGATAGCATATTTGAGGAAAGCCTTGGAATAAATGAACAAAAGAATGAATCTTGAGATGCAACAATTACTTGAGAAAGAAAATGGTTGGAATTTACCAATAAGAAAGAGGATAAAGTGGCCTATCAAGAAGATCATTCAGAGGAGAAGGAAAAAGAGGACAACAAAAAGAATGGATGAATTGCAAGATATGTTGAAAGTAAGGGTGATAGAAGCATCTAAAGAGACAAGCAAATCTTGTGTTTTTGAAATGAAGCCTTTGTGTGAGTATGTGTTTACAAGTGTAACAGATGAAAATGAAGATGGAAAAGGGTATGAAGAAAAATAAGTGAATGTTGATTGTTATGCACAATATGGTGAAAAAGATTAGGTAATGGTTTCACTTTCTAATTTTATGGATGATGTATATGCTGACATGTTGTGTTCGAATGATGAAGATGAAGACATAGATGGTGGTACTGAGGCATATGAATGAGAACTCGAATTTTGGTACCTTGAAGTTGAGAAGATGCACAGTAAGAGATGGTACAAGAAGAAGAAAAAGGATCTAAGGAAATTTGTAGAGATGAAAGAAAAGTTTCCAAAGAATCAAAAGACCAGAAAGAGAGAGAAAACCTACACTTAAGTGGACTTGATTTTTTCTTCCCCTTGGGTGTATGGTGCAGGAGCACCCTTGATGCAATTTTAAGCTATATTTTGAAACTTTGATTTTTGCTTTGTTTTGGATTTATTGATGTAAATAAGGTCATTTGAGACCATCCTCAGTGGTTTAGGACCATTTTTGGTCATTTGGTGAAATTTAGGCAAATATTATAAAAATTGTAAAAGTTGCTCAAAAAAGTTGTCAAGCAACTTGTCAAAAAGTGTCATTAAGGTGTTTTGTCAACAAAATAATCAAAAGGTGGTTGAAAATAGTTGTTTTTGTTGGAAATGTATAGGGAAACCCTCCAAAAAATTTAATTGGGGGTTTTCGATGCATTTTTTTTAAGTTTGGTGAATGAAAACCTCAATTTTGTGTGCATTTTTTGATTCTTACATTGTTTTCAGGATGAAGTTGTGCATTGTATGGCCTAGTATGGCCTCATATCAAGGAGTATAATAGATGAATGTAAATATATACATTTTTAGTTTACAATTATTCTTGTCTCATTGAATTTCATTGAGTTGTGTGGAAGTTATGATCATTTTGGTGAGACTTCCCTATTCTAACAATATTGTGCAAAAATTGCAGTATGAAAAAATATGATGTTATAGATTGTACAGTCCATATTTTCATCTAAAACCAATTTTATTTTGTTTCCATGTGAATCTAATTTCATTTTCTTCAAGTATCATCAAATTTCATTAAGATTTGAATAAGTTATGATCATTTTTGTGAGGCAGGTCTCTACCTAGGGTTTGCAGTTTTGGGAAAAACTGCAATAACTTTCCTTTCCACCGTTGGATCTTCATAAAAAGTGGAGGAAAGGTATGTAATTATGTTATCTTAAATATCACCAAAGAGATTGACTTCATTATTTTTTTTGTGAAATTTATTAATGATAGTTCGTTGCATTAAATTGTAGGTTGCCATGGCAATGTTTCCAATGTGATCTAGAATGCACTTAATCATTGTTTGAGATGAATCAATTTATGAAAGTTGTCAAGTGAATCAAGTTTGTTGAATTTTTGTCATTTTTGGTGATGTATCATTGTTTCACTTGTGCCAAGTTGTGTTAAGTGTCGGTTGCTCTATATCATTTTGTGTCTTTTTAGGTTTTTTAAGTATTGTTATTTCCTTTTATCTTTTATCTTATTCATTTCTAGTGTTTTTTTTTGGTTTTCCTATTTTTTATTTTTTTTATTTTTTTATGCTTTCTACTATTGACTCCATGTTGGTTATTTTGTTTGGTTTAATTTTGACATTTTTTTAATTCCATTCCTTAAATATTGAGGCCAATAGTCAACCTCTTGAATATCATTCTGAAACAATGGAGTATCATCTTCATCCAAGATATTTGAAAACCTATCAGTAAGTAGTCTCAAGGTTAAAGTCATTTTTTCAATAATCAAGAGAAATATGAGTCTACATTTAGAATTGGTAAGAACTCTCCTTTTTCCTTCGTACAAGTCCTCATTCCTCCTTTTCCACATAAACCAAAATTTTTCAATAGACAAAACATATCAAAAGATGTTTGACTCAACATTAAGACCTTTGATATATCCACACATAATTTCAAACCAAGAAACGTTATTTCTATAGTCCTATCCTAGAATATTACCCATAAACATTGACCAAATAGCATACACATATTAACATTTAAATAAAATATGATCTATATCTTTAAGACAGTCACAAATAGAATAAAATAATGGAGAACGACCAATGACAAGTTTCTTAATCAACAAAATCCATCTACAACACCATTTTTTTGGCTCAATTTCATTAGACTAGAAAACCTTGGTAATAGTAGACCAATATTTCTTCTCTAATTCCAATTTCCAAACCTAATTGACATGATCAAATACCTCATGGGAGTGGGTTCACATTTTATATAAATTGTATTACTTGAATTTTAGGAGGTGAGTACCATCAATCTATTTAAATTTTTCAAAGCCCTTATCATTAATCTTAATACTAACCAAGAACTGCATTATCCCAAATATTTTTTGATAAAAAAGGATCTCTTATTGGATTCTATAATATTATTCATTTTTAATTGAGCCTAGCTCTTAATTTCATTGTTTTTGATGAGGAAAAATAGGTTTTGAAGGGACCTAAAACCATTTACAAGGAAAATATGCTACTAGAAAAATAATCAACATACCAATCCATAACCCAACAACAACAACCAAAAATAGATATTCAAATCAAACTGCACTGCAACAAGCAAGTTTTGAAGGGACCTTAAACCCTTAACAACTAGGTTTTGACAAGGAACTTGAACCTTAAGAGACTAACAAACAACTACCTGAAATAGATAGGAAACAAAGAATCCAAGCTACAACAAACCATCTATTCAATAACAACATCACTAAACCATCAAAAAGAGGGAAACAAGACTCCCCATTAGAAAATAACACCCACCACCTTTTACATCTAGGTTTTATCAGGGACCTAGAACCCATATGAATCTTGAGCACAACCTGAATCAGACATGTTTCAACAAACCATCCACTCAGAGTAGTCAATTCAGAGCCTAAGAAACCATAAAATTAAAAGGTGTAAAACACCCACCAAACCCTGATTCTCAAAAGAACCAAAATAGCCAAACACCCCACCTTGATAGGGGTATTGGGAAGCATAGCTGAAAAATTCAACACATTAGCCTTCTTGCAGCTCCATTCCACCTGAAATGCCACCCAACCTCCACCTCTAAAAGAGAGGGCACCCCTCTATAGGTGAGGATGATAAGAAATCCCTTACCACCAAAACCCCATCTCTCTAGGCCATACAAGATCCACCTCAAAAGGAACTAGTACTCCACCTCAAAAGGAGCAATCTCCCCCTCTATAGGAAACATCAACTGAAGATTCTGATGGTTAGTAGCTTTAGTAAGAAGGATTGACCTAACATCCTTTGGAAACACAAGCTTCATGAGAACCAATCAACAAAAACCCAAAGGTGAGATAGCAAAAAATCCCACCCAACAAGCACAACAGTACCCAACCATTTGTTGCACCACCACCACCACCAAAAGCTCCTTGAAAATGGAATCAACACCATCAACCATAAGCTCCAAGTAGCTTCCCACAAAAAAAATCACCAACAACAACCCTTCCACCATCAACAACCCTACAAGAAGATAAAATAAACCCTCACAAGAAAAATGAAGGGAGCCGACCAAACCATTAAGCAAGTCCATCCTCCTTGACATACCAACCAAGAATGAGAGATAGCCAAAACTCCAAACACACTCCTAATTTAGGAAAACCCTACCTCACCCCTAGAAAATCCAAAAATGAGAAAGAGACCACATTTTGGGAAAAGGAAAGCCTCCACAATGAAAGGCCTATAGCAGCAACAACCAAGGTAACAACAATAGCCACTTCAGACATGAGCCCACCAACAACCATGAGCTCCCAACAGCTACCCACAAAAAATTCCACCAATAGTAACCCAACTACCACCAACAAGCCTTCTGCCATCAGAAAAATCCTCCATAAAGTAAGGCCAACAAATGAAGACACCAAGGTAACATCAACAATAGCCACTCTAGACATGATCACACCAATAGCCACAAGCTCCAAGAAGCAACCTGCAACAACATCCACCAAAATCAACCCTACTATTGACAACAACCCATCTACGTACCATCAACAGTCCAATAGGGAGATAAGGGAAACCCTCACAGGAAAAATGAAGGGAACCATCCAACCCATTAAGCACCCCATCCTCCTCGACATTCCAATCAAGAATAAGAGAATGAAAAAACTCCGAACACATTCCTGACTTAGGAGAACCATACTTCACCCTAGACAACAACAAAAAAGTCGTTGCTAATAGCAACCCAAAAAAATCATCAATGACGTCTTCTAGAGAGATGTCAACCACTTCCTTGCTGACTCCAAGAAGCTTGCCATCAGGAAGCACCAAATAAAAACCATCTACCTCATCTTTAGAATCAACATCTCCCTCACCCTTTGCACCCCCACTCTATTTCTCGCCACTCGCCATCCCTCTTCACATTCTTAATTATGAATTTATCTCTTAATTTCATTGTTACTTAGAATATCATTAAAGGAATAAACTCCTTTACAATTCCATTTCTTGGTTGAGCATCCTTGAACTAATGCAAGTGGCTTATTGTTATAATTCAGGTTCTACCAAACACATTTGAACACAAAGATATGATTATTACAAATGGAAAATCTATAATAAGATGTCTATGAGACTCCCAAGCATTGAGATATTGGAAACTACTTTATATCTAGAGGGTTTTATACTAAAATTACCAAACAAAAAATCACAAGGGTGAAAATTTCTCCACTACTTTTCCTTTTTCGGTACTGCTTCTTGAATGTTCCTTCTTATAAAGAATTTCCAAGGTTCCTTTCTAACCAATTCTTTTACAACCCATTTTGAAGCTAAGGCACTACCTTGAATCTTCAAATCCTTTAACCCCAACCCTCCATATTCTTTACCAATACAATGTAACTCCTATTTGAATACATGTTTCTTATCATTTCCTTTTTTGTCAAACCACAAAAATTATTTATAATTTTCTACAAATTGTTAATTTGATAACTACAAAAAACCACACTGAGGCATAGTATATAGAATAGAAACAATACTTTTATATATATATTTGCACCTTCCTGTAAAGGAAAGGTACTTGTTCCAACTTTTCAATTTTTTCTCAATCTTCAAAAACATCCAATTCCACATTTCTTTTAAAGATGATGTAATAAAGAAGGGGATGTCCTAGTATCTAACACTTTTATTAGGTCCACACCATTGGCAAGACAATTACAAGAACTAGGGGGGAGGTTTTGAATTCCAACTCAATAATAAAGATTTAAATTCAAATATTTTAGAACCATAGGCTTAACAAAAAAAATAGTTTGGCCACAATATTATCCATGTTCCTTTCAATCAATTCAAGAAAAATTGCAATTCCATCTACAAATTAAATGTTTAAGAAGGTAGATTCATTTGGGAGTAAAAATCCATGCAGTTTAGGCCCAAGTAGATCAGTTCTTAAAATATAAAACAATACTTTAGAGGTAATAACAAATAGATTTAGAGCCAAAGGGAAACCTTGTATCATTGATCTACCTAGAGGAAAAGGGTTAGAGAGTGAGTCATTTACTTCCCCTTGTGAATTTGCATCTTTTAAGAGAAACTTCACCATTTTTTAAATCCCATTTGGGAATCCAATTACTTCCAATATAGAATGTTGAACACACCAAAATGCTAAGAGGAGGGGGGTGAATCAACATAAACTAAAACTTAAACAATTTCATTTTACAAATTAAACATCAAATTATATTAACTAAAAGAAGAGTGTTACACCCCAAATTGTGTAATTACTATTTACTATTACTATGTATGATAAAATATGAATGTAATGTGAATTCAATGGAAAAATAAATTGTATTTGTACTTTGTTATCACTGCTTTATGAATAAATGTCATCTCATTTAATATTATATGAAGGAATGCATTTATGTGATTGGATCAATATTGTGTTGATATTCTAACCATGGAGATGTATCATGTGTAATGCATATTTTATTGAATAGCTGACTACCCTAGACATGTTTTGAGAAAGTGGACGCAGGTATATGTTCACTCCTCCAGGCAGAGGGGAAGTATCACTCAGGAGAAGGGCTTGGTCGGGTAACCGGTAACGTAACCTATCTGAGCTTACACACACCACAGTAGAATAATTGAGTCAGGTTATCATGTGGGAAGTAGGTAAGTCATTTTAGCGTAATGTTTCTACATTAGTAAGGGTCTTGATTACTACTAAATGCATGCTTGGATGATGATTATTTGTTTGAGCTTGTGAGTCCTTCCTTATCCTATTGTGCTTGTTTGTGTGGTTGATTGTGTATTGGGATATATGCATGCATGCATATGTATACATATGTCGACATACGCGTATGATGGATATAATGGGATGTCCATATGAGTATGATGACATATGCATAGATATGCATATGTGTTTATAAATTAGTGATATGATTCCATAGTCATGTGGGTCATGGTCATTTCGATATTGAATGGATTGTTTGATTGTCGTATTGATGGATAATATATATTTATATGTTTGCATATATATAAATACACACATAAGCATAAAAGCTTAATAAAGGAGTGTGGATACATATATATACGTAGTATATAATATATACTATTAATATGCAACTAATGACTTGTTCATACTCATCTATATATCGAATGTATCCATAATTGATTGACATGGTGTATATGTACATAGATTGTGAATATATGTTTAGATATATGTATATAGTCATTGTTCAAATTATATATAGATATGTATAATATATATTATTAATATGCAATGAATGTATGTTCATACTCATCTATATATCGAATGTATCCATAATTGATTGACATGGTGTATATGTACATAGATTGTGAATATATGTTTAGATATATGTATATAGTCATTGTTCAAATTATATATAGATATGTATATGTACGTATAAATGAATGTATGTATATCGAAAAATTTCTTTCTGGATAATGATAAAGTGGATATATGCTTTAGTATATCGAATAGTTTATGAACTTGATTGCCAACAAATATATATGATATTTACATATATGTATTGCTATATAAGTTTCTTATCAAAGAATGTTTAATATATATATATATATATATATATATATATATATATAATTTATGGGTAGCATCGTATTAAATATATATATACTATCATATATATATATAGTGGACACATTATATTTAATGGTGCAGTCATAAAGGAAGGTATGGCTTTAAAAAAGAAAGCATATAGGGAAATGTCTCAACCCGCATAGGGAAAGAAATGGTATGAAGGAATATTTTAATGTTGCATAGGGCGAATGAGTAAGGCGCTCAAGTTAAAGTCTTAAGCATTTAAAAATACAATGCTCACTATAATACACCACTTTTCCAGCAAAGTGAATCAAATCATTGAGTCTTTGACCAACGCGTAGAATAGTGAAAACAAAGGTTGACAGAGAATTTTGTGTATAGTATACCATATATGAATTTGAGGTCGATTACCATTGGCAGTGATAAACTAGAAAATAGGCCGAATAAGATATACTTATGACTAAGTTTAAGAGGCCACACATGGAATACTTATGACTTTATTCTTTGAGCCACATTTTATGCTCTTACTGTCAAACAAAAAAGAGAGTTTAAATCTGCAAACTTTGCAACCATTAAAGTCAATAATGAGAATGAGTTGATGCCATAATGAACATGGAATTGGTCAATAGAATTTCCATGATATTTAGCATTGATCCAACAACTATAAAATATATGGAAACATAACAATGACTTTTTCTAAATCAATTTAATGAGTGATTCGATACTCAACATGAATTAGTTGATGCTTTAGTTTGATGGCACACTTTTTTTAGTGACTGTTTCTATGAAGGAAGAAACTGCACCACCTTTGTGAAAGCATTATAATGCTTGGTGCCACCTTTGAATCCTTTAAACTATAGAATTCTGCTTTGATTTTCTAGTCAAATTCTATCACATGGAGATTTGAATTGATCTCTAATTGTTGTCAAATATGAGGGTCGATTTGTAGTTATTTGAGCTAAGTTTATGATTTCTTATTCACCACCTTTCAGTTGAGTTAGATGTGTTATTGTGCATGCAATTTATTGTCACTATACATTCCTAGTTTATAGGTTGTATGATCTCCTACTTGTTGTATAAATAGCAGCATGAGTTCATTTGTTTGGATGCATCTCTATTCTTCTTCTATGCATTATTTCTTGTGCAAAGTATCTACATTTTGTATACATTTCTATCTATAATATTCTGTCAAAATAGTGAGGGAGAGCTGTGAGTATTGGGAGAGTTTTATTATCCTTTGAGAAGAAACATTTTCCAACTTGAAAGTTAAGAGTTGTGAGACTCTGTTGGAGGATCAATATCGAGATAGTAGTTGTTCTAAAAGTGTTGTGACTGTGGCCAGTCAAATTGGAAACTTAAACATAGGCATGAGGATATTCTACTTTTTATTATTCTATTTTTAAATGAGTTATGTCTTGATTGATTAAACTAGTCTTGTTGTTACTTGCACATAGAGGAAAGTAATGCTTGCTTTGAAAGAAAAGTAGTTGTTTACTTTTTTGTGAATTGTTTGTAAGTACTCCATAATAGGAGGATTATGTGTATCTACTAGATATGAATAAGCACGGGAAGCATAAGGCTTATTCATAGCTTAAACCATTTTAATCAAAGGGGTGATATTCTCGAATGGAGTCATCTATTGTTATGACAACTCTTCGATTGAGGCCATGCATTATGTTTTTATTTACTCCATGATAGGAGAGAAGTTGTCATGGGTATTGTTATTATACTTGACACGATTAAACATGGGTAAGAGAGACTGTTTGTCATAAGTATTGTCATTTTACTTGATATGATTTAACATGGATAAGAGAGACTGTTTGTCATAGGTATTGTTATTATACTTGATATGATTAAACAAGGGTAAGAGAGATTGTTTGTCATAAGTATTGTTATTATACTAGATCTGATAAAACATAGACAAGCTTAAGGAGCACTCATAGCTAGATATTTAATTATGCTAGATGGCTAGTAAGTTATTCTTGGGGTTGCTATCCAGTGAAGGGAGGGAACTAGTCAGTTACTCTTGGGATTTTCACCTAGTGAAGGGAGGGAACTAGTACTTTGCTTTATGAGTTATGTTTCCTTAGGTTGTTAAAGAGATAGGTTATCTTGGGGAGTAGCTTGCCTGTGGAGAGGGGTTTCCTAAGCATAGATATAATGGCCTTAAGTCAAAATGAGCTTTCCATAGTTTAGGTGAATGGTAGACCATCACTTGATTATACTAAGTGAGAACACTTTGGCCAAAGTAGTGTGATTGTCCAAAGACTCCACTATAGATAGTGTGAATGTTGAGACTCTGCTATTAATTCACTGTGTACATTTAAATGCATGAGGGATACCTAGTGTAGGTTATAAATCCTAGTCATTTAGGACACAACACTAATCTCAGAATGCTATGTCATATGGGGTTACCTAACCAATACCTGCATCGAAGTGTAGGCCCATCTATCATTGATAGATGTGTGGGGGATCACATATGAGTCTGTGGTTGGTAGAAAAGTGCTTGAGTGATGATTCTCCTCCTTAGCAATCAATAGAAGATCAAGGTTTTGAAAAGCGGATTCCTGGACCATCTATATCTTATGCTCCAAAGCTTGGTGGAGCTGTGTTTGTAATAGTGTACATTCTTGGAATATTGTAATTTTTATTGGAATGGAATCCTCATTGTATAATGTTGAAATCTTTGTTCAATATGATATCTATGCTTTGGGAAGAATTATAAAATTACTTTGGAATGAAATGAAAAATTGGAATTTATGTTATTTCAATCATGCGTACAATTTACAATATTGGAAGAAAAAAATTTATTGCTATGTCATGGCGTCATGTTTTATTCACTTAAGGTGAAAATATTGGAAATTTTACTGTAAAGAACATCGAGGTTGTTACAAAGAGCAAAAATGAAAACATACACCACACAAGAACACCAAGATTTTTATGTGGAAAACCTAATGAGGAAAAAACTAAGATGAGAGTTAGCTCACAATATATGAAGCTCATTGCTTACAAAAATTATAATGTTGTTTAAGGCTCATTACCTAAGGACTTACGGACTAAAGTACACAATTTTAGGGCAAGATACAAGGACCTCTTGAGACTCACTATCTTAGAGCAGGAAACATGAAAATTATAATGAAAAATATGAACATGAACTGCTATAAAGAAGAATCCAACATGTGTTGATATTGCAGTCCCTTTTCACACAATCACTCCATCATATTGACTTCACACACTTTATATTCAACATACTGCTTGATCTCAATTCACTGTACTAAGTTATATTCACAAATGAATTTTTTCTTCTATAAATGCCCTTTGCAACAATTCAAAAACTCAATTAGGTCAGTTCCAAGATGACCTTTAGATGAAATGTATGATACTACATAGGTCGGCTCCAAACATATACATTATGAAGAGAAGATGAGTTGTGGATAAACACATGGTATAATAGGGCCCAAATATATCTCAACACATCCTCCAAGGAAAAATTAATTAATTAGGATCAACAGTAGATGAAGGAAACAAGATTGTTGGCCCAATTAACACCAACACTATCAAAATTGCAAATTTTTCATCATTAAACAACTAGGGAGAAACCAAAAACATCATGCAGATCAAGATGTGAACAATGTAGTTTATAAAAAATACCTCTTCAAACGTATTCTAAGGTATCTAATAATTAAGTGCTGACACAAGCAGAGAAACATATGTTTTGTGGAACAATTAAGCATCCAAAACAAATTGTACTACAATATCCCTTGAAAAATGCACTTGTGGACAACCAAAACACATGATACAATAACATATTATGTATTGAACATCACTAAACATGCCCACAAAACTACAAGGCTAAAACTTCACTTCTAGAGGAATGCAAAGCATTCCAGCATACCTTCAATACTTTACTCTGCCAAAGCACAGACCAAGACTCAGTCACTTATAACTTTCTTTATAGAAGGTGTAATGACTTGAATTATTAGACATAATACCTTCACATATCAACCATATTATCTTTTTAAATGCAATACAATAACCTTCTCTACAAAAGGATGCATACCACTCTATCTTAGAGTATACACTATGAATTCCTTAGAAAATATTTTGAACCTTATCTCCATGTGACGTAAAAAAAACAAGAATGTTATCAAAGTAGGAATGTTGTAAAAATATTGGAAAAAGTGTACCCACCTCTGCATCACACATAGACATTAGACTGATCACCATTCTACCTCATACTACATTATTTTCTTGCACCAGTCAATATATTTGTACATCAACTATCTCTGGAGTATTATACAATCTTTAGAACATATAATAGACATTAATGGAAACACATATTAAGTTGACATTAATGATAACACATATTGCCAAAAATATCCCCCTTTATCATTGATGACAACACACATGTATATCTACAAGGCTTCTCTCCCCCTTTGACATCAAAGGAAAAGGACATAATAACCCAAAATTGTATGAAATCACCTTTATTGTATGATTTCTATCAAAACTCTCCCCATGAGATGGAGATTCCCCAAAACAGATGCTATGTACAAAATAATTTCAATAAAAACTAAAAAAGGTTATTGTAATCCTCCACAAAACTATACAAAGATAAAATTGTCTTATCTAAACCTTTACAACTTCTTTTGTTGAGGTGAGAATATGATTTTGAAATTCATACTGCATGCATAAATCCTTAGCCTCATCCACAATGCTTGGAGCCATCATTTTCTGATCAATTTTTTCTACTTCAACAAGCAACCTAGATAATCAAGCAAGTCTCAAGTTGACTAATTCCCTCAACTGACTAAACTATTTCTTAATTTTTTCTCTTTTATCCTAAAGCAATGACTACACATGAAAATTTTCTAATTGTGTCCTAGTTGATCCATCATTGTCTTTTGAAAAATCATATATCTTGGCCAATTGAGTAATCTATGACTCAATGGAGTCAATATGATCTTTGATATTCTTGGTGGATTTTTTCCATTTCAAATAGAATTGATATATAGTAGTAAATTCATCTATACATTCCTTGAAAATTTTCAAATTTTCTTACAATTTATTGTGTGCCCTAGCACACCAATCAGATGCTTCAACAATTATTTTGTCATTTATCTTCCTCGAGGCCTCTTTCTTTACCTTCAACTCAATGCGTGAAGAATGATCCTTAAAATAATTCATAAAAATCTTCAATTTATATTCTGGAGGCAAGGAAGAATCTATGTTTAACTCTGGTAAACCATCCTAAATGATCTTTACTGCATAATCAATTAAACCCATCTTCTTCATGTTTTTTTGCAGAATCTCTTTCCTTGTTGAAGAATGCAAGATATCCCGAAGATGTAACTTATGAAGGGGAAAAATATTTTATAGATCAACTTGTCCTTCATGAGTAGGAACTTGCAAAAGCGAAGGTGTCACCACAAGTTGAAACTATATCTACAAATTCAAAAGGTATTTAAAAGAATCTGGTGATGAACCCTAACTTCTATCTATGGAAGCATTTTTCTTCTCACATATCTCGATTGCAACATCCTGAAATTCTTAGGATTATCTTCTTTCTTCTACTCAAAATTATCCTTCTCCTTTTCCTCTTCTTTCTTTTCTTCTTTTTCCATCTCAATGTCGAAGACTTCTTGTATTTTATGCACATTGGAGACACCTTCTCCTTCTTGCAATTTGGAGGGTCCTTGTACTTTTTGCTAACCATATATATTTTTCTCATTTGTATCTTCTGGAGGAGGCATATTTTCAATTTCTTGTTCATCTGGAGGCACTTGTGCATTTATTTCAACATCAACTTCATTTTATAATTCATTAATGATTTTCTATGTAGCTTCTTCAGTTTCACTCTGAATCTTCCTCTTGACATCTTCATCCATGTTCATTAGAAAATATATTCTTCTTTGAGTTTGGAGTTCCTTGGCTTGTCTTCAGAAAATCATCTCTTATTCTTCCTAGGAAACATGAATCCCAACTTTTTCAATTGTTTGCAATTTTATCTCTTCATCAACCTTCATGGTATCTTCTCTTCTTTGTCTTCAAGCCTCAACAAGGCTATCCAGAGCTTCATCTACAATGTCACTGAAGAGAATATTCTTCTTCAACATGTATTCATTGACACCATTTTCAATTGTCTTCATGTCCTCCAAAGGGACATCTGGATGCAATTCCATTATATCAATTTAACAGACCATATTAATCCCATTAAATATTGCACCATAATCTAGAGGGTCATTTTTTACCAAAGGAATTTTCTCAGACTTCTTCTCAACAATCTCCTTCTTTTCTTATTTTGTAAGGGGATTTCTTCTTCTTCTCACTGTCTTGTTCTTTTATCTCTTTTTCTAGAAAAAAGATTATACTTATTCTTCCTCATCCCCTTCATCATCATCCACTTTCACATGATTGATATTTTCCCTTTTTTCCTACTACTTAGGCGTAGACTTCTCCAGGCCTAGACTTCTTCCTTTCAACAGTCTTCATTTGCACCAATGCTATCATAGCAGCTAGGTTCTACTAGGAGTTGTTTGAGTTAGTCTAAATGCTATAATAGAGACAAAGGTAGATCTACTTGTCCTTCTAGGAGTTTGTGATCCTTTTGTAGGACCCATAGGAGTTCCAGAAGCCTTTTTCAACTCAAACATCATCTTCCCCACATTTGACATCTTATCTACCCTTTCTTCTACCTTCTTGATTTTTTTATTGGTTATCTTATCATATGTGCCAAACCTTTGAATAGTGGGATCCATAGGTTTGCTAAGAAAATTTTTAGCATATGAAATCTAGTCAGGTTCAAAGAACTCATAGGGAAACCTTGTTATCCATGAAGTTCTTGGTTCAATTTCCTCCATATAAGAATTTTCTTTATCCACCATAAAAGTTGTTTCATTCTTATATCTATCCACAACTTGTGAGAGTATCATATCCCTCTTTTGCATTTCATTTTAAAATGTTTTGAAGAAACCCAAAACATTGTCACATTGTTTGGTATTTGGAAAGTTACACATGTGATCCCTAATCTATTGTGCAATAGAAATATCCATTCTCTAGACCGTATTTTTCAAAATAGGCATTTCTTTCATGAATAGAACATAAGGTAAATAATCAAAGTGTCATACTAGAAATTGTAGCATGAGTCCTTGGTTCTCTATAGATTCTCCAACAACTGATGTCACAAGAGCTCACAAAGATCATAATTCTTTCCTTCCTTCACCATCTAATGAGTAGTGTAGATGGTGGCGGTGGTAGCAGATCCTTCCATGTTTGTGTAGTAAAGTTGTATACAATACCCATCGTGGCTACCAAACCCCTAAGTCAGAGATGTCATCCATAGTTAGGGATTTTTTGTCAAATTTAGCTCTGATAAGCTTCATAACTTCATTCTTATCTTCATGGCCTTTAGTGTCGACAGAGGTCCAGTGGAGCACAATCCAATCATAACTCTGATATCTTCATTTGTGATTAGGTAGATTGATCAAGCCAAAAGATATCTTCATGAATCTAGCTCAAGGAAATTCTAACCCATTCATCTTTGAAGAAAAATTTTGGGAAACCTTTCCACACGTCTAAAAAAATTTCTTCCACATTTTCATACTTTGGCTAGAGCTAAAAATCATCACCCAAGAGATGATTGTATATGAACTCTTCCATCTTTAGATTGTTGTACTCATTTAGCTATGAGTTAATGCAGATGTAGATATCTTTTGAATGCAACACATTGATAGGAACATGAGAGAATTCTCCATCCTTGTCAATCATAGTGGATATTTATGGGTGTTTCTTGAATTTTGGCCTTGGATTCTCAACAACATCAATGAGAATTGGTGTAGCCATGATAACACTTTCTAAATTATAGGGTTTTACAAGAAAAATCGATAAAAACTTGTGAATACTGTCATTAGGGTTTGCATGCAACATGTTGAAAACCTTATTTTCTTCCTTAACACTTGTATACACTTGATATCTTCCAAATGAAATCAATTTTGATAAAATAAGGACTAAATATGCTTCACACTAACCCTAGTCACTCCACATTAAATATATTTATTAGTTCTTGAAACAAGCAACTTTTTACTATTTGAGATATCATAGGGATCCATGATCATTCAACAAATTCCTACACAGAGTGTATTTTCTTTGGAACCTTGAACAAACAAATCCATATCACCATTAACCATTATGTTGAAGAATTCAACATCATATGCTTTACAAGGGTTTGAATTTTTTTTACAATTTTTACTCCCCCTGAGCCAATACTTTCTTTTCAATTAATGAAGGATCCATCTGCACCAAGCCAAGATACAAATTGATTATTTGCTTCACATTCATCCTTTTTTGCCATACCTTGTTCATTATCTTCTTTTTTTTATTAAATCCAATCTTCTTTTGAGGAGTGAAGGTCTTAAATTATTTCCCTTGCAAAACCTTGCAATGTGTCCAGGTTTATTACAATTTTAGCAAGTGATATTAATTTCATGTGGAGCATAATTACTTTTTCTCATATTAGATCTACAATCAACAATCCTATAACCAAACTTGTTGCATGTGTAGTAGTAACCATATAAGGATTGATAAATAATATAATTTTTATTCCTTATCACTTTACTTCTACATTCATTAGCCTTATGACCAAATTTATTGCAAACATAGCACTAACCATGAAATGATTGAGAGTTCATAGCATTGTACCTTGGAGGCCTAAATAAATTCTGACTCATCTTGCTTCTACATTCAACAACCTTATGGCCAATATTATTACAAGTATAGTTGTTATCATTGAACCTGATAGGTGAGGTTTTTTTAGGGGTAGGATTTTTGAAGTTCTTCTTCTTGTTCTGGATAGTAATGAATCCACCTTATTTCTTGTTTTCTTGATTTATCTTTGCATCTCTAGAGGATGTATCCTTAGGTTTTTCAGTGTAGGATTTCTCCTCTCTTGTTTCAAACTTTCCTTTTTCTTTGAATTTATCATATAGGTTTGTAGATGCACTGATCGTATGACTTCCATTTTTCAAAACCAAGACTAGATTTATCTTTTGATGGATTTTGAGAGTTAATCAACTCATCAAGAATTTTAGAACCTACTCTTAGTTTTAGACCCTTGTCAATCTACTATTTTTCTTTTTCAATTTATTTTCTTAGAGTGACAATATCTTCCTCAAGCTTTAAAAATTTAGAAATTTAATCATTGAGCTTGGTATTCAATTAATCTTCAATCCTCTTACCTTCTTCAATCTTAACTTTCAAATCAAAGATCATATCAACTTTACACACTTCATATTCAATATAATGCTCAATCTCAATTCATTGCACTTAGTTACATTCAAATTGAATATTTTATTCCATAAATACCCTCTACAACCATTCAAAAACTCAATTAGGTTAGCTCCAAGATGACCTAGGGCTAAGTATAGGGTTTAGGGTTGACAATATAAGGTATCTAAGGTTTATGGTTATGGATATAGGGTTTATAGTTAAGTGTATGGGTGTTAGGGTTAAGTGCATAGGTTTTTGGTAATTTAAATCCATCGTAAGCCCAAAACTAAGTAAAAAATGTATATGTTTTGTAAAGGTAGATCGACTATTCAAACCCAAAACTAAGCAAAATACTACACATTTTGTTAAGTTAAAATAACATACATATTTTGTAAAGATAAATTCCATCATTCAAACCCAAAACTAAGAAAAACATGTACGTGTTTTTTTAAGTTAAAAGAACATATGTGTTTTGTACATTTTTTGGCAATAGGGAGTATCATGAGAGTGTCTTCCTAAGACTCCCATTATGCAACCACGTGGTGTAATGTGTAATCATTTATGGAACTTGGAGGGAATTTCCTGCGTTGCTAAAAATATTTCTATGTAATGCCCTCCCTTGGGGATTCATCAGAAACAATCTTCAATGATTGTTAGAATTGTGAAACAAGCACAAAAGCACAAGCCGTAGGATTAAACAACAAAAAAGTACACCTTCCATGCAAGAGATCTACAAACAATATATGCAATATTCATCAACAAGAAAAAGTTATAGAAGAGACTTTCAAGAAGATATGAAAGCTCCAAATATTCTTCATGAAATAATTACAATGAGGCTTGAATGCTTATAAGAGAAAAACCCTAAATGAGAAAGGATCAAATCATGAAAAGTGTCAACATCACATGAGATGAGACATAAAAATCTAATAATAGCTCAACTAATAAATCATTCCTAAGTTTAGCTAAAGTGTGTGAGAATAAATTAGAATAATAATCAATTAAAGATTAATTAATTATTAGCTAATGTATGATAACTCCAACACCCCCCCTTAAGATGAACTTTGGGAGCTTTGGGAGTAGCTAAAAACCCTAAAAAGAATGCATGATGGGTCTCAGGAAACAAAGCCAAAAAGGTACCCATGTACAAACAAAAGATCTCTATAATGTGGAGAAATAGAGAAAACCTCATGGGAAAAAATCTACTTCAAAAATAGATTAAGGCCAAGTGAAGGACTGAAGAAGCCTCCAAACAAGACAAGGTTGTCCCAAAAGATAGGAATGAAGGATGAACAAAGGAACACCACTGAAGCATGAAGAAGCTGCAAACACTCTCAAAGAATGATTGTTGTAATGCCAAAAAAAAACCTCCATTGAAACATCTAATGATCAGGATCAAGAAGAAAAGAATCTGCATGAGTACCCTCAATGACACTACTCGAATCTAATGGAAAACCAAGGAAAACATCAAGAAATCAAAGATGCAGATGGCACAAGTGCCAATATTTTGAAGAGCTAATCAAGTGAAAATGGAAGGTCGCCTCCAGAAATAGGAATGCAAGAGTGTCCATATGGTAAGTGCTCCATCTCACCAAAATGCATGGGTAACTAGCCACTACATCTACCTAGTACATAGGAACAAATACTGTATACATAGCTCAATCCAACATGAAACCAAGGAAGCAATAGCACCAATAGTAGAAACCCCCCCATAATGCTGAAAAAGGGAGAGATGTGATAGGTACACCAAAACTGAATGCCAAAATGTAGTGCATGAATAGAAACCAAGAGCATCTGAAGGTGCAGATATGAAAGTACAAGTAAATATAAAGGATGTGCAAACCAAGGCACACACGCATGAGAAATGTATGAAGGAAAAATAAAGGAAAGCATTAACCCCTATGCTACTTTATATCATAGTGCGAGTACAATAAGGCACAAAGTGATGTGCAAGATCCCATAATACATGTGCAATATAGAGGCACTTTATCTCAGTGCATTTATAAAATCATAAGTACATGCAATGTGAGCCCATAAGGTCCAAAAAGGACAACATGTTGAAAATATAATTCTCTAATAGAAAAAATAGGAAACTGGTAGTACCATGGTGAATTACATGAAAAAACATGCACTTTAAAAAAAATGACATCAAAAAATGTGTTCGGATGTTGAAGATATGGCCCGTTGAAGTCTCCAAAATGAGAACTAAACAACTACAACATTGATAAAATAGAATTCTGGAAAAAAAAAAAAGTAAACCTAGAAAATGCCTACACCACTGTGAAGAGCATGAAATTTCACCCCATTTCAAAAAAAATTGCACTGAAAAAGCCCACTGTATGGCCGAGATATGGCCTCTAGAATATTAGGTGCAAAACTAAAAATCCCAATGGAGAGGGTTGAGTGGGGAAAAAGAAGATCTCTGCCAAATTTAGCAAAAAACACCCCAAATATGGAGGTCCTCCAGATTTAGAGGTGCTGGAAAAAAATCCTCCAATTACAGTGCATGTTATTTTGCAAAAAAAATGCAAAAACCAACTGACAACTGACTTTTTATTTTAAAGTTAAAAAATGTCATAAAAAACTATTATATTTATATATATATATATATATATTTTGAAAAAAATATTAAAAAACCATTTTTTTTTTGGAAATTTTTTTAGAAAAGGTGTTTTTAAAAAAAAAATTATAAAAAAATTTGGGATGGGTCCTAAGGGGCTGCCGCCTTGCCAAATGGTAGGGGGTGGTACCCCAAGGTACCCACCATATGGCACGAGGCCCAAGGGCCGCCAGCTTCCATAGTGTGGTAGGGGCAGTACCCTTGGGTATTGTGTCCTGGTCAATTTTTTTTTAATATGAACTTTTTAAAAAAAATTAAAAACCTGTGTATCCCAATAAAGGGATTTTAATATTTATTTTTTTCAAATTGATTTTTCACAAAAAAATTGTGCAAGAAAAAATAATATATATATATATTTTTTAAATAAAAAATTTCACCTCGATCTATGTGTTGGAGAGGTCATACGACCTTCTTGGCAATTTTTTTTGGCCTCAAATACCAATTGCTCGGATTTCAATGATTTGGTAGTCAATCTTAGTGTTTTTGGCTGCTCTAGACGCAAGGATGAGGTCCATTTGGGTTAGAAATGCCTTGAAAAATCAAGCACCCCCTAGATCTAGCAAAAAGTCCTTTCTTCAAGCCTTCATAGATTTGACAAACGAAATCAAAATTAGGCAAAACAAAAGCCAAATTTGACTTTCTTGACAGCTCTGGATACAACAACGAGGTCCTTTTCACACAAAAATGCACCAAAAAACACCCACCTCCAAAATTTGCAAAGAAATAAAAGGCGATTTAGATCTAAAGCCTACAACCCTTATTGAAGAAGAAAACCTCATAAATCGAGAAGGGGTTTGTTGAATCCACGCTTTGATACTCTGTTAGAATTGTGAAACAAGCACAAAACCATGAGCCACATTATCAAACAAAAAACAAGTAGACCTTCCATGCAAGAGATCTGCAAACAATCTATGCAATATTCATCAACAAGAAAAAGCTATAGAAGAGACTTTCAAGAAGATATGAAAGCTCTAGATATTCTCCATGAAGTAATTACAATGAGGGTTGAATGCTTATAAGAGTAAAACCCTAAATGAGAAAAGATCAGATCATGACAAGTGTCAACATCACATGAGATGAGACATAATGATCGAATAATAACTCAACTAATAAATAATTCCTAAGTTTAGCTAAAGTGTGTGAGAATAAATTAAACTAATAATCAATTAAAGATTAATTATTTATTAGCTATTGTATGATAACTCTAACAATGATTTCATGTCGGGAAAACTTAGATCTAGGTGTGTACAACAACATCAGGGATATCTTTAGCATGTCAAGAAGAGAGGTAGATAGTACCATTGTTTTCTATCTAACAGTGTTCCAATAAATCTTGACTATTGAAAAGGATCACATTATTGACCAACTTTGGGAAGTGTTCGAGAGAGTTCTAAATCTGAACTAGAGCTTTGTTCTAGTAATAGCGGTGCTCTCAAGATGCAGATCTTCCATCCATGGGATCTCTCTTAGATCCATTGCAATGATGTATCCTAAGATTTGTGACCTAAGGGTCACCTTGACTTCTACTTGAATCACCCATGGTGTTTGAATAAGCAATGACGAGAAGTAAAGTGGTTTTCAAGGCGGAATGCCTAGCATAAAGGTGGAGATGGAAAAGGAGGAGCAACCAGTAGAAGAATTGATGGAGGAATAAGTCCATAGGCTCTTCAAGGCCAAAGAGAGGGATTACTAAGCTACAATAATAAAGATAATTGGGAGCTCCTATTGGGTAGATGGACACATCCATGATGGCACCATCTTCACTTGATTCATCAAAAATGTAGTGTAGGTCATGGGGAGCCTCACTTGGGGGACCATCATTGCATCACTTGGTTGCTCTCAACTACATGGATTAGGTCAAATATGCAATGGAAGTGGTACTAGTTACACCAGCTTCAGGATCCATTGTTGGGATCTTTGACACAACTACAATCTGCAAGAAAGGGGTTGCCATGAAGCCCCTCAAAAAGTATAGGGAAGGTTTAGAGAAGCAGGACTTGAGTTCCTTTGGGAGCTTCATTATCAATAATGGGGATTTACTTGCTACTTCCCAAGTGGAGTGAGCCTTTGTAATTGGGTAATGGATTATGCATATTATGCATCAAGTGCTATAATGCTATTTTTCATTATTAATAGAATGGGATTTTCCCTCTCTGGTAGCACTTGTTGATAAAAATAAAATAAAATATTCAACTAAACTAAGAGGGGGACACACCAAGGAGAGAGCATGTGGTTCTGAAATAAAAGTTGCAACTATTCCATCTATAATTTAGGATAATTAAATAAATGCAAAAAATTAAGTATAAATTAAATTAGTGGGGTTGAGAAAAATTCATGAATAATTAAGAATAAAATATAGAAGATAGATGTATTTAGTTTGAGAAATAATAATGCAAAAATATTTTTGATTGCATGTTAAATTCATTTATAATGTGTATACAAATTGATGTTTTCAATCTGGAAGATGTCTTGAGGTTTGTATAGTCTCAATAATTATTATGGTTCACATCTATGTCTCTTGAGTTTAAACATGAGCATCATATTCTTGATCTAATGTAAGATAATAAGCTTTATTTTGCATGGATAAATGGGTAGATTAAGATAATAAGCTTTATTTTGCATGGATAAATGGGTAGATTGCATGAAAATAAAATTTGCATAAAAATTATAGTTCAAATTTGAATCTTTCATTATTAGGTTTAATCCTGCATGCCTTAAGATTGAATTAGGTTAATTTTTCAATGGCATCAAAGTGAACCATGTAAGGATAATAACCAGATTGATGCAAAGAGTGAATGTATGTAATTATATGCAAATGGGGATGAATAAGTAGCTAATTAAATGATAAATGCGTTATTTAAAATATATGTAAAATTGGACTCAATAATTATGTATAAGGATTGGACAATAATCCAAATATGAAACAATATTTTTCCACATGTTGATATGTAATTATAGAGAGGCCTACATGTTAGATGAGGAAAATGACATAACAACAATTTAATACATGTCTTGTGTCAACAGGAAGGAGATGCATCAATGCTTTATAAGGAATCTTAAATTTTAAACTTATATTTTTTTTGTGAACTCTTTCATTAAACTAGAATCCATTAAATCCAAGGGTCTATTATAAGTTCCCAAGTAAATTTAAGTCTAAGAAGACTCTAGGTTTTAACTTTAGACTTCAATTGATTAATAGACACAAAATCATGATGTAATTGGATTCTACACCCCTTCTAAGAATGATACATGGACATGGTTGCATCTAGAATCAAGGATTTTATAAATCTAATATGTGAAGTCACTTGGTTATTTTAATTAGATAAGGACACTAGAATGCACACTTTAGAATAATTAACATCAACTCTAACTTGTCAAGTGACATGTGTCAACTCAATATTAGCTTTGAGGAATTAATGGTTAACAATTATCTTAAAGAATAAATAGTCATGTATTTTCCCAAGGTGAGGATATATGCTTCTCAAATTTACTCATAGATGTGAACATAATATACATCTAAATTGACTTAGTTTCTTAGTCCAAAACACAATAAACTATTATTTATAGTGGATATGCAAATGTTGTGAACCCATAGTTACTCATGTTCCAGGTGCAACAATTATAAATCATTTTTTGTGGATTCCTTTCAATGCATAGCTCCTTATAGTATTCAACATAACTCAACTTTAGCTCCAAAATTTACAAATATTTAGATCCTTTACATACTATGGATAACTATTGACTTATAATTAGCCTTGATTCTATCAAAGACTCAAAAATTTCCTCACAAATAAATGGCCAAGAGACTATATTGGGATAAATGGTTAACTATTTATAATTTAACTAAATTAATACTTTAGGAAATGAACAAGGATATAGTTTTCAACATAGAGATATTCTTGTAAGAGAAATCTCTAAGATTTATCAAAGTATTCATCAATAGCCACTTATGTTTGAAAAATATTCAAAGGAAACTATTAATACATGTTTTTTAATTATTCAACAACTTATAATGGGTGGTTTTCATCCTAAAAAATTATCCAAGGAGCATACTTGGGAAGGATGGTTCACCTATTACTATATATGTTTAGCAAGATGACTATTATTCTTAAAAATGCATAGCAAATCTTATATCACTCTATTTATAAAAGTCAAGTATATGATATTCTTGATAAATATCATCTAATAATCTTTGTTTTTTAGGTCATGTTATATGTGTTTAACTTACCAATTATTGAATTAAATATTAGAGTAGCACATCTATTTATTTTTTCATCCAAAGTGATTATATTCTAGGATCAATTACAAGTATTTCTAAACAAAATATGCATAATACTATTAAAAAATATAACACATGATCAAACTAATTGTTATTTCAATTGGTATATATTTATACCCTAAATTTCTAACATATAGAAGTTAATTTGTAATACGTTTGAATTACCTTACCATGTTTATACTAGATATCACCCATACTTGATAGGAATTACATCTACAAAATATTATATAATCATTGAAAATGATAAATATGCATAAGTATAACAATTTAGATACTCTCTACTACGCAAAACAAACTTGAAAAAATACACATATAAAGTAAAATATGAAAACAAACACATGCTAATTTTAATCAATTTGTCAAAATAGATAAAAAAGTTCTAAATTAAAAATCAAAATATGCACAATCACCATTACAAACATGGTCTTTCATAGCTATCTCCATTCATCTACAAGTACCCACTCTACTATTCATTTTCTTTCCAACTCTATGTAGCTCTCTCTGTCTTCAACCTTTCCCCATTTGCAGGCCTCTTTTGTTGATTAAAAATGTTTATTTTTTATTATTTTAATAACCTCCAAGATTGGCCTATTTCCCCTTAATCTCCCACTCTCTTCTCCCTTCATGACTTCTCTCCTTCCTTTCTCTACACTATCTCCAATCTCTTTATATTTTTTATTTATTTTTCATTTTTTCTTCAATTTTTGTTATGAAAAGATGTCTCTAATATCTATCTAAATTAGTAAATAAACAAAGTGAAAATTGCCATGATTAAACACCTTTTTCGGGCTCCCAAACAATTTTTTTTCTATTTTCAAATTCAAACACCCTAAAAAATTTTATGTAATGGAAAGATGAAACATAAAGGAATAAAAACCAATGATTTAATTGCCACAAAATCTATACTATCATGCGAAAATAATTTGATTAAATTGGTGCTTTGGAAATGTGTAGTTGGATGTAAGAAAGTGACTTTTGATGTAATTTTTGTCTAGAACCTCTATTTTTTTGAAAACTAGCCAAGATAAGAAATATAACATTATAATGTACCCCTCCAAAGGATTTTTCTCCAGCCTCTATAATTTTTAATTTTTAATTTTTTTTTGTGAAAATCCCTATAGAGTCTTAAAATAGTGATTTGGAAAAAAATCAAATCTTATAATTCAAACCACACAAGATACTTCTTGATGTCAAGAGATTCTTAAAACTACCAAAATAATCCATAATTAAACTAAAATATGTTTGGGCGATGTAGGATCACCTTTGGACCCAGATGCTCATGCATTAGATGCTTTGAGTAAGAAGTTTGTGAGCATAGGATCACAAAAGTGGAGTTGAATGGTAGAAGTTCCATCCTTTTAGATTGTAAGCAATTTGTAGTGAAATCCATCACTATGATAGGTGCACATATTTCTTTTTCCTCCTCTTCCAACATCTTACCATAATATTTGCCATCTTCCTCCAACAAATCGACATCCTATTCTTCCTTCCTCTTGTAGACTCATGTCCACCATGAACCATCCTCCTCCTCTAAAGACTTCCTCTTCTCCTCATCTCCTTCGTGAGATCCAATCCACCATTATCCAACCTCCTCCAAAAAATGCACCCCTCTCCCTTCCAATCTATCATGGGATTTGACCCACCACAAATCAACCACTGCCATCAAATCTCACCTCCAACATCCTTTACAACTTCTACATACAAGTAGATACTACCCATACACCAATCTACAACTACATCCTCTTCTACTCTCACCAAAGAAGGTAAATACTCATCACAACTAAATTCAAAATTAAAATTTACCTCATTCTTACTTTTTGTCCCAACATCTTTTCCCTCATCCTTCGTTGCAACCTTCATCTTCTTACCTTCAATGAAAATTTTTGTAAACCCCTCTTCGTGTTTTCCAATCAATTCTCCTTCCAAAAAAAATTCCATTTCTTCTTTCAACAAGCAATCATCTTCATCTTTGCTAATTTGTTTGTCAAATTTAGGAATTTCCAAGTCTATAGTTTCAACTCCCAAATTTTATTTTATTTTTTTATTGCTTGCAAACAAATAAACATTAAATAAGATAATTTTCCTCTTTGTTTACCTTTGTAGGGGTTGATTTAACATATTTCATTTTCCATTTCATTTCTTTCCATGGGCTACAACTTTCCTCACACTCTATTGCTGCAACTTCAATTCCCATAGATGCATCTCCATTCTTCTCATTTTCAACAACCTCTTCTACATTATTCTCTTCACTTCTCACAACTTTCACTTCCTCAATCACTACTACATGAAATTCATCTTCCTCATGGCATGCCTTCACTGTGAACTCATTCCTCACAACCTCTCTACATTGCATAGCTTCCAACCTATCCACTCTCATAATTATTACCATCATCATCTTTAAAATTTTCCTCTTCTGATATTGTCTACAACCCTTCCATATCATAGGATTCCACACATATATCTTCATCTCACTTGCTTCAATCTTTCACAACTTGCATCACATCTTCACAATCTATAATTTCACTTTTCTTTGTGGCTCTCACTCTCACTACTTAGGACTTCTCTCTCACACTTGCAACAATCCACATAAGCTCTTCTTCTTCACCACACTTTCTCTATCCACCCACTAGTTCTAGGATAAGTTGCCTCATGTTCAACACTCTATCTATACACTCAAAACTTCTAGCTATGATACCATTTAATGTAGATACTCTCTACTACATAACACAAGCTTCCAATCATACACATATTTATTAAAATATGAAAACAAACACATGCTGATTTTATTCAATTTTTTTATTTTTTTTAGACTGCAGGAATCGGGTAGCACGACCCCCTATAAACTGCAGTGCGCCTGGTAAACTTTTTAACGTGACCGGCGGCACTGGCGTGACATGCCCTCCGGTACCACGGGACGGGGGGAGACTAGAACTCGTGACCAGCAGAGCCGCAACAGAATTACTTAGCCAACCGAGCTAGGGCCCCTGCCCTGATTTTATTCAATTTTTTAAACTAGATATAAAGTTCTACATTAAAAATCAAAATCTTCATAATCAACATTACAAACACTAGTACATAAACAACAATATGTGACTAAAAAATACTAAAAAATACTTATAAATGACTAAACATGGTTGCATGACCAGTAGTATTTTATTTCTAGTCATTTATAACATGACCGAATTGATGACTAAATCATTTTTAGTCACTTGGTTGATCAATTTTGGTCATTAATTTAGTTGCCTGATTGATTGATTTGGTCATTGGTTTAGTCATATGAGTGATCGACTCACTCGTTAATTTAGTCGTCTAATTGATCCATTTGGTCATTAATGTAGTCGTTAATTTAATTGATTGCAGTGTGTAATTTAGTTGTTAATTTAGTCATTGAATGTTTTAAAATGGTCACTTATCCAGTCATTTTTTTATTCACTGGTTTTTGTCCATTGATTTTTGTCCATTGGTAGTGTATTTAGTCATTAATTTTAATCATCATTTTGATCAATTTGGTAGTTTATTTAATTATGTTTGCTCATTGATTTCTGTCAATTGATAGGTATATTGATACATTGTTTATTAATTGCATAATCATTACATTTAGTCATATTTATTAACACTAATTTCTATCAGTTGGTAGTATATTTAGTCAATTGGTAGTTTATTTAATTTTTTTTGTTCATTGATTTTTTCCTATAAGTGTTGGAAATGAGACAATGCTTTAATTGAGGTTTAAACACATAAAAACACATAAAAACATAATCAATCATTCATTTGCACATAATGAAATTGCTATTAAGAAGGAAAAATACTAAAATTTTATTGAGAAAATGTGTTCTTACAACAGATGCAAGACATAAATGTGTCTTTGCTTTGAAAAATGTACTATTACAAAATGTGTTTCTCAGTGTCGTGATTGAGAAAACTAAGTTACAATGCCTTTTTTTTTGGTTATGCAAGATATTATGATTTTGATGACAATTCTATTTGAATTGGGGATATTACAGTCATCTCCGCCAACTCATCAATCAATGCAAAAGGGAGAAAAGCCGAAAATTTTATCTATAGGAAATGCCTGAAAATTCAAATATTTTGAATATAGTTTTTGTATATAGGTTACAAAATACAAGCATATATTCATCTATTTTTTGTAGTATGCAAAGTTGACATTTTATAGTCTCTACATATCTAGGAGTTGTAGCCAGTGATATTTTGCAAGTTAAAAGTTTGTAACTAATGCATATATTGATACAAATATGCAAAGTATATATGGTGGAATCAAAATTATATCATGTCTCCACTCTAGCGCTATTCTATTGTAATCTTTCATACTATTTTTTAAATATATATAGTCATCTTGCCACCTTTTATTTAAAAAAAAACTTATTTCCAATTGCACATACATGTATGTGCACTCTCAGTAACTTTTTATGTTCTCTAAACCTTTTTATCTACTCTGTATTTCTTTTTCTACACCCCTATTCTCTGTGTCTATTGCTTACACAACAACATATCCTATCTTCTATAATGCACCAGTTTGAATGAGCGAAACCCAAACAAAAAGAGAAAAACATAATCAAGGGGTTTTACATTACATGTGCACTAAGATAGAATATTCTATGTTCTACTCACAGAATGTACACCCTAATCAAATTTTCTTGTTTTTTTTTGGGTTCAACTTATTCAAGCTCAATATATTCTCTATCTGAAACTTCACTCTCCACACTCTACTGCTACTAACCCTTCTTTTTCTCTTCTACACTTATGACTAACTCCGTGATTTTTTTTCAAATATTTTACTGGCCACTGTACAAAGGTCCCTAGTTTCTCTTTCAGACGAACAAATACATCTATTTTTTTTGGATGAGGAAGGGGTATGTTACTTGAGACATGTGAAATACATACATTTGCATCTCTTGATCCTTTTAATTTGACTCCATGTAAAATAGATAGTGATTGAATTCGCCTAATGCCCACAACACTACCATCATTCAGATCAAACACCTCAACTGTATCCCCTTCTTAGTGTTTATCAATAAATGTCTGCAAAAACAAAAAAAATACACATTATATTGAGATATAAAACACACATTATATTGTTTTTGACAACTGTATGTAATGTCTTATGTTTTGGAGCAAATCAGTTTTTGCATGTGCTTTTATAAAACACTCTATTACAACTAAGCTCTAAGCTTCCATATGTAAGTTATATGTCCTCCCTTAATTCCATAATCTATATATACTAGCTAATTACACTTCACTACTATTCTAACATCCAACTTCTATCAAATAGGTAATTATTACCCTTATTTACATAATAAAACAACCATTACTTACTTGCATGTGGTTTCATAGCACTCATCTTGAGTTCAACATGACTACCACTATGAATTCCATATGCATGCTCATCGAGTTCATCGTCATAACCACTATCAACGTCATTGCAGACATTAAGTTGAACACCTTTGTAGAGAGTTCTATTGAAAAGGCCTTTTTTTTTCCTTTCATATAATTGCTCTGCATCATGTGGTTTAATCATCATACAAAAATTAATATAAGTAAAGTAAAGAATGAAAAATCTATAAATTTTTGTCCAAAAGAACATTTTAAGCATGAAGAATGACAAAACATTGGGACAAATAACTAACAACTATTATATTAATTACCTCAACTTCAGGACAACTAAGATGACTGTGTTGCACATTCTTGTCCACTTCATCACTATCAATATGAAGGCATTTTTGTTTTCCTTTTTCTTTGAAAAAATTACTCTACATGTGGTTTAACCATCATGTAAAAAATATACAAAGCTTTCAATAGTCAAGTAAAGAATACAAAAGATAATTTTTTCCAAAAGAACATTTTATGGATCACTCCAACAATAAATAAATTGGGCCAGATTCTCCTATGCTTAGATTTTACTAATCTACATATTAAGAGGAATTTGTATATATAACTTCTAAACAAGAAGAAATAGGATCAATAGAGCATCTTACCTCATCTGAATTCATGGATTTATGCTCATTCCATGAAAAACCATAGGGTGAACAATTTCAACCAACTATGAAAGTTGGTGACTGAGACCTAATATGCAACTCATTACCTTTTGGTACCCTTTTTCATATGAGTTGACATAATCTATAGAGGCTCCTACTAAGCATTGAACAAATGGTTGTGAAATCTCTATTAAAAAACTAGATTTCAACTTCATCCTACTCTTAGATTTACTAGCATCTAGTGCTTCCATATAATTGACAATATCTTCTACACTTGCTTCTCTATTACTATTTTCCACCTAAAATACAATGTGAATTTCAACCTATAATCAATTCAATAAAAAATTGAAATAAATAACACAATGTAAATTGAACTAAAAATCCATACACTTACTGCAATTTTTTTAATTTTGGCGTGCAACCCGCCTCGGCCAAATGTATATCCAGCCCTCACATTATCTCTTGCTCTCTTTCCTCTATTACTCTTTACCAAATATTCTTTGGAATGCATACTTTCTCTCAATTCCTTCCACTCTTTGGGAGATAGACTGGAGTCAAACCTCTCTTTTCCCAACATGATTTTTTTTCTACACATGTATCTATAATTGTTAATCGAAACTCTCACCCTTGTAATATTTTCTAGAGATTTGTCAACTAGTAGTCTCAAAAGTATTTTCTATTTTTTGTATAACATTTTCCACATCTCATGGATCTTGCTCTGCAAAATTTGATTTTCAAATATCCAAATGGGTCCTACATCTTACACCCAACTCAATGGCCCACTTTGTAGCATTTGGGTATGTGCAAGATCATCATGGAAAAAGCAGGCCCTTAAGTGACGAAAAATTCAGAAAAATTAGAGTTAGGAAACTTGATGTAAAAATTTGAATAAGTTATCTATATTATTTCAAAAATATTTAAGAATAGAATCTATAGCAAATTGAATGTAGTTTCTAAACAACTAGGTTTATTTAAAAAAAGAAAAAATCTATTTGGTGAAAATTTAAAATTTCAATGCAGTAGTACTTAAATTTCAAGGAAAAAATAAGTAGGTATTTGTCTGACCACCCTAACAACAATAATTTAATGATAATATTTTTCTATAAGATTTTAGATATAAGTAGAGGAGTCATGTCCATATGTGATGCATATTTTTTTGTAATTTTTTTCCAAGTAAATAATTAATTATGAATTTTTATTACAACTTTAAAAAAATAAAAAAACTTGTATGTCTAACCACCTTAACTTGGTCAAAACTTCATGAAATTCATTTTTTTTTTTACCTATAGTATGTGAAGCATAAAATGTGACACATATTTCAGATTCAAAAAATATTATATCGTTTGAAAGCTATAGATGTTTTTCAATCATCCTGTCCAATTAGGACTTTAGTCGTAATTCAAATAGAAAATGAATAATAATTATTTATTAAATTCAAAGTATAGAATAATTTATATTGGTGGAAAGCTGAGAATCTCATTTAAAAACCCTTTTTGTTTCATCAATTTTGGGTAAAAAAAGTCGTCAACCACATACCCTACACATACCCATCATAGCGCCACTTTCTGGCCCATCATGATCCTGCACATACCCATTTGGCCCAATGGGCTCACCATCTCTTGATACCTCAAGCAAGAATTGCTTCTTGCCTTCAATTTTTTCTTTCTTTTGCATTCCTTTCAGTAGATATACACAAATCTTGACCTCAATCTTTGTCTTTTGACAAAAGCATCCACATTTTCTATTAAATTACCACTACCAAAATTTCTAGTTGATCCACTAGTTCCATGAAAATTTCTAGATGCAACAAGTGCACTTTGAGGCACAACAGATGCAAGAAATCTCTCTTCATGACTTTGATTAACCGGGACTTCATGCTCCTCAGCCACATAAGGTGTGGCATGAGTAGGTAGATCAGTACTGGTCTCCATGAATTCCACATTATTAAACACATTCTTTAATGTTGAATAAAGCATTTGCAGACTTGTTGTTCCTTTGCCCTGATGTTTTTCAATAATCTCTCTTAGACTTAGTCCTAAGATATCATCACAATGTTGCACATCACCATGTGCTATATCAGGTTGCACATCACCATGTGCTATATCAGGCTGCACATCGCCATGTGTTATATTAGGCTGCACATCACCATGTGCTATACCAGGCTACACATCATCACAACTATCATTTTCACCAACTTCATTTTTTGAATCACAAAAGCATTGGCTTCTCGAGATGGCATCACTATATCTTTTTATTTCTATTGTTTTTTCTCCACATTTTCTCTGCACTCTTTTTGTTGCCTATAAAACAAAACAAAAATCATATTATGTCTTATACACATAAATCTCTTGCCTATAAAATTTGATTAAACACTATTAAACAAACAATATACTACCTAGTGGATTTACAACTTTCCTTTTCAAACCAAGACTCAAAAAATATTTATTTTTCTTGGCCACTTTTTCAGTATGCACGCGCTTGTATTTTGTCTCTAGAATTTGAAAATTATGATCACTATCATCTAATTTGCACCTTACAGTCCTTGTCTTCATTTCCTGAAGTCCAAATAAACAATAATGTATAAATTAGCAACTTGAATCAATAAAACTTTATTGAGTTCATAAGTTGATAACTGTTGACTTTCCAATCCACTAATAAAGTTGCAAATGGAAACTTAAAATAGAATTCAGTTTATAGATTAAAAAGAATTTACAGTCAAAAACCAAGATGTTTAAAATTACAGGTATTAGATAAAGTTTCCTTAGGGATATATTCACAAGAGAAGAACTCATAGAAACATAACACAAGTAGGATGAAGGAAAAACATAGTCTAGTTCATCATGAGGTGTGTTTGAACCTTAAAAATTTTCCTAGTTCCATCATAACAATTAACCTTGAGCTCCATGACCCGAGCCTTGACCCTTATATTCCTTTTTATTTTTTACTGAACATATAAATTTTTTAGGTCTGATTGACACTGAAAGACCTATAAAAATCCAAAAATTCATCATATATATACTTAAGCAAAAACATGTCCAGCTAAAAACATTCCAAATCCCTTAACAGTCTCTTACTGCGATCTCGCAGTAGTAATCTAAACCCTTGGCGGGCTGGTAGTGTGTAACAGACAACATGAAGATGTTTACCACCATACCACAGAATTAGTCTAAACCCTTGGTGGGATAGTAGTGTGTAATAGACAACACAAAGATGTTTACCACCATACCACAGAAGTATTATGATGAGGATGCAGTTGGGTGGTATGAGAGAATTTAAATACATCATAAACTATCATATTGCGAGAAGGAAAAATGAAGGGTGTGGTATAGTGGGGAATAACCCAACATCCTGTGAGGAAGATCAGAAAGGCATGCAGTAGGGTGGTATGAACTGCTATACCGTGGAAGGATGTGACGAAGCATATAGTATGGTGGTAACCATTAATGTAAACCACAATACTGTAGGTTAAACAAGTTGAGATTGCAGTATAGAGGATCCCACTACCCCATGGTGAAATGCAAATAAAAATGCAGTATAGCGGTTTATACCCCTCTATCCCGTGGCAGTTATAGAAAGTGGTGGTGATAAAGCGATATTAAATGCATGAATCACATTACAAATATGATCTTTTAATATTAATGGTGCATGTTCAAACTTGAACTACAAGAAAAATATTTGGTGTAAGGTTGATATTAATGTTGACATGAATGATCTCAAAAGCCATTAAACCAAGAATTCAACATTCTCTTTGAACCGTAGATTTTTGGCACCCTAATCCTTTCTAGCACTTCTAGGGTTTTTCACCTAAAAGGAGAAAGTAGAGCCAAAAGTCTAGGTAGGTTCACTACAAAAGAGGATTGTATGATGTTTATATTACTAAATGAGATGAGCTAAATGCAACTAGATGATGAAATTGATTGATTAAGTATGCGAAACCTAAAAAATGTGACTTGTTTGAAAACACATTATGTTATGCAGAAATGAACTAGAAATGAATGTAAAACTTAATAGAAATGAACCAAATTGAAAGTGTGCACCTGGAATCTTGACAAAGGCTGGAAATTACATTTGAAATGTTGTTGATGCTATTTTTTAGGCCCGGTGGGACTCATTCATCATTCTGGGTGAATTAGTCCTAGTTCTGCAAAACTGTGTTGGAACCTGTTTTTGACAAAAGGGTATCTAAAAATGCAGAAAAATAAAATTTCACCTAGAAGTGGGAATCATTTTCCACCCATGGAGAATGATTCTAGTTTTGAATTTCTAAATATTCAAAAGTGGAATCCAAAGCTTCCGATCTTCACTTTATACTTCTCCAGGTGTTCTCTTTCAAAACTCTGATTTTTTAGCGTGAAAGCAAGTTTTTGTTGATATTTTGACTTGTTGGATGAAGAGAACACCTAATAAACTTTGAAAATTGATCTTCAATTATTTATAAGTCTCTAAAATGTGTGAATCTACAAAAATACAAGAAGAGAAGAATAAATTTTGGATGTTAAGGCATGGGGGTTTTCCTTGGTCAAACCCCTTTTAGGTAATTAAACCAAACTGATGAAAGAATGGAATGAAACATGCAATAATGGAGTTGATTACCTTGCCATGAAGATTGATATTGAATTTTTGCAACAAAACATGAATAATCTGCCCTTCAATATCTTAGGAAGCTAACTTGATGACTTGCAATGATGACCCTAGCTTGCTTGACTTGATAGAGAAGATAGATGATGAATGAATGATGTGAATGAGTTAGAGGATGTAAAATGAGGAGAAAAAAACTTATTTATACTCTCTTATGCCTTATTAACCCATTGATACCTCATCATAGGCTGACATCAAGTAATTTTGAATAAAAACCTGAAAGGAAATTTGATTTTTTTTAATTTGGAGCCAAGAGGGACTCATTCGCCACCCATGGCGAATGGGTCACGAATGAGTCCCACCTTGGACTTAAAAGTGGGTGTTAGGAATTAAGTCACTTTTAATGTTATTTTTCAGGTTTACATTAAAAAATACACTTAATTAAACCTTATAAGGGCATAAAGGGGTCAAATAAAGCATAAGAGAGTGTAAATAGTGAAATTAAGCCTAGAAAAGTGTGAAATCTTGTTACAAGACTTTACAACACTTAAAAATAGGACTTGATAAGTGATGAAAACGTGATTTTTAGGTGAATTGTAATGAATAGAGCCTAGAAAAGTGTAGAAATTTTTTACAACACTTCACAGCACCTTCACAAGACGTCATAAGTTGAATTTTAAGGAACTAAATGTGCATATTCAAGCCATATTACATCAATAAATCAAAGAAAAATAGACCAAACATTGTGAAGAAGGCCTAAAAGACCATGAAAATGAAAAGGGGCCATTTTTCTATGGTGCATTTAGCCCCCACTTTAGTGAGAGGATGTACTTGCTTCAAACTCAGACTAAAGTAGCCATGCATATCGAGAAGGATCCAAATGCATTTATGTTAGCAAGATGGAATAACAATGATCAAGAGGAATGATCAAGGCCCCAAGATGAGGATCCCATGGCCAACTAGACATAAGAACAAAGGAACACAAATGTTGAAATGAAGGGATAGGATGAAGCTTCAATCATCTATCCAACTAGTTGTGGATTAGATCTAGGCTATTTGTTTGAAAAAGAGAATGCATACTCACTTTGGGGTGACAGAACTCATGTCGTTCCACCGAGTGAGAAGACCCAAAAGGTAAGATACATACGCTAGTTGGTATGCACTCACAAGCACAATGGTGGCTATGGGGAAAGTCGTGTCGCTGAATGAGATTCCCACTCAACCATATCAAAGTTTTACCTCCTAATAACTTTAACAAGGCTCCACAAAGGAAAATGTCGGTTCATGCTTCATGAGACAAGAAAAGCTTTGTATACTTAGAACTCATGAAAAAAAAGCAAGGTACCACGGGCATGCAAGTTGCATTATGCAAGGTGGCAAAAAAGTGCAAAGTGTAAAATGTAAAATGTAAAAGGTGTTGAAAAGAATCTTGTTAAGTTTATGCAAGGTCTGCCACTTAGGGAACATTGTGTCTAATGTCTCCAAGAGAGGACCGATCAAAGAATAAAATATTCACAACTTAGGGGATGTAGTGCATCACATCAGACCACCAAGAGGAATGTAATATGCTAAGATGGATCACACTTATGAAGGACATCATACCCAATATCATCCACAAAGTGAGTGAACACATCATATGAAATGACAAGGCTGCACTAAGAACCGAGAAGACAAAATGAAATATGGTAATGTATGCCCCCCACTTTAAAGAAATTGCTACACATTGTTCTGTGAGCAATTACTTTAAAGTAGCGAAGGAAAGAAAATGAAAAAATGAAAAAAAAGACATGAGAGCCAACTCAGAAAGCCCTATGCTAAGTCATATATTTTTGAGTTAGGTTGCTTCATGTAAACAAAAATGAAAACGAAAGAAAAGGGAGTTTCCCCCAGAAAAGAGAACTCCAAACACATAAAGGATCTATGGGTTTGGGGTTAGTATGTTCGTGGCTGCAATGTTTTTATTGAAGAGCTCAGAACTGTCATCATTCCCCAAAGCACATAGAACTAGAAGAATGACATGAAGAGAGTGAAAACAAAAGTAAAAGAAAATCTGTTTTGGGTCAACATGGAAGAGACATTGTGGTATCAACACTTTGTATCATCCCCAAAAGGAAAATACAAGGGAAAATAAAGCAAAAATACGAAAGAAAAGGAAAAGCTTTTGGGTCAACATGAAGGAGAAATTTTGGTCTTAATGCCTTGTGTCATCCCAAAAAGGAAAAACACAAGAAAAAGATAAAAAGGAAAGGTTCCTTTTGGGTCAACATGGAAGAGACATTATGGTCTCAATTCTTTGCATCATACCCAAAAGGAAAACACAAAACAAAAGGGAAAAAGGAAATGCATGACATATAGAAGAATAAAGGTACAAATAGAAGAAGTGTACAGCGAGAGGGAGAACATCAAACACATGATATGGGGGAATACGATACACATAGACAATTGCAAAAGAAAAGAAAATAAAGGAAATATGAAAAAGGTTAGCAAGACGAATGCAATTCAACCATCTAACAAGTCATTTGCCTCCCAATCATGCTCAGTGTATTGTGAGGGTGATTGACTGTCGAAAGGAAAAATTGTAAGTGCCAAACTAGGAGATGTACAGGTTCCTCACTTGGTTGAGAATATTTTTCATTTAAGCTTATGGTAGATGAAAATAAATATTTTATATTGTTATGCACTCCTTCATCTATTTTGGAAATCTCCTCCTCATCATCATCATCAAGATTGATTACGATAGGAGGATGAAGGGTTATTTCCAAGGAAGGATGTATTAAAGTTGTGGTTGTTGTATTTGTTCATTTTGTTGTGAGGGTTGGATTGTGTTATCTTGTGGTGGTTCAAGGGAAGGAGGGTGGCCATTAATTGCTTCATTCAAAGGTGGTGGTTGGTTTTCTTTATTTTCTTCCATTCGAGACTGGCAAGCAAGGAAACGAGGACAATGCCTACATTCCCTAGCACCGTGGTTGCATTTAATTTTATTTTGAATTTGTTGAGGTGTAAGAGTGGATTGATTCATCATAGGTTCCTTTTCTTCTAGAGGGGGAAGAATGGGAGAAACCAAAGAGGATGGGCCAATCACTTTCTCTTTAGCTTTATACACTTGTTTAATGTCGGGAGGCATGACTAGATTGGTTTCACTTTCTCTTGGTGATTTAAACGATGGAGGGGAAGTGTCTGAGGTTGTTTATATGGTTTGCTCAATGTCAGACTCAGGTTGAATCATGGTTTCATCTATAATAGGAGGAGTGGAAGTGAACAAGGAATTGTTACGAAGAGACAACTCGGCTATTCGTTTAGCTTTGAACTTTTGATAGGCTATGAAAAATAAATCTTTGAGGGGTAATAGGTTCCATAAGTTCAGGCCAATAGGCTTCTAAGGAAAAATTACCTTTAGAGGATAATAGATTAAAGCCACTAGGGTGTATGGTAAATATTTAATTTCCATGTGGAAACTTCAAACATTTATGAACAACTGAGGGGACCACTTTCATCGAACAAAGCTAGGGGTGACCCAGCCGAAGAAATTAGTCTAATTGTGGAATGATAGAAAATGTTACATCCAAATTTTTAGGTCCTATTTGTAATGGGAGAATGATCAATCCGATCATGGGACACACAAAATTAGTATGTGTTTTAATCCATGCAGTTGGTTTGTTATAATCATCTTGATATAGCTCATGTAATACTAAAAACTCTTTTGTGATCACATTATCGCCACAGGCGGGATATATTAATATCCCATTGGTGGGCTTATCATAAATTCTGCCAACTATGTAAAGAGGACCACCAGGAAGCTTTTTAAGTATATCTTTAGCAGAAAAAATGATATCAAGAGTTTTGTTGGTTGGGCCCTTACGAGGGATAACGTCTATCACACCCACAAGTTCATCCATAGGATTAACTTGGGTAACATTTGGAGTTATATCGTGTTCCTCATTATTTGTATTGATGTTCATGACTTGAGGGTTTGAAGGTTCACTAGCCTTGACAAATGAAACATTATGTTTGGCATGGGATTGGTAAAGATTTGTAAATTCTGGTTAGGGGGTGCAAAAAATTTATTGCCTTGATCATTGACACCCACAATGGACAAACAAACCGAATCAATGAGGTCTTGAACTAAGTGTTTGAGATGCTTGCATTTTTTGGTGTCATGGCCATTTTAGAAATGAAAATGGCAATAAGAATCTGGTTTAAAATTGGGTGGTAAAGGTTTGGTGGTATCAAGTGGTTTGACGGTAGGAAAGGTGATCATTTGTTGTTGGAGCAATTGGTTCATTGTATTATGGAGGGTATCAGGTAAGGGAGTAAATTGTCTCTTTGTATCCCCATAGGTATAAGGTACCATTTCTTTAAAGTTTCCACTTGACTTGGAACAAGTTGGTTTGGTTATGTAGAAGGCGAATTGAACTATAAAAAGCCTCTATTTGGTTTTCTAAATTTTTGCACGCTATTTTGATTGTTAGGCTCGAACTTCTCAGCTCGGTTAGAAGTTGATTTTGAATCACGACTTGAAACCGAGTTATGATATTCACATAGGGTTGTGCATAAGTGCATGAATGAAGGGAATTTCATCATAGTTAACTTATCTTGAAGGTTTGTGTGCAAGTTTTTGATAAACATCTTCTATAGATGTGAGTCAGGAATTTTGACATCAACTTGAGCATACAATGATTGATAACGTGAAATGAAGTCAATGAATTTTTCATCGGCATTTTTTCTACAATGCATTAGGTCAGCTATTTTCTTTTTAGGATTCATATGAACTTGAAAGTGACTTATGAAGGCATCCACAAGATCCTTAAATTTCTGAATGAAATGATTAGGTAGGTTTGAAAACCACTCTAATGCAATGTCTTTCAAGGTCCTAGGAAAAAGTTTGGCTAAGAGTTTATCATCAAGGGAAAAATCATTGCATAAAACTGTATAAGCATTGGCATGGTTAATAGGGTCTCCTTTACCTCTGTATTTCTCAAACCTAGGCATTTCTATCCCTTGTGGCATTGGGGTGCATAAGATTTCTAAAGATAAGGGGATACTACAAACATGATATGTGGTTGGAGCATTTTGACCTTGGATAATGGTGGAAATTTGTTGTTGAAATGGATGAAACAATATTAAGGAGTTGTGTAATGATGGGGTCGAGGTAAGTGGTTTGAGGTGGAAGGGAAAATGGAGATGGAGTGTATGTAATGTGAGGGGAAGTGAAAGGGACACTAAGAGGGGTGAAGGTAGTAGAGGGGATTTGTGATGCCACAATAGAACTAGAAATGCTAGTTGGAATTGTGAAAGGAGTCACATGACTAACCTGTTGCATAGTTGTTGTAACCTGAGGAGTGGTATAAGTTGGTATAGATGCTATGGTTGAAGGGGGAGGAATTTGAGGTCCTCCTTGGCTTGCCACTATGTTTGTTGATTGGGAATTGGAAGAGGCATGTTTATTGTAAATCTCAGCAATTATTTTCATAACTTGTAAGCCATCATCACTTTCAATCAAATGATGATGGCTTTCTATGGATGGTATGGCAGTGGTGGAAATGTTTTCAAGGGAAAAGTCTTGTTATAAGTGTGCAAATTCCTCATGAATATTAACATGACCTTTTCTTGCAGGATGGGATTGTTTTATGTGTCAACATTTGTTGGATGGAAAGGTGAAGGAATAGAAGTGGTATTGTCCATGCCTAATGCACCATTGTCCATACTAGGAGTAGGAGCTCTTAAGATCCCAAGGTCCACAATGAAAGTGCTATCGTGGGAAGCCATGAGTCTAGAACTTTGTCTCACTAACGTATTATCAATGGGGCACCAAAGACTCATACAAGTACCACAAAAGGTGGGGTGAATGTAGATGTAAGGTAATCTAGGAGTGTCAAATGAAAATAACATGCATTCATCTAACTACAATAAAGAAGTAACTACAGAGAACAGAAGTGCCAGAAAATGTCTAAAAATGCAGTCTAAAATATGCAAGTGGACTAATTCACCCAAGGTGACGAATGAGTCCCGGTATGAGATTTTTTTGTATTTTTAAGAAAATTTAATGTGATTCTAATGCTTTTCAGATGCCAATGAAGGATTTAGATGTAGATTTTCAATTTTTTCAATGATATGTAATGCAAAAATGAAATCTAAATGAGTCTTTCATTAATGCAAGTTAAGAAACCCTTGGATGCAAAAACAAAACAATACCCTAATTGAATGTTGATGCAAATGAAGTATAGGATGCAAGATTAAATTTAAATTAGAAGTGTAAAGTGTTCGATATGCAGGTGACTCACTAAAATGAATCGTAGATTTTTGGCACCCTAATCCTTTCAAGCACTTCTAGGGTTTTTCACCTAAAAGGAGAAAGTAGAGCCAAAAGTCTAGGTAGGTTCACTCAAACAAAGGATTGTATGATGTTTATATGACTAAATGAGATGAAATAAATGAAACTAGATGATGAAATTGATTTATTAAGTATGCAAAACCTAAGAAATGTGACTTGTTTGAAAACACATTGTGTTATGTAGAAATGAACTAGAAATGAATGTAAAACTTAACAAAAATGAACCAAACTGAAAGTGTGCACCTGTAATCTTGATGAAGGATAGAAATTACATTTGAAATGTTTCTGATGTTGTTTTTCAAGCCTGGTGGGACTCATTCGCCATTCTGGGCGAACCAATCCTAGTTTTGCAAAACTGTGCCAGAACCTATTTCTAACAAAAGGGTATCTAAAAATGTAGAAAACTCAAACTTGACCTAGAAGTGGGACTCATTCGCCACCCATCATGAATGAGACTAGTTTTGAATTTTTGAATATTCAAAAGTGGAGTCCAGAGCTTCCAATCTACACTTTAGACTTCTCCAGGTGTCTTCTTTCAAAATGCTAATTTTTGAGTGTGAAAGTGAGTTTGTGTTGATATTTTTACTTGTTGAATGAAGAGAAGACCTAATCAACTTTGAAAATTGATCTTAAATGAATTCCAAGTCTTTTAAATTTCTAAATATGCAAACAAACAAGAAGAGAAGAAGAAATGTTGGATGTTAGGGCATGGGGGTTTGCCTTGGTCAAACCCCTTTTAGGTAATTAAACCAAAATGATGAAAGAATGGAATGAAACATGCAATAATGGAGTTGATTACCTTTCCATGAAGATTGATCTTGAATGTCTGCAACAAAACATGAATAATCTTCCCTTGAATATCTTAAGAAGTTAACTTGATGACTTGCAATGATGAAACCCTAGCTTGCTTGACTTGGTAGAGAAGATAGATGATGAATGAATGATGTGAATGAGTTAGGGGATGTAAAATGAGGATAAAAACACTTATTTATACACTCTTACACCTTAGTAACCCATTGATACCTCATCACAGGCTGACATCAAGTAATTTTGAATAAAAACCCGAAAGGAAATTTGATTTTTTTTGAATTTGGAGCCAAGAGGGACTCATTCACCACCCATGGCAAATGGGTCCCACCTTGGACTTGAAAGTGGGTGTCAGGAATTAAGTCACATTTAATGTTATTTGTTAGGTTTACATTAAAAAGTACACTTAATTAAGCCTTATAAGGGCATAAAGGGGTCAAATAAAGCAAAAGAAAGGTGTAAATAGTGAAATTAAGCCTAGAAAAGCGGGAAATCTTGTTACAAGACTTTACAACACTTCAAAATAGGACTTGATAAGTGATGAAAAGGTGATTTTTAGGTGAATTGTAATGAATAGATCCTAGAAAAGTGTAGAAATGTTTTACAACACCTTCACAAGACATCATAATTTGAATTTTAAGGACCTAAATGTGCATATTCAAGCCATATTACATCAATAAATCAAAGAAAAATAGACCAAACATTGTGAAGAAAGGCCTAAAAGACCATGAAAATGACAAGGGGCCATTTTTCTACGGTGCACTCTTTGCATTCGTTTGTAAAAATTATCGTAGGAGCTAGGAGTTCAAGGAGGTTAAGCTCTACAACCATCGTAACCCAGGTAAGTGCACACAAATCCTTTTAATTAAGTTTTACAAGTACAAGATTGTTTGAAATTCTGCATTTTAGAAGTATAGGAGAAGTAAGATAGTTAAACTATGAATTAAGTTTTATGAGTACAAGATTGTTTAGAATTTTTCATTTCAAATACACTAGGAGAAGATAGTTAAACATCATGTCGTCCGAGAAGAAAGACCCTGAAACTAAAAAGGACATCATGCCACCCAAGAAGAAAGATCCCAAAACTATAAAGGAAGAATCTAAGGTTAAAAATAGGTCCTTACACTAATCTATCATGGATATACTCCTTGAATCAATTGAGAGAGGATTTAAGAATGTTTTTAATGATGTGGCTCATGGTTGTAGAGATGCCCTTATCCCTATCTTCGGGTGGGAATAGTTTTGGTGCTTTTATGACAAAAGGGAGGGAAAGATTTTGGTGTCAAATCCATGGGAATTAGATTTGGCCAAGTTAATTGTCCCAAATGTTTTATAGATGTAGAGTTCATCAGAGTATTTGCTTAGAGTTATCATCCTACTACTAGGTCTATGAGATTTCCATATGGTTCACCATTAGTTGTGTTGACTAAAGTGGCCATCATTGAATGTTTTGACCTAAACAAACAAGCCCTAACTAAAATTGTTTTGCAAAGAAGTAAAGAAGAATATACTAGATTGAGGAAAACCCATAGAAGTGATGAAGTCCCCATTTACATGAAAAGGGGTGTGAACAACAGGGTAATTGCTATATCCCCTTCTGCTACTGAACCATTTGAAGTCTCAGATTTCCAATTCTATTTCAAGAAAGCCTACTTTTCTCTATGTCAAGTACTTGGGATAGATGCAAAAGAGCGAATGCAAGTTAGTTTAATGATGATGGCTATGAGGATCCAAAACCCTGAGATGAACATTGAATATTATTTTGCCTCATATCTTGAGAAAGCATTGCATGAAGTATTTCTACAAGTCAGGGAAAATAGAGCCCCTATAACATTCAAGCAATATTATTTTTTGTGCCACTTGATATTATACCAGAATAAAGATAGATGGACCAAAAGGATGTGTTTAGGTCATATTTAAAAGTAGGGGAATTTGCTACCAGTGTAACTATGGTGTTATATATGGGAGAACAAATGTAATAATTCAAATTATGTGATATTCAATAATGACTTTGTGTACAAAATTATGAGAGTTCTTGGCCACCAACCACCAAGACTACACACACTTGTGCTACAATTGTTAAGACCTTTGGCTTTAAAACTTGAGCAAGGCCATACTCATAACTTCGATGATTGGTTTTTTCTACCAAATACCATAATAATCAAGATTTATGGATGCCCATAGGCCCCACATATACTGCCAAAGTTTGTCCCCCTTTGATTAGCATTTTTAGAGTTCATGTGGCAGATTCTATGGATGGAAAAGGATGTCATGAGTAAAAAAGGGAAGGGTACATTTCTACCCAATTCGACAACATGTTGGGAAATATCGTTGGGAAATATCAGTGGGATATGATACACTTGAAGAGTTGTAGAATTATCTAAAATCAAGGTACTCTTTATAGTTTGGAAAGGAAAGAGCTTTTGACCCTGAGGGTCATGTGAATTTTGTAAGAAGCACCCTCCTTACCAAGGCTATGGTTACTCACTAGATTGACTATGAAGAAGATGGAATCAAAAATTGTTTCACTCCTCAACAGGTATATGACAGGATGAGAAAATGGGAAATTATGAAAAAGTTTGAGGAAGAAAGAAAGATGAAGCATAGTGATTTCTTGGGTTATTTCACAGAGGAAGTAGATCCTATCAAAAGGATTGCTATGATAATTAATAAGTTTCATGAATTAATTAAGACTACAGTAGCTATAGGGGACCTTTCCAAATTTTCTTCCAAAAGGCCGAGTTGTATTGTAATTATAGAACCAACTCTGGATATTGTTTCAATATGTCATGCTTCTCTAGGATCACCTCCTGAACAACCACCTTCTAAAAAATAAAATACACAAGAGATAGAGCCACTTGTTTCCTATGAAATAAGTGAGGAAGTTGGAGATACAAAAGAAGTAGTTAATGTGTTAAGACATTTCAAGGATGATGTTGAAGTGGACCAACCTATGGTTGAAATTGAAGCCCACAAGCCTAAAGCTAGAGCCGATATTGAGGCACAAGGAGAAAGAGAAATGCATGAGGATGATAGGGTAGCTGCAGCTCACAAGTTCTTGCAAGATGATGAATTTATCAAAACCCCTAAATTTAAGTACTTTTGGGTTAAGATTAAAATAAGAGAGTTTGAAGCAGGGTAAACCCACAAAAGTGGTTTACAATTGGAGTGAGGAAGGAAAAGTTGAAAAAATTGACCCCATGGAAAAAGAATTCATTTTTGGGGTTCAAGTGAACTATTTGGTTTGAACGAACCAAAAGAGGGTTCACTAGAACCTAGGTTCAACCAAACCCATTTAATGAAATGCCCCATCATTCCCACAAAAAAAGACAAGGAAAAACCCTTTTGAAAGGGGGTTGGAATGAACCAGGGTTTGAATGAACCTTGGTTCACTCAAACCCCTGGTGGTCTGCTTGAACCCCCCTTTTCCCACCTTCCTATTCTCTAGCACAAAAAAAAAGAAGATTTTTTTCCCTTCGAAGCTCAGGTTGAGGATGAAAATGGAGGTGACTTCACAAACCCAACTAGAATCAAGTAGTCCTCAAAACGAGCTATCCAACAACTAGATAATTTTAATATATTTTGGTTTTATTATGTATTTGTTTTTTTAGTTTTATTAAACATAGGTTTTTCACCAAAAATCAAGCTCTCTATTCTGCACATGTGGAAAAATAGTAGATTATAAATTTTTTTTTGAAAAATATGAGTGCACTAGATATTGAATTCCTTGATCCAACAAAAAAAAAAAATTCAATACATACAAAAAAGGTTACACATTATACGGTTTGCCTATGTCTGAATTGTAATTGGTTTGACTTCAAAACTTGATTAAGGAAAAAATATTCAATAAAACACTATCTAACCAATTGGAAGAACTAGATATTGGAGTTACAAATCTAAATTCGAAAGAACTATAATTTTATCCTTCATGGAAAAAAAGTTATACATTTTATAGTGAGCATCACTCCTTAAAAATGTTGTTTTTAAAAAAAACTAGTTTTCAAAGGTGATGAAAAAGAAGTGCAATCTGATTCCAAATTTTTTGAAAAAAATATATTTAGAATCTAGAAACAAAATGCCACAAAACTCTATTTTGCATCATCTTCAAATTCGTCACGATTTAGCCAGTATAGGTGCCTGAAAGTGAAGATTTAGTTAGAAAAGAATATTTCAATTTCCAGTTTGGCCAAAAATTGTAAACCAGTATTGTGGGATCACACAGCAAGGGTTGAAATAAATAAGATGGGAGTTGAGGAATCCCAACATGACTAGATAGTAGCCCAAACTTTTAATGAATTAAGGATTGATAATATTGATGCCATCCCACAAGAGGCTAGAGAGATGATTTTGAAAAGTAATATACTTATTGCCCCTGGTATGGAATTAAAGAAAATGTTTCTACTTGATCAAGTGAGAACACAGGAGGACCCAATGATGATTGTTGAGTTTGACTCAGATGAAGGGGTAAGTGGCAAAAGGTATAACCCTAAGATTGAAACCTTGGCATTATGGGCCAAAAAAAAGAGTACACAAAAACCAAGGTTACAAGATGTAGTGCAGGAAATGAAAGGGACAACTATAGTGAAAACATTAAAGGATACATCTCCTCTAGAAGCTACAACCATGACAATGCATTCAACTATGTTCACCCAAGCTGTAGTTAAGGAGATGGAAGCTAGATTGGGATAGTACGAAAAGGAACAAATTTTTTAAATGATGAAGTCAATAAATTGTTCATGGAAAATGTGAAGTTGAAGGAACAATTGAAAGGAGCAAGCCCCTCACAAAACAAGGAAATAATGTTATACCAATGTCCTCCTACTCCACCAGTTCATATAGAAAGTGCTTCTACTGAACAAGTGAGCATTCTTAGATAGGAGATTGAAGAGTTAAATAAAGCCAACAATGAGGTAACGAAGGAGTGAATAAGCTAATTGTGGATAAGTTGGAAAGTGTGTATGATTGCCACAGCTCATTGACCTAGGAATTTGATCAGATGAAAACACATCTACCCATAGTGGATCCCATTTTTAAGAACTGGTAGTCCATACACCACACATTGGTAACCTTATGTAGAATCTTACAAAGGAGTATTGAGGCTCCTACAACATTAAAACCTACAGAGAAAATGGCCAAAATAGTTATAGATGAATTCCAATATATGCAAGGAGATTACCAAAAGATCATAACAAGAATAGATTCATTTCATACTTTGAATAAGTGGTTTGTGCCAGAACTATTGAAAGATGATGACCACTTGAAGGACCTCAAGGAATGGAAGAGTGAATTTGGTTAGATTGTTCCACAGTGCATCACTCGCATACAAAAGGATGGTGAGTTGAGTCTTGACAGGTTCGACTTAATCATGGATGGAGTAATAGCATTGGATGTTGGATATTCTAAGTTTATCATGGATGGTAGGGCATTACTAGACAACTAATGGAAGATTCACCTTGCAAATATATTGAAAATTCAAGAATAAAAATGGCCACATGATTATACAGTGTAAGAGTGGGAGCAGAGGTATATGGGTCCTCCCCTTGAATAGTAGGCCTTCAAGCTGTCACAGTGGAAGAACCACACATTCAGATACACTAATATGGAGAAAGGACCTTGAACAGATCTTCAGTGATCATGGGTGCCTTATGGAGATTAACGGACTATGGTGTCACAGGTATTGCAGACTTCATTAGTTATCTACTTTCTCTATTTTATGTTTTAAGAAAAACTAATTTTTAGTTTAGTTTATACAAAGAGGCATGAATTTTGAAAAGATGCCATATTTTGTAACAATCTAAAGCTTGTTGCGTCTCTTATAAAAGAGAAATCAAGACTAAATTTTGATATCATTGTCATATGCATTTATAGAAACATATACAAGGAGACTTATGTTATATTGTAATATCTATTTGAAGCAATCAATGGACAAGAAGATTTAATCTGGTACTCAAATTTTGGTCTCAATTATTTTTCATAATACTGTGTATGATTGGATTTTTATGTATTTTAGGTTGGAATATAGGGGTATATTATGAATTGGTATCAATTATTTGTTCATAATCATTTATATTGCTGATTATATTGCATTGCACATCTTTCAAAATCAAAGCATTACTTCACATTGTATAACTAATAATTAGATGTTGATAGATGATGAAATTTCAATTACAATATAATTTTTACAAAGTTAACCTAAGCAGTTATGCAATTACTTCACATTGCATAACTAATAACTAGGAGCAGTTTCCAATTGCATTTGCTTGTCATGGAATTCCATGAGACCGCATTTCTTTGAGGCATTTTTTCAAACAGATCACTGCCTTGTCTATGCTACCACATTTTTCATACAGATTGTCTTCCAAAGCATTTTATCAAACAGTTCATTGCCTTGTTGCTATGGCTAAAGTCCTAAAACAAGTGCTTTCAAATAAGCTATGGATGCTTGGAAAAAATATATCAAAGCATAATAGTAAGCAATAGCAGAGACAAGGCAGTGAACTGGTTGAAAAATTGCCTCAAAGAAATGTGGTCTCATGGTGATGGAATTCCATGACAATCCATAACAATTCGCTTGTCATGGAATTCTTCATGGCATTCCATCACTATGAGACCGCATTTCTTTAAGGAATTTTTTCCAAAATTCATTGCCTTATCTATGCTACCACATTTTTCATACATGTCTACCAAAGCATTTTATCAAATAGATCACTACCTTGCTACTATGGCTAAAAGCCTAAAACAAGTGATTTCAAACAAGCTATGGATGCTTGGAACAAAAATATCAAAGCATAATAGTAAGCAACAAGCTATGGTCTCATGGTTTTTTTTTGGCACAAAGATCAACATGATTTTATTTGTATTTTTTTGTAGGTTTTAAACACATTTTTTTGGCAATTTTGCTATTTGAAATGGGGAAAAATCTTTGTGGTCAGTTTTGTGCATTTTTTAATTGTAGGATTCTCACAATTAGTGAAAAGGTAGTGTTCATGAAGGAATGGAAAAGATGCATAGAGCCTTTGAATTATACCCATACTGTGCAATGGAATTGAATCATTTAGCAAACCATTTTTTCTTCACAGGGCAACATTTTCTTTTGGGATAGTTGACTGAGATAGCTCTTGTTTCAACTAACCACCCTCTCATGAAATCTCATTCATATTATAATCTTGCAAGATCTTATCATAGTAAAGGTGATTATGACACCACTGGCTGCTACTACATGGCATTATTCAAGGAAATCCAAAGTCCACAAGATTTTGTGGACATGTTCAATTGAAGTTGGGAGATCTTAAGAGTTCTCTCTAAAATTTTGAAAAGGTTCTGGAGGTTCACCCTGAGATGTGTGAGAGCTTAAAAGCTATACGCCATATATATGCTCAACAAGGGCAAGCAAAGAAGGCTTTGGAAATTTTAAGAAAGGAAACTCGCATAGATCCACATGATGCCCATGTATTTATCAAGATGGGATGAGTTATTAATATCGACAAACCCCAATGCAGCCTTAGATTCTCTTAAGACAATAAAATCTCTTCTAAAGTAGAGTAGAGAAGAAGTACCCATTGAATTGTTAAACAACATTGGGGTTCTTCATTTTTAGCATGATGAACTAGAGTTGGCTCAACAAACTTTTATGGAGGCATTAGGAAATGGCATTTGGGTTGAATTCATAAATAAAATCCCTAGTGCCAATTATGTAGGTTTTTTTATGCGCTTTAAGGATATGGAATTCTTCCATTGACTAGAAGAAGGTGGTGTTTCACTTGAGTTACCATGGGATAAATTCACAACAATATTTAATCTTGCTAGGTTGTTTGAACAATTACATGATACTAAAAAAACAAATCTTTTATATAGGCCAAAATTGTTCAAGTTTTTTGATTATATGGATGCATATCTATGTCTTGTAGCCATGGTTCAGGCTCAGAATGAGATCCAACTGAGCCTAGAATTGATTGGGGATCCACTTAAGGTGGATAGAAACTCATCAAATTATTTTATGTATGCTTGGCACATGGAACTGGAAACATATGACTGGCTTAAAGAAAAAGAAACAATTAAAGTAGCATGCCAACTTATCTTGGTGAAGGAAACAAAACAAAATGTTGATGAAGAAAAAAGGATTCAGATGGAAAGGAGAAAGAAAGAGGAAGAACTTTGATCGGTGATGCAACAAGAGGAGAAATTTGAATGTGTGAAGGAATTATGGAAGAGTAAGTGTAAGGACAAGGATGATGATGATGATGAGGTTGGTCAGTCTAAGAAGAAACAGAAGAAGGAAAAGAGGAAAAAGAAGAAGGATAAGGACCACAAGGCTTACGATTCTTATATGGAGGAACCTGATGTTGCAATGGAAGATGAGGAAAATTATATGAGTGATAAGGCACAAGATGATACAGAAAATTCCCAAGATCTTCTTGTAGCTACAAGCCTAGAACACTCTGATGATGTCGAGAAAAATTCTCCAGTTTCAACAAAATCACGAACAAGACATGCATACTTTGATTATGAAGATGATGAACCAAATTGCACAAATAGAGTCTGAGAGAAGATGATCCATATGATGATGATGTCTAGCCTTCCCGAGATTTAACCAAACCTAGCTCCTATTTTCCAAGACAAAAATCCCCAAGGCCCATGGGAAATGAATGATGAGTATTTGAGTTTCAATAGACTAAAATAGGTTGTCCATAAAAAACAAGAATGAGGAAAAATGAAAAGATATCATATAGATGATTCATTTGAGGTTTTTGATAAGATCTCATTTAACTATGCCAAATGGATTTGGAAGGGAAAAATCATATTTGATTGACTAAAATTTTGAGGTACCCTATCCATCGTCATTGTATGCATCATCTTCTCTTGGAATTTGTTGAAACTCAAATGCTCATCATTCATTTCCCATGGGCGTTGGGGATTTTTCTCTTGGAAAATAGGAGCTAGGTTTGGTTAAAGCTCAGGAAGCCTAGAAATCATCATCATATGGATCATCTTCTTTTGAAATTTGTTTCTGCAATGGTTCATCATCTTCAGAATCAGAGTATGCATGTCTCCTTCATGATTTTGTTGAAACTAGAGAATTTCTCTCCATCAGAGTCTTCTAGACCTGCAGTTGCAAGAAGTTATTGGGCATTTTATGCATCATATTGTGCCTTATCACTCATATAATTTTCCTCATCTTCCATGGAAACATCAAGTTCCTCCATATAATAATCATAAGCCTTGTGGTCCTTATCCTTATTTTTTTTCTTCTCAAACTGACCAGCCTCGTCATCGTCATCATCCTTGTCCTTACGCTTTCTCTTCCATAATTCCTCCACACATTCAAATTGCTCCTCTTGTTGCATCGCCTATTGAAGTTCTTCCTCTTGCTTTCTCCTTTCCATATGAATCCTTTGTTCTTCATCAAATTTTCATTTTGCTTCATCAGCCAAGACAAGTTGGTGTGCTACTTTAATTGTTTCTTTTTCTTTAAGCCAGTCATCTATTTTCAATTCCATGTTGCCAAACATACATAAAGCATTTGATGAGTTTTTATCCACCTTAAGTGCATCCCCAATCAATTCTAGGCTTGTGCATTGTAGAAATAGATTCCAAGAGAAGATGATGCATACAATGATGATGGATAAGCTACCTCAAAATTTTAGTCAATCAAATATGCATTGTCCCTTCCAAATCCATTTGACATAGTTAAATGAGATCTTATCAAAACCTCAAATGAATCATCTGTATGTTGTCTTTTAATTTTTCCTCTTTCTTGTTTTTCATGGGCAACCTATTTTAGTCTTTATTTTAGAACATTTTTTGTGTCCTTCAATGTATTATGCTGGGTGATCCCAAAATAATAGGTTACAGTTTTTTACCAAACTTGACATTAAAATCAGGATTTTTCACCAGACATTCACTTTCTTACACCTATAGTAGCTAAACCATTAAGGTTTTGAAGATGAATCAAACTACTTATTTGTTAGATATTTTATGTGGATTCTAATTATATTTTTAAAAAAAAATTAAAAAAAGAATTGTGAATCATTTTATGTAATTTTTAATAACTTATTTTTTCTACTAGTTAATTAGCATTTTTAAAAAGTGATGTTTACTTTAGCCCACACAACTTTTTTTATATATAGGATAAAATTATAATTTTTAAAATATTTTTTTTTCACACCAATATCTAGGGAATGGATATTTTTTCATAATTTTTTGTTACATATTTTTTTTTTTTAATTAATTTTCCAAGTCAACGTAATTATAATTTGGACAGAGGTGTACTTCGGTCTGCATAACTTTTTTTGTATTCATTTGAATTAACTTATTCTTTTTTTGTTGGAATAAGGAAATCAATACCTAGTGCACATGTATTTTTTAGAATTTTTTTCTCTATTTTTCTATTTTTTCGTATGTGTGAAATAAAGAACTTGATGTTCATTGAAAATCCTACATTCACAAGAAATAAAAAATAAATATAATAATCAAATTAAACATATTTAAAATTATACTTTTTGGGAAGCTTATAATAAGGGTTGTAGGCTTACAAAACATAAATTTTAAATGAATTCATTTTATCACCCAAAAGGTAAATCAAAAGTGGTTTTTTATCAGCATTTTGATAGGTATAGAGGAGACTTGATTATAGGTATGGTTTAAATCTAACAAGGTTCTATCCAAGGGGGTTTGATCTAAGGGGGTTTGATCAATCCCTCTTTAATTAAAATAATTTAAATGGAACCTTGAAAGTCATAAATCATTGTATTTTCTAAAAATGTGTGATTTTAGGAAAAAATTAGGATGTCCCAAAAAGTGTAACCCATTATTGTGGCAACACCCTGCTTTATCATTTTATTAGATTCTAGATTAAAAGAACCTATAATTAAAAATGGATTAATTCATCTATTTTTATTTTATAGTCCCAAATAGGTGGATTAAATTATTTTGTTGTTAAACAAATATTGTACAATGTAATGTCCCATTTTCAAAATGAAACCAAGTTGAAACTCAAATGCTCATCGTTCATTTCCCATGGGCCTTGGGGATTTTTCTCTTGGAAAATAGGAGTATAATAATAATTCAAGAGGATCTTAATGTCATAAAAGGGGGCCACTTAAGTGTTGGCACATAGACTATGAAATGTTTATGCTACAAATGGGGCAGCCATTGTGCTAGCTGAAAGAGGTCAATTTGATATTGCAAAGGAAATTTTTACACAGGTACAAGAAGCTGTTGCAGGAAACATCTTTGTTCAGATGCCTGATGTGTGGGTAAATCTAGCACATGTTTAATTTGCACAAGGATAGTTTGTGCTTGTAGTGAAAATGTTTATGCTACAAATGGGGCAGCCATTGTAAATTATTGGCATAGAGACCAAGAAATGATTATGTTGCAAATGGGGCAACCATTGTGCTAGCTAAAAGGGGTCAATTTGATATTGCAAAGGAATTCTTTACATAGGTAAAAGAAGCTATTGTAGGAAACATCTTTGTTTAGATGCTTGATGTGTGGATAAATCTAGGACATGTTTACTTTGCACAAGGACAGTTTGCGCTTGCAGTGAAAATGTATCAAAATTGTTTGAGGAAATTTTATTTTGGCACTGACACCCAAATTTTATTATATTTAGCTCAAACACATTATGAAGTAGAACAATGACGAGATTGTAAAAGAACAGTATTAAGAGTAGTAGAACATTATTAAGTGTAGTAGATTGTAATGAGCATTTCATATTTGTGTTTAATGTAATCAGGGTTTTGAATTACCTTTGAATTCGCTACAGAGGGCATCCCCTAATCCGATTTCACTATAGAGGGCCTTGGAAAATTCAAATTTGTTGCAGCAAACTCTAACTTCCTTTCCCTTTCCCACCTTTTCAAAAGTCTCCAGGTCCTCTCCAAATACTTATCGCCATGCAAGTAGTTGCTATAATTGATCAAAACGAATCATGCCAGGCTAACGAATGAAGCGAGATCATGAGGTGAAGCGAGATGAATGAATCTACAATGAACGAGATGAATGAATCTGTAATGAAAGTGAATAATTGTGCTGGCCAATACATTGTGCCAATAATTTGCCGAATTGTTTTTTAAAAGAAAATTCTAATTTGGATTTGATGACTAACTATTTAGTCATTTTTATTTCTGTGACTAAATAATTTTTTAGTCAACGACCAAATTATTCATTTATTTACTCATTTATAGCCGAGTTGCAAAAAGTGAGTAGAATTTAGTCATTTTTAGTTGTTGTGACTAAATTTTTTATTCACCTAGTCATTTATTTTCCAAATTCTACTAGTGAAACATGGTCTTTCATAGCTTTCTCCATTCATTTGCAAGTACCCACTTTACTATTCATTTTCTTTCCAACTCTATGTAGCTCTCTATCTTCAACACTACCCCATTTGCAGGCCTCTTTTGCTGATTAAAAATATTTATTTTTTATTGTTTTAATAGCCTCCAAGATTGGATTGCTTCCCCTTAATCTCCCACACTCTCTTCTCCCTTCATGACTTCTCTCCTTCCTCCTTCTATGTTACCTCCAATCTCTTTATATTTTGTTATTTTATTTTTCATTTTTTTCTTCAATTTCTATTATGAAAAGATGCCTCTAATATCTATCTAAATCAACAAATAAACAAAGTGAAAATTACGATGATTAAACACCTTTTTGAGCTCACAAACATTTTTTTTCCATTTTCAAATTCAAACACCCCAACCTTTTTTATGGAATGGAAAGATGAAATATAAAGGAATAAAACCCAATGATTTAATTGCCACAAAATCTATAATTCTATCATTCCAAAATAATTTAATTGAATTGGTGCTTTGGAAATGCACAGTTGGAGCCGAAAAGTGACTTTTGATGTAATTTTTGCCTGGAAGCTCTGTTTTGTTTGAAAAATAGCCAAGATAAGAAATATACCATTATGATGCTTCCCTCCAAAATATTTTTCTCCAGTCTCTATAATTTTTTTAAAATTTAAAATTTCTATAAAACTACCTATAGAGTCTTAAAATAGTGATTTGGAAAAAATTCAAATCTCATAATTCTAAGCACACAGGAGACTTCACAATGTTGAGAGATGCTTAAAAATACCAAAATAATCCATAATTAAACTAAAAATATTTTTGGGTGATGCAAGATCATTTGTGGTGATCCTATTTATAGAAAATCTACCTTAGACCAAACTTTAAAATAAATTGTCCAACTTCTATTCCTTGGATGGAACATAATTCTTAAACAAGCTACCTTCTATGTTCTTTTGATAAAAAGGAATACAAAAGTAGCTTTAGAAGAACCAATTGAGTTAGAAGATTAGTAGAAGATTTTTTCATCTAAGTACTAGTAAAAGTTCCACCTTTTTTTAAACTGCAAGAATCAGAATCAAGTAGTCACCCAACTATAAATTGCAGTGCGCTTTGGTAAAAAAAATTCATGTGACTAGTGATGATGGCGCAACACAGCCTTTGGTACCATGGGGATGGTGGGGAGACTAGACCTCTTGACCTCTTGCTTGCATAGTAAAGTTCCACCTTATTAGTTGATAATTAATCTATTTAATTCTTACCAAAGGATCCCAATTTCAAAAACATAAGAGTGGTCAAGATCCACCTCATCCCCCTTCTACTATTGTTGTTTCTGCCTAGTGGCTTTTTTTTAATGTTTTATGATTTAGGTGTTGGCCCCATATGGACTCTAGGGGTGTGACTTTATATCCACCCAACTTTTTGTAAATATGTGAAATTATTTATTATAAATGATAAAGCTAACACTTATTCTTTAGAAAAGGAAGAGAAAATCACATTAAAGATCACATGCACTTCACTCAAGGGAAATTATTCCATCATAAAATTTCTCTCCAATTATGTCCATTTGATTATCAAGTGGAAGATATACTATGATCAAGAAGAAATAGGTTGGAATCTCAACAATCACATATCAAACCTCTATTTAGTTCCAAATTAATCAAATTAAAATCAATTCTTGGCCAAGTAGGTAATGCCATTGAAGGGGAATGTGCATGCTAATGAATCTCCTAGTGGCTAAATCTTGGATGTAAGACCTAACATGAATACCATAAGGCCTTTACACATTATATGTATAAGTCCTTCAAACATATTGTAAAATTCTTATTTTTGTAATTCTTTTGCATATAAAAGCATTGTAATGAATGTAGGGGAGGATGCTTGAGGATTCTTAAACTCTAATAAAAACTTTAGAAGGCCTTAAAAGTACCTTTTTTTTAAAATGCTGCTATATAAATTATGAAAAGATGACTTTCATGTAGTTTAAAATGCATGATCTTCATTTTGGTATATATTTGTGTCCCTATTTAGGAGACCTATATAAATGGGGTGCTTCATTTTTCTTTTATATAAATTGGCAAGTGATGCCCCCTATTAACATTAAGGGGCAGTGTTAGAACATAATGTTATTAGAGACCATACTCTTATAGCATGTATATATTATTCTAGTATAAGGTTATAAATATCTATGCATATTATGTACTTTATAAAACATATACCATTTAAATAATTAAATATTATAACAAACTATTACATTATTAATTATTTATAAAATAGAAGCTTTGAATTGGTGTAAACTATAGAATAAGCCTCAAGTTTTGTGGATTTTTGGTCCTCAACTGGTTTTGTGGGATGCCAACCTCCAACTGTCCTTGTGGGATTTTTACTTCCAACTTCCTTTGTGCAAACTGTTTGTGGGGAATTTGTCTTCATTGGGTATGTGTGGGCTATTTGCATCAAAAGGGATACCGACCACACCTCTTGAATATGTAAACTCCATCTCATTCCTCTCCACACTATCCTTTTGTCAATCTAATCATTTTGGGTAGTGGTAGCCACTACCAACTTGGTTGTAGGAAGGGAATTATATAATAGTGGATAGAAAGAGACGGAGTTAAGGTTACACGGTATTCAAAATAGGGTATATGCTTAATAGATTTAGGTCAGAGATTACATAGGTCTTGTATTATATTGTTTAATTTCATAATATTGTGTTTATACATTTAAAAATATGAATTTGTTATTAAATATGATGATATTGTACATTTGAATATTGTTATACATAATTTAAAGAAAAAATATTCAAGAAAAATCAACCATTTCATGAATTAAAGATTCAAAAAAGGCCATTTTCAACCCCTCTTATGATTTTATATTAGTTTAGATTTGATTATGTAGAACTGAAACATTAGATTTAAATAATTGACTAGAAAATTGTACTCATTCAACATGGCCACATGTACTTCCTAGGTTGCATAACGACCGGGTCTTCTCCACTATTCTCTGTAGTATAATATTTCTCTAGTTGACCTTAAGAAAGAACTCTGCTTTGAACCGTAAATCGGTGTGTAATTCATGTTACTGGCAATTTATATAACGCGATTTGTGGGCGATTACAGTACGCCTCTCTTTGTGGTGTCATGTGAAAATAACCCTTTTGCTGTTTGGGAAGGGTCAGTCAATGGAATCAATTTTGGTCGGTCAATGGGAATTTTCTAGATGAATGTTAGACTGAAAGAAATTCTAATGGAGGCAGAATGGAGATGGAAATTTTAGGTTTTGGTTTGGACTCTTTCTGCATTTGCGTAGCAACTACATCTCTCAGAATTGAAATTGGATTCACACTCAATAATTGAATGGCGGACCCCGCGTCGACTCGCTAATTTATCTGGTCAATACAAACTTGAATCTTGTCCGTCAATGGCAGCTTCTCGATCTTCTAGATGAAAAGTAGCTTCTCTATTAGTTCAAACATGGATTTTGTACGCGAAAGGCAACTTCTCCGTTAGTTCAAACAATGGTTCTTTTATTGGAAGGCAACTTCTCTGTTAGTTCAGGGGACGCAATGTTTAAAAGAATGGAGATCACGTTGAGCTCTGACAATGGAGAACATGGAGGATTTCGAGGCAGTATTTGCAGGGATCGAAACAGCACTTGCAGAGATCGAGCGGCTGAAGGAGATAAACGATCGCCTCATGCGAGAAAGGGATGATGCAATTTTAAAGCTTCAAGATTACTTGGAGTCGAGACCGCGGATCGAAACCTTGCCCTCTTCCTCGGCTAATCTTCTTTACAGAAAATACTCTCTCAACGAAATCAAATCTGCCACTGGCAACTTCTCAGAGCATTTGAAAGTAGGGGAAGGATTGTACGGCATCGTATACAGAGGTGAAATAGAGGAGACTGCTGTTGCAGTGAAGATTAGGAGAGATGATGGCTTCAGTCTAGATCAGGAAATATTTCATCACCAGGTATACACCTATCAAATTACTTTACCATCAGTATCCTTCTTCTTTATTGTACAGGCAAACAATCAAGCTAGAGGGATAACCAGTAGCAGTTGTAACAACTGTATTAGTTATAACAATACACGCTACCATAACAGATTAGTTGTAACAACTGTATCAGTTCTAACAATCCCCTGTGTCAGATAGGATATTGACTTAGTAGTTATAGCAACTGTATTAGTTAGAATGCCTACTACTAGTTACCTCTTTATAATGGTGATTGGGGTAAAGAGTATTAGTTAGAATAGCCAACACAATACATATGGTACCATTTCAGTGATATGTCTATAAATTAAAAGAAAAACTGCTTCGTATTTGTGATATGTCTATTAATTAAAAGAAACTTGCTTTATATTTTATATTACTTATGTTACAAATAGATGGAATAAGGAAATAATCAAATTTATGGGCCTCCAATTCTTGTTGAATGTCTTCTGGTAATTTTATCTTCTTTAGTAATCTAGGTATCTTTTCGTGGCTTGAGGCAAATTCAACACCAGCAATTCACCGTCAGCAATTCGCCTCTAACAATTCATTGCCAACAATATCATGAAAAATTTATCTCTAGGAAAATTCACCACCAGCAATTTCGTAATTGTATATGTGATGAATTATCCACGGATGAATTGTTGGAGGTAAATTGTTGACGGTAAATTGCTTGTGGTGAATTTTCCTAAAGCCCATTTCGTTTATAGTTTTCACTTCAAGCATTATATATTAGTTTACTTTTAACTACAAGGTTATTTTGACAGATGAATGTGTTGAGGGACATTAAACATCCTCATTTGGTGAGGGTTGTGGGAGAATGTTTGGATAGAGGATGTATTGTGTATGAATATATGGTTAATGGAAGCTTGGCAGATCATCTATCTCGCCAAAATAACTTTTCAACGCTGCTCTGGCATGTCAGAGTTCGCATTGCTAGTGAAGTTTGCTCAGCATTACACTTCCTTCATAGTTTAAAGCCAAATAGAATTCTTAACTGCAATTTGAAGCCCGAAAACATTTTGCTAGATGAATTTTATACTAGTAAGATCAGCGATGTAGGTCTGACAAGTCTTCTACCTCAAGATTTTCCCATACAAGGCAATACATCCTACATGGATCCAGACTATCTCAGAACTGATGAATTCACAGACAAATCAGATGTTTATAGCTTGGGAATCATTATTCTTCAACTTCTCACAGGCAAACAGGCTCGTGGATTGGTGACAAAAGTTACAAAATCACTAGAAACTGGAGATTTGAATGAGTTGCTAGATCCTTTAGCTGGGGAATGGCCCATTGATCAAGCTTTACAACTAGCATATCTTGCCCTTGATTGTACAGCAGTCAATCGACAAGATAGGCCTGATCTTCATCCCACTCTCACTAAAACTCTCGATGAACTTCAAGTTATTGCCTCAACAGTTGTTCAGCCTGCCCCAACAATTGTTCAACCTGCCTCAAGAATTGTTCAGCCTGCCCCAACAATTGTTCAGCCTGCTCAAGAAAGACAAGTTCCTAGCTTCTTCATATGTCCCATCTCTCAAGTAAGTCTCCTCTCTGTTTTTTTTTGGGGGGGTATCCTTACAACTTTCAGAAAGAAAAAAAAAACATTTTTTTAAAGTAATGGATTGGCATATTTTGTAGGAGCTCATGGAAGATCCTCACTTTGCTGCGGATGGATTTACTTATGAATTGGAGGCAATCAAGGAATGGCTTGATTCTGATCACAACACCTCTCCAATGACAAATTTGAGACTAGATCACACCAATCTTCTTCCAAACCGTTCTCTTAAATCCGCCATTCAAGAGTGGAAAGAAGCCAGTTAACCTCTAGGCTTAACATCTTTGTTTATTGAACATTTTTGAAAGGTATAAAAATAATAATTTAGATTTTTATGATGCATGAAAATACCTTTTTCCTGATGTATAAAAAAATTAGATGTAATTGATTTGTATTTATATTTAAATGTTCTTCCCCAATTATACTGTTCTAGGTGTTCTTTACTTTTGAATTGTCATTTTTTATTGAACTGTTTTTTTTAAATTAAAAAAAAATCAGAACATAATATAAAACTTAAATTTTCTTGGTGATATCATCATATCACATAAAAAAATAATTCTTTTATTAAAATTAATTTAATTAATTTGAAATTTTACATCATTGCATTTTATAAATAATCACTTGTCAAATTGGTCTTGGTTCAATCTTTATTTATTTAGTAGCTCTATTTATAAAATTATCACGCTTATGTCATTAATTTGTTAACATTAAAATGAATATTAGAAACATAGAGATGTGGCTATTCTATTTTTCATGATTACCCATAATTTTGTTAGTGAATATAAACTCATGTACCATGTTTCAAATAGTTTATAGAATCTAAATAATTATTGCTCACATTCTTTTTCAAATTCATATTTAAAGTATAAATTGAATAGCCATCAATTTATGTTTTATGATGTGTGGGAACATGGAAGTGTGGTTATTTTCTTTTTCACATTTTTCACATTTTTTTTGGTTGGAAAATAAATTCATGTACTATATTTCAAACAATTTATAGAATCTAAATAAGTATCATCCACACACTTTTTTATGTTCAAATTGAAAGTATAAAGTGTGGCCATGATGTGCTTATCTCAAATTATTTTTTACATTAATTAGATTTATAGAAGCTATTATTGCATTAAATTAAAACAATTTTAATATAAACTATATAAAGATTAAAAAAAAAATGTAAATATAACATGTAATCCTATCATCAATCTATTACACCCACCACTAATATTTATTATCATCATCCCAACTTATATTTGAAATTGATGTACAAATCATGAATCTTAATTTTTTATGGTTTAATCAAATCAAATCATCTCTATTACCAAAAATTAAATACATATTAATTCATAGGTATAGAGAAAATAAAAAATAAATGTCATGATTATCAATCGGTTTAATGCTTCAAGATAATTTTAATTAAATGTTAATCAAAATTTAAATAATTCTTTAGGTTGTTCATACATATAACTTACTTTTTCTCATTTTTGAAGGCCAATTATGTTAGGACAAAGACATCATTTACCTTGAAATCTTATGTATATCTTATGTGTCTCCAACACTTTTGGAAGGTGTACTTGGATGCTTGAGGTGTAATTGGAGAAACAATTTGTAATTTAAATTACCTTGGATTCTTGGTATTTGTTGTTGTATGCATTCATGAAGGAGGTGGAGCACAATTATTGTAGTTACAAACTTACAATTGACTATGAGGTCATTAAAGGCGTGTAGACACCCCAAATTAACCGCTATTTTTTATCAGATCGAGCTTTAAAACCTTTATTTTATAAAAAAAAACTAGCTGAGAAGTAGGAAAGATCAACATGTGTCTCTTCAATAGCTAAAAACTTTACACTTGTCACCTTCCTACGATTCCATGGCTATATATAAGCCTTTATAAAAAATGCTCTGCGGAATGGCAGAAAGCCATTGAATCAATGGTGGGTCTGCAAATGGTTCCGATGCTACCAATAGTGCTTGATATGCCACATGGTGTGGGGGGTCCGCAAATGGTTCCGCTGCTACCAGCAGTGCTTGATATGCCATGTGGCGCCATTTCCACGCTTAAGAGGCTCCGCGGCACGGTGGGATGCTTCAAATTTCGCTTCTTGGATTTGGTGGGGCCCTCAATAGGGTCCCACAGTAGTGTATAACTCAAAACCTACCACGTCTCATTATTTTCGCGGTTCCGCAGACAACCTTTGCCATAGTGAAAAACTCCGTGCGAAACTGCAGAAACCTATAAAATAATGTAAGTTGTCGGTGTTGGATTGGTTTTGCGGGCTTTTACTAGAATAATTTATTCATGTGGGGACGAGGCGTGAACAACTTACAATATAATTTGAGTAGGGGAGAGAGGTCCCATTAGTTGTGCATCCCAATTCTCAACAGTCTCAATTTTTACAATAGTTTACTTGGCAAGTCCCCCGCTTATAACTTTCAAGCCAAGGCTACATCATAAAATATGATGCCACATCAGCATGTTTTTGTTAAGGTGTCCAAAAAGTCTCTAAAAAATATGAGACAAAATGCTTGTGCATTCACATCATGGGTGGAAAAACATGAGACAAATACTTGTGCATTCACATCATGGGTGGTTGAGCTTGATGGCCCCACATCAGTTGCTTTTTAAATCAAATGAATGCATTTTGTTTAATTATGGGTAGTCAAGTCACAATTATTGGACATTATATAAACAACTACTATCACAACTATTGAAACATGCTCAACTATTGGGTCCTCTCCCCTATGTGTGTTCAAAACAACTTTATGAAGACACGGGCATTGGACTTAGGTATTTGATAAAACATTTTAGCTTGCAATATAATTGACAACATTAGGAATAAAGGGTCGGTAAGTGAATGATGCCTACGACATAACATTGTGACTTAATATACCGACAACGGGTAAATGAAGGTCAATGCAAGATTATAACAAAAACGCAAGGAGCAACGAATGCTAGGGTTTTAGAAGGGCTTTTACCTATAAAAGAAACCTTAGGCAATGTTATAACAAACCCTAGCCATGAATAGACCATTTAGAAGCTCAACAAAATGGGGAAAAACTAGAGGCCGAGAATTTTTTTGCAAGGGTTCCATTAGAACTGTAGATCGGTTTGTAATTCATGTTAATGACAATTTATGTAACACTATTTGTGGACAATTACAATACGCGTCTCTTTGTGGTGTCATGTGAAAATAAACCTTTTGTTGTTTGGAAGGGTTAGCCAACTATTCGTCGGTCAATGGGAATTTTCTACATGAATGTTAGACTGAAGGAAATTCTAATGGAGGTAGAATGGGGATTGAAATTTTAGTGTTTGGTTTGGACTCTTTCTGCATTTGCGTAGTAAATACATCTCTCATAATTGAAATTGGTGGGATTCACTCCCTATGCTTAATAATTGAATGGCGGACCCCACGTCAACTTACTAATTTCATCTCGTCAATACAACTAGAATCTTGTACGTCAATGGCAACTTCTCGATCTTCTAGATGAAAAGTAGCTTCTCTATTAGTTCAAAGAGATTTTGTCAGTGAAAGGCAACTTCTGCGTTAGTTCAAAAAAGGATTTTCTAAGTGAAAGGTAACTACTCTGTTAGTTCAAGGGATGCAATGTTTAAAACAATGGAGGTCACATTGAGCTCTAACAATGGAGAACATGGAGGATTTCCAAGAAGTACTTGTAGGGCTCGAAACAACACTTGCAGAGATCGAGCGGCTGAAGGAGATAAACGATCACCTCACGCGAGAGAGGGATGATTTCAAGACTACTTGGATTCGAGACCACAGATCAAAACCTCATCCTCTTCCTCGACTAATCTTCTTTATAGAAAATATTTTCTCAACGACATCAAATCTGCCACTGGCAACTTCTTAGAGCATTTGAAAGTAGGGGAAGGATTGTACGGTGTTGTATACAAAGGTGAAATAGAGGAGACTGTTATTGCAGTGAAGATTAGGAGAGATGATGGCTTCGGTCTAGATCAACAAATATTTCATCACTAGGTATACACTGTCCAAATTACTTTACCATCAATATCCTCCTCCTTTATTATACAGGAAAAAGTTCAAGCTAAAGGGATAACTAGTAGTTGTTGTAACAACTGTATTAGTTATAACAATCCCCTCTATCATAACATATTAGTTGTAACAACTCTATCAGTTATAACTTGATCCCCTGTGTGAGATAGGATATTGACTTAGTAGGTATAGCAACTGTATTGGTTAGAATGTCTTCTACTAGTTACCTCCTTATAATGGTGATTGGGGTAAAAGGGTATTAGTTACAATAGCCAACACAATACACATGGTACCATTTTAGTGATATGTCCATAAATTAAAAGAAAAATTGCTTCATATTTTATACCTCTTATGATACAAATAAATAAGAAAATAAGCAAATTTATGGGCCTCCAAAGGGTGTAGAGTTCTTGTTGAATGTCTTTGATAATTTTATTTTCTTTAGTAATCTCGGTGTCTTTTCATTTATAGTTTTCACTTCAACTTACAAGGTTATTTTGGCAGATGGATGTGATAAGGGACATTAGACATCCTCATTTGGTGAGGGCTCTGGGAGAGTGTTTGGATAGAGGATGTATTTTGTATGAATATGGTTAATAGAAGCTTGGAAGATCATCTATCTTGTCAAAATAACACTTCACCACTGCTCTGGCATGTCAGAGTTCACATTGCTAGTGAAGTGTGCTCAACATTACACTTCCTTCATAGTTTAAAGCCAAATAGAATCCTTCATTGCAATTTGAAGCCCAAAAACATTTTGCTAGATGAATTTTATAGTAGTAAGATCAATGATGTGGGCATGGCAAGGCTTCTACCTCAAGATTTACTCATACAAGGCAATACATCCTATATGGATCCAGACTATCTCAGAACTGACAAATTCACAGACAAATCAGATGTTTATAGCTTGGGAATCATTATTCTTCAACTTCTCACAGGCAAACAGGCTCGTGGATTGGTGAGAATTGTTACAAACTCACTAGAAACTGGAGATTTGAATGAGTTGGTAGATCCTTTAGCTGGGGAATGGCCCTCTGATCAAGCTTTACAACTAGCATATCTTGCCCTTGATTGTACATCAATGGATCGACAACATAGGCCTGCTCTTCATCCCACTCTCACTAAAACTCTCGATGATCTTCAAGTTATTGCCTCAACAATTGTTCAGCCTGCCCCTACAATTGTTCAATCTGACCCAATAATTGTTCAGCCTGCCCCTACAATTGTTCAGTCTGCCCCAGCAATTGTTCAGCCTGCTCAAGAAAGACAAGTTCCTAGCTTCTTCACATGTCCCATCTCTCATGTAAGTCTCTGTTTTTTTTTGGGTATCCTTAAAACTTTCAGACAAATATTTTTTATCAGCAATGGATTGGCATATTTTGTAGGAGCTCATGGATGATCCTCACATTGCTGCGGATGGCTTTACCTATGAACTGGAGGTAATCAAGGAATGGTTTGATTCTGGTCATGACACCTCACCAATGACAAACTTGAGACTAGATAACACCATTCTCATTCCAAACCGTTTTCTTAAATCTGCCATTCGAGAGTGGAAAGAAGCCAGTTATCCTCCAGGCCTAGCATCATAGTTTATTGAACCTTTTTTAAAGGTATAAAAAAAAACCATAGATTTTTATGTCGCATAAAAACCCCTTGAAAAATATTAGATGTAATAATTGTAAGTGATTTGTATTTATATTTGAATGGTCTTCCCCAGTAAGTTTTCTATGTTTTCTATGAGATTATATTGTTTTAGGTGTTTTTTACTTTCAAACATTCAATTTTTTTTTTTTTTTATGAAATTGTAATGATTAGAATATAATATAAAAATTAAAGTTTCTTGGGTGATATTAATGGAGTGATTTTTTAGCCATCATCACACAAACAAGTAGATTTTATTAAGAGTAATTTGATTGATTTGAAATTTTACACCATCTCATTCTATAAATAATCACTTGTCAAATTGATCTTGGTTCAATTTTATTTATAGTGGCTCTATTTATAAAATTAGCATGCTTATGTCATTACTTTCTTAATCGTGATTGGTCACAAAAATTATTAGAAACATAGAGATGTGGTCATTCTCTTTTTCATGATTACTCACAATTTTCTTAGTGAATATAAATTCATATACTATGTTTCAAATAATGTATAGAATCTAAATAAATATTGCTTACACATTTTAAAATCCATATTTAAAGAATAAGTTGAATGGTCATCAATCTTTGTTTTATGATGTGTGGGAACATGGAAGTGTAACCATTTTCTTTATCATGATTTTTACAATTTTGTTGGTGGGAAAATAAATTTGTATACTATATTTAAAATACTTTATATAGAATCTAAATAATTGTTATCAACACACCTTTTTTTAATTCAAATTGAATGGTCATCAATTTATATTTTATGAAGTGTGGAATTTCAAATTATTATTATTTACATTAGGTTTATAGAAGTTATTATTACATTAAATTAGAACAACTTTAATATAAACTATATAAAGATAAAAGATATGTAAATTATATAATATGTAAACCTAACATCAATCCATGACACCCACCACTAATATTTGTTATCATCATCCCAACTTATATTTAAAATTGATGTACAAATCATGCATCTTAATTTTTAATGGTTTAATCAAATCAAATCATCTCTATTACCATCAAATTAAATACATACTAATCCATAGGTATAGAGAAAATAGAAAAATAAATGTCATGTTAATTAATTAATTTAATGCTTCAAGATAATTTTAATTAGATGCTAATCAATATTTTAATAATTCCTTAGGTTGTTCATAAACATAACTTATTTTTCTCATTTAAATGAAGCTCAATTATGTTAGGATGAAGGCATCATTTATCTTGAAATCCTATATATATTTTATGTGTCTCCAACACACTTGGATGCTTGGGGTATTATTGGAGAAATAATTTGTAATTTAAATTAGCTTAGATTCTTGATATTTGTTGTTGTATGCATTCATGAAGGAGGTGGAGCACAATTATGATAGTTATAATTGACTTTGAGGTCATTAAAGACATGTAGACATCCCAAACTCATCACTAATTTTTATCTTACTAATTTTTCATAAATTATTTAATTAATTATCCCCATAATTAATCATTATGCTACCTTCTCATAATTAATTAGTTTTTCCTATTCCTCTTCCTCCCCTAACATTAGCTTCTAATTCTTACAACTTAATCAATTAATTAAATTCATGATTAGTTGATTAATTAAGACTAATTAATCCCTCTTAGTATTTCTTCTAATTAATAATATACACCATCCTCCATCCTTGTTCTTTTAATCCTAACTATTTAATCCATCTACATGGTTTAAAATCTAAGTCATCCATCATCTAACATGTGTCCTCACTTCCCCCTATTCTTCACATGTGTGAGCATGCCAATTCATCCCCTCCCTTATCTTGGAGGCATGTTAGCTCTTCACATCAACCCAATCCATGTTCCCATGCTAACTCATCCCACTTCCTACTTACACATGTGCCAACATTCTAACTTGGGGGCATGCTAATCCTCCACCTCACCCCTTGACCTTGTCTCATATCCACCTCCTTTCTCACACAGGTGTGAGCATATCTCCCACACATGCCACCTTTCTCACACATGTGTGAGTATGATCGAACTTCCAAATCACATGTCACTTGCCCTCTTCTCATTAAATCCTATATCTTGATCAAATTCCATCCTTTGATAATGTATTTCCTCTCCCTTTGACACTTATCATAATACTATGAATTCAATCCATGTATCTTAGATCCTATCTCTCCATGAAATCTTGAATCTTGTTCCTCCATTTTCCTCTTGAAAAATATATTGAATGGAGGCTAGAAACCTTATTTTATCATCCATCTTTATAGTAATTTTATGCTATTATTTTCTTGATCAATCCACTCACGTGCACCCTCATGTTATCCATCTGAGCAACAAAGTGCAAATAACATCCACATTTAGCCACTAGATCATATCAACAAATCAACAATGATGGTATAAAAGCTATTTGTCTATTCTTATCATTATATTTTATTCATTTTCTTTATTTTTCTCTATTTGAGTGTGCTTTCCTTTGAATTTTAGATTTATATTTGTTGCTACCAATCTATTTGTGTGTGAAACTCATGTTCAAAAGGTCCATATGGAACATTCTCATTCATAGGAACTAGAGGAAGAATCGGAAATTATTTTTATGGTGCATGTAGCCCACATGACTTAGTTGTCTCCAAAATGGAGTGTTAGACTTCAGGATGAGTTGTTGGGGAATTATTGGTCAAAGATGCTATTACATTTTCTATTTTTGAACTCATTGGTTGAGCCCATGTGAAGCCATTGATTCAATCTACTATTCTCAAAATATTATTTTTAAGGCATGGGATTTTTGGTAAAACCATTTATGATTTTGGCCTTTCTTTTTATATTCATTAGAGGTATGAGATTGTAGCTATATGATCATTGTTTATAGGTACACAAGTTCTATTGATCTTAGAGTGTAAATTATTAGTGTGTTAATATAGTATCATGTGCATTGAAGATTAATACATACTTTTTCTCTTTCTCTAGTAGAGTTTTTTGCTAAAAGGTTTCTCCATGCAAATATTTTGTTTATATTCTTCACTAATTTTATTTAAATATGTCACATCTCAATCCTATGAGCACTACATATTTATCCAATATATTGATGAGACTAATGAACATCACTTATGATTGTTTGACTATTTGGTATTTGCATGTTTGTGATTGGTGAAATTTGATGGTTAACTCACTATGCACCATGGGGTTGAACTGACTATGCTACTTTCTGAAGCAAATCTATACTTTATTGAAATTCAGTGGCACTAGATATGAGATGCAATAGCTAAATATGGAAGATATTTTTAAGGAAAGAGATTAGTGGAAGCTAGTTACAAATAAAATAAATCCAACCATAATATTTGTTAAAAATTGGTTGAAGTTGGACAAGAAAGAACGAGGAGCCATTAAGTTGTACCTTGTAGTTTTTATCCTCTTAAATGTTTCCAAACTAGAAAATTCTATGAAGACATTATATCTTAAAAGACAATTATATTCTTTAAAAATGAAATATGGTGATTTGGTTGTAGATTGTTTGAATGTTTTTAATTTTATTTTAGTTAATCTTCTTTCAATAGATGTTAAGTTAGAAGAAGAAGATAAAATAATCTCACTATTTTTTTCTTTACTTGAATCCTTAAAAAAATATTGTTGGCATTAACTTGGTGGTGGTGTAGAGATAAAACTGTATAATCTCATTCCTTCTTTGCTTGTAGAGAAAATGAGAAGAAAATCCATCAACGATGGTTTGAAGGATGCCCTACATGTTCAAGGATGGCCCAATGAAAAAGGAAGGTCTAATGAGGATAAGAAGAAGGAAAAATCCAAATCAAAAGGGTGGTCTAAACCCAAAAGGAAGAGTAAAGTGTTGGAACTATAGGAAGAGAGGGAATATGAAGAAGGAATGTAAAAACAAGAAGAAATATTTGGATTCCTCCATAGATAAACTTCTAATGATAGTGATATTGATGCTTTATATATTTTTTCTAACACTATTAGTGAGTATGCTTATATTATTGATTAAGGTTGCTCCTACCATACGACTCCTCGCAAGGAATAGTTTTTTTACTTACACAACTTATGACGAAGAAGAAGTTTTCCTTAGAGATAATAGTACTAAGAAGATTTTTGGTAAGGGAAAGGTATAGTTTTATTTTAGAGATGTAAGGGTTAAAACCCTTGATAAGGTTTTGCATAATTTAGGATTTGCAAGAATTTTATTTTTTGTCTCCAAGTTGAATTATTCTAACTTGTGTATTTGACATTCTATAAGGAGTTGTAGGTTGGTTAGAAGGAACTTGATAGTAGCTAAGGATTTAGGATTTGTAAGATACTTAATTTTTGTATCCAAGTTGAAATATTATAGTGTGCATTTGACATTTTGTAAGTCTAGTTGTAGGTTGGTGAGAAGGAACTTGGCAGTAGCTAAGTATCTTGGATTATAACTTCTTTAGGTTAAATTCCTCCACATTTTGTAACTATTTCAATGTGACTAGAAAATATAAAAATGCATATATATTGTGGCACCAATATTTGGGTCACATAATTTGGCATGTGTACCCAAATGGTATACAAGAAGGTGGCCAATACACCAAAAATATAGAATTTATGCGATCATATTATTGAGAAACCACTTGAAACGTGCTCATGTTATGGCTTGGTAATACCAAGCCATAACACAAATGTATTTTGTGGCTTGCATAACACACTCATGTTATTCAAACATAATGTGTTCATGTTATGTTCATATAACACCTCACGTTATGTTTGCATAATGTGAGCACATTATAAAAAAGTTAAAATAAAAAATAAAATAACATGAGCCCATATTTCATACCTATGAATTCGACTCATAACTAGCCCTATCCACCTTTTTTTGTCCAAAATGTGACTGTTCTTTTTATATTTAACAAGGATCTTCAATGTTATGTTGTAGAAGAGGTAAGTGTTAAATTTTAGTGTTAAATGAATAGATGCATGAAGAAAAAATTTCAATACTTGAGTCTCCAACACTTTCAACAAACCCTAAAACAAAGTACTAACCATGAAACTCAGCTCAGCTCTGTTGTGACGTTTCCTGCTCTAGTTGTTTTTTTGAATTTCCAGCCACTGTTGTGATTTGACTTCTTCATGGGTCAGTCGAGAGGGGGGCCCAAGAGGCTCCCCATTCTAAGGATGTTGTCCTCTTTCCTGGCATTGTGCCTACAGTGGCAGCAGCTAGTCTAGTTGTTCCCAACATGACTTCCCCTCCTCGTACTTCAGTCCTTTCCCCTGTGGAAAATACGGAGGGAATCTCTGGGAAGTCGCCCATTTCTTTGTCTTTTGAGCTAAACTCATTCTTTTCAGAGGAAGCAATGGCTTCCTACATGGACAAATTGGTGGGGTCTGAATCACCAGCTTTGAGTAAAAGGTTTTTGGAATCTGCTTCATGCTCAGTGACTGGCTGGGAAGTAGATGTCCCTGAGGTTCTGACATACTAGTTCAATATTTTGATATAGTCCTGTCTTTGGAGGACATGAACTCCTTATCTCAAATTGGAGCAAAAAACCTGAGTGACTCATTGGCTCTTCTTGGCTTCCCTCAAGGGTCTAGTGACAAGGAGGATGAAGAGGGATGGTCCCAAGCTTCTACAAGAGCCAAAAAGAAAAATAAACTGGATGTAGGAGGGGGTAATAAGGTGGGAAGACCTTCCCAAAAGGACTCTAGAACTAAAGATACTGTGAGGGATGTGGAAGCTAGAAAATAGAGAACCTTGGACTTGATCATAGGATCAAAGCCCAAGAAGAAGTAGCATAAAATGTTGCCTTGGGGTGGAGGTGGGGTTGATTTTTATGTTATCAATGAAGTACCTCTACTAGAATATAAGGGGCCTCAATAGCCTGTATAAACAGTTTTTGGTGAAATCTTATATTCTTGACAATAAAGTGGATGTTCTCCTTTTACAGGAAATAAAGATGAGGAAAGAGACTTTTGATAAAGCTATTTTGAGTATCTTTCCAGGAGCTAATTACTTTGTTAGTGAGGTAGAAGGAGCTTCAGGTGGTATTGCTACCCTTTGGAATCCTTCTAAACTGAAAGGCACTCTATGTTCAGCTTGTAAGAACAACCTTTCGATTATCCTTGAAGACATTGCTTCTCAGAAGAAATGGAATCTTATAAAAATTTATGCTCCAAATTTGAGTAGGGACAAAGTTTAGATTTGGGAACAACTAAGTGATGCTATTTTTGTTAGGAAAGATGACCACTGTATGCTTGGAGGGGACTTCAATTCTCCTCTCCTTTAGAAAAGTCAGGAGGGTTGGATGATTATTCTGACAGTATAATGGAGTTGGTTGAGTTCTTCAATTTGGAAGGTCTTATTTATATCCCCCTCCAAGGAACTAAGTATACTTGGTCTAATAGAAGGAATGGAAACCATCTAATCCAAGTCAAACTAGATCGATTTTTTATCTTTGCTAATTGGAATATTTCTCAATTCCTTTCTCTTTTTCTCTCCCTAGGTTCGACTCTAATCATAATTCCTTGGTTCTTCAAAGAAATTTGGATCATAATAGGGGACCTTTCCTTTTCATATTTGAAGCTATGTGGAGTCCCCACCCAGATTTTGTTGCTCTAGTTAAAACTTGGTGAGAGGAACCTATAATAGGCACTCCTATGTATTTCCTAGTAGAAAAGCTATGCAAAATAAAGCAAAATGTGAAAGGGTGGAATAAGGTGACTTTTGGAAACATCTTTGAAATAAAGAACAACCTTGGAAAAAGTATAAAAGAGGTTCAGGATATCATGGAGGCTAGCCAAGTGGATGAAGAGATATGTGCTAAGGAAAGAGACCTCAGATCCTAATGGTATAAGATAAACAAAAAGGAGGAAATCTACTGGAAACAAAAGTCAAGGTTCCAATGGCTAACGGAAGGGGATAGGAACACTAAATTATTTCACCAATCCACTCTAAAACACAGAAGTAGAAACATAATCAGATTGCTTGTGAAAGAGGATGGCTCTATTGTGACCAACAAAAAAGATATTGCTTGGGAAGCGGTTAAGTTCTTCTCTACCTATCATATGGCTCATGGCAAAGCTCTTCAAGTAAATGTTGAATTTCTTGAAGTGATCCCTAATGTAATTTCTAATATAGAATTAAAGATGATGACCAATGTTGTATCTAG
>VDFB02193867.1:236847859-237015811 GCA_007258455.2 Sequoia sempervirens | reverse complement strand
TGGGAGAACCTAGAAGGACTGCTAAAATTTTAGGTAGTGTATGACAGATTTGTATGTGTAGTTGAAAAACTTGTGAAACTAATGAGTAATCGCAGGTCAGTGAGGCCTGGGAGTTAATCATTTAAAAACTTAAGAAATCAGAAGAAAGGCTCAGCTAGTGCTGCATATACTGTTTCTGCCTAAAAACACCTGATTTTTTGCATTGTTCTTTTTGAGCACTCAAGCATGTGTCATGAAGGTTTGTGTGGTCTTGAAGGCCTTAATTAGGGCTTGGCAGCTGGGGCTTCAACCCTTGACCCCACTATGTATTGCATTAGGTTATTGGCTAGGGGCTCTATCCCTCAACCCTGCTGGGGGTTGCTACGCCTAGACCAATGCTCTGGTTAAAAAGCGAAAAAAATAAAAATAAAAAATGTTTCAGGCCCCATGTTTTCCACATATGGGATTTGTAACATATTAATATAGATTTGTAATTTACAATCATATGACACTGATGTGAATTGAACTTGTTTTTAACTATAAATGGAGGGAATAATACTTATGACCTTTGTAAATTCAGTTTTATGCATGTTTTATATGATTATTTTACAAATTTATGTGCTTTTAATGTTTGGAAATTTTGCCAAGTTTGAGTTCTTGAATTTTTTGGGTCTGCGAAGTTATTGCCAAATTTGAGCTTTTTGACTATACTGTCACTACTACTGTATACTATCTGCTGTCTACATTTGGAAAAGAAATGCAACAGATAGCATTTGTTACCTTTCCTTTTACAATGCATAGGGCATGAATTTACAAGAGATCAGAATCAATCTGCTCTACTACATAAGCTGATAACAGCACAAGACTGGAAACACTTACTGGGTTGCTGTTTGACGGATCATCCATATCTGGAAGCTGACAGTTTTACATTTCCTGTGAGAAAAAGTAAAGTTTGTTTTATCATTTATAGTCCCGTTCTTTAGTTTGTCATTGTGGTACTAATTATAATACCATATTACTGGGACATGCTTGGGGAATGTCAATGTCTTGGCATCCTCTCATCCGTGGAAAAGTTTTGTGAACATCTCTCAGATATTCTTATACAGAAAACAGTGTCCCTAGATTTGTGTCCCATGCACTTGGGATAATTAGGGATGTTACGAAATTGTTCCTGTCTCATAGACACTGTAGACAAGGGGGATGCATTTGAGATCCCCAGTTAGGCATCCCTTGTAACATTGATTGATGCAGTTTCTTTTTCCATTGTGTTTCTTGTATTCTCTGCAATTCTGCAATAATTGTTGAAGCTATGAAGCATTTTTCTCATGGGGTAATGTTTGCCATTGCCAGCTATGTACTGCTCAACATGCTCCACTTGTGGTTTGACCTTGCTTGTGCACATGCATAGCAAAGAGAAAACAAGAGTGCTTCTGTCTGTAGTTAGCACGAGGGCATGCATACATATGTGAGTTGTCCTTTATTGCACTAGGTGAAAATGGAGAATGATCATGATCAAACCTTGAACAGGAGTCCTTGATATCACCATCTGACTTTCATTAACTGAAACCCAAGAAGAACAGAGTTTCAAAGATTTCATCTGTATTAATTGCAGTATATGCATTCTATGACAAGATAGAATAGGAAACAGAAACAGTAAATAACAGTAACAAACAATGATAGCAAGATGTGGGCTTGATACCATGGCTATAAGAAATGGTTTGTACAAAATACTAATCATTTATGGAGAATTCTTCAGGATCAAGTATAATCAGATTTTAGAGACTATTATTTTATTCACATTTTTTCTCAGAAAAAAAAATCCTTGTGGATCATTTTACTAAGTTTTCTTCTTACATATTTCAGAATGATCTTCAATGCTGGTGCTGAGTGCCAATTTAACATCAAAAGCTAGAGTGAAGATACATCCTTGCAGCAAAGTTTGTTAGTCTGCCTCATAGATAACTACTAAAGTTGTTTTTCTTTTTTTTTCTATGTTGCCAGTTCTGTTACTGGTCCTGGTTTGGGTTCATGGATCCGGCTAAATTCTTTTTTGGGGTTGGGTTCGTTCGTACAAAAAACATGTAAAAATCATTATATATATATATATATATATATATATATATATATATATATATATATATATAAGCAGAATTAAGATTAGAATATCTGATCACATAACATCATATAAAGACTTTATAAAAAAACAAACTACGATAAACTTGAATGTCATTTAAAACATGCATGATAAATATTCATCGTTCAAACTTCAAGTTCAATATTAAAATAATAATATCATGTTCAACACTTTTAGTTTTAATCATCAAATGAATTTTCTAAATCATCAACATCATCATCATCATTGACATTAGATGAACCACAAGCAGCGCCAATGGCACTGCCAGTGCCTCTTGCACTAAAAGTGTGCTAGCTTTCCGAATCCTCATATGCAATATGCTGGGAAGTGGAAGCATCCAAATCCGTATGCTCTAGCTCTATATTCCACAACTTTGTGTCCCCTTCCTTGTAGACACGACGTTTATGCGAAAGGAGACACATGTTGGAATGCACGTATACTAAGTTCTGTGCTCCAATTCCTCTCAGATGTAGATGAACTAGCAACCTATGAAGACAAAGTATACAATTAAAGTTAAACATTATGTTTATTAAAACTTTAAGGACAAAAAGATAAAAAATTATTAAACTTGTGATAAAACTTTGATTGCGAGGGATTGTAGGTGTTGGAAGAATTGGCCATGGAAGTACCACCAACTATGAACATCCATCTTAAACCTATCACGAAGAGCCTCAACACTTTGACCATTTGAGTGCACAAAATTAATGAACTCATTCGTGACTACATCTCGCAATTCCGTTTCAGAGAAGAGTCTACGAAATGCTGCCTTGTACCTTTCAGCCACTTCAAAATCTCTATATGGGGGAAGCCTTCCTGGCACATAAAGAATCTCAACACTGTAGTATTTTGGAGTCAATATGAAGGCAAGAAGATGTAATGGAGTGGTCATTTTGTTCAATCTTTCTTCAACAATTGCATGCACTTGTTTGAAGAAAGTCTCTTTAGGGTCTCGCTCTTTTGCATTTATGATGCTCTTCATCTTCTCGATCATTGAGTCGATGCCATCATATATTTCTCCAATGCAAGGCTTTTCCATGTCAGTATAACAAATCATGCTCAAAATGGGCTCAGTGAGGCTAAGGAGATACTCCACATGATCCCACCTTGAGTCATCTAATATCATTTGCTTAATTTTTGCTGCCCTACCAGAGTTGCTTTGCCGCCATATTGACCAATTTTGGCTAATCACCATGCTTGAAAGTGCCTCTCTAACTTTCACAAGTCGTCTCAAAATGATTGTATTAGAGGCAAAATGGGTCTTTGCAACCAATTAAAAATACAAAATAAAATAATTAAAATTTAAAAACAAACTTTAAAGGAGAATTAAAATACACAATCAAATTATGAAAATGTAAAATTTTATGCTACTTCACTGACCTTTAATAGCTCCAATTTTAAAAATGATCTGAAAATGCCTTGAGACATGTGGTGGTTGGTGATGAACATTTGGATGTCCTCAACCTTTGCATACGACTCTTTGATCCAATCAATTTTATTCCCAATCTTTTGTAGCATAAGATTGAGAGAGTGGACCGCACAAGGTGTCCAAAAGATATGTGAAATATCGTTCCTGAACCAACAAACTGACAACTCTACAATTCTTTGCGTTGTCCTTTACTACTTGAATAGTGTTACGGGGACCCACTTCCTCAATGGCTGTGATGAGAATATCAGCAATAAATTGACCATCTTTCACCTGCCCCTCACAATCAACAACTTTCAAAAACATTGTCCCTTTAGGGGACACTGCTATGACATTGATCAAGGGCCGATTTTTTGGATCTTTCCACCCATCTGAAACAATGGATACACCTATCTCAACCCATGAATCCCTTATGGGCTGCAATGCATCTTCAACGTTCTTGACCTCTTTTTCCAATAAGGTGCCACGCACCTTCTCATAATCTGGGCCCTTGTACCCTTTTGGAGCTTCATTAAATGTTTTCAACATCTCTTTCCAATATAGAGAGCAAACAACATTAAAAGACAATCCATTCGCATAAATACATCTTGCTACATGTTGGTTGGCAATGTCTCGACTCTCATTTTGAAATACACTTTCCAAAGGTCCCTTTGGTTTTTTGCTTGTAATGAGTTGTTCACAATGAGGATGAGGAGTGGCAAAAAATGGATGGTTTTCTACCACAAGATTGGGACTAGATGCGGGCTGTATTCTCTTTGATCTTTTTTTTATTAAGAGGTGACTTGATTTATGGCCTGCCCGTTCATCTGCTTGTTCTTGCTACATAATATATCCTATTACTGTCTTTGATGGCACAACTACACCATTCTTTCCAGGGCAAGGTTTGATGCCTTGTCCAGGTATTCCACATAAATGAGCTCTCACTCGACCATATGAACTAGAATATCTAACATCACACCCATTGCAAATCCAAACATAACCCCCACCACCTGGAACTTGTATCATTTGAACATATTTCCATAGAGGAGAATTCAGATCTGTTTTGAATTTATATTGAGCCATGGAGCAGAACTAGTTGCCATTGTGATTCCTATGGCAAGAAATTTTGGAAACAACACATTCAAAACAAAAACAAAAAATTGGACACAAAAAACAAATATACAAAACTTAGCTCTTTTGAATCTTTAAAACATTCCTAGAAAAAAGGCAGAAAACATAGATAAACAAAGCAAAAAATTTACTTCTTGTTTGTAAAACAAAAATGGAGTTAAAAAAATAAAGAAACTTACCTCTTTGCAAAAAATTCCTTCTATGATCTTCTTGGTAGCCAATAAACACTTGTAAATGCATAGGAATGACAAAGCAATCAATGTAGAACCTTCAAAGATCAATCTTCAACTCTCTTTGTTGATCCAACAAGCAAAAAAAATGTGCAGCCTCTTGGAATGATATTTGCTGTTTGCAAAAGAAATGAACAAATGGACTTGTTTTGGTGTTTAATGTGTTTTGCAAGTCAATACTAGGATTCATTTGGGTGCCCAATCAAATCAATTGACTTAAGTGATTAAAAAAAGTGTCATACTTGGACGCTGCAGGGAGGGGTTCCTTGCGGGTTTGCCTGGATCCACGCAGGTTTTCCCCAGGCGAACCAGGTGGCCTTTTGCAGCCCCCGGCCTGGACCCACAGGCGAACTGGAACAGTACCCGGATCCCATTTGAACTGGACGAGGATCCGGCCGGTCACCTACAGGATCCGGTAACACAGTTTTTTTTTGGTTGGTTTTAGTGGATGAATGGGGCACATATATGATTCGTGTTGAGGGGACAAGGAACATACCCAAAAAAGCTATTTGTTCATCTGTAGAATAGCTACTGACCAGAGTGTACTTTTTGTTGGTTAGTTTTAATCTTTTAGTGGACAAATGGAGCACATATATGACTCCTAGTGAGTGAACAAGGATCATACCCCAAACATTTATTCGTCCATTAGTAAAGCAGCTACTGACCAGAGTACCTGAGGTCCTGAATTGTATCCTACACTGTTTACTTTATTGTGCACCCTGCACCAACTATCTAATCCTTATCGTCCCTTCTTCATTGTCAAGTCCAGAGTTGATTCTGTTCATCTCCTTGAATCTCCTGTCCAGTCCATTCCTGCTAAGTTTCTGACCTTTGCTGTCTCCACTCAAATCACTTTATGTTTTCCTTGAAATAGAACAGCATCTGACAAACTTCTGCCTACTTTTGACAATTGTTTTGAAGAGTAGGTTGTCATATTAGTTTTCAAGCAGCACTGTTAAACTAGGTTGCAAGTGCTAAGTTAACTTTACTACAAATGGAGGTGGGATTAGGATATTACCTCATGAATTGGCATCAATGAATCATATAATGTGTTCTGACATGTGGGAACATTCCTCTACTGTATTGGTTATTCGAAAATGGTTATAACTCATAAGTCATAACATGAATTTTTTTTTTAACAATACCTTTGTAGAGTTTTAAAGGAACTAAACACGATGTTGTTAGGTGCAAATTAGTTGGAAGGAAAAACAATTGTTTCGTTGTAGGATGAGAATGAATCAAATGTTTTGGTCCATTTTATTAATTTTCTGGTGGAAACTTAGTTTGATTTCTCTCCTATCTTGAACAGAACAAAGCTAACTTTTGTGTGCTTTTGATATCTGTTTCAGCAAGTGGTAAGGCTTCAGAATTTGGTGGTTTGACTGGAGGCTACATGTTTGAAAGTTCAACTGGATTAGCACGAGTGTAGGTTGCGTTAATACCTTTTGCTTTTCTTACAATATCTGGAAATATAATCCTTTCTTGGCTCAACTTATGTGTTAAGGAACTCTAATTGTTTTGCAAATATGGAAATAAAAATAAAAATAAAATTAAAAAGTCAAAGGGTTAAAAATAAGAGTGATATGCACTAAATTGCTAGTCTTATTTTTGTTCGGTGAACCCAACTGGCAAGAGTAAAGTTATGACATTGTTTTAAGGATTTTCAAGATTATTGTGTAAGATGGATGTGTGATGACAAGTTGTGATTGTTGTTTTTCTATCTATAGGTTATTGAGCAAGCCTACCTGTCCTGTTCTTGAGGAACTTGGAAAGAGTTTATCATTTGAGATAGCAGTTGGATTAAATGGCCGAGTTTGGGTAATAGACTTTTTCAAATTTTTTATATTTTGAGATGAATAATTTGAGATCATTCAAGAGCTTATGTTTTTTTTTTTTGACGAGTTAAGGTGAATGCTCCATCTCCTTCTACGGTCATTCTTGTTTCAAATGCCATCATGAATGCGGAGTACTTGAGCGGGGTTCAACAAAAAATTATGGTGCAGAGACTCTTGCAGAGAGTTCAATAGTGGGGATCTTTACTAGTATGTTTATCTGGGCATTGTTTATATTGGGGTCAATACTGAGTAATTGATTGTCAATGACTGTAGAAAGTTATTTTTTGTTGTTGCGAGTCTATTCGATTATGAATACTCTCACAGCTTTTTTTGAAGATGCTGCCAAAATGTTAATCAATTCTTCATGAACTTAGCAGTTAAAGCTTCAAAATTTTTGCCAACAATACTGCAGAAGTCAATCTAAATAGAACAATAGGGTGACTGTTTAGGATTTTGTTTTAACTTCTATCAGAAACACTAAATTCGGAGGATGTTTGGTGAATATTGTGACATAAAAACCATCTATGCTTAACTTTCTGGCCAAGAGAGATATAAGATCAATTAGGCACCAGAGAAAAATCCACCATCGTTAGGCACCTCACTGCAAATTATTCAAGGTCATCATGTATATTATCAGAAAAATTCTCATTTGACCAAACTTTTAAGCATTGATTGTAACCAATGGAAATCGTTGAATTGATTAAATAATGTCACCTTGCCATCCATCAAGAACAATTTAGTGTTTAATAATGGGATTTTACATCTAAATGATTTGCATCACATAATGTGGTTAACATGAAATGACTTTGGTAACCAGTTTATTCATAAACTTTAGAGCGAAGTCTTGGTTCCATACCATGCTGTAATGACCATGGCTTTTTAAGAGCAGAACATATATGAGGTTTAATTGTTTTTTGAATGCAATAACAAATTATAGATCCCAAAGAAGAAAAATATGTATGCAAAGGTGGATGAGAATTCAGTTTGAGCTTCACTTGCAAATGAAGCAGGTTCCACACAGTAGATACTGCATTAAGGGGGTGTCTGCAGAGAAAACTGTTGATATCATATATGGAAAGAAGAGATTAGAATTTTCCTTTTAGAGGGCATGCTTGTTTTACAATTGACTGAGTTATGTATATAGAGTGCCTGTCTTGCATGTAGTTTTACCCTCGCGGGTGCCCTTTTCCCTCTGCCTGCATGTATGTGTTCGATTATTTACACATAGGTGCATGAACCCTCTGATCTGTTTTAGATGTTTTTTCATCCCATCCAAGCTTGAGATATAATTCAAAGGTTTTTTGTTTCATTTCTGGAATTATATAAAGTATCATATTAACATCAAAGGATTAGTCGAGCATTTCAAATTTATTGGTAATTGATGTTTCAATTTTATATTTTGTTGTTTGTTATTCTTATTTTTTTCTTAATGTATAATGTTCCTCAGATTGTGTATGATCAAATACATAAAAGACTTAAAAAATTATTTAAACACAAAAACAATCAATATAATTATGCAGTGGTATCAACTGAGTGTCATGTCATGACTGCAAAAAAAAAAACCTAAAGCACAGCTGACATATTTATAATAAATAAATAAAATAGCTACATTGAGGGACGTACTACAGTGGCAACAAGGGATGGAGCATCATGTCATAATTGTGTACATAAAAACTACTTAGAGACTATTTAGAGATGATATTTATCTAGACAAAAAACTAAATTATGTCTGTATATATGTGATAAATAAAATAATTTGAAAGTAAAATAATTTTTATTTATTTAAGGTAAGCTGTTACCATAGGGGGTTAACACCCTAGAAAATGAAGTTTAAGATCTGCCTAATGATTATGGGTCCTTCTCATATGTATATGAACCCTTTTTGGCTCCTTGTCGTTGAGTAAATTACCTGTTATGTCTTATCAGCCTTTCGTCATCTTCGAGCCCATGTCATTAAGTATGATTAAGGCTTGACTTTATAGCTGCTAGCTCGATGTGACATATCATGTCTTATCACTTGTTAGCCACTTGTGCCTCACTTTAGTGTGAGTACCCTTAATACCTGTATTTACTTTGATGACTACTTGTGGCGTTAGTTTGCTTCATTCTCGGCATTGATTTCTACCTCTACAATTCCTTTTCATCATGCAGCTCAATTCCAAACTCTTGTATCGGCAGCCAAGCTGTATGTGTGAGCACCTCTATGTTAGTCTCATGATTATATGCGGTACTTCCATAGCCCGTTTTGTGTTTAGGACTCATTTTGTAATACCCATTAGTATTCTCCATGCCTTATTCTTAAGTCTGCGCCTTGCCATTAATGGAGAAAGACTACTGTTTGTTGAGAATGGAAGGACCAATTTTTTCTTTCTAGCAGGAAGAGCTAGTTGGCTTTCTTTAGAGACATCACATATCAACGATTAAAGGGAATATTGTAGGATGATAAATTTTTAACTCTCAAGGCCATGAAATTAGTTTTGGGTAAGGGCTTTCTTGGTTCAAATGAAGGATATTGAGTAAATATTGATATCAACTCTCGGTTTGTCGCTTCATTATTTGACTTACAGGTTTCCAAGGAGATAGTTATAGCCTTGGCAAAAGGGAACTCTTTAACCCTAACCTTCTCAGTGTTTTAAAGGAAGTGGTGGCGATAACTCGCTTAGGAAAGGGTATTCCACGACCCAAAGATCTCGATCGTCATATAGACCCAAATGTTGAGCTCCATCCTTTTCAACTAGACATGTTAGATGAAGAATATTGGTTTCATCGCTTTCAAGCTAAGATTGGGTATGGTTTTTTGAAGAGGCTCCATCACCTTGTTCTTGTGGCAAATTTATGTTAGGTGACAGATTTTATTGCATTTGAAGATGATTAGGGTTTGGGGACTCTGTCCACAAAGTTTTGGCACACTTGTGGATTGAGGATCTAGAAAGGCATCTTCCTCTGAGACATTTTGGATGGCAAAGATAAGTGTTTCCCTCCTTTTGAGGATATTTTTGAAAGTGAAGTTGCTAGTTTAGGGTTAAAACTATAGTCTAAAAAGAGATTACAAGTGTAATATTCATAAAGTGTAATGTAAAAAGTTTTGAGTCTAGGGTTTCAAGATCATAAAATGAAGACAAAATATGTGATGACTTTTAAGAATATATATTAAAATCAGGGTTTTATCCACATTTTGGTTTGAACATTTATTAGTGGTTAAAGATATTGACGTTTTCATTATTGAACTGTATGTGTTGTCGTTGCTTAATATAATCTTCTTGGTTCTATATGATTCATGTGCTTCCGGTTTCCATTTCGCTTATGAATATATGAATATGTGCATATTTGTGTTGCTATTTCGGTAATGAATTTTGAAATGCTCTCATTTTGTAATCTTTACAAAGCATTCAATGTGAACCCTTGATTTTGGTTGAGGTAAAAAACCTTTGTTGAGATCCACGATTTTCCAGAAAAAGTTTTGATATGAATAGAGAATATGTCTCATTAAGCCTATTCTAACCTTAAAAACTTCCCTCTTCTTCTAGTTTTTAACTTCTGTGTGTTATTGAAATCTTGGAGTTCACTTTGATATCCTTCATAGTTTACAATAATAATATGTTTTAGTCATTATCGTTTAGAATGCTCTTTTAGACTTATTTTCCTATGTTTCGTCTCATAAATTATTATTGGTGTAAAAAAGTTCCTGTTTCTATGCTCCTCTGGATCATGTGTAGTAACTTACCCTAAGATAAGTTGGTTTATCTTGGCCAGATAGAGCCTTGAATTATTGTTGGCTTCTCCCTAACATATTAATGACAAACCCTACATAATTCCCTAAGTACAAAACTGGTAAGTTATGTTTCAGTCCCCTCATTAGAATTGAAGATGATTGATGTTTTCAATACTTTCTAAAACTCTTGATAGTTTTGAAATTTGAGATTTCATGGTAAAGGAGTGTTTCATGTGCGTTGACACTCAAAATAAATTTGCTCATTTAGTTTTTTAGAGATTCCCTCCCCCCTTGTTATAACAGTGAGCATGTAAACAATTAGTTTTTAATACCTTGTATATAATCTTAGGTTAAGGGAAAGAGACTGGGACACCCTTCTGCCCAGAACTAGTCCTTATGTATTCAGATAGCTATCGTTCATGCCTTCAATAGTGTTATGATTCCTTGGTGCATCAATTAAGAGAAGGGAAAGAGGATCCTAGGGTTATGATTAAGTCAGAAGAAAAGCCTTTAATGAATCTTTTAAATAGGTACAGTGTAGATTTAGAAAGCAATTTGAAATGTGTGTTCTTAACTAAGCCTAAGATTGTTGGTTCTGAATTTTTGGGTTTACTGAAAAGGAATGATGTTTTTTCAATAGGATTCAGGGGTCCCACTCCACCATTGGATTGCATCTTCTTATGGCAGATAATGATTTGATACGAAGATTTTCAAAGAATATGTTAATCTCAGGGAGATCAATTTTAACGAGCCTCACTTTGTTTTATTGAAAATGGGGGTTTAAATACCTAATGGAATTGGCCCGTGGTTGGTCCATAATTTCAAGGATGTCAAACAAGACCTTGAGGCCAAACATCCCAAAGGCTAGACTTAGGTATTAGGGCAATTACCTTGATAAAGTTATCGTGCATCTTGCAGTGTTAGTTTTCTGATAGGACATGGGTAAGATAATCAGGAAATAAGAGTTAGGTAGTGAGTGATATCCCCACCACAAGGGTGGAAGGAATACCACTACGGTTGCATATTTCAACATCCAATTTTTTAGCAAGGATGTGTAGCTAAGGTAGCATTAGCTCATAGTTGGGCCACCTGGATTTTGAAAAGGATGATTGTAGGGATGTGAGTTAGGTCAACTTGGCCATGATGGATACAAAGACAAGGATAGATTAGGATAGATGGTTCAGTATCCAATATTGTGCTTCCTCCTTAGTCAAAGCCATTGCACCTGAAGTCTTCCATTGGCATTTATGTTGCCATTCAATCTTCTTCATATGATTTGTTTTCTAGAGCCATATTGGTATAAACAATCATATTTGAAGAAACTATTGCTTCCAACCCTTGCTATATGTCTATTTGACATCCAAAGAGTGAAGATTCTAGTTGATCAATGCCATGATTAGCTAGAAAGTCTACAAACTTATTTTCTTCGTGATAAATGTGCTTTATTGAGTATGCTTGCACCTCTTCCGATAATTCCTTTATTCGAGATACCTGGATTGTAAATGCCAATCACCGATTTTTCCATTTGTAATTGCGGTTATGCATACCGTGGAATCGCATTCCACTTCAATATTTTTCAAAACCTTTCTCTTTACAAAGTAGTAATCCACCTAGAATTCCTTCAATCTCTGCCACATTATTTGTAGATGTTGGCAGCTTTATTGATAGAGCTACCAATAAATGGCCTTTCTCATTGTGTATTGAACATCCAACACCTGATTTCCCTAGGTTTCCCTAGGAGGCTCCATTTGTATTTAGCTTCAATCTACCCCTTTTTTTTGGGGGGGGGGGGTTCTACTTTGCCTTTGATCTTTTTGCTTTAGAGTCTAGGGAAAATTGGAAAAAGGGGGGAACCTTCAATGATTGCCATATTTTCATGAGACCATCATCCTAGCCTATAAACTTTGTTTTTCTTTGCATCTTTACATGGGAGTTCATCCATTCAGTTATGTTTCTTTCAATGATAGGTGTTAGCTCACTTATTGCCTTTGATTTGTCTTGGAATATCCTAATTTGTTTAAAAGCCAATCCCAACCTTGTTCCAAATAGGGACAATTTAAAAGTAGGTGATATGCACTTTCTTCACTTTTGTTACACATAACACACCAATTAGGACCTTGGATCCCTATTGTTTTTAGGTGATCTCTAGTGAGGATTTTGCCATGTTGGGCAGTCCATGTGAAATCACCTGCTTTGGGTAGTACCCACTTTCCCTAACAGTTTTTGAGGCCAAATTCCTTCACCATGCTTTATTTGGATTTGATATCCCATCTTGATTGTGTAATTTCCAGACTTTGCTCCACACCAAATTATTTTGTCTGCTTGATTATTTAAGTAGAATTGTCTTTCTTGCAAGATTTCTGTTAACCCCTTCTTAACTATTTCTTCCTTGGGAAGAGCTTCAATGTTCATCCAACCACACTTCCTTTTTCATCCATCTTCACATAGTTTCAAGCATAGTTTCCATATCTACTACAAATGTTTGGGATGTGGGAAGCCGGCTCGGGGTATTCTATTAATGGCTTGTGACCCCCCCATGAATCTTTCCAGAAATCTGCCTTTCTTCCATCATTAAGTTGCCATGTTAAGTGGTCTGTAATTATATGTTTGCAATTCAACATTAAATTCCAAACATGAGATCCATTCCGAGCATTAGCAATTATGAGTATTCGTTCAAGATTCACGACAATCTAGGTATTTTTGTTGCATTATTTTACACCATAATAATGTAGGGCATTGGTACATCTTCCAGATTAGTTTGGCCCCTAATGCCAAATTTTGTGCCCCCAATGATAAATGATAAATTATAGCTTTTTAAAAAATATAATCAAAAGTTATATATTATTATTTAAAAATCAAAAGTAAAACTTTTTTTTTTTTCAAATTAAAGTTAAAAATTTGTCTAAAGTAAAGTAGAATAATTTTAAGTAAATAAAAATAGTTCTAATATAGTTGCATATCTATTTATTTGTATGTGTCTTTTGATGGTAGACATCTTTTAAAAGTTGTTAAGAGATATTAGTCTATATTTGGATATCTCTGAAATAGATTATTTATGATATCTATTTAAAAGATGTTTAGAGATGTTAGTCTATTATTTCTCATCTCCATAATTATTGATAGCCATCTAACTATCCATGATTGCACCCTTATAGGCTTGAATCAAAGGGACCCATGAAGAAGCTTTACTCTCACCAACGAAGAGCGAAATTCCCAAATATTTGTTTAGGAAGTCCCCTATTTTAAAGCCCAAAATTTTTGAAATGTGTTTTTGGCAACCTCCTACATGAATATAATATATTTCAGGCTTCACCTTGGTTATAATTTGACCTAATTTTTGAAATGTGTTTTTGGTAACCTTCTCCTACATGAATATAAAATATTCAGACTTCACCTTGCTCACAGACACAACCTCTCCAAGCTTGGCCTTACCAAACAAAATCATGTCATTTGTGAAATGCTGGTGGGTTGCATTATCCCAATTCTCCGTGATCCTGATTTATTTCCATTTTCCCAAATCTTTCTCCTTTTTAACCACGACTCAATGCTTCCGCTATAATGATAAAAAGAAAGGGGGAAAATGGATCCCTGTTTTAATTTCCTTGAGGAATTAAAATATCCCACCTGGATGCTATTTATAAGAATGGAAAAACAAGGGCTTGAGATACATTCAAACACCCAATTTAGCCACTCTCTACAAAATCCCACCTTCGCCTTCACCAAAAAATTGCAATCTACCCAATCATAGCCCTTACCGATATCTAATTTGATCTATATCCCAGTTTCTTTCCTTGAAGCCAGAGTGTGGATAGCTTCATGGGCGATAATTTATTCCATTTGTAATTGCTCTACTTGGTACAAAACCACTTTGTTCTTCTAAAATCAAAGTTGAGACAATTTCTTTGAGACAATTAGCTATTGTTTTGGAAATAATTTTATAGATTGTCTTGTAAAGTCATTTGGGCCTGGAATATGCAAAATAATCTTCTTGGAAATCCACACTATAAACTTATTGTTAAAGTCTTTGAGCATTGTCTTCCTTTGCCTCGATTCCTCCGTTGCTAACCACACTTGTGAATTATCTTCGATTTTTTTTTGAATTGTCAAAAAACTGTTTGGTCTTGGTGCCTTCTCAGGATACAACTGAAATGTTGCCACTCTAATTTTATCTTCTATGAATGGTGCTATAAATGCTGAATTCTACTCATTGGAAACGAATCTAGGTATGTTTTCTAGGACGGATTCCCTCTTTTGGCCTCAATGAGTTTTTGAAGAACTTATCGCTTTGGATCTTATTTTGTAGGAATCCTCAATCACACCATCGATACTATCTGACATCTTTTAGATTTATTGATCATCAATCTTTCCTTTACTGAGTTATGAAAGAATTTGGTGTTTGTCTCCTCTAATTCATGTCTCCTGTGATTTTTGGCGCTAGAAAATTTCTCTCCTTTCTCTGATCTACAGCAGTTTTGATAACAGATCTTTTTCTCTTTTGTAAGCTATTTGGTCCAATCCATTCTGAATAATCACTTTATTCAAGATTTCCGGTTCACTTTTCCATCTCTGACTTTGAAAAACTCTTTCCGATTCAGGGCCCTTTCAAAACCCTGCATACTTAATCAAAAACTTAAAAAAAAAAATTCTTGAAGTGCCCTTTGTTCCACCTTTTTAAACATTTCTTTTTTTTTGATAAATAAGGGGCCGAAGCCGAGAAGGTTGTATTAAAATTAAAAGTATAAGAGTTTACAAGACTAGAAGCCTCAACAGAAGATAAAACAAACAAAATCATGACTTAAACTTCTCCTGCTCTTAGTAACTCCACAAATGAGAATTCTTCAAGCCTCAATTTCATTTGAAGTGTGACCAAGCTAACTTGAACCTGCAAAATCAGCTAAGCAAGCATGGATCCTCATCCTCTGCCTCGCCATTGACCATTGAAGCCATCTTGTATCAGAGAAAGCATCATGATGCTGGGAATAATCAACTAACATTGTATACAGGGACCATGGACCATTTGAATCCGCAAGATGGCAGCAGGGAAGGCATTTGTAAAGCAGCTAGTGTGAGTCAAGTAGATCATAGAACTGACTGAATTTTTGCAACAACCTTCCAGCACCAGCTGACTATTTCTCTGGCAACCTTCCAACACTCTCTGACTATCTTTCTGCGACAACCTTCCAGCACACTTTGACTGTCTTTCCGTGGCATCCTCACAACACTCCCTGACTGCAAACTACATGTAAAGCAAGTAGAATATTCTACAGAAGATTACTATAAAACAAGTATTAAAGATTAGTAAGATATTGATGCATCAATCCATCCAAAAGTGAAATACTTTTTGAAGAAATCTGGAACGTGGTCACCATTATAAAGCCAGATGAGGGCACCATGTGAGCAATACATTTTTCATTGAAATAATGCATACAAAGTGAAACCAATACTGCAATGTGGATCTCTTTGCAAATGGTGTTTGTAGAAGCCATTGTTTCCTTTGTTGCCTTCTTACTTGACTCTCCACTCTTAGAAGCAAGTAGAATATTAAACATTTCTTAATATGCTGTAGTTTTTGATAAAGATTGAAAATTTTTGTACCTTGATAGTGTGGGGCTTCCTTCCACCAATGTTGTATCCTATCATGTAAACTCGTATCCTTGAACCATATATGTCCAAATTTGTCTGGAGCTGTCGGGCAGTGGTCCTCCAGATCTAGTTGTTAGGGAAATGATCAGACCCAAAGTATGGGAGTATACAACTTTCATATATGCATTTTATTGGAGAACACAAAATCATCCAACTTGCCCATGATATTATTGTGGCCTTACCTTTTATTGGTCCAAGTGAAAAGCCTATTCTTTAGAATGTGATCCATTAAATTATTTATGAAATAGAAGCTCGTGAAATCTTTGTGTTTGTATTATATGCTTCATCCCTCATGCTAGATAAATTCTTTTTTGGGTCTCTCAAAATCTTAGTTAATTTAGTCCATGATTGTGCCTTTTGAACTTGCCCTAAGGGTCCATATATGTTAAAAAAAAAGAGTTTCGAATTGAGGTTGGAAACTCTCATAAGCTGCCAATCCACATTAATTTTTTCTAAACTAATTCTATCGAAGCCATTGATCATAATATACCAAATCCCCTTGAGGCACCTTCTACTGCTATAGATTCATCCTTCCATTTTCTCCTCTTATCTAAACTTTTCTCAGCCTCCCTCAATCCCCAATTAGTCACCGATAATATTAAAATTTTCCAAACTAATTCTATTGAAGCTATTGATCATGATATATCAAATCCCCTTGAGGCACCTTCTATTGCTACAGATTCATCCTCCCATTTTCTCCTCTTATTCAAACTTTTCTCAGCCTCCCCGATCCCCAATTAGTCTTTGGTAATAATATGCTATCTGCTTTCAAGGAGTCTTTGATTCTTTATCAAACACTTTTTGTTAGGGGCGTTATCTTCATTGCTCTTTGGGAAGAGTGTTACCCTTCCCAAATCTTAGATTCAGTTGTGTCAATTTCTTTGGACCGCTTTTCTCCCCATCTTTCATCCTTTGATCCTTGTCACTAGGTCATCACTTTTTGTGTTCCCTTTCATCTTCTTGTAGAATCTCCAATCTACTTTGACTTCTTGTTCTCTTCTCTGTAGAGATCAGAGAATCCAATCCAAGGTTCATTTCCTCAATTTTCTCAAGAGCCTTTGTAGCTTCCATTTTTGAGAGATGCCTCAGTTCCTTTTGATTTGTATCTTTTTTTGTTTATTCGGACCTTTGACATTGCAAATCTACATATCTATATCTCCCCTTCCTCTACTTGGTTGGTTATTTCGAATTCCTTTAGAGCTAGTTTGAAAACAGGGAGGTTCTTCCCATTGTATCTTCCCAATTCCAAATTGTTGGCCTAGTTGACAGGTGCCATTATTTCCACCATAATCTACAGGACTAAGTTATTTTCTATTTTGAAATTTGAAGCCATAATCCCTTCTTCTGAGGGAGACTCTCTCTATTCCAAAATTCCCCCCTTACCCTTCCCTAAATTGACTTTTTCCTTTGCAATCCCCCTCTTGGAATTGTGATCTCTAGTATGATGTAGTGCTTCTATTTCCACTTGTACCAGGTACCAAACCCAAATTTTCGAGACTTGAGAGGGGGAAGGATTGTTTAGATTCCTCATGATGCATATTCTCACAAAAATACCGACATTACTTTCTAGTAGTTCCTTATCTAGGGCAATGAAATACCACAAGGCCTCCCTGATTTATGTCAAGATTTTTGATCTCAATACTCCATAGGAAGGTTATAAAGTAGAAGCTACATTGAAGTAGAAGATATTTGGTGATTGGCTACATTGAAATTCGGATCCCACTCCTTTAGAAAAAATCCCTAATCCATCCAACATCCATGGACCTCTTTCCAAGATCTTGATTTTTTCCTTGATTTCTATATTCAATCAAAAAACATCCTTTTGGAAGGAATTTCACTCTAATCTCTCCTCACGAATTTTCTTTGCACTAATTGAGAATACACTCTGTTCCTGATCAAGAGTTTTATCACTTTAGCTATGGCGTTTGTCTCTCATCGAATTTTATATCCGCCCTTAGGGCATCATCGTAAATTAATACCTCTTGACATTCTCGATCAAGAAACCTTGGGGGATCATTATGCTTTTCCCTTGTGTTCAACTTCAATTTTTTGACCCATGTGAGAGTGTTTCCCTTCCTAACAACTCCCCTACCACCACCTCCTTTTATGTTTATGTGAGTAGAAGGTTTCTCTCATATCCTTGGCTATTCCCAATTGCTTCACCAATCATGAAACCTCTTTCCCCTTTCCCTACTGAACTTATTTGTATGATCTTCAATCATGTGATTGTACAAATCCTCGATCTTCGACTTAGGTTTAGAGTCAATTATTAAGAGGTATTCATTTAGCCAAATTTGTTTAAAGGATGCTATGTCTCTTTTCTCATAACATTAATCGATACTTGACAAGCTCTTTATGAACTAAATATTTTCACTAATGGACCAATGACACTTGATCTTGCATGCATGTTTCATTCAACTTTCTCATTTTCACGTTTTATGAAGAAATTTGAACATTTATGTTTTGCTAATAGCCCTTTCAACATGAATACCAAAATCTTTGTAGTTATTAATTATTTTTATGCCTTTGCATTCAATAAATTGTCAATGTGTTTTTGTAGGAATGTCAAACTCTATAATGTTAAAAAAAACTCATAACAAACTTGAAAGTAAATCACATTGACAAATATTAATTATTAATATCTTGAATTAAATAAACATTAATCATCTTGAAGGATTTGGATCTTTAATGTTGTTGTAGTTTCACCTTTATACCACAATTTGAAACAACCTAACTATGCAATGCTAAATTATGAAGTCATAATTTGTTGTATTTGATATTGTACAACTCCAATAGTGCTAGTATTGTTTAGCAAGTTGTCAACACTTCAAAAAATGACAAAGTAAAAATTATGAACTTGTAGGAGAGTAGTTGATTTTCATGTAATTGACAAACCATTCCTTTGCCTTCCATATTTGTACACTAATTTAACATAGCTAGCTATTTGTGGAATAGTAAACTAGATAGTATTGGTTGATGTGTCTAGCCACTCAAATTTTTGTACAAAATTTGCAAATTCTTTTTCAATATACTTATGTGATATAATTGTAGCATTGTATTGCATTTTCTTTCATTGTGTGCCATTGCTATTTTCTTCTACATAAATAGTGTCCACTCTCATCACATTATAATTTTATTTGATGCATTGTCCACTAGGGCACCCATGGGCCTAGATCAATGACATCATAACATTAATCTTTCATCGTAATCATTCTTTGCATTTGCATGTCTAGCAATGTGCATTTTGTTTACATGATTTTGTATAAAAAAAGTACACGTTGATGCTTTACACAATTGCCTATATGTATTTGAGTCCCAATAGGTTGTATTTTTTTCATAAAAAATGATTACATTTATCCTTTTATGAGTTTCCTTGTCCACAAGAAAATTAATGATTTTTTCTTTTTTGAGGATGACCTTACTCTACCCTGTAGGAGTTTGGGATGGTTTTGTTGATGTAAGAAACCAATTTTCTTGTTGGCATCTATGCCAATGGATACATTTATTTCTCTCATATGATGGTTGTGACCAATTTGTCTAAAGACTATATCAATATTTTCCATACCTTGACTTCAAATTTTAATGTTGAAGAGGATGATAAAATTCTAATTTTAAGTAGGGATCATACCTAATACCATATATTCTAACATGGATTTCACCCATATCTCATAGGATAATCTTACAAGTTTTCATACAAACATGAAGCAAAAACCAAGCATAAGTTTTAAGATGATCCTAAAACCTTTGGAAAATACTTAGAACAATAACTTCAAGTTTGGAGCAAAGACAAACTCAAGCAATATGGAGAAGGGCAACCACATTACACACAAAAGAAACACTCCCTAAGAGAAAAAGAAACATCTAAAAATGAAAAGTGGTCTAATGTACGTACGTTCAACAATTACTTTGATAGGAATGTCACATTCAAAAAAAATTTCTTGCACAATTCCAAGCATATATTTCTACAATAGTAAATGACAATGGAGAAGATCACAACCAATGAGGTTAAAGTCATAGTAGCAACAAAAAATAACATCATATTTGAATATCCTCAAAAGAAGCCAAAATATAATTGTATTCTTTGCTCTCAGTCAATGGATTAATATACCCCATTATCGACGATGAGAGAGAATAATTTCATGTCACTTGAAGTAGTTTAGAGATTGAACTTGCTACTAATGCCTCACCCTTGCACTCACCCATAAATTGGATAATTTTGGAATTTAAATACATATTCTAATAAACTCAAATGTAAAGACATGAGACTTCTTGTTGATAAAATTATGTAAACAACTACAAATGAAATCTCAAAAATAGTGAACACATATGATTCATTGATTAAAGTAACATGTTATTAACTATTTAAATATCATGAAGAGACATAATCAACAATATCAACAATAAAATCAGCAAACACAAAATAAAATTAGCCATCCAAGAATCATGCTCCATCAAAGAGAGAACTTCCTTTAAAGATCTTGGTTCATCATCAATACATGACAAAGCAAGTACACAATAAAAATTGTGGGTTGTACCTATCAACAGGATTCTATTGTCTCATGGATTATCTCAAGAATGGAGTAAGAGACTTTTCTTGTTCCTCTACATGCTCATCATGGTCATAGCTCACTCAAATTCTCTTCTTCCTCTCCATCCTCTAATTCATCATTCTACTCTTCAACATGTGCATCTTCCTATTTTTTGATCTTAGTCTCAAAATGCACTTTTTTCTTCTCTTTCTTTTAGTTGTCTTGGATCAAAATATAATCTAAGTTCCCTAAAATCCACATCCTTAGAATAAATTATTTTTAAATTTAGAGGATTCCAAAGCTTACAACCCATATCATTCTCACCATGTCCAATGAATATGCACTTCTAAGCTTTATGATCCAACTTAGACCACTTTTTCCCTAAACACACAAACAAAAGTCTCACAACTAAATACCCTTAAATGTGAAACAAGGTTTCTTACCTATCCACACCTCATAAAGAGTTCTATCAATACAAGCCAAATAGTAAAATTTTTAATTGCGTAATAGGTGGTACTCAGTCTCTACTAAGAAAAAGTGATTGAACTATGTACCACATCATATTTTTGGCTCTCTTCATCAAGGTTTAGTTGGTCATTTCTACAACCCCATTCTAGTGTGGAGTATAAGGGCCAATCTTCTGTTGCACAATACTTTCATGTCTATATAAATTATTGAATTTCTTAGAGCAATATTCACCTCCATAATCATATCTCAATACTTTAATCTCCCCTATCTAATTGTTTCTCAACCAAAGCCTTAAAATCCTTAAACTTAGAGAAAACTTAAGATTTAAATCTAAGAAAATGAGCCTAAGTGTATCTTGAGTAATCATCAATTAATAAAACACAATAACATGATTTACCAATAAAATGCACATCCATTGGACCAGACACATATGAGAAAATTAATTCTAAAACACATTTTTCTCTAGTACTTCCAATAGAAAAAAATCCTACTTTTCTTTAAACACACAATGCTCGTAATTTTTTTATTCAAATAACCAAATTTTTTATCAACAATCTTTTTTATTAATAATGGTCTAAAGACCTTTTTTGCCAATGTGGTCTAAACATTGGTGCACCATACATGCATGCTCAAAAGTGTTAGTTATGTTGGTAGGATTACAAAATGTGGAGGCATCAAGCTTAAACAAAGTCTTGCTACCACCAAGTTTCCTTTGACCAACCTAAAACTAATTTTTCAAATGTCACGTGCACTCCATAATCATTCAAATTTGATACAAAAAGAATATTTCTTGCAAGTCTTAGAATATGAAAAATAATATAGCAAATTTTAATTATCCCATCACCAAAACACAACGATTGTACTTTTCTCTTACCAACAATCTACTAGATACCATTTTCGCAATGAAAAATTCTCCTCCATTATAAGCTTGGTAAGATGAAAAATACTCTTTGTGAGGAATCATATGGTAGGAGCAACTTGAACCAATCTACCAAGAGTCATCACTAGTATCATTATTAGAAATAAAAAATGCATCATTATCATTCATTAAATGATTTCTTTGTGGATGAACCACTGGAATTTTTCTTCTTCTTTCTACATTATTTCTTCATATGTCTCCTCTTTCCATAGTCCCAACATTTTGCTCTTTCTAGGGGTTCCGAATCATCCTTTTAACTTGGACTTAGATTATTTTCATCCCCCTTTATGCCCAACTTTTTCCTTAGGCCTTCCCCAAAAATGCGAGGTATCCTTACAACCTTCATCATTAGAAATTTTCATCATATCTTTATTGAGAAACATTATAATAAGGGTCTCCATTTTTAGCTCCATAAAACTATCACTAATAGCAAGAATTAAGTTCTCCCAAGATTTAGGAAAATAATAAGGCAACAAGATACATTTATCTTCATCATTTTTAACATCTATTGAACCTAGCTAACTCAAAATTAAGTTGAAGGTATTAGGATATTGAACAACAAAGTCACCTTCCTTCATACTTTTATCTCAATAAATATAACATATCTTCCTCCATAGTGAGAATTTAGTGGTCTCCTTAGAGACATTCAAGATGACAAAATCTGCAAAACACAACTAAATGGCTCCCCATGCCTTCTTGTCCAACTTCAATCTTTACTGAAGATGCCTCAAGTTTCTCTTCCTTTGCAACTACTCTCAATTGATCTTTTTCTTTGAAGATATTCTCTATCTTCAACTTCCACAACTCATACCCATTTCCATTGAATTTCTCAATCTATGAATGGATGTAGATGCCATGGATCCAACCACTCACATATATACAAAAACACTATCAAGATCTCCCAATGTAGCAAAAAAATATAAAACATTTGAAGAAAGGTGTCCCCTTCTCTAAGTAGAACTTAGATTTGATAATAAATGTTGATAAAATTGGGTAAACTACTACAAATGAAATATTAACAAATAGTGAACAAATTTGTTTTACTGATTAAAGTAACATGCGATTAACCATTTAGATATCATGAAGAGACATATAATTAGAAATATCCATAGTATTTAATCAATGAATACATAAAATAAACCTAATAACACTAGATGTACATAGAGGAATGCCTTCAAGAAAAAACTCTACCATCAAAGAGAGGACAAGTCTACATTAACCCAATTACAATTTTATATCAATTCATCAAACTTTCTCCTTTCAAATTGATAACTGCTTGGTAGTGTAACAATGATCACTTGTGAAATACCAATCATACAACTATCCAAGACATCCAATTTGTATAGATCTAAGGAGAGAAAACCAAAACCACCAAAAATCCATAGTATGACAAAATTCCAACACCCCATGTGTAAATCCATCAATACCCTCAAGAATATAAAACTATAATTGTAACATCTTTGACCAATAAATTTAATGGAAAACATGCCCAAAAATAGCACTTCATTTTTAAGCCTATAACTCATGTACGACTCATCCTCCATAACAAAGATACTTCACTATCTCTTATAGCACCTTGGAATGAGAAAGTTGTGTAAATTCATCAAAAAAACTCAATAACCACCACTACCATAACCAACCACCCACTTATTATACATAACCTCTCTTATTCAATTCCATTCCAACCAATGTTAAGTTAATTGAGAGAAAATAATAAAAAAAATTAACCCATTCACCCCAAGGTTTCCATGTACCCATTCCCAAGGTATTGGAGACACACGAAGTACATAGAATTTTCAAGGCTAATATTGCCTTAATTATAACACTTTCAAAGAGGAGTTTTATGTTCAAATCCACACGAGACATGACAAATTATTGAAATTGCCTAGTATACTATTGTTCAACTTGAGTGGCCTTGATGATGATGTATATGCTACATATGAGAGACACAATTTTGAATTCAAATAGGCTTAATGTTTTATAATTCATTGAAAGCTATCTATGTGGAATAAAAATAAATACCTACATAGATAGAGATTAATATTGATCACTACATGTGTTCTAGTCTACTAATAAATTTAGTGTTAAATAAAGATATCACAACAAGATAATTTTAGATTTAATTAAATAAATTCCACAACTAGAGTCAAGGTTACATAAGATACATGTATTGCAATAGAGAAAGGGTTGTAAGAAGCATGATAGGAGGAGTTGTAGAGGTTTGCAAGAGGTTTAGAGGACTAAAAGATAACTGAAGGAGGTTCTAAAAGTGTGTAAATGTTTTTTAGAAAATTAATAGATAATTGTGTCTAGTTGAACTTGTGTTGGTGATCTCCTAGGTGTGTTGTTGACTTTCTAGGGGTGTTGGTAATCTCTAGGAGTGTGGGTGGCACTAATAGCATCATGTGGGCACTTGTGTTGTATTCTTGGTGTGATCTATAGATCCTTTTCCCTTATTAGTTGTGTCCTCGTGGTTGGTAAATATAGTGATAGAAATGAGAAAAGCTAGTTCAAGTGGTAAGAAGAAGATGTTTGTATCTTGGACACATTTTAGAGTTGGCCTCATTCAAGCTCTTGAAGCATGTATCAATGTGAAGTACTTGGATATTTGAAGTGTGCAATTCTATGTGGAGTTGTAACAATGGTGGTGTGTGTAGGTATACCATGGTGAATTTCCAAAAATATCAAGTGTATGAGGTGCAAGGTGATGGATTGCAAAATAAGCAAGAAAGGGGTGAAGGATTCTTTCCAAAAATTGAAATTCACCATAAAAAGTAAGTTGGGCACTAATTGACTATTGGAAAATGTGGTAAGGTATGTTGTGGGAAAGAGTTGAACATTGGGTGAGAAATTTAGATTCAAAGTGTTGGGGGACACTAGTGCTTACTAGTGTTTGTGCACTAATGTCAAGGAACTAGCATAGGTGCACTAGTGTCTGAAGTGAGATAGGGGCAAGGTGGAACATGTTTCAACAATAGAGATCTTGTTCTAGATGAAAATGTGTTTTTGGAGAATTTTGGGGTCTAGAATAGTCAAATAGGGGCTAAATCACACCCATTAGTGATTAACACCAAAACTATTGTAAGACATGGAGTGAAAAGTGTATAATATGTAATTTTCAAATCTATTTTTTTTTTCCAAAATTTAGTAGATGTATGAACTAAAATTATTCAAGTATAACCAAGTAAATACAATTTTTTTTTTTGTAATACTTGATAATAATATACAAAAATGATATTGAAGAACTACAATGTATTTAATCTAGCTATCTTTTGATAAAACTTCGTCTTTAGATTTGGAACACACAAGAGGAAATAATCAATGTTAAAATAAAAATTATCACACTTCTAAAATTGTTAAATCTTATTTTCTTTGAGCCATGTTAGAGAATAAGGGATCGATGAAGGTCTCTTTGAACTATAAATGATTCCATAAGAGGATTTAATAGGGCCATCATAAGGATAAATATGGATGTTAAGGAGTCACCTTGAAATGGATTTGACTATGAAAGATCCACCTTTATATGAATCTAGTCATGAAGGTTCCTCCTTGATAAAAGGCCATGACTATGACAAAGCCATTATAATTAAATGAATATGACTATGAAACAACCACCATAATCGAATAGATATAGATGTATTTTTAATAAATATAATCATAATTGAAAATGGATATGGTTGTGATATAATATCATAATCAAATAGATAAGATTGTGATGGAACACCATAATAAAATGGATGTGGTTGTGATGCAGCCACCATAACCAAATAGTTATGGATGTGACAGAGTTGCCATGATCAATTGGATATGGCTATGATGAAGGCACAATAATAAAAATGAGTATGGTGTAAGATATATTTTCCCACCTAAACTTGATTAGATGTGTAAGGTTCTAATCAATTTAATGAGAAGTTAAAAAAGTGAATGGAATATAAAGGTGATTTGTAGGTAAATGGCTAGGGTGGTAAGTGTGATGTGGGAAAAGGGATCTAGGGTCTAAATCACACCTTTTCCAATCATTACATTTGAGAGGAACCAAAATTGATCATGTAAGACCACTTGGCTACTTTCCTCAAGGAAGAGCTAGAATGGTTGACCATTGTTTTGGTCCTCTTTTTGGGGGATTGAGAGAGTTGATTAGGATTAGGATTTGAATTGATTTTATTATGAAAATTAGGTGAACTATGCAACTACAATGAACTAATGTAATTTCAAAAAAGTACAAAACTGAAACATTAAAAATGATAACATAAAAAAGAAGGAAAATACAAAGGAATCTGGTATATAAATATGGCTTGAACTTGACTGATCAAGGGAAAATTTTCCCTAGATAGAGAAGTTTGAATTTTTGGAATCTTTGATTAAGTATCAATAGGTTGCAGTTTGTAGGTGTTCTCCTATCTGACTTAACTTCAAAACTTTGTCTGTTGATGAATAAATCCTCTTGCCCCAATTTGATGAATGAATATGCTTTGAATGCTTGATCCTGGTGCTGAATCTTCAATCTTCTCCAAATCCACTTTAGATCTGTTGTCTGTAAACATAAAAGGGGGAAAGGGTTGTGCCATACAGGGGATTTCCTAAGTCAAACCCCGTTTTGGTGCTTCCACCTCCACAATGGCTATGATGATGTTGGATAAAGAGTGGTTACCCTAGGTCGGGCAGAGGCAAATGGGTAAACAAATGATAAATCACAAGTGTTGTAACTTACCACTTAGATATGCTTTCCTTGATGGAGTGAAGTCATGGTACTCATCTCATGCAAGGAGAATTGGATGCTTGATTGAAGGTCCTGCAAGTGTTAGTACTCACAAAATAATGAACATAAAACATGAAACAATCTTACATGATGCATTACTAACATGAATCTTGACTGATAAAAAATGCTACTAATTCTACTCTTGAATTTATTTTAAGGATGCTCAATTGATCAAAATTTCATTAGGTTTCTTTAGATGTTCAAATGGTGAAAAAACATATTTATATGAATTTCTTCATTTCTCATAAAATTAATTATGAAAAGCTGAAAAATGAATTTATTTGTAAATATAAAAATGCTAACACTAACATAATAAAAATTGGCCCAAACTAGGCTAGTCAAGGGCAAATTTTCTCTAGACTAGACCTATTTTGAAATTTGAGTTTTCGTTAAATAAATAATTTTTTAATTCCCAATTTTATTTTGATTTTCTAAAAATGATAGTAAAATGAGAAAATAATGAGCATAATTAGGTCCAAGCATTAAGGGGGAGCCAAACATAGTGTGAAATTGTCAGGGTCAACAATTTATGATGCTATAATAAGAAAAATATGCTAGGGTGAGAAGAATATGTATGAATATTTCCCCCACATATTTTACCCCATGAGAAAGGAAAATATGAAGGAATCACGAGATTATAAATAAATAAGAGTAGGAATAGAGTAAATAGGAGAAGAAAAAGTGGCTAAGTACGAATATTTTTAAGTGGCGTGGATAAGGTGGTGTTGCTAAATATTGCCTCACATGGATTCATCCATGAGGTTACCCCTATGGGAAGAGAAAATATAGGGGGATCAAAGCAAGTAAAAATAGTGTAATTTATGAAAAATACTATGGGAGATTTTTAATAATTTGTGTAATAAGAGAGGTGAAAGTAGCAAGGATTGAGGTTGTGCATAGTGTAAGGCCAAACCCCATGAACATCAATTATAACTCTTTTGATTGTTCTCTAGTTTCACTATCATTGGATAGTGGATGCAATATGATAAGATATGCAATCTTTACTTGTTATGAACTCTATTAAATGTGTTGTAGAAAGTATTCTAGGTGTCTTATGTATTTCATGTTGCCTTGGCTATAGTTATGATGCTTTTCAATTAATTGTAAGTGAATGGAAAATTAAGTTTAGACTAGAAGGAAACAGGAGGGTCGAAACAAGCTTCACATAGTAGGGAATACATTTATGCAAGGTGTTGACCAATGGATGGAAAAAAAGAAAAAGAAAAAGAAAAAAAGTATGGATTCAATTGACTACTTCACCCTACCCAACTTTAATGGTTATTATATTGATCTCGGTGTATTTGATTTATGAGTATAACACATATAATATAATTATATTCTATTAGTAATTATCGATATATATTCTCAAGTTTTAGTGTTACTAGTTTATGTAAATGTTATTGGATTATAGAACACGAGATTAGTAGTATGATGGTTTTGAATAAGTCTTGATTATTGTTTGATTTTGAATGATTGAATAGATAATTCACTCATATCTACCCTTAGGAGATATTCTAAGAGATTAGAATACCACTCCAATTTTTTTTATCATTTATACAAACATATTGTTTTTGTAAATTTTTCCTAATAAAGTGATGAGCTTCATATCTAACTTGTGTTTACATATAGTTAGACTTATTCTATGATCATTATAGATGAATCCTAAACAATGCAATAAAACAACACAAATAAAATATTGTTATTGAATTTCGATGACACCAAAGAATTAATGCTTAATATCATCAATAGTCCTTTTCAATTTATAACTTTATTTTACTCTTACTATGTTAGTGTGTTATGTTTCTCATTAATGCAGTGTTCTTTGATCATTAGAATTACCTTTTCTTTGAAGAAGTGAAGTGTACGATAGGTAGTGTTTGGATTTAAGTTCAACATGCAAACTAAGTGTTAGTATAGGGTTTTTCTATCTATAGTTTCTAATTTTGCGGATCGTCTAACTCTAAGTCTGACATGGTGATTAGAGGAATTTATCTCAACCATAGGCACACCATGCATGGGGGGATAGGTGAGATGGAAGATATGAAACTTCCACATCTAGAAGTAAAAATAAATAAAATAAAATCAGGAATCGAATGATAACTTTTATGCTGTTTGGAGTTTTTTTTGTTTTTTTTCAGTTTTTATGAAGAAAGTTTATTTTTTCTTGCTTTGCTTTCGGGGGGCTTTGCCTAGCTTATCTTGACAGCCCGATCGCTATCCTAAAATCTCTATATTTAGAGATTCTTGCATGATCTTTTTTTTGGGGGGGAGAAGAGGAAGTTTATTTCTGAAAATATATAATTCATCTAAGGCAGGCGTAAGGGGGGGAGAGTCATGAGGGGCTGGAATTTTGGCTTCAGAAGATGGCGCAGAAGGGCAGTTTGTGCATGCACAGAGATCATGCAATTTATACGAAGAGACTAAGGTAGATCATCCTCGAAAGGAGATTTCAATTGCCCTCTAAAATATTACACCTTCTTGATTGCTCTACAGAATCGATGAAGAGCCCACTCACAGCCTACAACGATGAACCAATGATCTAGCATCAATGGTCAACACAATACAATTTATGCAAAATATTGAGAGCTTATCAAGAAGTAGTAGCAGAGATTTGCATCAGAGATGAGTAATGCAAAAGATAACCATGGAGTCGGCGTAGAGACACAATCACTACAAAAGGAAGGAGAGGATAACTTTTCCAGCTGCATGTTGAATGCGTAGAAGGAAAATTGGAAGTGTGCATGATGGAAGAAGGCAACGTAGCTCACACAAGTAAGTGATTTAAAGTTTACAGTTTAGAATTATCAATATTTATTGAATGGCAGATCTTTAATTTAACAATGGGTAGGGTGGAAAAGAATACTAGGTTACGCATTATTGTGATATAGTTTATATCGATTTCTCTAACGTGTAATTGAATTAGATATCATACTCAATTACTTTATGCTCTTATTATTATAATTGGCCATAAGAGAGATCAAAGGACCTACAAAGTAATACCTACCATAGCTTGTTGCTTCTGGGATAAATCTAATGTTTCTTAAATAGAGACTGTCGCTATTGTGAGAATGCAGTTCCGTGTTAGGGTTAAATGCCTTTGTCCTTGAATCATACTACTCTTATGACTATAAGTTAGAGTTTCTTAAGGATATTCATGAATCCTAAATTTTATCACAAAATTTCTTTATGTATGTTTACAATCTTGACTAGAGAAAGCTATATCTGTTAACTACTTTTTTTCCCTGCTTACCACTCACCTCTTTCCAATGGCTTTATGAAGGTCAATTCAGTTTAACACTCGCGTCTCTGCAATGCATAATCCTCTGGCGTAATTGTTTTCTTTCCATGTTACTTCCATGGCATATTGATCCTTGCCAAACTATATCCTTTCCACCTAACTTCTTCACTGCCAACCTTGTCAGAACAAGAGTATGAGCATGAGATTTGACCTATCATGCAGATTAGCAATAATTTACCTGTTATGTAGATCTCACTAGTCGACATTATGAATACCACCGTATTTATGCTCAAGTCCAAAGTGGGGTGTCTCGCGCGTAGTAATTATCTAAATTGTATTGGTTGCTTTATTGTGATATATGAGTACTTATATTGAAATTGAGATTCAACAATATATTTGCATATATATTTATGAAACTCTTAATATAATTTGATAAATATTGGAATATCATGTTTATAATTTGATTCAATTAGTTATTCATTAAGAATTTATTTATTTTCCATGAATAGTGTAACTACAATATCTTCTTGTTGACATTTTAGATTTACTCTAGATGTATAGTGTTAAGTTATCATGATATCATCATTATTGAATATGTATTAAGGATTTTTGGTATAAAAGTTAATTTGTTGTTAAACTAGGAACAATGATTCTTTAGACAACATATCGATAAAATTAAATATTTTGGAATTGTTACAAAACCTTACCTATATTTATTATATTATTATCAATCAAACAAGTTAGACGATGGTCTTGATTATCATTTACAAAGGTTGCTAACAAATGTTTAACATATCATTATCATATTGTTGGTAACACTCGAATGACCCTTGATATATTTCGTAGTTAGTAATGCTTAGTTTTACATCATTGAGTTAGTAAGTTTAAGCATTATTTTGCTATAAGGATGGAATGAATTTTTCTTTGATATAAATATTAAGTTGTTAGTTGTTTTCATTTCATATTGTAGTTTCAATTGGAAATACATTAATAGAAATCCTTTTAATGGTAATTTATTTGGAATCGATAATTGGATAGTTACTATTGTGACATAGTGTTATTATTATCACTTGTATAGTGTTGTAATAATTACATATCTTATTGTTTTGAAAATTAATATTACATCTTGAGAGCCTTGAGGTTAAACCCTTTTGTTAGCCATCCAAGAGTGTGATGGTTAAAGTCCTTGTGTCGAACTACGATTCCTCTGCGTTGCGCGTACGTAGGCAAGGCCATCAAAGATGAGCCCCCGAGGAATTAGGTCTGGCCCCTTAGGTTCCCCCATACTTTTCTTGTAAAGCATACTTTTGTGAGTTTTCTCTTGAGTTGTTAAACAAAATTTTTGTATTTGTGTTTTGTCCTTAGCTATAATTTGGTGTTTAAGTTTTGGGCATTACACATAGCATGAGATGTGAATTAGGGAAGCATAAGGGAGATTAAGGAGTAACATAATGAAAGGGGGCATGTATAATGATACATCATTGAAAGTGGTTTGAGATATAAATATTTAAAATATATGGATTACAGAAGAAGACAAAAAAAGGAAAAACATGAATAAGGATGTATAAGATAGAAATTTGATGCATATATTTGGGCCAACATGAAAGGAATGGTGTGAAATCACCCTAATTCCTTGCACCATTCCAAAATATTAGGCCACATAAATACACCAGAGAATATAATTGAACATAGATACAAGAAAATATACAAGATACATAAACTAAAACCAAACATTGAGGTTAGTATTAGAGGGAAACCATTATGTTAAACACTTTTCATCATCCCCAAATTCATAGAGCAACATGACAAAAGATAAGAACGAGACAACATGAAACATGATAGAACACAAGGAAAATGGATGTTGTTGGCTCCACATGAAAATGAAAAACCACCTCAATGCTATGCATCATCCCTAAAAGAATAGGAAGAAAGATATAAAGAGTGAGAGTCAAGAGAAAAAAGATTGAAGGAACATTATAAGTAATTTAAACAAAGGAATCATAGTATTGGAATATATTATAAGATATTATGATTTTGGGTCAACACGACAAAGGCAAAAAACATCTCAATGTTTTAAATCATCCCCATAATCATATAAGAAGCTACAAAGGGGGAATTTAACATTGATATTGAAAGAAAACAATGATGAAGAGTCAAATAAAAGGAAGAAAGGTACAAAGAGATAGGAAATAAAAATATATAAATATTTCCCCCATTTATGTGTTAACATGCACCTATAGGGTGATTTTGTATCATACACAAAATGGAAAGAAGGAAAAATATACAAAAAATAATAAGAAGGATAAGAAATACCTATGAAATATCAACAAATACAATCAAGGAAATCATCATCCTCAAATTTGACTATAGAAATTTTAGCCAAAAAAACACTATAAGGTAAGAAGGGGGATTAGAAGAGAGAAGAGTTCCTTAGGTGAAAATAGCTGAAAGGGAAGACATGTTAGCAATGAATTTGGGAAGGTCTTCATATGGATATGAAAACTCCAAAGTTATAGCAAGTATAGACGAGGAATATGTAGGAGTATCAAGTGGATTAAGAATAGGGGTAGTGCGAGGAGTAGTTAAAGGAGTGGTAAAGGTAGTTTGGGAAAGAAGAGCATGGCAAGTCAAGGTGAGTTTAAGATGAGGTATTTTGGGAAGGGTTTTTAGGTTTGGATGTAAATCTAGTAGAAATTTTAAGAGATGGAGTAGATCTATAGTGAGAGAGATTTACAAAGAGAATATATGTGAAAGGAAGGAGATGTGCAAAATAATCTTCAGGTACTCTAATTTATGTGAGGATGATGCCAAAATTAAATCAATCATACATTTACAAGGAAAGAAACACAAAAGTAATATACTATAACATAGTGATTTACATGGGGAAAACCCTTTCAAGAGAAAAAACCCACACTCAAAAGAAAATAAATGTATTATATAGTAATAAATGGTTACTATACACTTGTATAACCTAAGCCTTTACATGACTATCACCAATAAGATATTTCAAGCAATTCTTGTAGCATAACAATACTTACAAAACTCACTATAAAAACTCCACCTTAAGCAACAAATTAATAGGAAAACATCAACAATAAATATGGAACCAAAGTATGGTTAAATTATATTAAAAAGTTAACCCTATTGTGTATAGTAAGAAGAAAAATATAATAATTGTGATAAATTAACACATAAACTACATAAATATTATACTCAATTATACATCATAAGATAAACCGTTTCATATATTTATACCAAATACTTCTTAAATTCATCATATAGTCATACCAAAAGGATATATATATCACATATTCTTGGGTGATATATTCTTATCTCTAATACATATTCTCTTCTTATATTTTTCTATTACATTTATGGTATAATGCGATACTAATATAGCTTATCTACATGTAAGGACACGCCCCTATACTAATTCTTACTATTGATGCTATGGTAGCAAGTTACAATTTAACATACATGTTTTCTTACATGTGGTAGTGATGTGATAGTAATTTTAAGTCATTTTAAGAACTCACACCACATGTAAATAGTGTTGTTGGAAGCATGAATAAAATTTTAGGATCACTGGTGGAAAAAATGGAGTTCATGTCACAATATAAGAGTAGAATAATATTTTGGAATATGAAACAAGGTATCATAAATAGTAAAAAGTTATGCTATATTTTTATGTGCTACTACGAGCATTGAGTTGGTAGTGATGGAAAAACAAGAAGACATGAACTCATCAACAATGTTAAAGGTGTAACTATAGATTCATACTGTGTGGAAACAACTACATATATAAGATGATTTTTTTATCTAAGAGACATCATGTTTGGTGATATGTGCAATGTAATAATATGGTAGGAATATAGTTCCAAATTTTTTGGCTTTCCATATATTAGCTGGATAGTTAGATGATTGTAATTCTCATGCACATGTCTATATGTATCATCTCATGTGAAGGTTCCAAGGTTGTATGGTTGTACATATATTGTAGAGGTTAGCATTGGATTGAACATTATTGAAGTGAAATATTAGAGTGATTGTAGAAGAAGAATATTGTAGATTTATGCTATGAGAAAGGGCTTGTTATATTGAATCCTTGATTCTAAATAATATAATCGTGAGTTCCTTTTTGTGGCAGGTTTTCTCTTGCAAGGTTTTCCTATGTAAATATTTGAGTCTTGTGTAATCTTGTATATGCATATTTTTTCATTTACTTAAATGAATATTATTAAACGGATTTTATAAATACTATTGATTGTTTTGAATACACATAATCTCAAATTTCTGTAATCCCAATCTATTAGTCATCTGCAATATGGGTGAAATCCCCAAAATTTTCAACCATTGGGAGGTACCACAAATCACATGATCTAGATACAATATACTATCTAGAACATATGGTGATATTCAGTCTATCTTATTCTCTAAAAGATTATCCTAATAATATTTTTGCTTCTAGTTCTATTACCTACCACCATCCTCCCCTAATCTAAATGATTATCTTGTTGTCAAGACAACCCATCTCAAATTTTCTCAAAAGATATTCAATTGACCCAAAACTTTGTATGATAGTTCTAATTGCACTATAGTCTTCTTTACTTGTAACCACACAATCTTGTGTTTAATCAAAACTTGGAAAAATATTGATATATTCAATATGAAGACAATAAATTTTTATATAAAGATAATACATGCTTATAGATATTCTTAACATGCTTATAAGAAGTTTCCCATTGAAAAATAGTTTGTTGGAGGTGTTGTGCTCATATTGTGATGTAAATGTAAGATGTTTCTACAACTATTAAGGTAGAATATTTTGTAAGAGTAGGAACCATTTGCTTAACCTTGATGAGAAGTCTAGTTAATAAAGATAAATGGATATTTACTTCTAAAATTAACTCCATTTGGGAAATCAACTCAAATTCATTTTCCATTCATCTAACTATTATGACACTATATAATTATATATTTCTAACTATTATGACACTATATAATTATATATTTCTACCTTTGTGACCAATCTAAATTAGGCATTACATTGTAATTCCACAATACCTATAAAATTTAGTTTTCCACCTTATCAATTTGAACCTTTTGTTACATGGTGGTCTATGGTAAATATTGATAAAGTATGGACACATTGCTAAAAGTATTTTATAGCTTTTTTATTTTTTTTATCCAAATCCTTTACATCTTGCCATTTCTATTGTATAGTGCTTATTTTTTTATGTTCATATTCTCCATCAATGTATCTATTATGAATTTTTTTCCACTCTTGATCTTGGAGAGTTTGTACTTGTTTACAAGTTTTTGGTGAAAGTTTCAACTCTATATTGAATTCTTCCATCACTTTAAAGTTTTGACTGAGATATGGATTTAAAATATTATTCTCATTGTGTGGCCAACTCCACCTTGAGTTTAGTTACCAATTCTACCAAAAACTACTTACCAATAATTTATTTTAGTAGGTAGGGGATGATTGGTACAAAGTAAAGAAGAACCTCTATGATAATATTGTGATTGGTTTTGGTGTTAGATGGCTATGATCTAGAAATTTATGATGGTTTTCCATATGTGGACAAGGATATAATCAAATTTATACCATAAAAAATTCTTATGTTTTCTTCTCCTTGCTTTTTTCTTCTATCATCATACTCATAATCCTATTTTTATGGTGGCTCTAGTTTAGCTATTCTTTTGTTTTTTGATTCTTGTTTTGAAGAGCTATCATATTATATTGATCCTTTTTATCTTTTTATTTTTGTCTTTTGGTTTAGACTTCTACTCTTCATCCTTCATTTTTCTTCTCTAAGCTCATTTATAACAATATTTTATCCTTTTATTTGAGAAATGGTTCTTGTGGTGGGAGAGTTTCCTCTTTTAATTTGGTTTCTTCTTCAAGTCACTTCTTTTTATTTACTGTTATATCATGTTGTGGATATTTTTATTTCACTCTTTAATTACTAGTTTCTTTGTTCTTGACTCTTTTACTTCTAGTTTTTCTATTTTTGGTGGTGTAAATTTAGTTGAGGATCCTATTCTTTCTAACCTTCTGCATACCTATTCTTCTCTCATTGTTTCTTGTTTCATCTCTTCTTTTATATTCTCAACTATTGATGGAGTAGGAGGGTCTTACTATTTTCTGAACCAATTTATTTCTCTCTTCTTTTTTCTTAAGTTCTTTTGTGGCCTCCTTAGCTTCCTTATCAATGTATTCCTTCTAGTTTTTTAATATTTGGTCCCAAATGGGGGACCTAGTCCCAAATATAAACACTCAACAATAACACCCTAGTGGTGTTTTAACCTTGATGGAAAAGACAACAACACCACAACTTAACTAACTATGCCACTATTTGCTTAACTCAACCTCTCTTGCACTTGCATTCTTTCTTTGAATTTTTTGAAAAAAGAGTCATATCCACATTTATAATAGTGTTACCCAAAAAAATATCAATATTCTCACATATTTGACTACCCACTACTTTAGCCATTCTACAAATGCACTTCTTATAACCAAGTGACTCATAAAATATAATTCTAACCATTCTAAGCATTTCATAAATGCATTTCTTTTGAAGATCTATCATATTATATTGTTCCTCTTTTAAATTTTTAGATTTTTATTTTTTTCTTTTGGTTTAGACTTCTATTCTTCATCCTTTATTTTTCTCCCCTAAGCTCATTTGTAAAAATATTTTGTCCATTCCTTTAAGAAGCAATTCTTTTGGTGGGAGATTTTTCTTTTAATCTGGTTTCTTCTTCAAGTCACTTCCTTTTATTTACTTTTATATCATGTTGTGGATATTTTTATTTCAACTCCTCTTTACTTACTAGTTTATTTGTTCATGACTCTTTTAATTCTAGTTTTTCTATTTTTGGTGGTGTAAATCTAGTAGAGGATCTTATTATTTGTAACCTTCTCCATACCTATTCTTCTCTCATTGTTTCCTGTATCATCTTGTTGCAAGTATGAAGGAAGTATGATGATGGTGTTGTCATTTATGTCAATTAGATAACTAGTTCTCAACTAGTTGCTGCTGTCATTGATGTCATGGATAATGGATATTGGTTGTATATGTCAAGGATATTGATAAAATTGTAATAAAAAAATGTTGCAGGTGTTCAACTGTTGCTTTGAGTTTCACTTTGGGATTTGCTCCTATGTTCGTGTGGTTCAAATATGTTGATCATGGTTGTTAAAAGTTTCTATATCCAAGATTTGGGCTTTTGGATCGTTGTACAGTGCGAGTTATGTTCACCAATTGTGAACTGTGTTTTTCAGGGTATCTAGCTGAGGTCCGGTAGAAATGTAGTTGCTTTGGATTTCTTCTTTTTTGAGTCTTATGACTTACGGTTCTAGAGTTAAGGTGATATGATCGAGTTGAAGATAATTTTATTATTTGAAAGGATTGGATTGTGCTAAGGTTGTGGGTGCTTAATTGATTTATGTGTTTAACACTAGTTTGGCCGACCTTGTGTTTAACACTACTTTTGGAGCTTATGGAAGCTTGTTGAAGCACGTGATTGGGTTTCCCTCATTCTAATTCCACCCTAGAATGTTTTGGCGCCAACCTAATTTGAACTTGCAAATACAAATGGTGTATGGCCGACTTTAGTTATGTTTCAAAGTTGAAGATGGTATAAATACAAGATGAGATATTGGTAAAAGGAAGTGCAACAAAATAGAGCAAGATAGATGCGAATTAGTGTGTGAGTAATGTGAGTTGGTGCAGATAAGTGTGAAGTCTAAATGTTGAGTTTCTGAAAGCAGTGAGTTGAAGGTGTACTCTACCATTCAAGCATGTCTGCAAGAGTTTGAGAAAATTGTTGTGGAAATCTCTGTTGCATTGATTTTTCCTTCTCTCTTTAACATATCTCTTCTATCTTCTTTATCTATATGGCAGTGAGCCCTTTGGGTGGTTAGCCCTTGTTTAGACAACGAGTCCTGATCTAGATAGTGAGTCCTATTTTGGAAATGAGCCTTATCCAGCAGTGAGCCTTTGTAGTCAGTTTTGATATTCTCTATATTATGAGATAATCCTCATCGTGGTTTTTCCCTTGTTGGGTTTTCCATGTAAATCTAGTGTTACTGTGTATGTGTGTAGTTTCTCAATTTCTGCCTTTGCACTTAATGATTAATTAGATTAATAGAATAAAGGATTTGTGATTGATTTAATTTCTGATCAAAAGTTTTAAAGGTTAAAGTTTGCTACAATTGATTCACCCCCCCTCTTAGTTTTCTTGTTAAAAAATTGGTATCAAAGCTTGGTTCCTTAGAGAAGAGCTTAACCACTTAAGGAAGGTCCAAGATGGCAAGCAAGATCACTTTTGAATGTCCTAGGTTTGATGGAACAAATTATGCTATCTAGAAAATATAGATGGAAGGATATATGGAGTATTGTGGATATGATGTTGAAACTACCTATAAAACTACTTATATTCCTCTGACTAATGGTTTGAGTACAACTGATGAAATCAAGGTGGATGAAGCAAACAAGAAGGTGAAGTTAATTCTGAAGAACATTCTTTCACATTTCGAGTTGATTAAAGTCTAGAATCTGAAGACTGCTAAAGAGGTCTGGGATGCTTTAGAAAAGATGCATGAAGGAGATGAAAAGGTCAAAGAAGCAAAGTTACAGAATTTAGAGGCATAGTTTGAGGTCTTGCATATGTCTAAAGATGAGAACATTAAATCTTATATATTGAGAGTAGATGAGAGGACTTGGTGCTACAGTTGATGAACCCATGATTGTGAAGAAGATTCTTAGAACTCTTCCTGATGCATACAGTGAAAAGGTATCTGCTCTTGAAGAATACATGGACTACAAGACTTATACTAAAGATTAGTTATTGATTACTCTAACATCTTATGAGATGAGAAAACCAAATTTGAGAAATGGATCCAAATCAAAAATCACTTTCAAGGATACAAGAGCTGAAGATTCGGATGAGTAAAACCTTCATGAAGTAGAAGCTAACTTTGTGAGAAGGATGAGGAAAGGCTCTGACAAGTATGAAGGTAAGTTACCCTTTAAATGCTTTAGTTGTAGAGGAATAGCTCATTATGCTTTGAGATATCCAAAAAGAGTTGAGAGGAACAAACAAAAATTTGACAAAGAAAACAAAGGAAAAAAGATCAACAAAGCATATTATGTGAATGAGAATTATAGTATTTCTGATGATGAGTCTAATTATGGAGATTTTGATGACAATGAATGCTTGTTCTTGGCTATAAAAGATGAACCTACTTTTGCTAAATCTAAAAGATAGGTGAAGTAATGTCCTCCAGAGAAAGAGAAAGAGGAAGATATTGTAATCTCTTCCCAACATGCTAAACAAGAAAATAACTATTGGGTTGTTGATAGTGGCTGTTCACATCACATGACCGGTGATAAGAGTAAGTTTGTTAAACTAGAAAAATATGATGGAGGCTTATTTATGTTTGGAGATGATACTGGTGCTAAAATTTGTGGGATAAGTTTAGTAAGTTTTGATGGCAAGCATAATACTGATGATGTCTACTATGTTAAGGGTTTAAGGCATAATCCCTTGAGTGTTGGATAGATTTGTAGTAAAGGATACAATCTTGTATTTGAGGATGAGAGATGTGAAATCATGAAAGGATTCTTAACAATGATTGTTGTAGGAAAGAAGTCTAAAGGAAATATATATTAGCTTAAGGGTGTTGATGGACGTTGCTTTATGACTCAAATTAATGACATTTGGTTATGGCATCAACGAATGTGTCACATGAATTTTGATAACTTGGAAAGGATCAATGTAGTGCAAGTCGTAAGAGATTAACCAATGATTACAAAGTTTGTTAATGCTATTTGTAGGAATTTTCAGTTTGGAAAGCAAGCAAGAAACAACTTCAGATCAAAGGAACAATCTACTACCAGACTACTGGATTTGATTCATATAGATCTCTGTAGTCCTACAAGAGTGAGAAGTCTACAAGGTGAAAGATTCAAGGCATTCAAAGCTATGGTAGAGAATGAAGTGAATTTAAGAATAAAATGCTTGAGGTTTGACAGAGGTGGTGAATTTACCTCCCATGAGTTTAATATGTTTTGTGAAGTTCATGGAATAAAAAGATTGTTATCTACTCCTACAACTCCTCAACAAAATGGATTTGTTGAAAGAAAGAGCAGAACAATTCAAGAAGCTACTAGATCAATGATTACTGAGGTTGGTTTATCGGGAGTTTACTAGAAATAAGCCATTCACATTGATATCTATGTGTTCAATTGAGTTCAAGCAAGAGCCAGTAGTACTAAGACCCCCTATGAGCTATGGTGTGGAAGAAGTCCTACTGTTAAGTATTTCAAGGTATTTGGAAGAAAATGCTATATCAGACGAGATGAAGAAAATTTAGGGAAGTTTGATGCTAGAAGTGATGAAGGTATTTTCCTTGGATATTATACTAAGAGCAAAGCTTATAGATGTTTCAATAAAAGACCGAGAAAGATTGTAGAAAGCGCAAATGTCAAGGTTGATGAAGCAATGAAGAATTCAATTGAAGTTGATGGATGTGTATCTAATGAACTTGATTGTGTAATAATTGAAGAAGTTGTGGAAGAATAGGAGAAGCAGAATAATGATGATGACGAAGAAGATCTGATGGTGTCCCCTAAGACACCTAGATATGTGTAGAAGAATCATTCAAAAAATCAAATAATTGGAGACAAAATGAAAGGAGTATTGATAAGAAATAGAGCTGTTGTTGTTGGTGAGATAAATCTGTGTTTACTTTATGAGATTGAGCCAAAGACCGTAAGTGAAGCATGCAAAGATGAGTATTGGATGGAAGCTATGAAAGAGGAACTTATGTAGATTAAGAAGAATCAAACTTGGGAATTGGTCCCTAGACCGGTAGACAAAAATATAATTGGATCAAAATGGGTATTTAGAAACAAGTCAAATGAGAATGTAGAAGTAGTTAGAAATAAAGAAAGGCTTGTGTGTAAGGGTTACTCACAAGTAGAAGGTATATATTTTACAGATACTTTTGCTCCCATGGAAAGAATGGAAGCTATCAGAATGTTTTTAGTGTTTGCTGCTCATAAAGATTTCAAGGTCTATCAGATGGATGTTAAGTTTGCATTCTCGAATGGTGAGCTAGAAGAAGAGGTGTACATGGAACTATCGAAAGGATTCCAGTTGTCAAATCAACTGGATATATGGTTTGCATATTGAAGAAGGTTTTTTATGGATTGAAGCAAGCTCCTAGAGCTTGGTATGCAAGGTTAGACATATATTTGAATTAGTAAACAAAGGTACGAAAGATAGTAATCTTTATTTTAAAATTGAAAATGAAAAAATCTTGAGAGTGGTTGTATAAGTTGATGACATTATCTTTGGAGGAAATGAAACAATGTGCAAGATGTTTACTGAAGAGATACACAAATAATTTGAGATGTCTATGTTTGGTGAGATGAATTTCTTTCTTGGGCTCCAAATTAATCAAATAGAGAAAGGGATCTTTATTTCACAGTCAAAGTATGTAAGAGAAATGTTGAAGAAGTTTGGGATGGATGGTTCTAAACTAGTATGCACTCCTATGGTGATTGGTTGCAAATTGAGTAAATATGATGATTCACCTAAGGATGATAAGAGCATGTACAAATATATGATTGGAGGTTTGTTGTATTTGACTACTACTAGCCCAGATATCATGCATGCAGTTTGTCTTGTGGCTAGATTTCAAGAAGACCCTAAAGAGACACATGTTGCTGCTGTTAAGAGGATATTTAGATATTTGAATAACACTTTGGATTATGGGTTATGGTATCCCAGGGATGCTAATTTTACACTAAGTGCTTACACAAATACAGATTGGGCTGGTTGTGTAGATGAAAAAAATAGTACAAGTGGTGGTGCATTCTTTCTTGGTTGCAGATTGGTGGCTTGGTTGAGAAAAAAACAAGATTCAAGTTCTTTATCTATTGCTAAAGCAGAGTATATTGCTGCTGCATCTTGCTGTACACAAGTTTTATGGATGAGATAGATAGTAAAAGATATCAGAGTAATATATGATGATCCTATTTCTATCTTCTGTGATAATACAAGTGCAATTAACATTTCAAAGAATCCAATGATGCACTCAAAGACAAAGCATATATATATCAAGTATCACTTTTTGAGAGAGAAGGTTGTGGAGAATAAAGCAAAACTTGAGTATGTGTGACAGAGGTGTTGAACAAGAAAATTGAGAGAGGGGGTGAATCAGTTGTAACAAAATTTAACCTTTAAATCTTTCACTGGAGATTAGATCAATCACAAACCACTACTCTGCTAAATGATTAAACATTCAATACAAAGGAAGAAAATGAAAAAGAATCACACATACACAGTAACACCAGATTTACATGGAAAAACCAATAAGGGAAAAATAATGGTGAGGATTATCTCACACTATAGAGAATATAAAAAATGATTACAAAAGGCTCATTTCTTGATAAGGCTCATTGCCAAAACAAGCACTCACTGCCCAACAAGGGTTAACCACTCGAAGGGATCACTGCCAAAAAGATACAAAGAAGATAGAAGAGATATGTTACAGAGAGAAGAGAATCTCAATGCAATTGAGATTTCCACCTTAATTTACTCAATGACTTGTAGACATGCATGAAAGATAGAGTACACCTTCAACTCACTGCATCCAAAAACTCAACAATTAGACTTTGCATTGATCTGCCAAACTCACATCACACACACACAGTCTCACGTCTACTTCGCATCAATCTTGATCTATATCTTTTCACTATTTCTTTATACTACACTTCCACCAATATCTCGTCCTGTATTTATACCATATTCAACTTTGAAAACATATCCAAAGTCAACCATCCATCATTAAATTCAAATTAGGTCAGTGCCAAAACATCCTAGGGTGGAATTAGAATGAGGGATACATAGACACACACTTGATGAGGACCCAAATAAGTTCCAACATGCTTCATTAGCTTTGAAAGTAGTGTTTAACAAGGTCAACCAAACTAGTGTAAATAAAATAGAAAAATTAAGCATACACAACCCTTAACACAATCCAATCCTTCCAGATGCCAAAATTAACTTCAACACGATCATAAAAGCTTAACTCTAGAACCACAAGTCATAAAACTCAACCAAAAATAAATCTGAACCAACAACATTTCTCTCGGACCTCAACCAGATACACAGAAAATCACAGTTCACAACTAGTGAACATAACTTGCACTGTTCAATGAATCAGAAGCCCAAAATTTGGATATAGCAGCTTCCAACAACCATGATCAACATATTTTAACCACACAAATATAGGAGTAAATCTCAGAGCAAAACCCAGAGCAACCATTGAACACCTACAAGCTTCCTTCATTACAATTTTCTCAATATCCTCGACATATACAACCAATAACCTGTATCCATGACATTAATGACAACAAAAACCATTTGATAACCAATTAACTAGTTGACATCAATGACAAAACCTTCATTCTTGCAATAATTTCCCCCTTTGTCATTGATGGCAACACGTGATGTGAAAAACCATCAAACACAACACTCTAGATTTGAAAACTTTTTATTTTTTGTTTCTTCCCCTTAGTAGATAATCTCTTCTTAGTAGATAATATTTTTTCACATCTTCCTCATCTCTCATCCCTCATCTCCCCCTTTGACATCAATGGTAAATGAAAAAGATGTTTTACATTGATTTCCCCTTTGACATTAAGCACAAAATACACTTTCAATGACAACACATGACACTACCTACTCCCCATGAGAAGTAGCCACTAAGACATCAGTCTAGAAGAAATGTAGATCCATAGACCCACCAAACTAATGCATCTCCATATGCATCTAGTTCAAGAAAAGAGGGGCAATTACCCCTAACTTCTCTCGGAGATACTCAAAAGTTTCTTTAGGAAGAGCCTTTGTAAATATATCATCAATTTGATCCTTCATAGGTACATACTCAGGCTTTACTTCATTCTCCACAACCTTCTCTCTCAAGAAGTGATACCTAAAAGATATATGGTTTGTCCTCGAGTGCATCACTGGATTATTTGAAATGTTAACTGCACTTGTATTATCATAGAAGATAAAAATAGGATCATCATATATTACTTTGATATCTTTCAATGTATGTTTCATCCATAAAACTTGTGTACAACAAGATGCAACAGTAATATACTCAGCTTCAGCAGTAGATAAGGAAACTGAATCTTGTTGTTTACTCAACTATGCAACCAATCTACAACCAAGAAAGAATGCACCACCGCTCATAATTTTTCTATCATCTACACATCCAACCCAATCTGCATTTGTATAAGCACTTAGTGTAAAGTCAGTATCCCTAGGATACCATAAGCCATAATCTGAAGTTCCATTCAAATATCTAAATACTCTTTTAACAACAACACCATGTGTTTCCTTAGGATCTTCTTGAAATGTAGCCACAAGACGAACATCATGCATAATGTTTGGTCTAGTAGCAGTCAGATACAACAATCCACAAATCATAGATCTCTATTTTCTCTGATTAGCCTTAGGTGAATCATCATCTTTACCTAATTTGCAACTAGTCACCATAGGAGTGCATACTGGTTTGGAACCATCCATCCCAAACTTCTTCAACATCTCTTTCACATACTTAGACTGTGAAATACAAATACCTTTCTCTATTTGATTAATTTGTAGCCCAAGAAAGAAATTCTTCTCTCCAAACATAGACATCTCATATTATTTTTTCATTTCTTCCGCAAACATCTTACACATAGTTTCATTTCCTCCAAAAATAGTGTCACCAACATATACAACCACAATCAAGATTTTGTCATTTTCAATTTTAAAATATAGATTACTATCTGCCATACCTTTGTTGAAATATTTTTGAATCAAATACTTGTCTAACCTTGCATACCAAGCTCTAGGAGCTTGCTTCAATCCATATAAAGCTTTCTTCAATCTGTAGACCATATCCGATTGATCTGACAATTGAAAACCTTCTGGTTGTTCCATGTAGACCTCTTCTTCTAGTTCACCGTTCAAAAATGCAGACTTAACATCCATTTGATAGACCTTGAAATATTTATGAGCAACAAATGCTAAGAACATCCTAATAGCTTCCATTCTTGCCATCGAAGCAAAAGTCTCCTGAAAATCTATGTCTTCTACTTGTGAGTAGCCTTTACACACAAGCCTTTCTTTATTTCTGACCACTTCTCCATTCTCATTCAACTTGTTTCTGAATACCCACTTTGATCTAATAATGTTTTTATCTGCCGGTCTTGGAACCAATTCCCAAGTTTGATTCTTTTTAATCTACATAAGTTCCTCTTTCATAGCTTCCATCCAATGCTCATCTTTACATGCTTCACTTACAGTCTTCGGTTCAATCTTAGTATGTAAACATAGATTTATCTCACTAGTAACAACTTTGCTTCTTGTCAATACTCCTTTTGTCTTGTCTCCAATGATTTAATTTTCTGAATGATTTTTCTGCACATACTTAGGTGTCTTTCTTCATCCTTTTGACAAAGTTAGCTTCTACTTCATCAGGATTTTCTTCATCTAGATCTTCAACTTTTGTGGCCTTAAAAGCAGTTTCTGATTTGGATCCATTTCTCAAGTTCTACTTTCTCATCTTATAAGATGCTAGAGTTCCCAATAACTGATCTTTAGTGTAAACCTTGTAGTCTATATGTTCTTCAATAGCACATACCTTTTGGGTGATCCCACAATATTGGTTTACAATTTTTGGCCAAACTAGACATTGAACTAATTTTTTCTAACTAAATCTTCACTTTCGGGCACTTATAGCGGCTAAACCGTGAGGAATTTGAAGATGATGCAAACTAGTGATTTGTGACATTTTTTTTGTAGATTCTAAATATATATTTTTCAAAATTTTTGGAATCAGATTGCACTTCTTTTTCCATCTCCTTCAAAAACTAGTTTTTTAAAGTAAACACCATTTTTAAGGAGTGATGCTCACCGTATACAACATAACTTTTTTTCCATGAAGGATAAAATTCTAATTTTTTCAGATTTAGATTTGTAACTACAATATCTAGTGCTTTCATTTGGTTTCATAGTGTTTTATTGAATATTTTTTCCTTAATCAAGTTTTAAAGTCAAACCAATTACAATTCAGACATAGGCGAATCGTATACAACATAACTTTTTTTGTATGTATCAAATTTTTTTTTTTGTTGAATTAAGGACTTCAATATCTAGTCCACTGATATTTTTCAAATTTGTTTTTTGATAATCTGCTATTTTTCCATATTTGCAGAACAAAGAGATTGATTTTCGGTGTAAAACCTACATTCACAAGAAATAAAAAATAAGTATAATAATCAAATTAAATTTATTTAAAATTATACTTTTTTGGAAGCTTATAATAAGGACTACATACTCACAATTTTTTTTTTAAATGAATTCATTTGATCACCCAAAAGATAAATCAAAAGTGATTTTTTATCGGCATTTTGATGGGTGTAAAGGAGACTCAGTTATATGTATGGTTTAAAACTAACGGGGTTCTATCCAAGGGGGTTTGATCTAAGGTGGTTTGATCAAACCCTCTTTAATTGGAATCATTTAAATAAAAATTTTCAAGGCTTAAATCATTATATTTTCTAAAAATATGTGATTTCAACAAAAATTAGGATCTCCAAGAAAGTGTAAACCAGTATTGTGGGATCACCCTTTTCACTGTATGCATCAGGGAGAGTTATAAGAATATTGTTTACAATTTTGGATTCATCTACTGTAGCACCAAGTCCTCACATTCCAGATACTACCTCATCCAATCTTTGTACATAGGATTTAACATTCTCATCTTCAGTCATATGCAGAAGCTCAAACTGCATCTCCAAATTTTGCAAATTTTCTTCTTTGACCCTTTCTTCACCTTCATGCGCTTTTTCTAAAGTATCCTAGACCTCTTTAGCAATCTTTAGGTTTTGAACTTTAATCAACTCGAAATGTACAAGACTATTCTTTAAAATGAACTTTTCCTTATTGTTCACTTCATGTGCCTTGATCTCATTAGTTGTACTTGGACCATTAGCAGGAGGATTGTAAGGAGTCGTGTAAGATTTCTCCACATCATATCCACAATACTCCAAATATTCTTCTATTATTATTTTCCAAATAACATAATTAGTTCCCATCAAACTTCAGATACTCATAAGTAACTTTGCCAACCATCTTAGACCTTCCTTAAGTGATTAAGCTCTTCTCTAAGGAACTAGGCTCTGATACCAGTTGTTGAACAAGACAACTGAGAGAGGGGTGAATCAGTTGTAATAAAATTTAACCTTTAAATCTTTCACTGGAGATTAGATCAATCATAAACCATTACTCTGCTAAATGATTAAACATTTAATGCAAAGGCAGAAGCTGAAAAAGCATCACACATACACAGTAACACCAGATTTACATAAAAAATGGGCCTCCTAAGGAACTCTAAAAAAACAAAAAATATCTCACATAATACAAATTATTTAAATATAAAAATTATAAATAACTTAACTACATGAGTTAAGTGGGGACACATGTTTCTATTATAATTCCTTAAAAAACTCAAGTCCATTATTTTTTTAAAAGTGGTAACATATATTTTTATTGACAAACTCAAGTTCACTTTTCATTTTAGATTATTTTTTTTCTTGATTTTTTATTTTTTATTTTGATTTTTTATTTAAAAAATCTTAAACTCAAGTTCATTTAAAAAATAAAATGGTAATGCATATTTCTATTATAATTTATTAAAAAACTCAAGTTCACTTTCTTTTCTTGATTATTTATTTTTATTTAAAAAATGGTAAAGTAAAAGTAACTTTAGATATTTTATTTTATACTTAATATTTTATTTTATATAAAATTTATATACTAGTATATTTATATTTAAAAATATATATCTAAAGTAGTAAAGGGATATCTCTTTTCCATAGTTTATTTGATTTTCTCACTTTTTTTTTTCTTCTATTATTTTTATTTTTTAATTTTTCCATTTTTTCGGTTTGATATTTTTGGTGATTTTTTCCAACTTTTTCTCCTTCCAATTGTTTCCAAAATTTTCCAAATTCTTTTTTAGTTTTTGTGCTGGAAAAACAAAGAACTGATCACCTCATTTTGATATGCTCCCTTTAAGCCAATTTTTATGATGCTTGAACCTGCAACAACAAATGAAAAATGAAAAATGGACTGAATTTGTTTCATAAAAATAATTTTATAAAATAAGAAGCATAGATGAATTTTATTACAAATTAATTTCATTCCAAATTCTTAAAATACTTTTAAGAAAAAGTTTTGTTAAAATATTTTTGAAATGTTTTTTACATATTTTTTTGTTTTAAGAATAAAAATATTCTTTTTAAAAACATAATAATTTCTATAATAGAACTTAAGAATATAAATCTAAAAAACAAAAATAATATTTTATATTTAGAAAGATGAATGATAAAGAATAGGATATGTAGAGTTAAATTAACCATCATGAGTTAATTCATAGGATTTTAGAAAGTTTTATTTTATAAAATAAATAATTTTATTTTTATTTTGGATGATGTCAACATAATGGTTGATGTCATCTTTTAATTGATTTTTGATAACTCAAAAAGTTGATGATGTCATCCTTAGGAGGCCCATTTTTTAATGTAAATTTCCCCTAATGACATAAACTGAGCTCTTCGGGTGGTGGCGATGGTGGTGGTGATCTTTCAAATTTTGAAAAGGCGGGAGATTAGGATGTTGCTTCAGGTGATAATGGCGAACAGTGTACTGATGACAAGGTGATGTTAGGCGGGGCCCTTGCTACAAGTAAGCTGAGTGGGTCCCCTTTTGTGGCTAATGTTTTGTCTGATGGAAAAGGGGCTTCGAAGAATGTGTGTCTGATGCATTCCCTAGTGCCTAGCTCTAAAAATGTGGTTCATGGCTCATAAAAGTCAGGGAATACCCTATCCTCGGATGGGTGTGATGGGAATCCTTTTGCAAAGGGTCTTGGGCTTGATAAAGCTAGGAATGTTCTCTTGTCGAGATCTTCTATCGATTGGTCAAATCTGTTTGGGGCTAAGCCTAGAGGAAAAAATACTTCAGCTCCGGTGCCTTTTGTTGCTAATAAAAAGACTAGGGAGTACTCTGTTACTATCCCATATTGCATTGTTGACAAAAGAGTGACTAATATGTACATGGTTCTACTGGGTAAATTTGTTGGTCCTCGGCCTCATATTGAGCTGGTGCATAAGTTTACTTTGACTTGTTGGAAACCTAAAGGACAAATAGATGTGGCTGCTATGGCCAAAGGGTTTGTTGGTGTAATTAATATTTAATTACACTTTACATAAGTTTACTTAGGTAATTATTTAATTCCTAAGTTAATTAGTTGTCATCCTTATCTTGTTGAGCTATCTTGTTGCTCAAGATAAGATTAGGGTTATGCATCTTTGCTTTTATAAAGCAAATCATTATCATGTAATTATTGAATTCTCAAATAATAATGTTGCATATCTTTTTGCAATATCTCTGCCTTTTCTGATTTTTCTCTTTTGTGGAAGGTTATTTTGGTTTGCAAATCTGATCTTGGTTTCTAACATGGTATCAGAGCCTTGATTTGCAGCCCCTTCTCAATTTTTTGGAGAAATTCATTGCAAAGTACGTTTGGGGTTCCTCGAGGGTTTCATTCCTTGAGCTTATTTATGAAGCATTTTGGATCAGATATGAGCATTCCATTGAATCTAGAGCTACCGAAATAGTCAGGTTTGCCTTTCGTTTTGTCGAAACAAGCCTCTGTTTGTCAGATCTACGAGGATTTGAAGTTTATGAGGGTTTCCAGATCTAGAGCGTGCCTAAAATTTTGGAATGTTTTCAGCCCAAACAGACCTCACCATCGCGTTCAGAGCGCCCAAAAACCCCAAAATTGACTGTCAAATCATCAAAATTGGACACAGTGACTTCGGGAGGTAATTTTTTTCATTTCTGGGTCGTACGGCCTGGTACGACACGAAATTCAAGAATTTTTTTTAAAAAAACCAGAGTTTATGGGCGCCGCCGTTAGTTAACCCGCTAGTGGTTAATGCTAGCGGTTAATGCTAGTGGTTAGCCTAGCCGCCATGATTAACTCCAAACCCTTTTGGAGGAGTTTTGGTATTTTGGGCATAACTTTTGCGTCTAAACTTGGATTTTCGAAAATGAAATATCGCTGGAAAGTTGGTTCCGAGCACTTTATAGTGGTATAGTTTATTTTACAGTATTTTTCTGTTTATCTGCTATTTTTTCTGTTTGAAGTCAGATGTGTATTTTGGGCTTCTGAGCTCATAACTCTTTGCCACGATCTCTATTTTTCATCTTCTTTATGGCATTGGAAAGGTATTGAGGAGCTCTATCTTGCTGTCCATTCAATTTTTTCTGTATCTATCCCAAGTTTTTGTTATTCCAGATTTGTCCCGATGGGTGTTTTGGCAGTTGGAAAGGTGAAACCTGAATATTTGTACTTCATTTTAGTACCACATCATGTTATTTTCTGTTTATGCATGCATTAGCATTCTCTCCTTTTACAATCGTTGGGTTATTGTAATAAACGAGCTGAGATAAAGTTCCATTCAGAGGGGGTTTCTTGCATAATAAATCTGATTAGAGTGTGCATGCACTTTGATCTCCATATCCATTTTGTTTTGATGGCAACTTGTATGGGTTATCTGGTCTTCTAGTTTCTTTTGGCCATATTTTTGCTATAGCTTGACACATATCGGATTCATCAGTTCACACTTTAGATTGAGAGTCTATGGTTAATGATCCACATTGGATCCATCTCAGTTTGAGGGCCATGTTTTTATGGTTAATGTTCCAGAGTCTTTTTTTGGTACTCCTTCCCATGGAAGAGTTTTAGTATCAGTTTGGCATCGACATCGAGATACACGGTTTCTAGATTCTGTCATCATCTCATCTACTGTTGCTTCACATATTCCAGGGTTGTTCCAGTTTGTGAGTTTTCCAGTGTTCCGTGGCATCGGGTCTACTGTCACATTATCATGATTCTATTTTTTGGTTTGAGTTGTAGATAGAAGTATCTTTCCTTGCTTGTCGGATTGCGGTTCCAGTGTTACTCCACAATGTTCTTCCAGTGCTTCTTTGCAACAGTCATCTCATTGTAGGGGGGTTTTGTCCCACCGGGTTTTCCTTCTCTACCTCATCTTTGTATTTTTACATGAGTACTTGATTAGGCCTTGTTGCCGGGACTCATCTTTGCATAATAATCTACTTCTCCCTAAGTTGCACTTATGGGGGGGTGTTGGTGTAATTAATATTTAATTACACTTTACATAAGTTTACTTAGGTAATTATTTAATTCCCAAGTTAATTAGTTGTCATCCTTATCTTGTTGAGCTATCTTGCTGCTCAAGATAAGATTAGGGTTATGCATATTTTCTTTTATAAAGAAAATCATTATCATGTAATTATTGAATTCTCGAATAATAATGTTGCATATCTTTTTGCAATATCTCTGCCTTTTCTAATTTTTCTCTTTTGTGGAAGGTTATTCTGGTTTGCAAATCTGATCTTGGTTTCTAACAGGTTCTCTTTTTCCTTTACCTGTGAAGATGATATGGTGATGGCATTGACGGGGGTTCCATGGTTCCTTGGAAAGTCATCCTTGATGCTGAAGAAATGGGAAACGGGTTTTAATCTGAACTCGTGTTTGTTCTCTGCCGCTTCGGTTTGGGTCAGATTGCCTGGCCTCCCACTGGAATTCTGGGATGAGGAGGTGTTTAAGGGGATTGCTAGCACATTTGGCTATTTTTTGTCTATCGACCAAGTGATAGCGTCAAGGAAGCGACTGGTTTATGCCAGATTTTGTGTAAATGTGGAGTAATCTACTAATTTTCCTTCCATGGTAAAGATTAACTCTAAACTTGGAGTGTGGGAGAAGATGGTTGAATTTGAATTGAACCCCTTTGCTTATTTCCATTGTAAAAAAGTTGGCCATTGGGAAAAGAAATGTCCTCTCAAAGTTCCTAAGCAAATGACTAAAAAATGGAGAGAAAAAGAGAAACCTCTAGCTCAAGAGGTGGACTCTATAATACCTCAAGCTCTGGAGATGGAGTCGGGAGGTGAAGCTCCCTTGGAGGTCAGTCAAGATAAATCTCTAAATGAGTTAGAGGTGGTTGATTGTCAACCAGCTTAGGGGGAGGTGAATCAGGAGCTTCAGGTTGAAAAGGTGCCCAATATGGATAGTTTTGTACTATTGGAGGAAAATAATTCTTCTGTGGTTCTTGAATCTGGTTCCCCCCATGGGGGAGGGATTCCTTATAGTATTTCTTCTGTGATGGTTGAATCTGGTTCTCCTATTGGGGGAAGGATTCCTCAAAATGTGGTGTTGAAAGATGAGGGGTTAGAGATGAAACCTGATGTGAAGGAGTCCAAGGAGTTGGAGGATGTGGATAACCCACCTTTTTATATGGTACATGGCCACAATAGAAAGAAGCATTCTCTTTCGCTAGGCGTCATGACAAGGAATAGGTAGAGATCAGATTGTGGATCCGAACCGCGTGGTAGAGGTAGGCCCCCAACTAATATCACTAGGGATAAAGAGAGTCAGATGGATATTGTTGATGGTACGCAGAGAACTCTGCTAGATATGTGCTCTAAGAGCACTTCCTATAAACTTACATGAAGATTATTTCCTGGAACATGAGGGGTTTGAATCAACCTCATAAACATGATCTCCTGGTTAATCTGGTAAGAGTTCATCATCCTGATATTGTTTTAATTCAAGAAACAAAAATGGGTGTTGATAAACTTTCTAGATTGAAATTGAAGCTGTTTAAAGATTGTGGTATGCATTGCTCTGAGGCGACAAGTGCCTCTAGTGGGATTGTCACTTTTTGGAATCTTTGAATGATTAGAGGTGTGGAGGTTTTCAATGATAGTAATCATGTGGCTACTTCTTTCTTCCACCTTCATGATAAGTTCTCTTAGACTCTGTCTAATATTTATGCTCCTAATTGTAAAAATGCTAGAAAAAGGATTTGGGTGAATCTTGCCTCTTTTAGAGTTTGTCATAATATTGATAACTAGCTGGTTATAGGTGACTTTAATACTCCTTTGCATGATGTTGATAAGATGGGTGGATTGCAAAATGTGGATGAAAGTAGATTTGACCTTATGCAGTTCATAAATGATTCGACTCTTCTTGATCTTGATCTAAAAGGGGCTTCCTTTACTTGGTCGAATAGGCATGTGGGTGATGCCCTTATCCAGGTCAAGCTGGATCGTGCCCTTTTAAACCTTGAGTGGTTAGTTCACTATTCTTGCTCTCTTTCAGCTTTGACTAGATTGGGTTCAGATCACTTCCCTTTGGCTCTGTCTGTGGATTTGTTGGGTGGTAAGAATAATTTTCCTTTTCGGTTTGAGAAAATGTGGACATGCCATCCTGATTTGGGTAGTTTGGTGAAGGACTGGTGGAGTATCGATGTGGATGGGTCGGCTATATATAGAGTTTTGAAAAAGTTGGCTAATGTTAAGCTTAATGTTCGAAAATGGAATCGTACTTCTTTTGGCCATATTTTTCAGGAGAAAGATGGGGCGTCTAAGGAGCTTCACACAGTTCAGCAAGTTATTCAATCATCTGAGTATAATCAGGATTTGATTCTGAAGGAGAATGTTTTGCTTTCCAAATTGCATAATATTATAGCGAAGGAGGAGGAATTTTGGAAGCATCATTCAAGGATTATGTGGCTGAAGAGTGGTGATAGAAACTCTAAGTTTTTTCATATTTCTACATTGAAACATAGAGCTTCGAACCGTATTAATCTGATTAACTATAATAATCAAGCTCTAGAGAAGGATGTTGATCTCCAAATTGTTGTAGCTTCTTACTTCTCTCAGTTGCTTTCTATGGAGGGTGGGCTTGATGTGGCTTGTCAAGAGGATATTCTAAGGGATATTCCCTAGCTGGTGGATGGTGAAACCAATAGGCAGTTAGTTTGTATTCCTTCAGCTAAGGAAGTTCGGGGTGTTGTGTTCTCCTTTGAAGGTAATAAGGCTTTGCCCCCTGATGGATTCCCTATGTTCTTTTTTCAGTCCTTCTGGGAAATTATTGCAAAAGATGTGGTGGTAGCTACTAAGGAGTTTTTTAGATCGGGTTCCCTTTTAAAGGAAATGAACTCCTCTTTCATTGTTTTGATTCCCAAAAATCCTGGTGCTGCTTCTTTTGAGGAATTTCGGCCTATCAATTTGTGCAACTCTATCTATAAGATTCTCTCTAAGGTTCTGGCGTTGAGGTTGCAAAAGGTTTTACCTCTTATCATATCCCCTCAACAAAAGGATTTTGTGGTTGGTAGGAAAATTTTGGATTCCATTCTCTCTATGCATGAGAATATTCATTCTCTTTCTGTTAATAAGCAGGCTAGTTTTATCCTTAAACTTGACTTACTCAAAGCTTATGATAGGGTGGATTGGGGTTTTTTGTCTAAGATTCTTCTCTCCTTTGGTTTTGGGGAGAAGTTGGTGGCTTTGGTGTTTCAACTTATTTCGACCCCTCGGTTCTCTGTGCTCATCAATGGGTCTCCTTCTCTTTTTGATTGCTCTAGGGGTCTGTGGCAAGGGGACCCTATTTCTCCTTTCTTGTTTATCATTATGGTGGAGTCTTTGGGTCGTCTTATCCAAAGATTTGTTAATTATGGTCTCATGTTTGGGTTAGCCCCCTCTTATGCTAATCTTGTTTGCTCTCATCAACAATTTTTGGATGATTCTTTGTTGCTTGGGTAGGCGTCTATTAAGGAAGCTAAGGCTATTAAATGAATTATATATATATGAGGCTGCATCTAGGTAGAAAGTTAGCTTACAAAAGAGTGTTATTTTCTTCTTCAACACTCTGATTCAAAGACAGATCAGGATTGCTAGAATCCTGCAGTGTCAAATTGGTGAATTGCCTGCTTCTTACCTAGGACTCCCCTTATGTTCTAAGGCTCCTGATTCTTTGTGGAGGGGGCTGATCGACAAATTTAATTCCAAGTTGGCTGGGTGGAAGGGGGCCTTATTGAGTGAAGCGAGTAAAGTTCAACTGATTAAATCTACCTTACAGAATATTCTGGTATATGCTCTTAGTCTGTTTCATATACTGAGGAAATTTGTGGATATCTTGGAAGGCATTCAGAAAAACTTCTTATTGACGGGGGTTGAAGATAAAAAAAGAACTCATTTGGTTGCTTGGGATGATGTCTGTCGGCCAAAAAAGGCTGGGGGGTTGGGTATTCGCAAAATCAAACTATTTAACATTGCCCTCTTGGGGAAACAACTATGGAATCTTTTGTTAGCTAACAGTGAGTGGGCGAAAATCACTTGGAGTAAATACTTACATGGTGCTGATGGGATCAGAGATGTGATTTCTAATGAGTTTAATCCCCTGAATGGTTTTGTGTTGTGGAACTCTATGCTAAAGGCTTGTAGGCTTGTTGCTAAGGGTCTTTCTTGGCAGTTGGGGAATGGGAGGAGTATTTTATTCTGGGATGATAATTGGATTGGTAATGGACCTCTAAAGGATCAACCTTGGGCTCATCCCTTTATGGACCTTGGTTTGTGTCTGGTTGGTAGATTTGTTGCTGATTATATTGATGGAGGTTGTTGGAGGAAATTGTATGAATTGGATCTTGGTCTTGAAATTATTTATAAGGCTATATCAAGCATTCACATTCCTGTTAGTCCTTCTCCTGATAGGTTTTTTTGGAAGCCGTGTTCTGAGGGTAAATTTTCTGTTGCTTCGGCTTTTTCTTTGAAGGACTCTTTTACGGGTCCGCCTCCTTTTTGGGCTTCTGTTTGGTCCTCTAGACTGATTCCTAAGATCAATATTTTCTTTTGGCTATTCTATCAGAATAAAATTATTACTACTGATAATCTGATAAAAAGAGGTTTTGTTATGCCCAATAGATGCTTCTTTGTGAAGAGGAAGTGGAAAATACTTGTCATTTGCTGTTTGGGTGCACAAATATGTTGGTGTGATCTGGAATCGTGTTCTTTCGCTTTGGAATCTTAGATGGGTGTTTCTTGGCTCTGTTAAAGATTTATGGTTCCAATGGGTGTGCCCCTCATCTAATCTGGCCTTGCAAATTTTGTGGTCCCTCTCTCTGCCTCATTTGACTTGGGGGGTGTAGTTGGAGCGTAACAAAAAAATCTTCAGAAACTCTACTCTTCCTGCTTTATCCGTGGCCCATAAGATTTGTACTGGTATTAAGGAGAATTTTCTTTCTGGGATCTCCTTCCATGTTGGTCAGAAGATTAATCTCTGCTCCTATGATATCTCAATTGCTCAAAAGTGGAAGTTTCCCTTTGATATATCTCTCCCGGTCTCTAAAGGGAAATCTTCAAGAGATGGTGTTGCTTGGAAGGCACCAGGGGATGGTTGGGTTAAGATCAACTTTGATGGTGCTGCTAAAGGTAATCTGAGACCTGCTGGATGTGGGGGAGTGATTAGAAATTCTAATGGTAGGCTCATCTCTGCTGTGGCACTCCCTTTGGGAACCCAAACAAACCACTTTGTGGAGGTAGTGACTGCCTATCATAGTCTTGTTTTGGCTTAGAGAAGAGGGTATAGGAAGATTTGGTTGGAGGGTGATTCTCTGAACATTATCAATAATTTGAAGAATTTATCTCCTTTGTCTTGGAAAATTGAGGCCTTGATCAAGGATTCCATTGAAATTACTAAATCCTTTGATAATGTTTATATTTCCCATATTTTGAGAGAGGGAAATAAGTTAGCTGATTTCTTCGCTAACTTTGGTGTTAGAGATAGTAAGGTCTGGGATTTAAATGACCCCATCCCTTATGAGGCCACGACTATTGTTATAAATGAAAGTTAATTTATTCTTTAAGGTGTGCACGTCCTTGCTCACATGGTGGCATATCATTAGGAAGGAGGGTATGGTTATGATTTTTAGGAAAGGATTTCATATGACACAAAGTTCGAAATAATTATGGTATGTATGTCCTGTGGTTGCCTTCGTACGAATTGTGGGTGTTAGCTGCATAAGCTTCCAGATTCTTTTGTTGGATAATTCAGTTATGAGTGGTATCTGTTGCTTCCTTCTGAGTTTCCTATTGAGTGCTTGGTCTTTGTTTTCCATCATCATGGGTGGGGACAAAAATTGTGCCGAGCCCAAATCCTATGATATTGCTAAGTAGAGAAAGGAAGTGTGGGCGATTTTAGAAAAGGGTGGTATAACTCCCTTCATGGAGAAACTATATGACAGTAATACTCAAGTTACTGAATTGGTTGAGAAAGGGTGGAAAGGGAGAACCATGGACTTGGGTGGTAGGGAAATTGCGGTGGATGAGGAGTTGATAGCCTAGATTACTGGCCTTGAGTTTAAGGGTATGAAGGTGTACAGGGATAAGAAAGAATCACTGGCCGTGATGTCTCTTTTCTTTAAGAAGAATGAGTGATGACTTGAAGCCTGCAAAGAGTGGTGGGTATCTGAGGAATTCCTTGAAGGCTCTCTCGCAGGATGTTGTCGAAGAAATCATGAGGTATGTAACCCTGGAAGGAAGGTACAAAACCATTAACAATTACCATTTTCCATTGCTTAACCATTTTAGGCATAAGAAATGGGTGTCATTTCCCTATTATTTGCTGGTGTCAATGGACTGTGGGATTAAAGAGCATAGGAAGAATCCCAAAAACCCTGTTCTGCATATTGGGTTGATTCTTTTGATTTTTGAACATGTTAAAGCTCATGATGTCCAGAAAACTTTGGTTACTCTGAAGGATATTTCTACTAAAGCTAGGGAGGGTTATGACATTGAGTTAGGTGAGGAAAGGGCTTCTAAGAAACCGATGAAGAGGAGGCTTATGTTAAATAAATATTTTGAGTCGGATAGGGATGATGATGTTGACTATGTCCCAGACTCGTATCCCTCTTTGGAGGAGGGCCCCATATCCCCTGTTCAAGGTAAATCTGGGAAAAGGAAATTGGATGAGGAAGCAGGTTATATGACTTGCAGTGATGATGTGGAGGTGATTGTTCCTTCTAAGGGGGGAAAAGACAAAAATGATCTTTATGGGGAAGCTTCTTCTCCTCCCCCCGCGTCTAGACTTGTGCAAGATCCTGAGGAGGGAAGTCAAAAGAGAAGGGTTTTGAAACTTGGTCAACACTTGGAGAAGAATGTCCCTTTCTTTGTGGTTGGTGGCTTCCATGGTGAGGATGTTCTGAGTGCTATCATTGGGTTTCCTAAGAAGAAGGTTAGAGTTGTGGGTGGTGAACAAGCTATGGGAGCTAAGAAAGCAGATGCAGAGAGGATTCAGAAGAGGATGGCTGCTGCGGAGAAAATTGCCAATTCCATTCATAGGATGAAGTCTCCTATCACTACTGGTAAAGGTAAGGATGCTTCTGATGATAAGGTCCATGAGAGTTATTTTGAAGAGGATGTTGTTGTGGGAAATCACATTGAAAATTTTGATAGGGAGGATCTTTCTAATGTGTTGGGTTTGGCCCGTGACTGTGCTAATGTGTTTTTTAAACTGTTTAAATGGTTCTTTCATGAGATCAATAGGACTAATGTTCATTTTAGAAGCATTGCTTGCAAGGCTGAGGTGTTGGAGTAAAAATGACACTGAGAGGGGGGGTGAATCAGTGTCTTAACATATTTTACTAATTTTTAGAAAAATAAACCATAGCACATATTTGTTCTCAATATTTCAATGATAAGTGTATTCATGAGTTGAATGCAATCATTCATAAATTGAAATGAGAAATGTAATTGCAAAACAATGAATAATAAAGCATTCTCACATAAAAGCAGTGAAACAACAGATGAACAATGAGACATAATATTTTCTGAGTGGAAAACCCTCCTGGGGTAGAAAAACCACTCCTAAATTGCTGCCTTTCAGGCTCTTATTTGAAAACCACTATTAACAATGCCTTATAGGCTAATTTCTGAGCACCAACTCAAGGAGCACCAACCCCTCATTTAGAGACACCAATATCAAGGAGCACCAACCCCTTTTCAGATTACATAATTACAAATAATACAGAGGATTTCTTTGTTTTCCAGATAAGCTCATAGAACCCCTCACACCCTTAATCTATCTAATACCTTAAAGATTCAAAACAATGAATCCCTAAAATATTACATAAATTAAGGTTTTCATAATTACCCTCTGCATCATATTTTCAAGCTTTTATTATAGATCCTTTTTCAACTTTTTCTTGTTTGATACAAGTTACACTATCACAAAATCACATCAGCAAACTCACAGTGATAAAAACACTGTATTTATATGAATACAAAGATATAGATTTGCTAAAGATAAGTCTTCACAGATGTCGTTTTCCAAAGAAACTTTTACCCAACTGGTTGCTAGAACCGTTTTGTTTTGGGATCCCTGAATGTAATGACAGTTGGACTGAGAATAGAGTATCATTTCAACACAAAACGTATTCAATCACCAAGATCTGAACAATGCCCAAAAGGATAGCCGTTTTCATAACACAATGATCACAGAACTAGATCAAACAAACAACTTTTGTAGTTACTTATAATGGAGAAGAAACATAAATGAAAATCATGATATCCTATCTGAACCCACCAAATATTTTCCATCATTTGAGCAAAATGAAGCAAAAACTGCCATATAGCTGTTTTCCAAAATGAAATAGATAATACCTATTCATGCTGCATAGAAATAAAAAAGATACCAGATTGATTCGATGCCAACCATTGCAGCTCAGATTTGTAACTCCATCAACTTCAATTGAGCTTCTAGCTAAAGAGTAACGGAAAAAACAAGTAACCAACCACGATTTACAGTGAGCTTTTGTCTTTAGAGTTGCAGCAAGTAATCAACATTTAAACACTGAGATTTTGTCCCTTACAATGCCATTATGACCAGCTAAAACACTGAGAATTATCAGTTACAAAGAATCCATGGCGGCAGTTAGGGTTCCAAACCCTATTCACAATAAAAATGAAAAATTAATTTGCCCTATTCTTTCACCAAGTTATTCGATGACTTTTCAATATCATAATGAAATTTCAAGTCCGCAATGAAATAGGTAAAACATCATAATGAATTTAGAATCTGTTGTATTATACCATTTACCACAAATTCCGACATTATGATTGCCTCCACATTTTTTGTCAAAGTTTTCGCTGCCAACGGTTATTTCCAAATACCTTTACTCAAAGTTAAAAGCAAAGTAATGGATACATTTTAAACATCTAATAGACATTGTGCCATGTTCAAGATTTCAAAATGTCGACTATGACCACAAATGAAAGCTTAGGGAAACCCAATAGTGTTTGATTCTATTTAGATGCCGACCCCAAAAATATTAACATGTCTGATGATAAATCAATATCATATGCAAAAAGAAAAAGGCTTCAAATAATAAAGATAAGTATTTTCCTTTGGATGTCGACCATGAAGTCTAGGCTTGAGCATATAAGACTCCAAGTATAAATGATAAATTTTTTATGCCATGCGTGCCAATAAATGCCATCAAAGAGGTGAGATACAAGAACCAAAGTGTATACTATGCCACCAAATAAAATGTGAGAACAAGATGGCTTTAGAACCATGAAAGTAGTGATGTCTCTAACCATACTGTATGAGACAGAGTAAGTGCTTGATAAAATAATGTAAATAAGCAATGAACCAAAGAAATGTGCCATGTTTATCAACAATAAGACATACCAACTGAAACCATACTACCATAGAAATTACCATCATCTGTACCTGCCTTGAAGTAATATAACTGAGCATGTGAAGGTGACAATTTCATTAATTTTGAAGATGAAGAAAACCCTGACACCATGAATACCATCTGAATAACCTAAACCAAACCTTATCAACACTGTCAATCCAATATAATCATAATCATTTGCAAAAGAACAACATTCATAAAATTGAACTAGAATTCTCATGAGAATCAACATGAACCTAAATCATAATGATTAACCATCTGTAATAGCCAAGAGTAATCAAATATGTACCAAGTCAAAGCATAAAGATCCTGATAGACCAAATCTGAAACTGTCAGACCATGAGAACCAAGAAAGTGATTTTGTCATCAAGGAAAAACCATGAACAAACCATGAACACAACTAAGATCCAACATGAGGATCCTTTGATCCAAATCCAAATTGATAATTTAATGGCTAGTCTCAATACTGTTGCTAATACTGTGGAAAAGGAAACCGTCAATCTAAAACAGAGTACAGAGGGAAGAATGTTATCCCTTGAGGAGAAAATTGACAAAATTTGGAATGTGGTTATGAAGAGTGGAGAAGCTCCTAAAGTATTGACTAGGTCGGACTCTACGATGGATTTCTCCCCTAATAAGAGAAAGGAAATTTTGTCTGCTAATGTTATAGCTCCTAAGGGTAAGCTGACTGGGGAGGATTATGTTTCCGTTAAGGGTGTTGCTAAAGGTTTTGTTTTGAGTTGTGAGGTAAAAACTAGTGGGCATGGGGTTAGGACTAGAAATAGACTGAAAAATTAGGCTGGGGCCTTGGGTATTGAGGTTTCTAATATTGGGGTTAAGGGACAAAAGCTTGCTGCTAGTGAGATGGAAGTTGTTGAAATTCTGAACAATATGTAGTGGTGTTTGCCAGTTTATGGCTGCTTTTTGGCTGGTGGTTTGCTGACTTTGGGCTAATGGTTGTTTAATGTTGTCTCCTTTTTGATTTAGTTGTTCCTTTTTGTAAAGGGTTCCGGGCCCCTTCAAAACCCATTTTTTACCTCTAATCAAAACACCAAATTTACGTGGAAAATCCAATAAGAGAAAACCATGGTGAGGATTAGCTCACACTATAGAGAACATCAAAAATAATTAAAAAAGACTCATTGCCAAAAAAGGACTCATTGTCCAACAAGGGTTAACCACCCGGAGGGCTCACTACCAAAAAAATATAGAAAAGATAGAAGAGATATGTTACAAAGAGAAGGAAATCTCAATGCAACAAAGATTTCCACCACAATTTACTCAATGACTTGGAAACATGCATGAAATATAGAGTACACCTTCAACTCACTACATCCAAAAACTCAACAATTAGACTTCACACTGATCTTCCAAACTCACATCACACACACAAGATGTATCACATCTACTTTGCATCAATCTTGATCTATATCTTTTCACTATCTCTTTGTACTACACTTCCATCAATATCTCATCCTATATTTATACCATCTTCAACTTTGAAAACATATCCAAAGTCAGCCATCCATCATTAAATTCAAATTAGGTCAGCACCAAAACATCCTAAGGTGGAATTAGAATGAGGGAAACCTAGACACACACTTGATGAGGACCCAAATAAGTCCCAACATGCTTCATTAGCTTCGAAAGTAGTGTTTAACACAAGGTCGGCCAAACTAGTGTAAAACACATATAACAATTAAGCACACACAACCCTTAACATGATCCAATCCTTTCAGATACCAAAATTATCTTCAACACGATCATAACAGCTTAACTCTAGAACTACAAGTCATAAAACTCAACCAAAAATAAATCCGGACCAACAACATTTCTCCTGGACCTCAGTCAGATACACATAAAATCATAGTTCACAATTGGTGAATATAACTCGGATTGTTCGATGAATGAGAAGCCCAAAATCTGGATATAGCAGCTTCCAACAACCATCATCAACATATTTGAACCACATAAACATAGGAGCAAATCCTGGAGCAAAACCTAGAGAAACCATTGAACACCTGCAACCTTCCTTCATTACAATTTCCTCAATATCCTAAACATATACAACTAATAACTTGTATCTATGACATTAATGACAACAACAACAACCAATTGCTGACCAATTGACTAGTTGACATCAATGAAAACACCTTCATTCTTGCAACAAAAGGATCAAGTGCCTGACATATTTATGAAGTCTCTTCCTAAAGATACTTTTGAGTATCTATGGGAGAAGTTAGGGGTTATTTCCCCTCCTTTCTTGAACTAGATGCATATGGAGATGCATTAGTTTAGTGGATCTATGGATCTTTCTTTCTTCTGGATTGATGTTTTGGTGGCTACCTCTCAGGGGGAGTAGGTAGTGTTATGTGTTGTCATTGAAAGAGTATTTTGTTCTTGATGTCAAAGGGGAAATCAATGTTAACATCCCATGCCTTTGCCATTGATGTCAAAGGGGGGGAGAAAGATGTGAAAAGAAAAGAAGAGAGAAATATGTGAAAAGAGTATCTACTAAGGGGGAGAAAGTAAAATCATGAGAAAGTGTGTTGTCTTTGATGGTTTCTCACATCATGTGTTGCCACCAATGACAAAAGGGGAGATTGTTGCAAGTATAAAGGAAGTATAATGATAGTGTTGTCATTGATGTCAACTGGTTAACTAGTTCTCAACTAGTTGCTATTGTCATTGATGTCATGGATAATGGCTATTGGCTATATATGTCGAGGATATTGAGAAAATTGTAATAAAGAAAAGGTTGCAAGTGTTCAGTTGTTGCTCCGAGTTTTGCTCCTATGTTCGTGTGGTTTAGATATGTTGATCATGGTTGTTAAAAGTTGCTATATCCAAGATTTGGGCTTCTGGATCATTGTACGGTGCGAGTTATGTTCACCAGTTGTGAACTGTGTTTTTTAGGGTATTTGGCTAAGGCCTGAGAGAAATGCAGTTGCTCCAGATTTCTTCTTGTTCAAGTTTTATGACTTGCAGTTCTGGGGTTAAGGTGATATGATCATGTTGAAGACAATTTTGTTATCTTGAAGGATTGAATCATGCTAAGGTTGCATGTGCTTAATTGATTTATGTGTTTAACACTGGTTTGGCCAACCTTTTGTTGAACACTACTTTCGAAGCTTATGGAAGGATGTTGAAGCGTGTGATTGGGTCGCCCTCATTCTAATTCCACCTTAGAATGTTTTGGCACAAACCTAATTTGAACTTGTAAATACAAATGGTGTATGGCTGACTTTGGATATGCTTCAAAGTTGTAGATGGTATAAATATAGGATGAGATATTGGTAAAAGGAAGTGCAAAGAAATTGAGCAAGATAGATGTGAATCGGTGTGTGAGTAATGTGAGTTGGTGTAGATCAGTGCAAAGTCTAAATGTTGAGTTTTTGGAAGCATGTCTGGAAGAGTTTGAGCAAATTGTGGTGGAAATCTCTGTTGCATTGAGATTTTCTTCTCTTTGTAACGTATCTCTTCTATCTTCTTTATCTATGTGGCAATGAGCCCTTTGTGTGGTTAACACTTGTCTGGACAGTGAGTCTTGATCTGGATAGTGAGTCCTATTTTAACAGTGAGCCTTTGTAATTGATTTTGATATTCTCTATATTGTGAGCTAATCCTCACCATGGTTTTTCCTTTATTGGGTTTTCCACGTAAATCTGGTGTTATTGTGTATGTGTGTAGTTTCTCAATTTTTGTGTTTGCACTTAATGATTAATCAGATTAGCAGAATAAAGGATTTGTGATTGATTTAATTTTCGGTGAAAAGTTTTAAAGGTTAAAGTTTGTTACAACTGTTTCACCCCCCCTCTTAGTTATCTTGTTCAACACATCTCTTCTTTTTGTATTCTCAACTATTGATGGAGTAGGAGGGTCTTATATTTCTTGGACCTAATTTATTTCTCTTCTTTCTTCTTAAGTTCTTTTGTGGCCTCCTTAGCTTTCTTATCAATGGATTCCTTCTAGTTTTTAAATATTTGGTTACAAATGGGGGACCTCATCCCAAATATAAACACTCAACAATGACACCTCAATGTGGTTTTAACCTTGATGGAAAGAACAACAACACCATAGCTTAACCATCACACTATGCCACTATTCACTTAACTCAACCTCTCACACTTTCATTATTTCTTTGATTTTTTTGGAAAAGGAGTCATATGCATATTTATAATAGTATCAATCCAAAAAAATATCAATATTCTCACATATTTGACTACCCATTACTTTAAGCCATTCTACAAATGCATTTCCTATAATCAAGTAACTCACTCATAAAATACAATATTAAGCATATGATCAATGATCGATACCTAAAATTATGATGGTTTTCCTTCATTTTTAAAAAATTATGAGTTCCACCCTTAGGATTTCATAGAGGTTACATTATTAACTATTAGTCATTGCCTCATATGTAGAATATGCCCATATATTTAGTCAATGCAGAGCCTTCTTGCCTTGTGTGAAAGATATTGTAGGATGAATTTTTTTTCACATAACATACTCCAGGGTCATTAATTTTACTCAATATTACATATTGTTCTCCAATTTCTTTAACTTATCTCCTTGATCCAAAATACATGCAATAATTTTTATTGCATACTTCATTATATGATATGACTTATCCATGTATATAAAATATCCTTAAATTTTACTGGATACTACTCAAATCTATTTGTTCTTATCTTTGAAATTTAAATTATTTGGACCCATATATCAAATTTCGATCTTTGAATATTTTCATATTCGTCCAAGTTTTCATTAGTAGTAGCGTTCTTTAGGATTTCACTTAAAAAAAAGAAATCTAGAATGACCCATCTCTATGAGCTACAAATGTGTATATTTTCTTAAATATTCTACATAGATCATGCCTCATGATATGTTTAAAAATACACCATCTGAGTTATTTTTATATCTTTCCAAGGATATGGTATGCAAAAGAGTTGTACAATATCCTTTGTATTTATGCGTTGAGGTTGTTGAATTCCTACCATGGCTATCGTTAGGTTTTTCCAGTTCACTATGCTTTATTAACCATAGCTCATAAATACTTGTTCACACCTTAGATGATTAGCTTTCACACTATTTGACTTTACTTTTTGGTGATTTCAAACTCTTCCTCACCTTCCTTTTATATATGTTTGAGTCAATTTTACTGATGTCACTACTAATCTCATTATTTCTATATTTTTGTATGATACCTTTTTCTATTTTCTTTTTGATGGTGTTTACTTTTTCTTTTATGTGATGGGTACTATCCAAACAACTATGATGCATTTAAGTATATTTATGATACATTTATTACATTATGTCCCTACACACTTATCATACTGAATTTACCTTCAATCTCTAATGTAATAAGGCTTTAACTAAGTACCATTCACATAACCATCTAGTAGCTCACTAGTTAGAGTTTTAAACTTTTGAGCTCTTACCCTTTGTACATGATCTATGTGTTCTAGAACAACTCAACATATTTTTCAGTTTTTATAGTATTCTAAATTACTATAATATAAAAATATTGCACCTCCTAGTTCCAATTATTTATTCTTAATATTTTGGTCATTCCATGCTTTTTGTTTTCTCTTATCTTATATTTTATTATAAGCCACGATCAACCAATCTTGACTTAACTTCTCCATCTCTATTAGTCCACCTTTGATGGACATTTCTTTATTCTATCTTTTATATATTACCAAAATTAAACTAGGAACTATGTATTATATTGACAATGCTATATCTAAACATATACCCATTAAAATTAACGAATTTTTATTAATATTTAGCCAATAGGCTATATATTGCATGAGCTTTCAGCCGAAAACAAGTCTCACTCTGTCAAACTACCATGGTTTCCTATCAAACTTTTGGTGGAATGCTGGTAAACTTCGTCATCGATGAGATATGGTGGAACCCACTTGCCAACTCCATAAATGACAATAGATTGAGTTTAATGCTTGCATCACTAGGAAAGTTGTGTCAGAGCCAAGTTGAAGCGCTTCAGTACGGGAAGTGTTTTCTAGTAGTTGTGTGTACTTGCATTGTCTTTGAAGTAAATGCAAAATTATCGAATCACCATCTAATAGAGGATGATGTAAATGAAGTTATCTTAATGCGACGTAGAACGTACCTTCCAGATTTGAAATCCCGTCTGGACTAAAAATATCAACTGCTGGCTAGTAACAATCCTACCGCTTTCTCAAACGCCATCAATTTCCATCCTCTACATTTATTGATGTTGGCAAATATCTGCTAAGTCACCGTTGATTTTTCCTATAAGAAGAATGAAAATAGCTTTGATTGAGACCACTACTGGAGGCAGACATATTTCTCACACCAAATTGCACGAGACTACGCAGAGGGCAGAGGACATATCAGGAAAAAAAATCTACACAGTGCATGGTAATATCCAACTTTCATTGTAGTTTAGTAGTTGTTAATATCCACCTTCCATCATTATTTGTGAACCCACTACATTGGTAGAGTTTCTATATTTTCCTTATATCTCTTTCCCACATGACTTTCATGGCTGTTCAACTTTGTTCCATACTCATCACTCCTCCTACCTTCCTAGATGTGGCCTGTAGGCTTCCCTTAACACGTTTTTTATTTAGTTAAGGTAATTCTCTCCCTTATTTGACTTCCACCTTTGTTAGGAATCCACGCCTCTCCTTACTACATTCTTCCACTCTCCCTCTTTTTATCTCATCTACCAACATAGAGATTATTTGTGGCACCACTTCCTCTCCATGGCGTAGTCTCTCTACCTAGTCCTTTGTCTCATGTGGATTGTCCACTTCAACACATCCCTCTTTGTCACCAGCTGCACATACCATTCATTTTTTCCTTTCATGGTCTCCTCTCTTCACCATGACCCTTGGCCTTCAATTTCCTTTCATATTTCCATTTTTTAAAAATCTGTGGCTTTCCCTCTTCGGCTATGCATCCATCTATCCCCTCTTAAATTTGCACTTTTAATATTTTTCTTCAATTTTGCCTCACTTGATCTACTCCTCATATTCTTTCTTTTGCATTGGTTATTTTAAATCTTTAGATTTTTTTCAAACCAAGTATTCATTTGTTTTATCTATGGGTTTAAGGTTGGAAATTTTTTTGTCGCTAAAATAAGAAAGGAAACCTTATGCATACTATGTGACCATCACATACCTTATGGCTACGTTTCCTTGGGGCATTTCTATTCTTGAGTTATGTTTTGATACATATGAAATAAGCTATAATATTTGATAGTTGGGTTATGGTTAGTTACAACTGGAATGCCTATGGCTCCCATTTTGTGTAGTCCGTTTGGCACAAGTAACCCCTGTATGTTGTTTTAAGTAGTAGTATAAAACATTTACAAAAAAATAAAAAATAAATAATAATAAGCCCAGCTTAGGGCACCAATGAGTGGTGTGCCTAAATGACAGTTTTAAATAAGATTTCAAACCTACCAAGAATAGTCTAGCTACTTGCCTACATAAGAACATTCCATTCAAATACAATTCAAACGTAATTTCCTATACCCTTTTTTATGCACATACCATCAAATTTAGATTTTTTGTCTACTTTTGAAAAATTGAGTTTTCTGGGTAATCAATTTAATACCCTAAATTATGACAGCTAACTGTATGCCATCACTGCATATCATTATAGCGCATGAAATGTTGATTAGTTAGCAGATTCTTGATTAGTTCTTGGACACTGTAAAGTATATTCTTGGAAACATTTTAGTTGCTTGTGTTAGAGTGTTGATTGAAGGATAAAGTCATTATAGTGTCCCTGATAAGGGTTTGTATCATACTTCTCTTCTACACCAGCTCTTCTAAATTGTGTGCAGCACAAAGCTCGCCAATGTATTTTATTTGTCCCTAATTTATTAGGGTTTTTTACAATATACTTTATACAAATAATATTTGTGACCAAACACTATCCTAATAATGAGCACATTTAAGTTTTAACATTACAGGATTCTTTACCGTGAATATACATTTAGGTATTATATATTATAATCTTTAACAAAACTATTAAATACATGTATCCAAATATTATAATTAAAAGTTATTAATTAGATTTTATATTATATACAAATATACTATAGTGTGCATTTTTTATAATATACTATTTTTATTATAGATATAAAATATTAACTATAAAATTTATTAAAAAAAATAATAAAATGAAATGTTTTCAAGACTATATTTGATAAAAATAAAAATATACTATAGTGTACAACTTTTTTAATATACTATTCTTATTATAGATATAAAATATTTACTATCAAATTCATTAAAAAAAAGATAAAATGATATGTTTTCAAGTCTATATTAGGTAAAAATAAAATACAAATAGGAAAAAATATTAAATTACATTTTACTTATTATATTAAAATAAATTTTTATTCAGATCTAACTCAAATAATGTATAGAGTTATAATTATATTTATTAGACTTTTTATATTTTATCTCTTTTAGTCAATTTCACCATAAATAGTTTAAAAATATACTATAGTGTACAATTTTTTTAATATACTATTTTTATTATAGATATAAAAGATTTACTATCAAATTTATTAAAAAAAGATAAAATGATATGTTTTCAAGTCTATATTTGATAAAAATAAAGTACATATAGGAAAAAATATTAAATTAAATTTTAGTTATTATATTTAAACAATTTTTTATTCAGATTTAACTCAAATAGCGAACAAATTTATAATTATATTTATTAGACTTTGTTATATTTGATCTCTTTTAGTCAATTTTACCACAAATAGTTTAAAGTTTTTTTAAGTATATTTGATTAGATATATTATGCAAACTTGTCTCACGTAGTGTAAAGATTTGTTTTTATATTATTTTTACTCAATTTCTATTATAAACACTTATAAACAAACTTATATGTACTATTGATATTATACTATATAAATTTTATTATAAACACTTATAAACAAACTTATTTGTAGTATTTATATTTCCATTATATTATTTTCACTCAATTTATATTATTTTATGCAAACTTATTTTTACTCAATTTCTATTATAGACACTTGCCGCTCCATTAGGAAAACAACCACCCCTACGAGTGAATCCAACAAGAACCCAAACTTATATCCATAAAAGCAAAGTAACAATTATTTATTAATGATTTAGTTTTCAATGATGGATGACAGTTATGGTCCACCTAACATCCCTTGCCAATAGTTATTTAATTCTGAGACGTTATCTTAGATTAACATGCAAATAAAATTCATGCTCCACTTTGCATCCCTTTCTAATAGTTATTTAATTTTGAGACACTATCTTTAGTTAGTATGCAGATAAACATTTGTTAATTTCTATTATAAATTCTTAGTTATTCTTCTATGTATAAGTTTTATCACATGTTTAGGATATTAAATTAAAGAAATGTTTATATCGATATTGGTAAAGCAAAGTTTATATTTGCAATTTAAAGGTATTATTTTTTAAAGTAAAATAATTTTAACTAGCTTTTCTATTTTATGATCAAGATTGTCATCTTCCAAAAGGGAAGCCACACATTCTTATACATCATTAAACATATAGTATAATGTTAGCCATTTTTAAAATGTAATTTCATTTAGGAATGGACAATTCACATCAACCCAATGAGATTATTGACATCTCGAGTAGTTCCAGTGCCCCTATTTTGTCGACCAACTCAACATTGTCGATCAATTGCAATGGCACTTCTACAAGCCACATACAAGATTTTGTAAATGACATTACAGTTAGCTGCCTTAACTTGCTACAACAAACAAATGCCACTATTTGAAACATGCAAAGTGTGCATGAATGTGGCATTCAGTCGATGGAAGTAACCATATATGAGTTCCACTCAACTTGTGAGAAGTTGGGTTCCTTCTGCACTTTGCTTCGTGAAATGAAAGCAGACGAGTTCTACGAACAAGGTGGTTCTATCTACATAAAAGAAGCATTTCAGAATTACTTGAATGATGTCTAATACACTTTCTCCCTATAAATGTGTATATAGTATGTGATATAACCATGTAACTACAACTTTTACCAACTTATGGATAGTTGGATATTTTGTAAATCCCTAAAAGAAATGTAAGCTCCAATATACTATGAACAAGGCATTTTGGCTTGCGATAAAAAATGCAATATGTCACCTACTACAATACCATGTAACACGCTTTTGCTTCATAAATATATACACGTACTATGTGCTCTTGTTATAATATTGGAGCTTCATTCTTGGCTTTTGCTTTTGCTCTGTATCTCTTTACTTAACTCATATGTTTCAATTCAAAAAAAAAATGGCATCTTTGATTACATATAATTAAGAGTAGTAGTTTATCTATAATGTATCGTAATCCTTATCTCATTTCACTTCAACCAATTATAGTCTAACCATTGTGTTCAAAAACATTTCATTTATAGCACTTGTTTAATATATATCGCCAACAAATGCTATATGTCTCCTTCAATAGTTTCCTCTTTGTTGCACCTAAATTCCTTACAATAAAGTATTATTCTAAACAAAGTCCATTCTTCTAAAATATACCACATTTCTAGTATATTAGATTAACATACATAATAAACATAGACACCATACAACACATATTCCCATATGAAGGTTCACAAAATAAAATAAGTCACCACCCTATATTTTCCTTATAGCTACAAAGATGGTTTACAAAGGGTCTACTTCCTCAACAAGGACACAATCCACAAAAAAATTGCGGTCTCCAATAATAGGTTAAATGTGTTAGGCTCATTCATTTAACACAATTAATATAAAGTATAGTTAGGTTTCCTAATTCCATTGCACCTCAAATGAATAACACATTTACGAACCAAGTAGCTTTCTTTAATTTTATTGTATGTTCCTTCGATGTTTATCCCTTGCTAATAGTGCACTAGTGTTCTATTTGCTTATTCCAAAGCACCTTTCCCCTTGTGATGTTAACATTGAATGCATATTCAAACATCTATAGTGCTTGCAATTTACTTAGACAACTTAATAGAGTGAACTAATTTTTTTACTCACTATGCTTTCTCTTTTTTGTTCTTACAAATGCAGCAAGGTAACTTCCAAAGGCCACTATTTTGATATATAAACCTATTCAGAATAACATTTACATGTATTATTCTAAATTTACTTTTACACTATTTAATTATTTTACACACTTTAATTTAAACTAGTGCTTGCATGGTCACATTCAACTAGATTGTGGCTTTTTCACTTATTATCAAATTAGTTAGCTATATTTTTTGGATATACAAGATATTCATTTCCTACTTCACAAAGTATGATTTTATACGCTGTTTATAGTAAGTAATAGCTTCCACCTGCAATTCACTTTTGCAAGGACTAGTGTGCTCTCTCATCACAATGTATTATTTGGCCGAGAATGCAATTGAGTTGATCAATGATGGAAACATAGACTTGCAACCCCATCTACAAGCAATAGATATTTCAATGTTTGGCCATGGGCCTGAACCAACAAATCACTCTATAATACAACTCTCTGATGGGGTGCATAAGCAGAAGGCTACACTTCCAAAACAGTACAACCACTACATAGATTCTAAAGAACTCCAGAAAGGCTCTTTACTTAAACTCATTAAATACAATTTCCCTATTATTTGCAATTCAAGGTAAGCCACCATATTTCAATGCTCTTCTACAATATGCCAAATGATAACTTAAAGATTATCATTCTTGATCCCATTATGTCACATTTCATCCTATTGATAATACTTCTTTATTGTACACTTATAGGTTGATTGTCATATCAGAATTATAAATCACATGTTTGCAGCAGGATATCATTGGCCAGCCCACCTACCTTTTTGAACAACAAACCCAACAAGTACATGCCACATCTACAACCCTTGATGATGGTGTTATAGTACCACAACCACCTCTCCTTACAAAATATTGCTTGACCGAGAATGCAATCAAGATGATGAATGATGGAAACCTAGACTTGCAACCCTGGGAGTTATAGTTCTGATAGCCTAAGGGCGGGAAGAGATAGTTGACTAAAGTTGCTCGAGGGAACCTGACCCATAGAATAGTAGGGGCCCTGGGGTTCTATCCATTTATCTTCTAGGGGTTCATCTAGCCGAACCCTAATGAAACGACTAGTTCCAAGATTAGAATTTACACTATTTGGCCATGGCCTCGAACTAGGTGATCGATATAGAGTGGAGCTCTCCAATGTGGTGCATAAGCAGAAGGCCACACTTCCAAAAAAGTGCAACTGGTACATAGCTTCTAAAGAACTCTAGAAGGGATCGATACTTAAAATCATAGGATACAGTTTCCCTGTTCTTTGCAATTCAAGGTGAGCCACCATATTTCCACGCTCTTCTACAAAATTCCAAATAACAAATTGTAGCTTAACATTTTTTATCCACTGTCACCTTTGTTCCTACTCAAAATACTTACTCATTTTACCTTTATAGGTGGATTGTCATCTTCAAATTAGAAATCGAATTTTTGCAATGCGATATCATTGGTCAAATTGCCTACCTATTTGAAGAACAAGTCCAACAAGTAAATGCTACAAGCTCAACTGCTCCATCTACAAGCATGGATAACAACGGTATGGTAACAAAGCCACTTGCTCACATGGAACTTTTTGGATTATGGTCATCCCTACAAATGAAAGACCTTCCCTCCAATATTACTCCTATTAGAAATTTGAATCCATTTCAGACAAGGTGGCTTATAAAGGGTCATGTTACCATGAAAAAACAAATGCACCACTTCAACACATAGAAGGGACAAGCGCATGTATTTTCATTTGATATTATTGATTGTGAGTGCACTGAAATATGTGTAACTTTCTTTAATGAAGTTGTAAACCTTCATTACATGAATGTTCATTTTGGAGAAGTATATACAATATCTGGTGGAACTATTAAGTCAGCTAATAGGTTGTACAACAAACTAAATAGCTAGCTTGAAATTTGTTTAGTCGAGGATTCCAAAATTTCTCTCATAAGATGACCTTGCAATTCCCAAACATAGGTTCTCTTTCACGCCCTTGAAGGACATTTTAGAACTGAACAATAATATCCTTGTTAATGTTATTGGAATAGTCATATTCATGGACCCAAGCTCAACCATAAGGAGGAGGGATGGGACTGAATTTCTTCTAAGGAGCATCAAATTGATAGATGTATCTTCATCTACCATTAATATTACTTTATGGGGTCCAATTATTGAAAAGGAAGGAAAACAACTACAGGAGATGTATCACTTAAAACATGTTGTTTTACTTACAATAAAAAATATCCGTGTCACTAAGTATAATGGAAAGGTCATAAGCACTTTGGAAAGCACCCACCTATTTATAAAACCAAGAATAGAGGAGGCAAAACAACTCAAATCATGGTTTGAACAGAATGGGACTGATGCCACTCCATCAAATACACAACCGTTGGATGCACCTCTTGTGCTAACAAGGAAAAAAATTGCTGATATTGAAGAGCAAATTACCAATGTGAAACAAACTATCCAATGCACTCTAAAAGCAACATTGCAATTCATAAAAATAAATTCATTATGATATCCATCTTGCCCCCTTGAGTTAGATGGAAAACAATGTAAAAATAAAGTTGTACAAAATGATGATCAAACATGGTATTGTTCCAAGTGCAAAGCTACAACTGCTATATGTACCTACAGATACATACTCTGGCTAAAGATTGTAGATCATACAGGGATATTATGGGCTATTGCTTTTGAAGAACCAACCACAAAACTTCTTGGAATGTCTGCAAATAATTTATACATGCTATAGTTCACTGAATCTGATGCCATAGTAAAAGGAGTGTTATTCAAGCAATTTATCTTCATAATCACAAATTCATATGATTCAAGTGCTGCTCAACCACATGTAAAATCAAAAATCACAAAGGTGGACGAGCTAGATTTTGTTGTAGAGAATTCACTCATGTTGGGTGGAATCACTTATATGTGTCATATTGGTAGTGTTTAGAAGTAGCTCAAGAGCTTATGTAATGTATATACAATTTTGAAGCATCTTATATGTATACTTTCTATACTTTTGATTGCATACATGGAATCTCAAAGTCACATGTGTATTGAGTATATTTGTATTATGAAAACAATGTGATTAATCTCTCCCACCAAATTACTTATGTATATAGGGCATGAATCGTATCTCAAGTAATTTTAAAAAATAGAATGATTGAAGAACTCATACAATAAATGTTTAGCTTTTTAATTCTGTATGTATTTATAATTGTACATTTGATGATTGAAGTTCCTATTTCCTTTACAAATGGCAACCTCCAACCCAAAAAACATACAATCTCGTAAAAAAATTCATAACTACTATATTCAACATAAAAAATAAATCAACATTCGTTGTCATATGAAACACATAGGAAAACAAACAATACAATCCAACAAACCAACCTCCTTTAAGTCAAACCAACACAACATTGAACCATATGAAAGTACACCCCAAACCGAACACCTTTTTGACTGAGGTTTGTCAATGTGTTCACACCAAACACTGCACACTCTTCAAAATCAGTCCACAAGCTTACCACATACCGAAAAAAACTTTATAAAGGCTTCTAAATGATTTCGTTCAAGACTAGATAAACTATCAAACTTTCCAACTTGCACAATTTTCCATGAATGCACACCGCCTCAACACAAAGTGGTCCAGTTTGATATAGATATGAGTGGAAACATCGAGGGTTTACACATGTACATGGATTCCTTTGGCTTGAAGGTGCATTGAACATGGAAAAACTTGACTGGATCAATCATGCAAATGTAGACATAGCAAAAACATTCTTTGAAAAATATGTTAGTGCATGGAATCCTCAAAATCTAGGAGACAGGAACAACACACACCATCGATCTTTGCAAGATGATCCATGCTTATTAACAACACCCAAAATCTTTGCTACAAATACACTTTCTGACTATGAAGAGTTAGTCAACCGTGTCTAGAGACACACCAAATTTTTAGAATCAACTTACCTTCAGAAGAAAGGAAACACCATCAAGTATTGATATAGGGCGCCCTAGACTGAATGTGCAACCTCTTCATTGTACAGTGATGAAAATGGAAAAAAAAACCTTTTCCCTTGCATGTAATGATGATAGGTTGAATATACATAGTCTAGAGATGCTTACCATATGGAGAGAAAATATGGATTGTCAGCCTATGCTTTCAAAAACACTTGTTCTAGAGTACATTGCAAAATATGCCGCGAAGGCATAAAGAAAATATCAAAGCTGTATTGATATGTTGACACACATATGTCGAAAGCAAGCACCCCAAGAGAAAGCACTTGCAGCATACAAAAAATTCATGTCTGGGATTATTGTTGATCATGATATAGGTGCACAAGAAACGTGCCATATGTTGCAAAAGCTACCCCTTGTTTGCAATCATGAATTTATGGTGCTTAATGTTTTCCGAAAAGTTTTCAACCGAATTAGGACAAATCCAAACGAAAAATACATTGCAACGAAGTTACCTCCAATTATACGCACAACACCCTCCTCAAATGGAAATTGTAACACTACTTGAATCTGCACAATCATTCTTGTTCTCATCAAGTCACAAAAAATACAAGTGGAAAGAAAGGAAACATAAGGAAATTATCAGCGTCTTTCCCTGATTTACTGCTATTCCAAAGGAGGGTTCTGAACATTTTGAGACATTTTGCTGGAGTGAACTACTTATTTACAAGCAGTTTCATAACATTGTCACATACATCAGTATCGAGAAAGAAACAATTGTTGCAAATTGGAAGGAGATGAATAAACTTAAATATTATGTGTGGCATATTGATCGTGTAATTGATAAAATAAATCAAGAAGAGGCAGAGGAACTAGATAATGAAAACAATATAGAAAATATAGTACAATTGAATAAATGGGAGTTATTATCACTGTTGGGTCTTGGTACTAGTGGAAATATTTCTTCCCTTGATATGCTTGGAAGACATGACTTTGACAATTGCAACAAGTGGAATGACCATACAATACCTCAAGCTTTACATGAAACTGTAGAGCATTTCGTAAGCACAAACAAGGTGAACCAACATGATGAACCAACACCATTTGAGCTTAACGACCTCCCATATCCACTCTCTCTCAAAAATAGCTCATTCTTACACTTGTGTTGGACCATTGTAGTGCTTGTCAACTCCAAAAACCCTTGCACATGGTCATACAAGGCACAACAGGAACAGGGAAATCCTATCTTATTCATTGCATTAAACACTTCCTTTCCAATTTAGTACCACAACAACATAGCCCGCTCCTTGTTGTTGCTCCTATAGGAATTGCAACATTCAACATACATGCCTTGACTATACATTCAGCCCTAAAGATTCCGGTCAAGGAAATCAGCCATTGAAGGGTCAATCACTTGCAATGTTCCAATAGAACATGAGACATGTAAAATACCTCCTAATTGATGAGATGAGCTTTATAGAGCCAAAATTACTCTTGAAAATTGATACTAGGCTACGTGAGGCTTTCCCCCACCAACAAAACTTGTGCTTCGGTGGAAGATCCATCATTCTTGTAGGCGACTTTGCACAACTACCCCCTATTATGGACAAACCTATATATACCTCCCACATAGATGGGAAAGCCCTATGGGAACAATTCATTATTATTGTTACACTAAAAAAAATATTCCGACAACATGGGGACACTCAAGCCCAAATTGACTTCCAAAGAACTCTACAAAACATTCGTAATGCAGAACCAAATGAACAAGATTGGGAGCTATTAATGAGTCACACAAACACAATGCTATAAAATAATGAAAACAAGTATTTTGACCTAGCAATGCACCTATTTCTGACCAATGACTTAGTTGGAACACACAACAAAAAAATGATACAGTTGTTGAATCTTCCTATTGCACTCAGTATTGCAATAAAAACAAACACAAAATCAAACATCTAAAATGATGCTGACTATCTACCCCATGAACTCTTGCTATGTAGAGGCCAACACATCATGCTAACTACAAACCTATGGACTCAATTAGGCCTTGTAAATGGTTCTCTTGGAGAGGTTTTAGATATTGTATACATAGAAAGCTCTAAACCACAAGACTAATTACCATTATATGTAGTAGTAAAATTTGATACTTACATTGGCCCACCTTGTACCATACATTCTCCAACAACTATTCCAATATCACCTATATCTCTAGGTGCTTATAGGCAGTTACCACTGTGCATGTCATGGGTAATTACAATACATAAATCCCAAGGATTAACAATCAATATAGGTAAAAAAGAAAGACATGGATTGAATTTTACAACTATATCTAGAGTTAAATCAATACATGGACTTAGGATCAAACCATTGTTTTCCTTCAATCAATACTCAAGAATGAAGAACAATCCATACACAATTATCAGGAAAAAAGAAGAGATCTGACTACATCTTCTCTCTTTATGATGAGTATAGGTACACATACATAAACACACCACTCTCTCAATAAACTATATTAGTTTAATTTTCTCTTTACCATATTCATATAATACATATTATTGTTTCTATATTAACACCACATTTGCAATCACATGCAGGTGGATGTTCCAAAAGTGTATACTCCTACAATGGTTGCTTCAGTCTGAATAATTTTTCCCAAAGTATGGTGAAAACCTCTAACCAAAGTCTAGACATAGTCATTTCCATGATCCAAGTCCACTTCAAAATCAACATAATTTTGAGCCACTTCCCGTGCCTATTCAATAAATAAGAAAACCCTTTGCAAACCATCCATCCTTTCAAATTGATCCATGTCAAGAACATGAACCAAAGCATATTGAAGACAAGACCATGTAGAATCAAGATCACAAATCCGTACCTCCAATATACTACCATGATCTAATTCAAATGGCCCAGTCCACACAAGATGGCGCAAATGATAATCATATCCACATACCATCTACTCCTCTATCTACCCATAAGATGCTTACTCCCAAATGTACATGCAGATGCTCTGCAAAAAAAAGGGTCTCCTAATCTAAACATCATTATCAATGATCAAGAGTCTTCTACTCTTAAATATCAACAATCTTGCACAACTTCTTGGTTTTATAGCAATTAAGGAATATAGATAACTCTTAAACACTAGAGGGAACTTTGTCTAGTGCAAATTCCAACATGGGAGAATGTAGAGTCCTTATGATAAAAACTGCTATCAATGCTACAACTATTCATAACTTCAATCATCATTCACGCATCATCCCATCCACAAATTGTGCCCAACCACATGAGAACATAATATATCAAAGAAAGGAACAAATGATTGAGGTGAAGTAATCATTGAAGAAAAATGGACAATTAAAATTTAAATGGATACCAAAAAATACAAAAAAAAATCATCCCTATCAACCTCCATTAGTGAAAGAAACTATGGGGAAAAAATAAAGAAGGGAAGTTCTTCCATCAAAAAAGTCCAACAGTGCATAGGAAAGCTTCAAGAGTGACCTACAAGACATGAAAAAGTTTGTCCCAACCAAATCTCTAATTCCACCTACCATTGCTCATCTCTCAAGTTTGGAAAAAAAAGATCCAAAATGTCAACTAAACAATCTACATCTCATATCTTTCAACATACACCACCATAAACTTTGACATCCATAATATCGAAATATTGCATTAACCATGTGTTGACAACAACTCTTTATCATAAGGACTCTAATGGCTCCCTATCATGATTTTTGCATCTAGATGAGGTTAACCCAATATTTGCAAAGAAAAAAAGATACTTCAAAAAAAAAAAGAGAAGAAAATTCACAAGAAAAAATCATCCTTTACTGAGAACCACTATAGTGGCAAGAAAGGCGTCATGTGTATAATCGAGCATCTACATGCGCCAAATCAGGTAGAAGCATCTTACCCCATCCATAATATATCCAACACTCAATCCATCTTATCTATCAAAAATCCGTTCATCCATGAACCATCTATAGAATCTATGTTCACCGATCGCCATCCATATTCCAAAGCATCTTGATCTTGGTTGATGTTTAGTGTACACTTAACACTTGCTTATGGTACATTTCTTGACATGGGTCGTTATCATTCACCATACCCACCGTTATCTAAGCCATCCACTATTCTCCAAATGACCATCCACAATCCAAATTTTAATCCCTGCCATCCTGTGCATGCCTCACATATCCATTCATTCATTCATTTATCCATGCATCCACCCATTGCATTCCATAGACTGCTACAAACTAGGGGAAAATACTTACAACTTGCTTCAAGAACATCATGATCTATATGCATCAACTCATAATATAAATTAGTGTTTGTCTATTTAGAGGATTACACCATCTTAGTTTACACATACATTTGTTCTTTTCATAGAATATATATTACAAACAATTTGTATTAAATTCTACAAAATTGTATATATTTGGGAGTACACAAAACATGCCAAAGGTGTTATCTATATAATACTGACATTTTCTATATAATTCAAACAAGATGGAATGAACACATTGTATGTTTACTTCTTTATTCTGTGATATAGATGCTTATACACCCATTATCTTTTCGTAATGTCTATTTCATTTTGGTACTGGTGTCTGGCTGTATCTCCAATTATGTATTACATCCACTTTGTAAAAATATACAAACAATATTAAACAAGTGCTACACTGCATGTCACTCCCCTTCTCAGTACTCTATATTTTCCTATCGGCATAACCCTTGCATCCCCTCTGGTGCATGTGCTAGTTTATAGGTTGTATGGTAAATTCACACTACCATAAGTATCTTTTGATCCCAATTTGATGTATTTCTATCACATTCTTTTGTGTATACCTTACCCAAAATTTTGTTGAGTGCCTCACTCACTCCATTTTCCTTTGGATGGTAGGATGTATTTTACTATGGTTAACCATAAAGGTCTCCAACAATTCCTTGATTGTATCATTTGCAAAATTACTTCCTTGATCATTTGTGATGTTTAATGGACATCTAAAATATGCAAAAATACTATTGTTTACAAACTTTTTTGAGGTTTATGTTGTATAATCCTTAGTTGGTTCTACTTCTGCCTACCTGATTAGATATTTTATAACACATGTAGTAAACTATATGTTGGTCTTACTAGTAGGAAGATTGATTTGGTCAATGAAGTCAATACCCATTTTTTGAATGGTGTCATAGCCAAAATTGGCTGCAATGACATTTCACCCCTTGTGATTAGGTTGCTAATAATTTGACAAAAATAACATTGCCAAGAATACTTGTTAGTCTCTAAATAAATTTATCCACCAAAACCTTGCTAACAATAACTTTCTTCCCATGCCATCACCAAAATTACGACCTTCAAAAATTTCTTCATAATATTATCTTTTATTTTTTCTCATTTCATTCTTCATGACCACTTCTATTAAGATCTCATCCCTACCTAAGATATACTATTCTTCGCTAATTATTGTATATGAGATGGCTTGTGGTAAGTCTCCTCCTTTCTTCTTTACTATAATTTTTTTGAAACTCACTAGTGGATAGTAAATCAACAATCTCTTTCATCTCATTTGGTACCAAATTTGCCTAAAATAAGTATGTGCTTGGAAAATAATCCTAAAAAATAAAGAAAAATATGATGGGGGAAAGCCCACCTTATTCTCCTATTTCCACTCAATAATGTCCTAGGGGTCCTAATTGGATTGAATATCAACCTCACAAGGTGAGTCAATTCTCAACAAGGAAGACCTAGGAAAGGATTCTTTAAGCTTTTAGGGGTTCACCACCAAGCAAATGATTGGAAAAGACAAGTAAGCATTCAACTCACAAAACCTAACAATGCAATCTAAATGATGAATGCAAATGAGGAAATTATGCAACAACAAGTTAGGATATGTGTACTTGGGAAGTCTGGAAATGCAAAAGTGTTGTCAAAATGTGCTTTGGAGGACTAAGATGCCCTTATTGTTGTCTTAGTCCAGTTGCTATTTTTTGGGGCAGATGCGAAATCTTCGGATGCCGAAACTAGATTTGGAAGAATCTCTGAAAAATACCCTTGGGAGGACTAAGATGCCCTAGGTGGTGACTAAGTCTCGTCTTGAATTTCTAAAATCTCTGAATGTGATCCTAAGGCTTGATGTCTGCACTTCCTTCTTCTCTGATCTCAGGTTCTGAAACTTCCAGATTTGACCTGTAGGTGAGTTTCCTTGAAGATGACAACTTTGCAATGCAACTTTGCAACTTTACACTTCAAATGATCTTCAAGTCTTCAACCTAAATCTGCAATCACAAACACACGAGAGGGGAAAAACTTGTTGATTGTTAGTGAATGGGGGTTTTCCTTGGTCAAACCCCTTGTTGGTAATTAAACCTTGAAATGAAATGAAATGGAGGGAAATGATGAATGAACAACATGCAATGTTACAACTCACCAAACCCTTGTAATAAGGTGCTGCAAATATGCTTGAAATGGTTGCAATGGATGTGGTTCTTGACTCTTTCTTGAATGATGTTGATCTTTGAAACACTTGCTTGAATCATAAACCCTACATCACAAATGTTAGTACAATAACAAACATGATGCAACAATATCCTTGATATGATACTTGAATCTTGATGATGGCTCCAAATGCTTGAAGAACTGCTCTTGAATGCTCTTGTGAGCTCAGTTATACTATATGGAATGCTCTCACGAAAGACTTGATATCTTGGATGATAAAATGAGTTAAAGAACCTTGTATTTATAATTATCTATGCTTAATATCCTGAAATTACACCACACCAACCCGACATATGAATTCATTAATTAAAGGAGGCTAAATCCCGCTAGAATTTGAAATTAAATCTAAAAAATACCTTAAGGGGGACTAAGATTCCCTAGGTGGTGTCTTAGTCCCAAGGCATGAAACTTGAGGCACATACTCCAAAAAGGGGCCCATTTAAGGTGCACTTGAAATCAAGGTTCCAAGACCTTTGGGGGACAAAGACGCCCTAGGTGGCATCTTAGTCCTGACCTAAAAATTAGGGGCACTTAGACAAAATCATTAAATTATCATTTATCTTTTGATGTTTATTGGGATTAGCCAAAAAAAGATGCAATTCATGAGGCTTGTGGATGCAAAATAGGACCAATTAAGACAAAAGTAAGGATAAATAAAGCAAGGCAGGCCCAAACAAGTGTGAAAATGGAAGGGTATGCATTTTCCTACACTATAAATCCTAAATGGGCCTCCCTCTTCTCCATTTTTTTCTTCAAGATAAGTAATCCAACCCTTGATTTTATTTTCCTAGTTTTAGCATGTTTTAAAATTAAATAGTTACAAAAATCAACCAATAAAATATATGACCATGCATGATTGGTGTATACATTAAATATTTGAGTGCTTCATGATAGATGTATAAATCAAATTGCGTTGCCAAAATATACTGTCTAAAATTATATAGAGAAAATACCATTGCTATTGCTTTCGTCTCAATTTTAATATAATTTTTGTCAACCACTATAAGCTTTTAACTTGTGAATGAAATATGGTCTTTCCCTCCTCTTGATTATGCTAGTATTGCACCAATTACTATAATAACTAAATCTACATGCACATGGAATGACTATCCAATATAAAATATCAAATTGGGAATTTATGTTTTCTTATGTTTTAACACATAATTTTTTTTTGACATTTTTTGTCCATGCGAATTTCTTGCTATTCTTCTTCTTTAATATTTCTCCAATTAGTCTTGAAATGGCTACATAGTTTCTAATAAATTTATAGTGACAACTTGTTAACCCAAAAATTCTTTAGTCTCATATGCATTCTTTGAAGAGGATAAATTAAAAATCATGTAATTTTGAAGATTTAAGAGTGTCCACTACCATCCCTTCTTTCTAGATAATATTTCTTACCAACATAAAAAAAATGAAGTAGAAAATATGTATTTATTTAAATTTATTGTAATTGTGAGGTTGTAACACATCTCAAAAATCAATCTTAACACTTGGACATGATATTTTAACAATTAGTATATTGTTTAGCCATCTAGGTAAATGTCTAAGAAATATTGAATAAAATATTCGAATGCATTTACCATAATCTTGTTGAATAGTATAGGTACATCCTTCAATCCAAATGACATCACCATATACATCAAAGATCCCCATTCATTAGAAATGTGGTTTTAGATTGATCTTCTTTTATCTTTAACTAGGTATAACTCAATGATCCATTAATAAATGAATATACTTCTCTTTCAAAAGTGGTTTCCAACACTTCCTTTGTGAAGGGGTTAGGAATGGATCATGGATGTATTCTTTGTTCAACTCCTAAAAATCTACATATTATATGATGAAACACACACTTATACTGAGAGGGGGGGTAAATCAGTATAGATTAAAAATTTATCCCTTCTTAACTTGATCAAGCATAACAATATTACTTCAAACCCTAATTATCCATATTAGTATTATTCATGCAAGATGTAGCAATTTCAGAACATGCACAAGAAACACACAATTTTACATGGAAACCCTTATGGGAGGAAACCACAGAAAAATCTTGCTTATATTAATCTTCTTACAAAATTCGTAGGCACCAATCCATTGGAGACTCCAATCCCCACCACTGAGCACCAACTCAACAAGAGACTCCAATATCTTCAACAAGAAGCTCCAACCTCACGATCTCCTCAAGTAGGAGGCTCCAACCTCCACAAGAGAAATATAATAATTTTTGTTTGTGCCTTTTTAGGTATGCTCTAACTCTCGCTTACAAATCTACCAATACTCCCATTTGTAGATCTGCAATATAGTCTTCAAAAAATCAACAATTATATCTTCAAAAATTCGACAATAATGTCCTCATAAAACCTACAATAAATTACTCATGAAATCTACTCATAAGCTATCATGATATTGCTAGTATAACTTCTTTTTTCTTTTCATAAAATCACTGCTATAAATCTGCTCACATATGTCTTATAAATCTACTTAAATTGAATGATTTTTCCTCACCTTCAAACTTGTATTTATACTATACCAAAATAACCCTTCACCCAAGGGAGGCAACCTATCCAAGGGGGGTCGACCATACAACAAATATTTATTTATTTATTTTAATTTCTTTTCCCAAAATTTGGCGCACCTCTCTAAGTGGTTGACCCAAATTGGAAACCCCATAATTAATTTAATTTGGGTCCACCATAAACACCAAGATTCCTTTTACATCAATGATAATATTTTTCCAATGATCCCCCCCTTTTTCAATTATGACAACCTTGCAAAGAAATTATCTTGAAATGCATCAGAAACATACTTCTCCCCCTAACTGATATGCTCCCCCTGATTAATATTCTCCCCCTTAATCTTCTTCTACCCCTTTAAAAAAAATGGTAAAGGTCTTCCAAGGTTGAAAGATAACATGATGAATAGATCCCCCTGAATATATGCTTCTTTTGAAGCATTTAGTGATTGGATGAGAGTGATATCACTCCCAATTTATCCCCTAGGTACTGAAAAAGTCTCTTTTGGTAGTGGCTTCATGAAAATATCAACAATCTATTCCTTTTTAGCAACATATTCCAACTTCACCTATTGATCAACCACTTGTTCTCTTAGAAAATGATATTTGATCAAAATGTGCTTCATTTTGGAATGCATAACTGGGTTCTTCAATATGTTAATTATACTTGTATTATCACAAAAGATGGATATGGTGTTCTCATACTCAACCTTGATGTACTTCAAGGTTTCTTCATCCAAAGGAATTGAGTGCAACAAGAAACTATTACAATATATTTCACCTCTGTTGTGGATAAAGAAACTGACTCCTGCAACTTCTTACATAACCATGATACAAGATTGGGGCCAAGAAAGAGTGCTCCTCCACTTGTGCTTTTTTTGTCATAAATATTGATGACCCAATCCACATCCATGTATGTGGTGAGGGTGAAATCTTCACCTCTTGGGTACCACAACCCAAAATCCACAGTCCCCTTTAAGTACTTGAATATCCTCTTCACTGCTTGCGCATGTGTTTCCTTTGGTGTTGCCTAAAACGGTGCGACCAAACCAACTGATTGCATAATGTTAGGTATTATTATTGCTACACATAGAAAAATTCCAATCATAGACCTATATATTTTTTGGTTCACCTCCAAAGATTCATCATCCTTTCTTAATTCATATATGTGACCATGGGAGTACTCATTGGATTGTAGTCCTCCATCTAAAACTTCATTTTTTTTTAATATACTTTGTTTGTGAAATGAATAACCCCTTATCTAATTGGGAAATTTACAACCCAAGAAAGAAAGACAATTCACCAAGCATGGACATTTCAAATTCCTTTTACATGTTCTTTGCAAATTCTTGACATATCTTATCATTACTACCTCTAAAAATAATGTCATCCACATAAAATACAAAAAATAACTAATGATCACCTTCAGTTTTGATGTATATATTTCTATCAAAAATGCACTTTTTGAAGCCATGTTGTTGTAGATACTTTTCCAACCTTGAGTACCAACCCTTGAGGGATTGTTTTAACCCATAAAGTGCCTTCTTTAGTCTACATACATAGTCCTTGTTCTCTGTTAGAAGAAACCCTTATAGATGTTCAATATACACTTCTTCCTCTAAGTTTCCATTAAGAAAATTTGTCTTGACATCCATTTGATAAACTATGAAATTCTTTAAATGAAAAAATGCTAAGGACATCTTTATAGCCTCAATACGAGAAACATGAGAAAAAGTTTCTTCAAAATCATTTCCTTTAGCTTGAGCATATCCCTTCCATACTAATATTGCCTCGTTCCTCACAACTTGGCCTTCTTCACACAACTTTTCTTTGAATACCCACTTTGTGCCAATCACATTTTTAGCCTTAGGTCTTGGGATAAGATCCCAAGTTTCATTCTTCTCAATTTGATCCAACTCTTCTTCCATAGCCTTTATCCAATACTTATCTTCACTTTCTTCCATAAAATTAGTTGGTTCCATTTTAGAGAGTAAGCATAAGTTTGCATGTTCAGATGAATTGGCTAATATCCTCCTTGTTTGGATTTTTGTATCTCTATCACCAATGATCAAATTTTATGGATGGTTCTTTTAAAAAAATTTGGATGGATTCTTAGCTGGTACTCTAATTGGAGTTTTTGGATTTCCTTGTTCAACCTCTCCAGTTTCAACTTCTTCCTCTTCTTCTTTGATACTATCTTCTTGATGGTTAATTTCTTGTACTATTTCCTTTTGATGTATTTCTTCATCAACTCTCGCATTTTCACTTTCAACAATTTTGTGTGATTTCTTATTATAACATCTATAGGCTTTGATTCTCATGGAATATCCAAGAAATATGCCTTCATCACATCTGGAATCAAACTTTACCAAGCCTTCATCATCTTGCTGGATGCAACATTTGTTTCCAAATATTTTAAATTACTTCATTGATGTAGGCCTTCCCTTCCAAAGCTCGTAGGGTGTTTTTTTATTGTTTACCCTAATTTATGTTCGATTTAGAACATAGAATACCATGTGCACCAATTATTTCCAAAAGAAATCACTAAGATTAGATTCATTCAACATTGCTCTTGCCATCCCTTGAATAGTCCTATTTTTCCTTTTAACAACTCCATTTTACTGTGGAGTCCTTGTAGCTAAGTATTATCCTTTTATTTCTTGCTATTCACAGTAATATTTAAACTCATTTGAGATGAAAACTCATCCTCTATTTGATCTCAACCACTTGATTCCTAAACTGGTTTCATTCTCTACTAGAGCTTTAAATGTTTTAAACTTCTCAAGAGCTTCCAAATTTTCTTTCAAGAAAATAATCCAAGTCATCCTTGAATAATCATCTATTAGCAACATGAAGTAGCTCTCACCTTGTAATATTTTTGTCCTTGTTGGCCTACATAATTCAATATGAATGAGTTCCAAAGGCTTTGATGAAGAATATTCCTTTGATTTGAAACTTGATCTTGTTTTCTTTCCACATTGGAATTATTTGTAGATCATATTATATGACTTTGTTATCCTTGGCATGCCCCTTACATCTTGTTTATGGCATGCACCTTATAGCTTGTTTATGGCTAATATTCACAACATAAATCAAAGTTCAAATGTCCCATCCTTTTGTGCCATAACCAACTCTCTTATTCTTGTACCATGCAACATTTTTCTCATTTGAATTCTCTAAGAGTGTAGAGACTACTTGTAGTTCTATTAGCATCCACAACAAGTTTCCTTGTTCTTGTTTTTTTTTATTTCACAACCACTTGGATGAAATGTGAGAGAGAACCCTTGATCAAAAAATTGAATCACACTTCGAAGATTATGTTCCAACCCTTTAATGCACACACACACACACACACACACACACATATATATATATATATATATATATATATATAAATACATTCTTGGTCTTTGTCTTTCCATTATCGAAGCTAAGAGTTCCTTTTTATGTGATTCTTGCTATAGCATTATCTCCAAATTTTACAATGCCTCCATTAATTTCCTTCAGAGTGGCGAACTTTCTTTTACCCCTATCATTTATGTTGAGCAACCACTATCAATGTACCATTATTTTTCTTCATTTTTTACATGTAGGGCTGCTTGTACAAGCATGGATTTTTCCTTCGCATCAAGCTCCTTTTCTCAAAATTTTGTAGATTCCTCTTTTAGTTTTTCAAGAACATCCTCTCTTTTGTTTTATTTTGGAGGTTCAACAAAGTCACTTCTACAAGAACGTGCTATGTGACCAAAATTATTGCACTTGTAGCATATGATATTGTAATCCATTAGAGGGGAAAATGGATTATAGTTTCTCTTTAGAAAACTAAAATACCTCCTTGCACTTGCAATATACCAAGAGCAATAACTATTTGGGAACATAAATACCAAGAGTTTTGTAACTTGTTCATTTTCATTTTCCTTTGGGGGAAATGTCTCTTGAAACCTTCATTGTTGTCTCTTTGGGAGGAATTCTAATTTTTTGAGTAGTATTACTTTCTCTCTTCTTTTGAACTTCCATCATTGATGAAGCCTTTGAGCATATTTGCATAGCTTTTGGGATTTTCTTCATTTTCTACTTTGGTGACTCTATGGCCTTGGAGAATGAATCTTCTTTGATTATCTTCTGTTTTTCCTCAAAAACAAGACCTATCTTGATAAAAGATGATTTTTGGGAGTTTATAATATCTTCCAAGAATTCGGTGCTCTTTTCATACTTCATTCTTTTATTTTATTTTTCCAACTCCTTCCTTAAGGAAACAACTTCAAGCTCCAACTTCTCGTACTCCAATTCCTTTTCCTTTAATTGGTTTATTATAAATTCTCCAATTTGCTTTGCTTCCTCAATTTGAACATTTAGATTCATGATCATTCTTTTTGATTCTTCGAGACTTTGAGATTATTTTACTTTACTATCTTCTTGAAGTTGTTATTTTAGTTTCAAATTCCTTCTCTTAAGCTTCTTGATCTTGTTATAGGAAAATTTGAGTTCTTTCTCAAGATCATCTTCTTCATTATCTTCGATGTGTTGTTTTTAAAATATTTTTCTTCTTTTCTTTTATCTTCATCCTCCTTTACCTTCATCACCATAAAGAGTATCTCCTTTTGATCACTATTGTAGAAGCTTCAATACACATTTCTTTCTTTGAATGAGCTACTTGTATCTTGAATGTAGAGGCTCTTTTTATGCCTTAAAAAATTCTTCCTTTCTTGCTTCCCTCGTACATCCATTTTCTTGTTATGATGGTATTTCCTTTCTTTCCTTTTGTAGTATTCTTCTTCTTCTTCACTACTTTTGCTTTCACCCTGTGGACGTTTAGAAGCAAAATGACCTATTCTACTACAATTGAAACATTTAAGAGTAGACTTATCTTTATGTTTGCTAGATCGTTTCTTGTACTTTCTTACATGGCGTGCTTCTTCATCACCTAAAATTTCACTTGATATATGTCCTTTATCTTTCATCTTCTTGGATGCTTTCAAAGTGGCTTCTCCTTTTCTATCCTCATTTCATACGTCATGAGGGTCCCATGCAACTCATTCGTCCTCAAAGTGTCTAGATCCTTCATCTCTTCAATGGTGTAAACTTTTGTTTAAAATAACATTGGAAGAGATCTCAATTTTTTTTTCACAATTGTTTCCTCCTCAACCTTTTCTCCAAGTCCACAGATAGTGTTGCCTATTTCATCCACATGAAGTACGCAGATGATGATATATTATTCGTCCTTCATTTTCAAACTATCAAATTGTCTTATGTGGGTTTGAAGCTTGGCCTTCTTCACCTTTTTGTCTCCTTCATATATATTTTTCAACTTATCCCATATATGTTTAGCCGATTTGTAATGCATAACCTTCACAAATTTTGATTTGACTAATCCACACAAAATTATATTTTTGGCTTTAGCAGTGTTCTCGCTTGCCTTCTTTTTGGCTTGATATGTTAATGGGGTTGTAGGAGGATTATAACCAACTTCAATTGATCTCCAAATATCATACCCAAGTGCATTCAATTAAGTCTCCATCCTTATGCTCCAAAAAGCATAATTTGATCCATCAAATAATCGTGCCCTATTTGAGGAAAATCCAAATCCTTCTACCATTTGTGTTTCCAAGATTTACCTTCAAGCAGTTAGGCTAACTTTGAAAGAACCCACTCTGATACCAATTGGTGAAACACACTTATACTAAGAGAAAGGGTGAATCAATATACATTGACAATTTACTCCTTAACTTAATCAATCATATCAATATTATTTCAAGCCCTAATTATCCATATAATTATTATTCATGCAAGATGTAGCAATTTGAGAACATTCACAAGAGACACAATTTTACATGGAAACCCTTATGGGAGAAAACCACAAAAAAATATTGCTTGTATTAATCTTCTTACAAAATTCGTAGGTACCAACCCACTGGAGACTCCAATCCCCACCACTGATCACCAACTCAGCAAGACTCTCCAATCTCTTTAATAAGAGGCTCCAAACTCATGATATCCTCAAGTAGGATGCTCCAACCTCCACATGAACAATACAATAATTTTTGTTTGCACCTTTTCAAATTTTCTCTAACACCTTCTTACAAATTTACCAAAACTCCCCTTCGTAGATATGCAATACAACCTTCAAAAAATTGACAATAATGTCTTCACATATTTGACAATATTGTCCTCATAAAATTTGTAATAAGTATTCCTAAAATTTGGTCATAAACTACCATGATATCGCTAGTATCACTTCTTTTTTCTTTTCACAAAATCATTGCTGAAAATCTGTTCACATATGTCTTATAAATATGCTTGAATAGGCTTTTATTTCTTCTCTTCATATAAGAATCATTCCTTGAATTGAATGATTTTTCCTCACCTTCAAAATTGTATTCATACTTGCCCAAAAAAATCCTTCACCCAAGGGAGGCAACCCATCCAAGGGGGGTCAACCATGCAACAAATAATTTTTTATTTATTTTAATTTCTTTGCCCAAATTTGGGTGCACCTCTCTAAGGGGCCAACCCAAATTGGAAACCCCATAATTAATTAATTTTAATTTTATTTCCCCAACATGAATCGACTCTAAGGGGGTTAGCCTCATAAATAATAAGATATTTAATTTTTTCTTTATTTAATTATCTTTAGCACTCTAAACGGGGGCGATCAATATTAATTTTATTTGGGGCCACCATAAACACCAAGATGCCTTTGACATCAATGAAAACATTTTTCTAACATTTAATATCCCCAATATCTTTATTTTTCATCACCATGGGATTCATCCACTTTGTATTTTTAATCGATTTAATAATTCCTTGGGTAAGTTATTGGGATTGATGTCTCAACCTTGAATCCTAATGATCTAATTTATTAATTATTAATTATTTTTACCTAGTAATGAGAAATGAGGCATCCCACTTTATGTTAGATTTTTCCACATGTCCCATACTTAGGGAGATGTGTAAGAGGTTCTAAGAGTGTCTAATGTCATTATGACATTATAGAAAGAGAGTTACTTGTGATTGATTCTCATGACATGTACGATCATGATTATAGAGGAGTTAAATTGGAATCTTGACCAAAATTATGAAAAATAATAAAGAATATTTGAATAGGTTTGACTATGCCATGGTGCAGGGCCCAAATTGAGGATTCAACTATACAAAAATTATGATAGCTTATGAAAGCTATAAGAGCATCTTCTACTTTTGGTAGAGAAGATCATGAACAACTTGGATTTTGGAATTTGGGCCAATTATTTCACCATTTTGGGTCATTGTATTGAATCATGGTTTTAGTAAACTACTAGTGGTTTTTGGTTTTAGTTTTACCTATTTATTAGTGCTTAATTATGGAGTATTATATGTGTTGTATGATTGACTTATATGGATTATTATGTTGTTTAAATTTCTCTAGAATTTGAATATTTTTGGTACTCCTATAAAAGCTAGCCTACGATTTATATTGTAACCTCTTAGTTGTTAAATAATATAACTAGTTTTACTTTATAGTATGGGTTTTCTCTCAAAAGGGTTTTCCCTACATAAATCACCTCATCATGTTATTATTTTCTATGTTTATTATTTTTTATAATTATAAAATTTATTATAAGATCTTTTGTTTGGCACATAACTCTCATTAATGGTTAGTGTAGCAAGAATTTCTACACTATTGCTTCTTTTCATTTTGTATAAGAGAATGATTGCCTCAGATTCTAGGTGTTAAGGATAGGGTTTTTTGTACTAATCTTGGATTGAGTGGGAGCATGTGAAGGAAATCTTGTTGGAGGAAAAATGGAAAGCACATCAAGGATAGAGACGGAGAGATTCACAAGAACTAATTTTTATCCATGGAAGCTCAAACTTAAGGATATACTCATAAATAAAGATCAACATGTTGTAGTATCTAGATCTAAACTTTCTATAGTCAAATAAGTGTATTGAGACATAGTAGATAGGAAAGTAAAGGGTCTTATTAGATTTTTTTTGGTAGATTTAGTTTGTTAAATTTACATGAAGAAGCCACCACACAATCCATTTAGAATAAGTTGAGGTACATTTATTAAGCTAAATCCTTGGTAAATAAACCTTTATTGAGAAAGAAGTTGTATACCCTTGGGATTAAGGATGGTTTTGTAGTTGAGCAAATGAATATGTTCAATATGATCATATGACCTAGTTACAATTTGTTGGAGTTAAAATAAAGGAGGATTGTTGCATGACACTCCTTTATTCTTTGAGAAACTCATGGGATCATCTTGTGATGGTCATCAAGGGAATTGCCTCTAATCTCAAGATGGATGAGGTAGTGACATCATTACTTTTAGAGGAGACATAGAAAAACTCTTTTGAATTAGCTAAGGAGGCCCTATTAGTTTGTGAGAGACTAAAAGAGAAAGGTAAGAAGGAGGACAAGAATAGATAGACATCAAGATCAAAATCTTATAGGAGATTCAAATCTCCTATAAAGCCCAAGGCTAAGTGTTGGAATTGTAGAAAGATTGGGAAATTTTATAGAGACTATAAATAGGAGAAGAAGACCATATAAGAAATGATTTAGATGATGATTTCAAGAATTCTTCTCAAGATTATTCCAATTCCTTTATCATAGCCTTGGAAACACATGCATAAGAAGGTACATGGTTTATTGATTCCAATATTTCCTTCCATATGACCTCCAATCAAAATTGGTTCTATAATATGAAGTATATGATAGTGAGGAGTACCTTAGACATTACTCTCACTTGGAGATGATTGGATATGTAAGATTTATTATATTCCCATATGGATATGTGAAGGGGATCAAAGGTTTTATACATACCCTTGGTTTTGTATGGAACATGCTATTGGTGATCAAACTGAATGACGAGGTGTCTATACTATTTTTATAATAAAAATATAATATATTGTAAGGATCTATGGTGCTTACTAAGGGTGTTCATTTGGGCACTTTATTTTAGTTGGATACTTGCACTATTGATTGCAATAGTTCCTTTTTTCATGTAGCCAAGATATCTATACATTTTAAAATCTCACCATTAGTACTAGTAGCAAGGTGGAGTGTTATATCTACTTTTGATGATTATGATTTTTGGTTACCTAAGAAAAATCTTGCTTTAGAGAGAAAGTTACATATATAAAAGAAAATGGTATGGCACTAGATAATGGACCACATATGCGAGACAATTATTAGGACCCTAAAAAATAAAACTATTGTGGATGGGTTAAAAAATAAAAAGAAATATTGTAGATAGGTTAAAAAATGTGCTCTTGATTTTTATTTTTATGAATATTGCATATATAGTAAATAAAACCATCTTTATCTTTTTTTTTGGTTCTCAAAGATATTCTAGAGTGTTGGATTTAATTCATTTTGATGTATTTGATCATATAAACTTTCCTTCTATTTCTAAGTATTTTTATTATGTATCCTTTGTAGATTATGACATGGGTGTATTTCCTCAAAATTAAATTTAAAGTCTTTAGCCATTTTAAGGAGTTTAAAGCCCTTATATAAAATCAATTTGGTAGTAAGATTAAGTTTAAGGAGTTTAAAGCCCTTATATAAAATCAATTTGGTAGTAAGATTAAGTTTTTATGAATTGACAATTGTGGTGAGTTTTTAAAGTAGATTTTCATATATTTTTCATGCGAAAAAAAGTTAAAATACAAAGATAAATACATACGACCCTTAGCAAAATGGAGTTACAGAAAGGATGAACATGACACTAATGAAGAGGGTTAGGAATATGCTAACTACAACTAGATTAGACCATAAGTTCTCGACATAAGTGATTGCAATGACTTGTGGCATATTTAACACATTTACTACATCAATGTTTGTTAAGAATACACATATGGAGGTGTTGATGGGTAAAAATAATTCATTACAACATCTTCTGAAAGTTTTGGTTGTGAGGAATATGTGCATATACCTAGGGAGAAGTGATCTAGATTGGGGAACATCGTAGTGAAATATATCTTCATCAGTTGTTCTATTGGTTTGAAAGGATACGAGCTTTGGGATCCTATGTAGGAGACATTTTTTTTTATAGAAAAAGTATTATTTTTAGAGAAATTAAACCTTCCTCCACAATATTGTAGCCAAAAGAGGATGTAAAGAAATATGTGGTTTAGGTACCCAAAAATATTGATAAGTTTAAACTAAAATCTCACAAAGGACTTAAATTGGAGGAGGTATTAGATAATTCAAACAATTCTAAAGGGAAGGTAGAAACTTCACATCAACTCTTGAGGATGTCTACTTGATAAATTAAACAATTAGATAGGTATACTACTCTTGATTGGAGATATATTTTTTCTTTGATTACTTACATTGATGGGCCTAGAATTGTAAAGGAGGTCGTGTAGATAAGTGATTATGAGTCTTAGAGAGTGCTCATGGAGGATACAACTACATTAAGGAAAAATGACACTTGTGACTTGGTACTATTTATTAGAAATTTGAAATAGATTGAATAACCAAGATCTTGTATGAGAGAGATAAGCTATACAATTGTAAATGAAATAACATAATTATAGACCCGAGATTCCAAGAGATGTGCAAATGCCAAGATGACAAGATTACAAGATTACATTAGGAGCTCAAAGAAAACCTATAGAATAATGACTACATGCATCGAGGTGCATGTATGCCAAAGTATGCAACAATGCAAGAGAATGAATGAATATACAAGCTAGGTAGTGAGTTTATATATAACTAAGGAGATGATGGAGGTGGAAAATCCAACAAATAGGAATTAACCACCAAAAGTGGATATGGACCACCAAAAGTGGAGATGGCCATCAAAAGTGGAAAGTGGTTCCACCCTTTAAGGAAGGGGACACCACACACTTATCTCCTAGTCATAAAATCACTTTATTATCCTAAGCAAGCTTAATTAAGTGTAGTAAAAACCTAGGACTAAGGGAAAATAGATTAACCCACTAGGAAAATAAAAACCTACACCAACACTATTATCAAAAGAAAAAAATCCCGTTAAATGTAAATAGGTGCTCAAAAGGAAGATTAATTTTGAAGGCACTATTGAAAAGGTAAGGTTGGTTTCAAAAGGTGATTCCTAGGTTGAGGTTATAGATTTTGTTGAGATTTTCCCCTAGTTGATAAGATGAAATCTATCAGGTTCCTATTATCTATAGTAGCAATTTTTAATTTGGAGATAGAAAATATGGAGGTGAATACAAAATTTTCCTTCATGATGATTTGAAAGAAGAGATCTACAAGACATAGTAAAAGCACTACATGGTGAAGGGTAAAGAAAATTTGGTTTTTATATTATTTTTTTTGTATGGTCTCAAGAAATCACGTAAGATGTGGTATCAAAAGTTTGATTCTTTTATTTAAGATTGGAGTTTCTAAGATCCAAACTAGATCAACATGTTTATTATAATATGGATGGTGATCATTTCCTTGTCATCATACTACATGCAGATGAAATATTTTTATTTTTAATACCAAGGAAGTGATTTGTGATTTAAAGTTTCATTTAGGATAACTTGACATAAAAGACTTAGTAAAAAGCCAAGTGTATTCTAGGCATGGAGACTAGAAGAGATACATATAACTTAAAGATTTGGCTAGGCCAAATAAAGGATGTGAAACCAAAGCTAGAGAGATTCAACATGTTAGTTCACATACCTTTGAGTGTTCCTATTTTTACGGGGACTATGTTATCGTTAGAGTAGTGATCATATTCACCTAGTGAGATGAAGGATATGGTTCAAGTGCCTTACACTAGTAACTTTGGAAGTTTTATGTGTGCTATGATTTGTACAAGACTATAAATTCCCAAGAAATGAGAGTCCTTATCTATTTCAGGGCCAATCTTGGATGAGATCATTAGGATGTACTTAAAAGGGTCTTTAAATATTTGTGAGATACTTCTATGTACTTAATTTTTTTATCATGGTGATTCTACAAGGACTTGTACTTAATGGATATTTATGGATTTGTGTATTTATATTGGATAGGTGATGTTGATAAAAGAAGATCCACTAGTGGTTATGTTTTTAATTTATTTGGTGGTGCTATCAATTGGATGAGTAAGTGGTAGACTATGGTTACTTTATTCACTGTAGATAGTAATTATATGGTAGTTACTCATGCTTATAAGGAATACAATTGAATTAAGATAATATATTTATATGTGGGGTTAAGTAAATGAATTATCAAAGTCCTATATGATAATAGTTGGAGTGCCATATGTATGGAAAATAAGCTAAATTTTCATATGAGAAAATTCATATGGATGTCTAGTACCATTTTCTTGAGACATGGTCAAGGATAAGAGTGTCATGTTGGAGGTCAATACCTTGGAAAATATTACAAATGAATTGATGAAGTTAGTGAGAATAAAGAAATTCAAGTGTTGTAGTGAGTCTATGGGCCTCCAAATTATGTTTTAGTGTTGGAGTTCCCCTTTGCTCTTTGGAAATGTATTCAAAAAGTGAGAGAATGTTGGAAAAGATGTATCAACTGTGTATCCTAATGATATGATTTATTTTAATTATTTATATTTATTTATTATTTTAGCTTCATATTGGAAAATATGAATCCCACTTTATGTTGGAACTTTTTACCATACACGTTAGATACTTTAGGAGGTGTGTAAAAGGTTGCAAGAGAATCCAATGTAATTATGGCATTGTAAGATGGGAGTTACTTATGATAGATTCCTATGAAATGTAAGAGAACGATTATGGGGGAGTTAAATTAGAATATGTATGAGAACTATGAAAATTCATAACATATATCTGAATATACCAATGTGGAGCACCCAAATTGAGGAGTTAACTATGAAAAACATTGTGATAGATTATGGTAGTTGTAAGAGCATCTTCTAATTTTAACAGAGGAGATCATGACAAAATTGGGAATTAGAATTTGGGCCAATTGTGGAGCCATTTTTTTATCATTTTTTGAATCACGATTTTATTAAATTATTTTTTGTTGTGGTTTTATTTTTTATTAATTATTGGTGTTTGAGGATGGAGTATTATATGGATTATATTATTGACTTGTAGTTACTATTACACTACTAGAATTCCTCTAGAATTTTATTTTTTTTGATACTCTTGCAAAGAAATATCCTAAGATTTATAATGTAACCTCTTAGTTGTTAACTAATACAAGTGTTTTTTCTTTGGAGTTTGAGGTTTTTCTCTAAAAGTATTTTCCCCATGTAAATTATCTTTTCATGATATAATTTTCTTTGTGTAAATTTTATGTTGCTAAAAGATCTTTTTATTTTTGCACATACCTCCCCTTAAAATTTATTTTAAGAGGCATTTTTATACCATTGATTCCTTTCATACATATTCTTATCTATATAACTTTTCAAATTTACCTTAACATTTAGATTTAACTAGTAAGGTCTCTACTTCTAAGTTTTAGCATCACCTTTCAATTGTATGTTGATCATTATAGTTTCATCTTTTATACCTATAGTGTAGAAAAATGTACTCCTTTACATTTTCACACTATGTTTGCATCCCATTAATTAATTGGACTTAATTAAGCCTTTAATTGACTCAATTATGCATTCACAAGCCTGGTTAATTTATTTTTTGAAAGGGAAACCTACATTTAATCAATGCCTACACTTAATTACATGTCTTGGAAAATGTATGTTCTAGGTTTAGGGCCTAGGACCCATTCGACCAAGGGCGAATGGGCCCCCCTTAAGTCTCATAACCCATTTTTTAATATGTTTTTGGTAGCATTTTAATGATCTAAATTCAAATTGCAAAGGTCGGCTTGTGGTGTTTAATTGCTAGGTAATTAAGGAAACACCTATAAATACATAGTTATTTTATCAATTCAAAACATCTAGCATTAAGGAAAATTTCACATGAGAAAATATTATTGTTAAGAGCATTGGAGAGTAGATTTATTAGTCAGTTACTGCAGCATTCAAGATCCTATCATGATGTCAAGATTTATGTGTGTTCATGCATGTTTTTGAGCTAACATTGTGATTCAAGTTTCAATTTTTCAAGCATCAAATCAAGTAACAAATCAAGCATCCAATCAAGCCAGTTCATGCAAGATCTAATCCTTGGAGTGATGTGTTAGAATTCAGTCCTCTAAGGGTATCCATTAAAGATTTTGGCGAGTTGCAACAAGCTAGTGTTCATTCATCATTCCTCCATTTTTATCATTATTTCATTATCAGAGTTTAATTACCAAACTAGGGTTTGACCAAGGAAAACCATACACCAAAAACATATAATTTTTCTCCTCTTTGTGTGTTTGTAGATTTGCAGGTGAAGAAGGATTGGAATTGGACCAAAAGTGCAATTTTACAAAGTTGTCAAAGTTGCCATCAAAGTTGTCATGATATAGAAACTCACCTACAGGTTTTATTTTTGGCTTTCCGATAGTTAAACGTAGGGGAATCAAAATCTTAGATCCAACATCAGAGGAATGCAAAAAGAATTTTCAAAGCTATGTACAAAGACCCATTCACCCATGGGTGAATGAGTCCTAAGCATGACACTTTGCAACACTTTTGGTGACACGTACACAACAATTTAACCTTCTCATATCTACCGGTTAATGGTTGTTTCTAATAGCATTATCATAATACTTCATGTTTCAAGTGATATATCTCATAAATTGCATTGTTAATGCACTTTATTCTTCTCCAAAAACTGTTGTGAATAGTCATATTTTATTTTTTCTATCATAAGGAAGTTTAGTGCAACATAGTGTCCAAATCTAGGGTTGACTCACCTTGGAGGTTGTAGGTTAATTCTAACCATTTGTGACACTCTCCCTCTTCCTAATGAAAATGTAAAAAAGTGGATTTGTGATTAGGTTGAAACACCCTTTGTGTTGTTTGGCATAGGTCCCTCATTTCTAGGTCTTCCTATTTTACCCTTATTCCCTCTTTTCTTACGTTTTAGATACAATATCCTATCAACAAGGATCATCCACTTTTATCAAAGTATGCTTCCTTCTAGATGAGAAAATACCAAACATGATTGGTTTCCAACAATGCAATGATGGGCTAGCATCTTGCTTTCAAAATAACAAATATCCCATCACAAATGGGATATTTGAAAACGTGCAGTATCAAGGAAGAGGACTAGGCCTATATGAGCAAGGAGTTCTAGAACCAATATGATTTCATGCAAATATTCGACATCAAGGTCTTGGTTATTCTTCAATCAACAAATCAAATGATGTTAATGGTACCTCCACGATATTGGGGGATACCTTATTTGATACAAACATCAAAATGGGGGCCATGAGTATTCCTTATTATAAGGTTGTTTCCAACACTCCTTCCATCCATATCATAAATCATCATTTCCAATTCATTAAACCTATCATTTGGAACCGACAAAAACAAAATTCTTATAAATCCAAAGTTTAAAATCAAATGTCAAATTCCATTGAATCAAACAAAAATCCAAGTGGACAAATGAAGTTAAAATGGATCCCAAAGGAAAATGGATCAAGCAAAGAAAATAGTCCAAATCCAAAAGTGGATCAAAATGTGGAGTGACAAGAAAAGAGGTTTCCCACATATAACAAATGTCCACCTTCTTCAAAATGATCATTGCACAAGGCATACAAAAGTGTTGGTTCCAAACACTACCCCCATCAAAATTCCAAACTTTCAAATAATCCACCATCCCAAGTTTGGAAAATAAAAATTCCCACATCCAAACTTCTAAATAATTCATCCACATCTACCACCATCCATCATAATCCAACCTCATGCCTACATTCCAAAAATCCTACTTCACAAATCCGTTGCATCTTGGCAACAACTCTTTACCATAAAGACTCCCATGGAACTCTATCATGATGTGCATAGGAGACATATAAGGAGACACTCCTATAATAGCTCATCCCTTGCAATCAATTTGAGATGTATGCAAGAAAAAAACTTTTTGTATATTGTAAATATATGTGCATCAAGGTGGATGCTGCTTTGTGTAACTTCTTGGAGGAAAAAATAGTTTTTCATTTCACAATGGCCTCTTTGACTCTAATTTTATCATGAGGGGAAAAATACATCTTGCATTCCATGAAAATATATATCATAATTAATGGTGATGTAGAGATGGTATTGTCATCATGAGACAACACACCAAAATAGTTGGAAAGTAAAACTAGTTTTTGTTAGATTTCACTCTTTAAAAGAAATTGAAGGTGACCTTGATTATTTTCATGAACTTGGTCGAGGATTATATGTATTTATATTTAAAACATATGTTGGTATACAACACCTATGTATAGAAAAACATATTCTTATATACAATATGTGGGACTATAATGTTGGGAAATTGTGTCTCAACCTTGCAATTATATAATGTTTATTGTTGATAGGAAATATATATATATATCATTTTACTCTTTAAAAGAAATTGAAGGTGACCTTGATCATTTTCATGAACTTGGTCGAGGGTGAGTGGAAGCTTGAAGAGTAGGGTGTAGAGAAGAGTGGGAGGGAGAAGAAGATTGTTCACAATTTGGAGAGTAAAGATTATAATGAGGAGAACTAGAAGGTTTCTTCATTTTCTTAATCATCCTCCATATATCAATCACAACATCCTTGTAAATATATGAAATTTCACAAGGCGATTTGGTAAGAGAGATGTGGTTAGATGAATAAGGAGAGGGTTTATAATGTGTAGGAGGTATAGAAGAGACCTTATGGGAAGGAGGAGATCAAGGGGAGAGTTGGATACATGGTTGATAGGAACAAAATCAGAAGGAAGCTATGAGAATCTATTTTATCACTAAGAGTATATTGTTTTTGAATTTTTAGATTTAAAACAAATCCATTATTCTTGTGTGATAAATTTTCCTTCCTTTGCTAAGAACTATAGAAAAGGATATACTTAATATAACATCCTCCTCTTGTGAATATATTCTTACATGGAATAAATGATGCAACTACCATTTTTTTAATTTAATGATCATTCACATGTTTTCTCTATTTTTATATTATATTACATTTTATTGATCAAAGCTTTCAGGTTAATTAACTTAGTTGGTAAGCTAACAAATGACCTATGAAACTTCATTCCTTCCTTAAATATATATTGAATAAAATATTATAATTAATTACAGTATAATAACTTGTCAGTACACTACTCACGTATAATATTATTATATTAAAATACTTTACAATTTTTTATATTACTCTATCTCTCTAACTTCCAATAATGAATAATACTTTTCCTAAGACTATATATATTTATATTTAAAACATATGCTGGTATACAACACCTATGTATAGAAAAGAATATTCTTATATACAATATGTGGGACTATAATGTTGGGAAATTGTGTCTCAACCTTGCAATTATATAACGGTTATTGTTGATAGGATACACACACACACATATTTCCTAGTTACACTGATAGGTGTAATATACAATGGCATCAAGGGGGGAGAGTGGGTTGTGTGTAAACAATTTTTTGTTAACTTTTTCAGGAAACTCCTAATTTGGCCAACATACATCAAATAAATGATATAGTGAAAATATAGACCACTAATTATTAGGTTTTAGATCTAATGGTGGATATTTTGTTGGACTGTCTTTCCCTAGAATGTAACTCTATTTTATTAAGGTGTTGTATTACAATTACGGTAGAGAGACGGTGATGTATTATGAGAGTTTGATAGCAGTCACGTTGTCTCTTGATCTCTAAGTGGTGATACTCTTGTGAGAAGCTTGCTCTGTAAGTATATTGTAATCTTTGTGATTTACTAAATAATATATTGGGTGGCTTTTGGAGTGTGGGGTTTTTCTCCCAAAAGGGTTTTCCCCACGTAAATCACTATGTTGTGGTATGCATGATATTTATGCTTATTTCTATTTAACTTTTTGTAGCTGTTAAATATTGTAATTTTTTTGGATTATTCTCCTCTCAAGATTAGTGCAAGAAGTTGTTCCACTACCTTAGCTTCCTTACAAGTGGTATCAAAGCTTGCTCACCTTTTGTTTCAGTTGTGGTTTGTTGGGTTTTTTGAACTAATCCAGATTTGAGTGGGAGCTTGTGCAAAGGATACTTTGTGATCTTGTTGCAAGAGTTCATCAAGGAGAATATAGGTGGAGAAATTTTCTAGAAATAATTTTAAGATGTGGAAGTTGAAAATGGAGGATCTATTGATAGATCGAGATATGTGGGATGCAGTTGATAAGAATGTTTCAAGACCTATAGATCCTACTTAGGTTGCTCAATATGATGTTATGGACTATAAAGTGAAGGGTCTAATCAGATTGTGCTTGGTAGACTCTATTTTAATTAATGTCCATGAGGAGACCTTTGCACATAAACTATGGAAGAAGCTTGGTGATATGTATCAGGCCAAATATTTAGTGAACAAGACTTTATTGAGGAAGAAATCGTATTCCTTGAGAATGAAAGAGGGTGGACGAATCACATACCACCTGGAAGAATTCAATATGTTGGTGGATCAATTGGCATCAGTTGGTGCCAAAATGGGCGAGGAGGAGAAATGTCAGATCTTGCTTTGTTCTTTGCCTGATTCATGGGATTCTCTTGTTATGGCTATTGGGAGTACTTGTAATTTTGAAGACTAAAGATGTGGTGGGTTCTTTGCTTTCTGAAGAGATGAGGGGGAAGGTATCCATCACTACTAAGGAGGCCCTAAATGTTTGTGGAAGACCTAAGGAAAGAGGAAAGAAGAATCAGAGGCATGAAAAATCCAAGTCCAGGGGGAGATCTAAATCTCCTAGAAAGTCCAAAGTTATTTGCTGGAACTATGGTAAGCCTGCACATGTTCGTAAGGAATGCAAAGAAGAAAATAAGAAAAAGAAGAAAATCGATTTTGATTTCAAGTTCGAGAAGGAAGATGGTGACACATTCATTGCAGCTTTGGAAACTCGTGCAGGTAATGATGCATGGTTAATTGAATTAGGTGCATATTTTCATATGAACTTTAATAGAGATTGGTTTTCTGAATATGAAGAATTTGGTGGAGGTAAGGTGTACTTGGGCGATGATTCTCATTTAGAAATTATTGGTTGTGGTAAAGTTAGAATCAGATTTCTTGATGGTAGAATAAAAAAGGATTAATGGTGTGTTGCATATCCTTGGATTAGCACAATTTTTTTTTATCTATGAGCAAACTAATAGATGCAGATGTGCAGGTAGTATTTTTTTGATGCTAGATGCAAGATGGTCAGAGGTGCTATGGTGATTACTAGAGGTGTTAGATATGGCACATTGTATAAGCTTGATGAATGCACTATTGAGTGCAATAGTACTTTTGTGAAAAGAAAGTCTATGGAAGAAGTGAGGGTTTCACCTTCAATAGATGGTCATGGCTTTTGAGTACCCAAGGGTGCTCTTTCTTTTGAGACAAATTTACCTGCAGAGAAATATGTTATGGGATCAGAGACTTGGCCACATTGGTGAAAAGGGTCTAAGGACCTTGAAAAATAAAAACCTTGTTGAAGGTTTATCTAATTGTAATCTTGAATTCAACTTCTGTGAGCATTGCATTTATGGAAAATAAAATCGCATTCAATTTTACTCGAGTTCTCATAAATTTTGTGGTGTATTAGATCTTATTCATTCTGATGTTTTTGGTCCTGTAGATGTTCCTTCGATTGGTAAGTCCACATATTATGTTTCATTTATTGATGATTGTAGTAGAAGGACATGGGTATATTTTCTAAAGAGTAAATATGAAGTTTTTAGTCAATTTAAAGAATTTAAAGCAATGGTTGAGTTGCAAAATGGAAAGAAAATAAAATGTTTGAGGACTGATAATGGCAGTGAATTTTTCTCTAATGACTTTGATAGATCATGCAAATATTGTGGTATTCATAATAAAAAGATAACTCTGTATTCTCCACAACATAATGGAGTTGCAGAAAGAATGAACAAGACACTGATGGAGAAGGCTAGGAGTATGTTGAGTGGTGCTAACCTAGAACAAAGGTTTTGGGTTGAAGCTGTTTCCACTGCCTGTTACCTAATTAACAGGTCTCCTACATCAACTCTTGTTGATAAGATGCTTATAGAGGCATGGCCGAGGTGCAATCCTTCATTAAAACATCTTAGAGTTTTTGGTTGTGAGGCATATGCATATGTGCCAAAGGAGAAGCGAACAAAGTTGGAGAACAAGGCTGTGAAATGTAGATATTCATCGTATATAGTTATGGTGTGAAAGGATACAAGCTTTGGGATCCTGTTGTACAAAAGGTAATATTTAGTAGAAGTGCCATTTTTAGAGAAACTAAGCCTTCTTCTATTACATTGCAGCTAGAACAAAATAAACAGGAAGATGTGATTCAATTTCCTTCTACACCTGAGAAATTTGAATCAAGACACAAGGATAGACAAGAAGTTGAGGAGAGCTCAGCTAGCTCTGTATCTTCAAAAGAGGAGGAAGAACCTCCAACTCAACTTGTTCATAGGTCCATAAGGAATAGACAACCACTTGAAAGGTATACACTTGATGATTGGAGATGTATTTTTTCTTTGAATACTAACATGGATGAACCTAGATCTATAGAAGAGGCATTATGTATGAATGACGTAGAATCTTGGAAGATTGCTATGGATGAAGAAATGACATCTTTGAAAAAGAATGATACATGGTATCTTATACCATTTCCTAAAGTCCACAAAACTTGCTAGTTGCAAATGGGTGTTCAAGAAAAATATTGGTTTAGATGGAGGTATGGAGAAGTACAAGGAAAGTTTGGTTGTGAAAGGTTACTCTCAAGTTGAGGGTGTTGATTATGGTGAGATATTCTCTCCTGTTGCAAAAATGACATCCATTAGATTTTTTCTTACTATTGCTGCTACTTATGATTTAGAGGTTGAGCAAATGGATGTGAAAACTACTTTCCTTCATGGTGACTTGGAGGAGGATATTTATATGACACAACCAGAGCACTACGTGGTGAAAGGTAAAAGTAAATTGGTTTGCAAATTGAAAAGATCTTTGTATGCATTAAAACAAAGTCCTAGGATGTGGTACCAAAAATTTGATACATATGTGTTGAGTTTAGAATTTGAGCATTCTAAATCAGATCATTGTGTTTATTATAAAACTAATGGTGATCATTTCTTGTTTCTTGCATGTTATATGTTGATGATATGTTATTTATTGACAAAGGGAAAAGCATGATTTCATAACTAAAATCTCAACTGTTGCTAAATTTGAAATGAAAGACATTGATGAAACTAGACACATTCTTGGGATGAAAATTAAAAGAGATAGAGTGAACAAAAATCTATGGCTTGGACAAAGTAAGTATGTCAATTCAATTTTATAGAGATTTAATATACAAGATTGTAGACCATTGTGTGTTCCTACTTCAGTTGGAACAAAGTTATCTATTTCAGATTGTCCAACATATCCATCAGAGATGGAAGACATGGGCATAGTGCCTTACTAGAGTGCAGTTGGAAGTTTGATATATGCTATGGTTTGTACTAGACCAAACATTGCCCAAGCAGTGGGAGTTCTTTCTAGATATATGTCTAATCCTAGTAGAGTTCATTGGGATGCAGTTAAAAGGGTCTTCAGATATTTGTGTGGTACTTCATATTATTCCTTGTGTTATCATAGTAATGTGACTGAAGATGAGATTTCCCTTGATATTCATGGTTATGTGGATTCAGCCTGGGCAGGTGATATTGATAGAAGGTGATCCACCAGTGCTTATTTGTTTACATTATTCGATGGTGCAATCAGTTGGATGAGTAAGCGACAGGTTGTGGTTGCTTTGTCCACTACTAAAGCAGAGTATATGGAAGCTACTCATGCTTGTAAAGAAGCCATTTGGATTAAGAGAATGTGTTCAAATATTGGAATAAAACAAGGTGTAGTGACAATTAATTGCGATAGTCAGAGTGTGATATGTCTAGCCAAGAACTTGACATTTCATGCCAAGACCAAGCATATTGATGTACAATATAATTTTGTTCAAGATATGGTCGAAGATGGCAGGGTGAAGCTAGTTAAGGTAGAGACTTTGATGAATGTTGTTGATTCTTTAACTAAGCTTGTGAGCACAGAGAATTTCAGATGGTGTTAAGAGATTATGGGCCTTTCGGCCCCTAGCAATTAAGAGACAATGTTTACTCCCTTTTGTTTCTCTTGCAAGGTGTTCAACAAGTGAGAGATTCGTTGGGAAATTGTGTCTCAACCTTGCAATTATATAACGATTATTGTTGATAGGATATATATATATCCTAGTTACATCGATAGGTGTAATATACAATGGCATCAAGGGGGGAGAGTGCAATGCGTGTAAGCAATTTTTTGTTCTTTTTCAGGAAACTCCTAATTTGGCCGACATACATCAAATAAATGATACATTGTAAATCTAGATCGTTAATTATTATGTTTTAGATCTAATGGTGGATATTCTGTTAGGACTGGTATAGAGATCCTGTAAATCTAGATCCTGTCTTTCCCTAGAATGTAACTCTATTTTATGAGGGTGTTGTGTTACAACTATTGTAGAGAGACGGTGATGTATTATGAGAGTTTGATATCAGTTGTGCTGTCTCTTGATCTTTGAGTGGTGATACTCCTGTGAGAAGCTTGCTCTGCAAGTATATTGTAAACTTTTTGATTTACTGAATAATATATTGGGCAGCTTTTGGAGTGTGGGTTTTTTCTCCCAAAAGGGCTTTTCCCACATAAATCATTGTGTTGTGGTATGCATGATATTTATGTTTAAGTTTTTTTAACTGTTAAAGATCTATAAAAGTTTTGCATTATTCTCCTCTAAAGATTAGAGTAGGAAATTGTTCTACTACCTTAGCTTCCTTACATATAATAGATATAGAAATGTGTTTTTGTCTATCATATTTTTCCCTTATATTTGGGTCCATGATAGCTATCTTATGTGCATCAACTACTGTGCAAATTTGTGTATTATGCAGGGGACTTAGAAAATAATATTATCCAATTCAAATCACATAATCATTCATCCTTAAAAGTTGATCCTATTCCCCCACATTTATAATTTGTCACCCTATTTCAAGTCATTGAATGTAGAATTGATCCAACTCATTTATATGTCCATCAATTTGAAATCCAAAATTTTAAATTTAATTTTTAAATTGAGCTTGTTTCATCCCTTTTGAATAGCCATTGAGTTGACTAAAGCACAATTGCTTCAAATTACATTCTAAGGTGGTGTATTTATGGACTAGCCTTAATTCAAAAATAATCATCTAGCTTCTTGAATGTGAAGAGAACACCAAAATCAAAGAACTTAAAATAATAATCAATTTTGCATTATTTGTTTGTGACATCATCCTAAGAGCATATTGCATGCTTACCTAAATTGTCCTTGACCTTTGTTCACCATTGTTGAATCAATCAATCTAGGGATTTGACTAGGGAGAACATAACCCTTGCAATTTAGAATTTTTTCTAAGGTGTTTTTAAACATTACGTAGTCTTTATTAGATTTAGAGTGCATACACAAAGACAATCAAGTTCCACAAATTAGAATTAAGCTAGAATAAATATAAGTTATAGGGTCAATTCCACACATCAATTCTATGTTTGCACTCATGGAAATCATCTTCGCATTTGTAAAAGTGAATTGAGAATTTTCCTAGTTAGATTTATAAGCCACCAATAATTATTCGACATGCTTCTAACATGTACACAATGTAATCTTCATCAAGTTCAAAACTAACACCTCATGTGGGATGTGCACATTTCATATCAAAGGATCCTTGGTCTACTAGTGAAGTTGAATGGTTCTAAATGAACCCACAAGGGTTCAAGTCTCATTATGTGCGAGTTCCCCCAATACTAAAAGAGAGGAGGCTAGAATCATGCACCATGCAACTTTGATAGAATGAATATTACTTAATTCTTGATATTAAACCAAAATAAGTCAATTATTTGTACACCTATAATTCCAACTCTCAAGACCAAGAAATCGCTAAATAATTTAAAATATCATCTCCGCTTTAAAAGAAACTAATTACCTTGCATTAAATTTAATTAATTTCCACACCAATTACAATATTTATTTCAATTATTTAATATCATTCCCACCTTATTTATTCAAGTTAGAATATGCCAATACTTTAATGTATTGAAAGAAATTACCCGACGCTACACACCCAACTAAGGACTCCTCACCATCTTACAAAATATACTTAATTATCATAAATGACCTAAAAACTAATTATCATTATTATTTTCTATAAAACAACTAATACTTAATTATTATAAATGAACGCAAAATTAATTATCATTATTATTTTCTATAAAAACAACTAGATAGGGGAAATGACCCACTACTTGAGCATGCTCCAATAGTTGTGATAGCATTTGTTTATAAAATGCCCAATATTTTTAACAATATTGGACCAATAGTTGTGACTTTAAAGTTGTTAGTGTTGATGATGACTACCCATAATTAAATGAAATGTATTTCTTAGATCTAAAAAGCAACCAATCATGTGATGCCACATCAGCGCCCATTAAAACATGATGTAGATGCACATGTATCGGTCTTACTTGTTTTTGGGGCCTTTTTGGACACATTGACAAAAAGCATGCTGATGTGGCCTCATATTTGACGATGTGGCCCTAAAACCTTAGTTGTAAGCAAGGGACTTGCCAAGTAAGCTGCTATAAAAAATTGGGAGTGATTTGAAATTTGCACGTAAGATTTTGAGAAATGCGAAGTTAGGGTGCTCAACTATTAGATCCTTTTGACATTTTTTATTTACCAAAAATAAAATACATTCCTTAGGGTGGACATGGACATGCAGTGAATGGCCATGTATGGGCATTGACATTGGCCTATGGCGCATACATACATGTCCTCAAAGGAATAAGGTTGTTGTAGGTCTTTTTGTGTATTCAACTCTTCCACGTGGTGTCGTGCTCTTTTTGTACTGATTTGTCGGATCCTTTGAGGACCATCCAAGTTTAATGAAATATCCCACACAGATTTTATGGGAACTTTATCTTAAAGATAATAGTCCGTGTGGATCAGACTCTTTTCTCGTGCTTAAATTTTCTTACCCTTTCCAGTACTACGTGGGGATAAATAGGGCACGTGTTGAACATTCCATGGTCTACTGCTGTTGCTCAGCCAATGTAATGGCAGCATGCTTCGTGTGGGAAGTGTTTAAATTTTGAGACTCACGCGAACTCCTTCCTTGCCCTAATTATGGGGAGAGGTAACCAATGTGTCCCTTGAGAAAGATTCTAGAAGTAGGGGAAAGGGGCGACACTGGTGCGGGTGCGGTGTCATATAGTGGGGATAGAAGAAGTCCTCTGTGGGCCTCACATGGAGCGTCGTAATATTCAATTGTAAAATAGTTTTTGTTTTTGTTTTTTGTTTTGATTAAATGAGGTGTATAGGGTAGGTGTAATTTTCTTTGATCTTGTGGATGTTAAAAGTCTTATATTTTATTCTATTCTATTCTTTATAGATTAGAAGAGAGTAAGGTGTGAGATGTTTTGATTTTTTTATAGTGTGATTAGACTTTTGAAGGAGGGAGATGTACTTTTGTGTAGTGTGATATGAATATTTGTGGATTATGAATCGAGCAGGTGTGAGGTTTTTGATTTATTTCAATTTATAGTTTTATCATTGTCCCACTTTCATGTTTGACATGCCAAAATAAGATAGCAAGTGTCTTAAGGTGAGACAATCTTTTGGCTCTTGCTTGTATCTCAATTTGATATAGCCCCATTATATCTTAATTCTAAGATCAGGGGCCTCAATTGTAGGTTTCATGACATGTTGCATTTTTATTTTTATTTTGTGACTCGTGGTCAAACCTTGTCACATGATTGCTATTAGACTATGAAATTCACTATAGAACTTTATAATCAATCTACAACTCGTGGATTTGATTTGTGCAATTATAGTCACATATAGACCTTGTTTGCTCACTTTTAGAATCTAAATATACAAAAACAAGCAATGGTGATGAACACCTTCAAGAAGTTTGGTAGGTTAGGGTCAAGTTCGGTATGTTAGGGCCTTGTCCTTTGTTCAAATCCTTAAGATATGAATTAATGGTTTTCAAACAAGGATCAAAGAGATGACAAACAATCATGTAATATGCTTAGTCATGTATAACTATTTATGTCATGCTAATATAATGTTCTAAAGATAATTTAATGTGTAACAACTAATGTGTAATGTTGAGCTCAAACTTGGAGTGCTCTTGTTTTTAAAAATTAGCAAGAAAACACACAAACCATACTTTTACCTCCAATTCACAGTCTATTGAATGAACCCTTCAATTATTGGCATGGACCACATGATACTCCCTCTACTCAAATCTTGATATATAAGACACCACAATGAACCTATGAGATAGTGGAACCCCATCATGATGATACATGGTTTCTAACCATCATATTCTCTCACGAACACAAGGGTAGGATGAGGGAATCATCTACCTCAAATCTGTACCCGTGCACCCTTTTCGAACAACCATTAACCATTGATATATCTAGACTCCTAGACTTCTAACAAAATATTTTTAACCGAAAAATAATGCAAGGGATTCATTATATAGTTGAAGCCATATGCTACCAACAATGTGGGATTAACACAAATGAAATAAGAGAACACACAAAGATAGAAATAATGATATGAAATACCATATGATAGAATTAAAAGATAATGACTTCTTCATATAAATTCAAACTAGAGAAGAAGTCAAAATGTAGCTTAGTCACATCATCAAATCTTTTCCTTGTAGTTTGAATCCTCCTAGCCCAAGCACATAACCACCCTACAAAATTTCACCCCCAAATAGATCTGTTGATGCCTAAAATTACTAGTCACATAGCCTTATGGGAAACTCAATTAATGGGGGGACCAATTGCACTAAACTGAGTAACCTCTGGGTTTTAAAGAAGCCGACTCTTCCATGTATTGGGGGGTGAAAAGGGAAAAGCAGATATATTAAAATAAAATCTAATCTAAGGCAATGTGCCAAGATTTAAGTAAATAGGCATGGGAAATTTTCCTTTCAGATGAGATTTGAAGGCTTGTTCAACAATTTGCATGTCCGAAAATAATAGAAAGCATAGATGAAAATCCTAAGAAGTCAATCAAATAACATAATATAACTTCCATATGCATTTACTGAACATGAAGAGTTCAAGACATGATTTGAACAAAAAATTTATATTGAAATTATAATTTTTTTGCAAATAAACTACTCAGTACAACAAACAACATAGTATAATGTCATATCAATTAACTAAGAAACACATCTAGGCCGAACAGATTGGCATAGTCTGTAAGTCTTAATAAAATAATCAAAAAACAATACAAAGGCCTAGAGTCTTTCTATGCTTTTCCCATGTATTTCTGAACCCTTTTTTAGAGAGATTGAGCATTATATATAGATCCCTTCCACCGCTCGAATGCTGAATAACTGAAAAGATTCCTAGGCACGGGATGTGCCGCTCATCACAATGATTCTCAAAGATCGACACAACAAAAAGATTTTGAAATGTGGCATTCAGTTTCCTTGAACAAAGTGCACCCTTCTGCAAGTGATGGATGTGGTCGAAAAGCAAAAGCAACAACAATCTCTTGAAGACATGTGTCAACCACCCAAAGAGTCGATTAGGACATGTGGCGTAGAGGCAGGGCATCTCATTCTTCCCTCCCACCTTTGAGACTAAAGTCCCCACAGAGATAACATGTGCAGTCCTTGCTTCAAGCTTTGATTGCAAGTTTTCCCAAAGGTGATTGTGGAGGATGCAACATGGCACATGGGTGGAGCTTGGAGAAGAAGGGAAAAGAGTTCCCAAATGCGCGTGCAACTGACACGTGGCACAAGTGGATGAAGGTGCTACCAAAAGGAGCTTGAAAATATGCAAACATACAAAGTGCGGGTCGGGGAATACAAAACCAACAAAATGAACCCGAAGGGAGATTTAAGGATTATTAAATCCACAACTTTTGGTAATTAACAGGGGCATTTCGCTTGTGGAATGAGAACCCAAAAATCCTGGTTCAAAGACTAGAGCTTTATCCATTGGGAAAGAATCATAGCTTTGAAAGGGCAGTTTGCAAAGGCAACCAGTCGGGCTCAGATGGCATCGATAAGGCACACAAACTCTCTTGCACCTCATGTAGATTGATAATCTCCTTAAACGATAGCTCCATGGAGATGCCAATCCTAGACTCGAGCTGGAAAAGAAGCTGCACTTTCTGATCGATGACACTTTCAATATCTGTTGTTGTGGGAGGTTGATTGAATGATTGGAAAGAAAATAGATCTTGCTTCTATTCCTCGATCTTTACTGCAATATACTCCACTATGGCCACTGATTGGTCAGAGAGAAAGGGGGAGGGCAAGCCCATCTAAGTCAATTGGGAGAATTGCATCCAGATATTGTTCATAGTTCAACTCAGTGTGACCGAGCAATTGGTAGCTTGAAGGATCGTTGCATGATAATGGATGAATTCCTTCACCCGTTTTACATCTGATCTCTGGTCGTCTATCCCTACCTTCGCCAAATCCGCATTCGACACTGTATACAATCTTCCCAGCAATTTCTCGGCCTCCAGCACCTTTTCAGTGATGAATAGTGGGACCTGCTCAATTGTGCCACACACTTCCCTGCTTAAATTTTCCACATCCACCAAGAATTGTCGTGCTGGTTGCAGGGACAAATAGAAAGACTTTACTTTCTCCCAATAGGAGACATAATTGTTGAGCCACCAAAAGAAGATCCGATTGAGGAACATAGGGCTGGTAATGAATTTTAAAAAGGTTTATCTCAACTTCCTTTGACTCTATTTCTTCCATCAGCTCATCAATTTTCTTGTCCGATGCGTTCGTTCCTGTAGAGTTTTCAAATTTGTATCTTTGCTTCTCAACAGCTCCTTAGCTTGACTTTGGGTTCCACATTCTTTTTCCAGGGAGACCTTCATTTCTCCAACCTCCTTTTCAAATTAAGCCCATTGGTTTTGAAGTTCCTGATCCTTTTGTTGCATTTCTTTCTCCAATTGAGCTTGTTGATCCTAAAGCTCTATGTTTTCTTGCTACATATTAGCAACCAGATTGGGATCCTAGGACTGGAACTTTGCAAGTTCCTCCTGGAGTTTGGCCTTTTATGCCTGTTCTTGTTGAGACAAGTGTGCAATTTCAGTGTCCTTAGCCTTTTCCTTCTTTTGTAGGATCTCCACTCTTTCCTTAACGTTCTCGAGCTCTTCTTCCCTCTTCTTCAGTTGATGACTATGCTTCAAAAAGTCTATAGTCACAACCCTCTGAGTTTCCTCCATTAGCTCAACTTTGTCTTGTGGTTGGGCTGAGTGTAGATCAATCCCTACTGTATGGATTGTATAATCCTCAGGTTGCATATGCCCTTGAGGTTTGATGGTGTTGGGTGACATAGTTGCAAACGTTATCGATCCTTGAACCTCATTAAGAGGGTCTGCATGAATGGCTTGACAGGTTTTACGACATCCTTTTCCTTTCTTTTTTGGGTTCTTCTAGCATGCATTGCCTTAGTCATGACATTTTTCCCAAAGAATTCTGCTGATGATCTAATTTTTTTACCGAAAAAGGGTGCACCGGGAGGAAGAGTAAAAGGGAATGAAATCATCATGGATTTGGATGATGTCCACTTTGGTAGAGTTATCGTCAATGGGGAGAAAGGGGGAATGTTATGCTAGGTTCTGGTTGGGGAAGTGATGGAAGGACTCATAAGGGGTGGTGGTGATAGCAGAAACACAAAGGTTACAATTTGTTGGGTAGGTTGAGTTGGAGCCGATGCGACAGAAGCAAAAGGGTTTGCAATAGATGGTTCAGATTGGGCCTTGACAAAATATGGTAAAGACCGTGGGGAAGTAAAAGCTACCCATCCCGTTGGAGAGAAGGAATATTGAGAGGAACCTCCCATGGGTGCAAAAGCAAAAAATGATAGGCTGACATTTGAGGTGATCGGATACGTGGACGTGACAGGGTTAACCAAAGACTGAGATGAGAGAAGAGGGGAAGAGAAAGATACCTAAGTTGTTGAAGATTTTGATGCTTGGCTCATTATCACAGGTACTTGCGAGCTTTCTCCTGGAGTGGTATCGGTATGTAGCCTCTTTTGGGGTGGAGAATTGTCCACATCTATGACCACTTGAGATTGTTGAGTTGCTCTAGGTCTCTTGGTAGCCCATGTACATGGGTGATCCCACAATACTGGTTTATAATTTTTGGCCAAACTGGACACTGAACTGATTTTTTCTAACTAAATCTTCACTTTCATACACCTATAGTAGCTAAACCACGAGGAATTTGAATATGATGCAAACTAGTGATTTGTGACATTTTGCTTGTATATTATAAATATATTTTTTTCAAAATTTTTGGAATCAGATTGCACTTCTTCCATCTCCTTCAAAAACTAGTTTTTTTCAGTAAACACCATTTTTAAGGAGTGACACTCACTGTATAACACAACTTTTTTTCCATGAAGGATAAAATTCTATTTTTTTTGAATTTAGATTTGTAACTACGATATCTAGTTCTTCCAATTGGTTTCATAGTTTTTTATTGAATATTTTTTCCTTAATCAAATTTCGAAGTCAAACCAATTACAATTCAGACATGGGTAGACTTTATAACACAACTTTTTTTGTATGTATCAAATTTCAAATTTTTTTTTGTTGGATCAAGGACTTCAATATCTGGTGCACTCATTTTTTAATTTTTTTTTTTTGATAATATTCTATTTTTCCACATGTGCAGAATAAAGAGCTTGATTTTTGGCGAAAAACCTACATTCACAAGAAATAAAAAATAAATGTAATAATAAAATTAAATTTATTTAAAATTATACTTTTTGGGAAGCTTATAATAAGGACTACATACTTACAAAAAATAAATTTTAAATGAATTCATTTCATCCCCCAAAAGGTAAATCAAAAGTGGTTTTTATTAGCATTTTGATAGGTGTAAAGGAGACTCCGTTATATGTATGGTTTAAAACTAGCAGAGTTCTATCCAAGGGGTTTGATCTAAGGTAGTTTGATTAAACCCTCTTCAATTGGAATGCTTTAAATGGAACTTTTTAAGGCTTAAATCATTATATTTTCTAAAAATATGTGATTTCAACAAAAATCGGAATCTCCTAGAAATTGTAAACTAGCTTTGTGGGATCACCCACATGGTAGCATGACTGCCACATGGGATTCAATTACTTGTGCGCTCAGTGGAGCTTCACTAGGTCCTTCCACTACTTTTCTAGCTCCCTATTTAATTTGAGCCTTCTTTGCCTCTCTAGCTCTGAATATTGCAACAACTTCCTCCTGATCCATTTCCTCATCATCCTTAGCATCAATGTCATCATGCTCTTTGTTCCAGAGATAATCAAATCTGTCATCCATATCTAGCTCCTGGAACTTAGCATCAAGACGTTTAGTCTCCTGCCAATAAATCCAGAAGTGAGCAATCTTATCCTCACTCTATTTGTGGTTCTTGGCCAATTCGTTATAGAGGGTGGCCCCAATTTTTCACTTGTCATTGGTCTTGGCCAAAGGGAAATAAAAAGATAACCATGGCGGCCTTCCTATTTCTATCGGAATATAGGCTAAGTCTACAAAGAGACTCCTGTCTCCCATCAACGGACTCCATTGAGCTTCCCAGTAGGACTGGGAGATATGAGTCACTTTAATGTTGAGATTTGCTAAGTCATTATTGGGATTATATTCCCATTAGCCACAAATCAACACCAAACCCAGATGAGCAAGCTTCATAGTTAGCAGACCTTGTGTTTGCTTCTTCTCCATTACTATAGTACCAAAGCTTAAGGGGCATTTGAAAAATCCCTTCTGATGCTTTCTCCCACAATTTTTTTCTATTTAATTGCCAGTTGCCTAAATACCTCAAGGGCCAACAACCTGTTTGTCACACAGGCTGAGAGCCAAAATGGTTCCCCAGTAAAACCATTCATCCTAACAAATGAAAAATCCTCTCCAAGGAACCAGTCACAAGGAGGGACAAAATATCGCATCCATCTCAATTGCTCAGTAGAGAATCGATAACAGCCAACCCCACCCTCTTTATTAAAAGCTTGCAATATTGGAGTCAAGAAAAACTCAAAAAATGCATAATAATCATGGGTCACAGAAAGGAGATGGGTCCACACAGAAACCGGCTTCCTCGCCCCATTTTCATCAAAGATAGACAAACCCATATGGTTTTTAAAGAAATCGAGGTTTTGGTGTAAAAACATATGAGCAAGAAAAGAAGAAAACCTGAATCTATACTGCGTGTGATACTCCTTGAATTGGCCCAACATCTCCTGAACAATGGCCTCCGCAAAGTCATACTAGAATAGGGTATGTTGTCTTCTTAACTGAAAACCCAAACCCATTTGAAACTCATGCACATCTTTGTCACTGTCCAAGTTGCAAATGAAAGCCAACATAGAGCAGACATCTTGATGTCTGAGTTGAAACTGTTGTTCCCAACTAGAAACTGCGGTGGACACTTATCTTCCTTGGGCCTTTTTGTTTCTTGATTATAAAAAACTTTGGGCATGGTTTATGGTCCTCCAAAATTTTTCCAAATTATTCCTGGCGAATGTATCAGGTGCTTCTCCAATATGCCTTGTAGGGATACATAGCATGTCCCTAATAGCATCAACATTGGTCACTACTCTCAGGTTTCAACCTTCTGTAATGCTTGTATCTGAATTGAAATTTTGAGCGCATTCATGAACCAGCTCTGGGAAGTGATGCACTAAGGGAACCATATATTGTGGAAGACCATAGAACCATAGCTTGTATGCCAAAGACTCTTTGTTATTAGCCTCGAACTTCTTCATTCTTTCGTAGGCTGCCTCCCTAAGTTTCTTAGGGTTGTTTTTGAGCTCAGGGTCATGAATATTGTCCCAATCTTCTGCTATTTGGACTTTGTTCCTGTGGGCAGTCTTCTTCACGACCTATATGTGAGGCCATTTTGGCTTTTTCAGAATCCCAGGTGAGGTATAAGAGATGTCACTGAAAACATGGGCCATTGGCGCTATCAAGATAGAGTTCGATAAGCTTCTGATTGTCCCTTCTTGTGCCACCATCTCAGGATTCTATGAATTTTTTTTACCAATGCTCGATTTCTCTCTGCAACTCAAACTTGAATTTTTCTTAGTGAACTATGTACTCAAACTTCTTCACAGTGTTATTCTTTTGCATGCAAAATTACCCTTTTCTTAAACAGTAGTTGGCAACAATGGTTGTTTTTTAGCAATAAATTCGGCACGTACTGCCAACTCTTTTGTTCATGCAAAATGAATTCCTACTATTTTTAAAATATAATATTTCATAATGATGATTAGCCATCATGTCCTACGGCGCCATCTCTTTGAAAATTGAGCTGAAAATTGATGGTGTACGAAACCTTTCACATGCTTTTTCATTCAATACCTTTAGAAGAATGACTAAGCAAAAGGGCGCAATGAATACACAAAAATATTTTGAGTTGATCCTTGGAGATTGAAAAGCATCCATAGCTTGACATGCTTAGCACTTAACCATGCAGAATGCTACTTGCACTTGCCACAAGTTTTAGTTGATTAATTACCTCATCTTAATTCATACATACCAAACACAACCTGGTGGGATTTTTGAGTTTTCACTTTGATCATCATCATGCTGATTGCATGCATTTTACCTCAGCTACCTCTATAAATAGACCTAAGGATAACCACAAAATTTATAATTGGTAATGGGCTTATTGATAGAGGCAATGGATACTCCCATTAGGTTAACTAGCAATAAGTCTCAGGTAACTTTCCAAAGAGAAGTTTCCAGTAGGAATTTGAAGCGTATGAAAAAGAATAAGCATTCCTTAGCCATAGTTGCAATGAAATGGGTTATGGGGAAAGATTGTATAGAATACGAGGACAAATATCAAGTGAACACTGAAATTTTTTCTCATTTTGTTGCATCTCTACTAGACATTCAGGTACCAAAGATGATGATACTGAGGCCCACCATGGAGATTTTTCCCAAGCGCTATTTTGGAGGGCTCGGGGAAATTGTAATGAATGTCATGTATGGCTTTGGTATTCCAACAACAAGTGATCTCCGTTGTCATATTGAAGAGGATGCAGTGGTGCCTTGGGTGCCATTTTTGAGTGGATTTCACATGATGGCCATTGGGGAACACCACCAAAGGGTGTCTCGTGCCTGCCACTTCTTGCTAAGGTGCTACAATATGGAGATTTTTTATGATGTGGAGTGGTATACTGATTTTATAAACCTGGTGTATCCTCCTCCACTTGTTATTGCCGTTGTTGAAGCTCCTGCCATTCTTGTTGAAGCTGCTATTCCTATTGATGATGAAGCTCCTGCTGACCCTAGTGAATGAATAAAAACTTTTCTCCTCTCTTTTTTTGTATATATATCTCGAAAAGATTCTTAATATATATATTCTTGAAAAGCTTGGCGTAAGAGCCATTTTGAATTGTAATATCCCAAAGTAAATATTACCATATAATGAATATATAGCTCTTTTGTCAATTTTTTGTCTCCATTGCTTTTGGCTTCTTTCATGTTTTAAAGGGCTCTACTAAATAAAGACTCGGCCAAACAAAATGCACAATTTTTTTTACATATTTACATTGTTAAAGGGTTAATAAAGCTAATTAAAAAGTTTGAGGTGAATTCCATTGACAGGAATTCCCAATGCTTCTTTTTTCATATTCTCTAATTCAAATGCATTATGTTGCTTGCATTTAATGATGCGAAAAGGACCCTCCCACAGACTATCAAATTTTCCATGTTGGCTAGGCTTTGCGAATCTCTCATTGAATTTGAGCACCAAATCTTCGCACTTAAGACCTTGGTTAGAGGTTTTCTTGTCAAACCACTTCTTAACCACTTGATGACAGTTATGGATGGTTGTCAGAGCATTTTCCCTTTTCTCTTGTACATCTAATAGTTCAAGTAGCTGGACCTCTGTGGATCTATTTTTCTCTACCTCATGATACTTAAGCAATTGTAGTGTGGAAATTTCCATACAAATAGGCAATAGTGCTTCCTTCCCGTATACCAGCTTGTACGATGAAGTCTTTAAGACTTGCTTGGGAGTTATGTGGTTCACCTAGAGCACTACTTTGAGGCTCCTATGCCACTCTCTCTGGTGTTCCAATCCTATTCTTTTGATGAGTTGGACTAAATTCTTATTAGTCGACTCGGCCAGACCATTTCCCTGTGGATAATAATTCAAAGATGTCTTTAGGAATATGCCATACTTAAGTGAAAATTGACATACCTTCGAACCTAGGAAGGATTTTGTGTTGTCGGAGATGATGGTCTTGGGTAGGCCAAACCTTGTTACCAGTTCTTCGAGGAAGTTTACAATTTCTGCCTTAGTCACATTTTTTAGGGACATGCTCATATCAACTAGCATCATGATATATACACTTATTAAATCAAGCACATAGTTTCACATGAGGTACATTATTTTACTTCACTAGTACACTTTCTCAAGTTAAATTATACAATCATGAAGTTTTTCGAGATAAAATTAACTATCGTTTATATTATGTGAACATATTATAATTAAATCAATTTGTTGGTTAATATATCTATGCATTGATTGATTGTACCTCCTTTATTAGTCAATTATGAATTTCATTAGTAGTTGTGTGGTTCACCAAAAACATACCAAAATGTACCTAACCTATGGACTATAATGTGATACCTCCCTACATCCTATGTCATCAAATCTTACTAAACATCCTTATTTTACCTCTTCTATTATATCACATGCCCCTAATATTTAACTTTTCATCACTTCCACCCTAAATAAACTAAGAACCATGAGTGAGGGTAAAAATCATACAAAGAAGGTTATGTCAAATAAAAAATGTAATCTAAACCTCCAAGGAGCCCTAATTTAGGGTTTTAGGTTTACATTTTAGGATAAATAGGGTTTTAGGTTTATGTTTTAGGGTAAATAGGGTTTTAGGTTTACGTTTTAGGGTTTAGGTCCAAGGATTAACCTGTGTAAATTAGTTTTTAGGGACCTATGTAAATTTTGTAACCTAGGGTTTCTAGGGTTTTGATTTCTAAGTAAAATGTGTCCAATTTAGGTTTAGTTTTTATGGTTTTTGATTTACAATTTAATGTTCTTTATTTTTTTGATGTTTTTAGTTTTTTAAATGCAATTAAAAAACTATAAAATATTGAACTAAAACAAACTAAACAAACAAACACTGAATACTAATTACAAAACCAAAAAAAAGATATAAAGAAAAAAAAGGAAAAATTCAACCAACCTAGAGGTCGCTGAGGTCAATTATGTTGACAGGAGGAGGTGGCAATGAAAATTTTCTTCAATCAGGCGCTTTGAAATGCATATGCGATTTGGTCTCCTCTTCTTTGGTACAGACGAAAATGTGAGTTAAAATGAAACACAGTTGCTAATTTAAAAAAAAAAAAGCTTTGTGAAACTCGTACATGTTCTAAACACGTATGCGTTTCATAACGCGTATGCATTTTTGGTTCACATACTCGAAGCTGAATGCATACACATTTGGATTTAGGCTCGGGTACCTGATCCATAATGCATATGCGTTTTGTGCGAAATTTATTGTTTTGCCTGAAATTTTCCCTCTTTGTGTACCCAACTTCTTGCTTTTACCCCCATGGTCATGAGGATCCATTTATGTCCAGCACTGGAGGTGGGATTAATCATCTCGATGAAATCAAGCCCCCATTGTGTGAAGGGTTCTTCAACCACTATTAGATTCAGAGGCATTGCCGAGTTTTTCCTCCTTCCTATGAAGAATTGGCATTCCTTGCAAGATTTAACTAGAGAGTGTGAATCGTTGAACAATGTAGGCTAGAAATTCCCCACACACATAATTTTAATGGTAGTGGTCTTTGTAGAGAAATTTCCACCCATGGGACTGCTATGGAATATGTTTGGAGAATCCTTCCAGTAAAGAAAACATTTCTGAGCCAACCACTATTTGCAAGATTGATTCTATGGAAGGCAATGGGTAGTGGTCCTTAAGGGATGCCTTATTTAGATCTTAGAAATCAACATAGAGGTGGATGTGCCCATTTTTCTTTTGGATCAGAACCAAGTTAGACTCCCATGTACTATTCTTGATTAAAAAGACAATTTGGGAGTGGATTAGCTTCCTCAGCTCTTGCGCCATTAGTGCCTCAATCTTTGGGTTTACTAGCCTTTGCTTCTGGTGGATAGGTTTTTCCCCTTCCATCATTTCTATGGTATGTTAGATGACTTCAGAATCATATCCCTTGAGGTCATCATATGACCAGGCCACTACTCCTTTATATTTTTCACAAAAATGCACGAGCCTGTCTTTATCATGTTGCAGAACATCTTTCTCGACCTTAAGCTTCTTCCATCTCTGACTTGAAGATCTACATAGTTTCCCTTGTCTGCTACAAACTTCCTCTTTTCATTACTTGCATCATCACAATCGAATAGATTTTCAAGAGTGACAAGTCCTTTTGGAAGCTTGTTGGACCTTAGCTGAATAATTTTCCCTTCATAAGCTTCTACAATTTTTGATTGGAGATGATCGACGAACTCTCCTAAGTGCTAAATAAATGAGGCAATTTGTTCGTCACTTTCAAACACTTTCCAACACTGGTCATTGTCTAGGATTGCGGGTTAGAAAATCACTCACACATTCTTTGTGTTCTCAATTAAGTCAGAAACATGGTCAAATTGAGATCCTATCATCACCATGTGATCTGCAACTACATTCTGCTCTCTGGGAACCATTTGGATATTGAAGGCTTTAAAGCTTTCAACTAGGTCCTAGACTCTATGTCTATAAGATCACATGCATACATTCTTTTTTGTAGAGACACCTCGAACTTGATTGAATATTAGCTCAGAGTCTTCAAACACCATTATTTGTTTAATTCCCATCTACTCCGCAAGGCTTAGACCTTGTACAAGGCCTTCATATTCAACTTCATTGTTTGAATAGGAATATTGAAAGAGAAAAGATCTGAGTGTCTTTTCATTGGATGGGGATGTCAAACATATCTCGAGTCTTGCACCAAATGTACATATTGCTCCGTCAAAATGCAACATCCACAACTCTGAGGCTTGACCACCCTCGAATTCCTTCATCACCTTCAAAATCACTTGATCCTCATCATAGATCACATAAGTTCCCAATCTGATGGCATGATAATTTCTGAAAGGATCAACATCTATAAATTCACTCAAGAGGACCTCTTCTTCCTTAGTCTGGTCTCTGATCACCTTCTCATCCTCAAGTAACTCAATACAATACATCTTGTCTTTGGTGATAAAGGTATGAGTAGCCTCAAAATTTATCATGACTTCATCTACTACATGTTTTGAATGCAAAGGTTCATATACTATCTTCATCTTAGCTCCATGCTTGGTCCTAAGAATTAAGTGTGACCAATCTAAAGAAAGATACCCACCTATCTTGGCAGTGAACTTCCGGGATAGGAAAAGATTGAACAGGGGGGGGGGATCTCAATGATCACAGTATCATTGCTGTAAATTTCCATGTGGAAAATTTTGGGGCATATGTGCTTCGTTGTAGGGGAAGCACCAAGGATTGGTATCATCAACGAGATTATTTTTCCCCACTACCAACTCTTTATTCAAACTTGGGTGAACATTTTGTAGTGGAGTAGGCACCAATACTATCTAATTATTTGTTTGAGCCTGTGGATTCGTGCGCGTACCTCCTTGGAACTGATTTTGCTGGTAGGAAGGTCTTCCGCCTTGGTAATTTTGGAAAGCTAGCTTCACAGGCATAGAATGTTATCACTTTATACTAGTTATTTCATTTGAGAAGTTCCACAACAACTCCTTGATATCGCTCATCTCATCTTTTGAAGAGTTATATGTAGAAGCAGTGTTTTGTGGTGCACTCATATATGTGTACATAGATTGGGGAGGAGTGGATGCACTAGTAGAAGCTATCTCTTGGGCGAGAATTGACAAATCTACAAATATAGGCATAGTAGGTTGAGGCAGTAACTTTCTGGCATCGATCAAATTATTCTCCACCTTAACAACAATGTTATATGTATCCAAAAAAGTGTTTCCACCAAGGGACTGGATCATCACCGAAATGTCAATGTTGAGAGATTTTAGATAGAACATAAATGCCAAATCAACAGGTAGGTGAATAGTAGTCTAGATCCTTTGCCAAGTTGTGTAAAAACTAGCATTGAAGTTAGTCATGGCCTCTTGAGGAGCCTACTTTATGGTCACTAGCTACTGGAATAGCGAAGATCGTCTCCATTGTTTGAAAACTACTCATAAAAAGGATCTTCGAGATGATCCTAGGTACCGATAGTATTAGCTTCTAGAGTGCAGTACCAATCTAGTGCCCTACGTTTGAAAGACGGTGTAAGCAATCTCAGTGCTACATTTTTATCAGCTACACCATGCACCAAACACACGTTCGCCACATCTTGCAAATGGTTGGATGGTGTTTTTTAGCCTTCCCTGGTAAATTTTGGTAAAGCTTTTAAAGAAGACGTTGGGATAGGATCCCAAACAACCGGTGCTATTGGTTCTATGAGAGGGCTTTCGGCGTCCCATGCTACAAAATTTCTATTAGCCATTGGTAACATGACCGGTGGAGGGGTCAGGACGTTCACTCGATGGGATCTTTCTTGTACTGTTATTAACGGTGGTACTAGCAGGCTAGGGTTATTCGTTGTCGGGGATCTAGTAATAGGTCTATGGCTCATACACCCACTTTAAATTTAGATACATTCAAACAAAGTCCCACTGGGTGTCCCAGAAAAAGAACTGTTGATGCCTAAAATTACTAGGCATGTATAACCTTATGGGAAACTCAGTTAATGGGGGGACCAATTGCGCTGAATTGAGTAACCTCTAGGTTTTAAAGAAGCTGACTCTTCCATGTATTGGGGGGTGAAAAGGGAAAAGGAAGTAGATATATTAAAATAAAATCTAATCTAAAGCGATGCGTCAAGATTTAAGTAAATAGGCATGGGAAATCTTCCTTTCAAATGAGATTTGAGGGCCCATTTAGCAATCCACATGTTTCAAAATAATAGTTCTAAAGCATAGATAACAATCCTAAGAATTCAATCAAATCACATAATATAGCTTCCATATGCATTTACTGAACATGAAGAGTTCAAGACATGATCTAAACAACAAATTTATATTAAAATTATAGAAGTTTTGCAGATAAACTACTCAGTACAACAAACAACATAGTATACTGTCTTATCGATTAACTAAGAAACAAAGAGTCCGAACAGATTGGCATAGTTTGTAAGTCTTAATACAATAATTAGAAAAAAATACAAAGGCCTAGAGTCTTTCCGTGCTTTTCCCATGTATTTTTAAACCCTTTTTCAGAGATATTGAGTAGTATATATAGATCCCTTCCACCACCCGAATGCTAAATAACCAAAAAGATTCCCAGGCACGGGCTGTGCAACCCATCACAATGATTCTCAAAGATTGACACAACAAAAATATTCTAAAACGTGGTATTTAGTTTCCTCGAACAAAGTGTTCCCTTCTGCAAATGATGGATGTGGTCTGAAAGCGAAAGCAACAACAATCTCCTGAAGACATGTGTCAACCACCCAAAGAGTTGATTAGGACATGTGGCATAGAGGCGGGGCATCTTATTCTTCCCTCTCACCTTTGAGACTGAAGTCCTCATGGAGATGACACATGGTGCAGTCCTTGCTTCAAGGTTTGACTATGAGGTCCACCCAAAGGTGCTCGTGGAGAATGCGATGTGGCACATGGGCGAAGATCGAAGAAGAAGTAAGGGAAAAGAGTTCCCAAATGTGCGTGCAGCTGACACTTGGTGCAAGCGGATGAAGGTGCTACCAAAAGGAGCCCAAAAATATGAAAACATACAAAGTGTGGGCCAAGGAATGCAAAACCAACAAAATCAACCTGGATGGGGCTTTAAGGATTATTAAATCCACAAGATCATTCTTTCATTCCTCAATGAAGGGAGGTTGAGGTGAGTTCTTTCCTTGAAATCAATCAAATTACCTATAGCTTCCATAATTGAAGTCATCATCTTTTTTCGTTGCCATAAATGAAGCCATCCTCCTCCCTATTTCACCCCTTTTCATTTTTCATTTCTCTTTCACATATTTTATATTTTTCACTTTATTTTTTTTTACAAATAACATTTTCCATATAACTTAAAGTATCTAAGTTATTTTCTCATTTCCAAAGGAAAATAAATAAATTCAAAGTAATTCCTTTCTAGGAAATTTAAATATTCAAATAGACTTTTCCCATATAATGAAATAATTTTTCAAGTCACAATTGAACTAATTGAAATATAATTTGCAATGCATTTAACTAGCATTTCCTTTTCCCAATTCCTTATTTTCCCTAATGCATAAAAAATATTAACATATAAGATTTAACATAAGAAATATAATTACATGCATATGAGGAAATAAATAACTACAACGACAATCACACATGTACTAGTTTTTCCACAACATAAGTGGAATTTGTAATCACCATCAATTTGGGTCTGTAGCTCGTAAATTATCACCATTGACAATTTCACACTAGATTTTGCTCCCTCCTATGTACATGGACCCAATTGTGTTCCTGATTTCCTAAATTATGCATTCCATGGCCCATTTGAACATTTATCAAGGAATCGCATGTACAAAACCAAGGTAGGCATTTAATATTTTGTCCCTGATATCTTGGATCCTGATAAATAGGGTTAGGACTTGAGGATGCTCTAGGCGATCTTGTCCCCCTATTTTGGCTCCAATTTTTAATATGTTGAAGAACTTGACACTTTATTATTTGAATTTTAAATGTCAAATGTCAGATATCAAGATTTAATTTGTGAGAAATTAAATTAATTGTATATAAATACGTAGTCATTGCACCATTTGAAAACAAACTAGCAAGAATTAAAATTCAAGATCATTATCAAGCAATTATTATCAACTCAAGAGTAGTCAAGAGAATACTTATTGCTACATTTCATTATCAAAGCATCATGTCAGGTTTTAAGTGAGCTTTTTTATGAACTTATGCATATATTTTATTTGTGAGGACTAAAACTTGTAGGTCTTCAAAGCAATCCAAGCCAAATTGCAGACAATCCTTGAGGAGATGTGTATGACTTCATACCTTCAAGGAAATTAGATTTGAGTGGTGAGTTGCATCTAATTGTTGATTCATCATTCATTTATCATTTAGCCTTTATCCCTCAAAAGGATATAAGCTCTCTTTCATCAAATTTACCATTGTGGAGGTGGAAGCACCAACACAGGGTTTGACCAAGGCAAGCCCCTATATGGCACAACCCTTCCTCTCTCTTTGAATGTGTAGCTTATAGATCTGAAGAATATTAGAGGAAGATTGAAGAATTTTTGTTCATTATTGTATTCAAACCCTTCAACTTGACTTGATATACGAAAACTCAATTATCTCAACAACCAATGAAAATCTGATAGTGAGATCTGAAAGGAAGAAGCCTCTGATCAGACACCTGAGGACTGTGAAGTTAGATTTTAGTTTTAGCTCTCTAGAAAAAGGTTCCCTAGGTAACCTTATCCAATAAAATTAGACTCTTGAAATATGATAGGTGTACAAAACTTTTCTCTTTTCAGATCTGTTGTTGAAATTTGGTGTTACAGTTTCTTTGTTACAAAAAAGTTACATTTTCATATTAGGTCTCATAGTTTCATCAAGTCAATACAATTAAATCAATTTCATTCAATTTCCAAGACATTAAAGGATCAGACCCGAGGATGATTGAATCACCTTTAGGGTTGAAATTCAATCTAATCTCCTTGTCGATTTGCATCCTAATGTTCTTTGAAAAAAGATTGATGATAGTGACATATGCATTAGACCTAGGACCCCCTTTTCAATAAAACATTTTGGTGAACCCAACATATGTTACACTTGCTATTTTTTCTAATTTTTCATTTTATAAATTTGAAATTTGAATTTAAAGCCTAGGTTCTTTGAGGATCTGGCGTTAATTTGCATTTATTTTCAAAAAACTATCCATTTTCATTAGTTTTTCGTCATAAAAATCGAAAAATAATTTGGAAAAGTTGCAATTTTTTTTAGATATGATTTTCCTTGTCTAGGGCTTAGATCTAAATTACTTTCATTGAGAAAATTGATTGCAAAATTTTTCTATCATTATTCATGCATATTTTAGTGAAAATATTGAAAAAGTGACAAAATTGAATAGTATTTGCATTTCAAAAGATCCAAAAGCATTGCTTTTCTGTATTTTTTGGAAAAATCAATCAACTACATCATTTAATTTCTATAAATTATCTTTTGAACACATTCAATTGTTCTAAAAATATCTAAAATTTCATGCATGTATGTGGTTCATATAGCAAAATTAGGTTTTGGTGCATTTCCAAAATTTTGTTGACTTTCAAACTTGAACATCTAAGACATTGCAGATCATTCCCAAATATTGAATTTTATAAAAACACTTGCCAGACTAGGGCGCCCTGGGCACACTTGTCTAGACATTTTGGGCTATTTTTTTTTGGTGAAAATCTAGGTGTGTGTGTCCTTTGTCCAGATCCGGATCCTATTTTTGGAATTTTATTTTTCATACCTATTTGATTTTGCTGAACATCACTAGCTTGATCCATATGACATAGCATAATGTTTTCATTCTAAAAATCTTGTTTTTTCATAATTTATGTTCTATTATTAGATCTTGTTGAGCATTTCAAATATTTTTTGTTACAAGCATGTGAAAATGAGCTTATTTATCCTCTTTTGTTATTTTTTAATTAATATCTCTCCCACTATCTCTTATATGTGTGAGGTTATCTTGGTGCAAGATAATGCAATCATTGAAAATCATGACAATCATGTTTATTCTTCTCCCAATATCTCACCCACTTGTGAAGAAGGTATCTTAATGCTAGAAGATTCAATCATTGAGCATCATGAGAATCTTGTTTGTTTCTCTCCCAATATTTCTCCTACTTGGGAATATATTGTGGTACAAGAGGATGAAATAATTAAGACAATAAGATGGATTGCATAGATTAAGATGCTAAGGTGACATTAAATCCCCCATCGATAGAAGATTGTCAACAAGTAGTTAACTTAGCCGAGGTTATGAATGCACAATTAACTATTAGATCTCCTTTAATTATGGACCTCCTAAAACACCTCTAATTATTGGTCCTCCTAAATCACCTCTCATTATAGGAACTCCTAAACCTCATGGCCATATCCTAAACTTTACAAAATAAATCACTAGTAATCATGTGTCACAACAACCAAGTTATCATGTAGTTGCTCGCACATATAACACTAGAAATAATAAGCAAGCAAAACAAACACCAACATCCATACCATTACTTCAACCATACCTTCCACCCACACCTAATATTCCTCAGTGTAGTGGTAAATAATATGAACTTGTCGAGCAACTTCATAATACTCTAGCAAAGATCGCTCTTTAGGATTTTATTCAAACATCACCTACATACCACATGATTCTCCAAGAGGATTTGCAGAAGATTGATGTCTCAACTTCTGTTAAATTGAATGATGTAGCCACCTTGTTTGATTGTGTGCAAGTGACAAAGTTGGGTATTAAATTCCCTCAACATGAATTACCCTCACCTAAGATCCAAAATAAACATGAAGCTTTAATGATAAATGTGGTAATTAATAAAACTAGGGTTACACACACCCTCATAGACAATGGATTAGGTCTTAATGTTTGTAGCATTGATCTTCAAGATAAAATGGGTGTGGAAAAGAATCTTATAGAACCTAACGATGATAATAGTCATGGCTTTGATAATGTTAATAAGCAACCATTAGGGGTGATCACATTACCCATTAAGGTAGGGCCTACGGTTTTTCCTACCCCTATCCATATCATGTCAAGACCTCTTTCATATAATTTTCTCCTAGGAAGACCATGGATTCATGCCACATGAAGGGAGTCTCATATACTCTTCACTTTGAGATGATGTATGAATATAATAACAAGATGTATACAGTTAAAGTAGATGAATAAAGCTATAATTCACAAGTCTAGGATGATCGTAACACTTCCAACTCTCTTAATATTTTGATCCCAACTTCAAAGGTAGAACCTATAAAAATTGATGATAATCCTAATTGTCTTTCATTTGTAACAAAAATCTTAAATGATGATTGGGGTTCATTAGATTTTACATCCTCCTTTATGGGAGAGTACAAAATCTCACAATCTACTCCTAAGGAGTCTTGTGTTTCATTTTCTCAATCAACAAATTAAAAAACATCAACCCATGATGGTGATGGGGGCTATTTAATTTCCACCCCTCATGAGTGGAAGATGCCTAAATTTAAAAAACTTAAACATGATTTATGTGCTCAGGAAAAAGACAATTATTCTCTAAAACATGTAGATACAATTTCTTCATCTAAGTTGGAAGAATTTTATTAGCTTGGATACAAGTTTCTTTCTAAAAATGGATATAATGCAAAAATGGAACAAAATGATAAAGATCAAGAAAAGTCCATATCGTACTTTTCTAAACAAGGTCTAGGTTTCCAAACTTCATCCCTATCTTCATCTAATACTTTATCATCTACTATATTTATAACATCTTGTTGTAAGAGAGAAATATTTTATTCACAAGATAAAGGAATGTCTCCTACTATTGAGCAATAGCATATTTTTTTGAGGCTTCTCAAATCCTGCTTGATTACCCTCCCTTCGAAAACACAAAAGAAATTTTATAACAATAACTCCTTTTGTGCATATCATAGAGTGCATGGTCATTCTACTAATGAATGCTAGGCCTTGAGTAGTAAAATACAAAAACTTAAGGATTTTGGTGCTCTCCCACATGTTGATGTACCTAATTCCTTTAAACAATAATGATCTTTATTCTATGGTTTTGCTCCTCACTACATGAAATTTGTAGCTTTATATGTTTGCTCATTACCATTCAAGGTGGTACAATTTTAAGTGCAAACATATTTTCCATGGTGGAAACATGATAGTCTCTTGAATAGTTTTCATTGTATATACACTCGGGGGGCAAGGATAACTAGTTTTAGGATTTGTGTGTTCTTTTCAAGGATCCCCTCTTCCCCAGTTTCTCCTTAAAATACCAACATAACAAGTATGTTGATATTTTAAGGGGGGGCATATCTCCTAGCCATTTCATAAATTTCTTGTGAGATTTTAATTATTGAAATACCCCTTTAGTGGTGGTATTGTTATAATGCCCCTTGAGGAATGGTTATCAATTTATCCCCAATGATGTTAAGCATTTGTTCGTCCCCTGTGACGTTAAACTTTGTGTACCCCTTGAGGTGATTTTTGTGCGCTCCCTAAAGTGTGGTTTACATAGTCCTAGCATAATGGAGTTTGTTGATCTATGAGTTTAGAGCATTTTCAACATGGCCACCTAGCATAACACAACTTTCTTTCCTATGGAATCATGTGTTCCATGAGTGTATTAGCATAACAAAACTTGCTAGCCTTGTAAAACCCATCATATTACATGGACACCTAGCATAATATAACTTGCTAGCCAGTAGATCCATGTAGATCTTGAGTGATTTTACATCCTTATGAGAGCACCATTTTGTTTAGACAACACATTTGATGGATGACATTTGGTATTCAAGAAAAATTTAAGACCAAGGTATTTTTTCCTTATCGAATCAAATCCTTTTAGTACTAACCTTGTGTTTTTGTTTCAAGTGATTATTATATGTTATGTGTTTACATCATGTTTTCATCATGTTTATGATTTTTTATGTTTGCATTACATTATGTTATGTGTCTTTATTATGTATACTCTGTGTTTGTCATGCTGCATTTCACTTCACATGTGTGTTCCTTTGCCCTTATGTTGTCTTGCTATAGGAACTTGAATCTTGGGGGCTTGCACGCTTCCCCTAGATTCATTGCAATCCTATCTCTTCAACATTTGGATATTGGACCCCTCTTGACATATTTCTTAATTTAGTGTGAGTTTGAGTGTAAGTTCATACTCTCACTAAAGTGGGGGCTAAATGTAGCATTGTAAATTGTCACCATTGATAATTTCAAACTAGATTTTCCTCCCTCCTATGTGCATGTACCTAATCGTGTTCCTAATTTCCAAAATTATACATTCCATGGCCCATTTGAACATTTATCAAGGAATCACATGTATAAAACCAAGGTATGAATTTAATATTTTATCCTCGATACCTTAGATCCTGAAAAATAGGACCAGGAAAAGGACATCCTAGGTGGCCTTGTCCCCTATTTTGGATCCAATTTTTAAAATGTTAGGGATGGCACTTTATTAAATTTGAATTTCTAAATGTCAAATGTTAGCTATTGGGATTTAATTTGTGGGATACTAGATTAATTTCATATAATACCTAGTCATTGCACCATTTGAAAATGGATTATCAAGAATTGGAAATCAAGATTATTATTAAGGAATTATTATCAAGTCAAGAGCAAAATTATTGCAGCATTTCATTACACAAATCATCATGTCAAGTTTTATGTGAGTTTGTTTATGTTTAAGCATACATAAACTAACACTTGTAGGTCTTCAAAGTAATCTAATCCAAATTGCAATCAAGCCTTGAGGAGATGTGTACAACTTCAATCTTTCAAGGATATCATATTTGAGTGATGAGTTGCATCCAATTGTTGATTCATCATTCATTTATCATTTATACTCTATCCCTGAAAAGGATAAGCTCTATTTCATCAACTTTTCCATTGTGGAGGTGGAAACACTAACACGGGGTTTGATCGAGGCAAGCCCTTATATGGAACAACCCTTCCTCTCTCTTTGAATGTGTAGGTTACAGATTTAAATAAGATTGGAGAAAGATTGAAGACATTTTGTTCATTGTTGCATTCAAAACCTTCAACATGACAAGATACGAAAACTCAGTTATCTCAGCAATCGACAAAGATCCAAAAGTGAGATCCAAAAGGAAGAAGCCTTTGATCAAACACTCATGGATTATGAAATGGGGGACTAAAAGAGGGTCTTAAGTGGCCACTTTTTTTCTTCTTGTGAAATCAATAAAAATGATATTGGATGAGAAATTAAAGATAATTACACTTAATTTTTGAAGATGCAACAATAACAAGAGTTGTATTGCTTTGAATCTATTTTCTAAACTACTAATTTTTTTTTTTAAATGGTGGAGATTAAGGGGTTCAAATTGTGGGGGGACATAAACTGGGCTATTTTTATCAAAAAAATATGACATAATGTCTAGTGTAGCCCCCCTAAAATGTTAAATTATTTTAGTATTTCAAAAATCTCTTGAGTGAAAACTTAGCTAAAATCTCATAGTTTATACTTTATTTTTCTCTTAATTTTTTAATGAATATATGATTTTTATTGATTTTCAATGTGGACATATCTTGAAAAAAATTGATTGCGCACCCCTCTATTTTTTTTGGAAACTAATCAACAATCATTTTTTGGGACCATGTATATAATGGAGTCTAATTTCTATAAACATAATTTGTTTCAAATTTCAATTAAAGAGTAAAAAATGAAGCCAAAAATACCATAAAAAAGGTTTTTGATAAAAAAAAAGAGACATCAAAAAAATAAATTAAAGATCAAATTATTAACATACTTGAAATGAAGAAAAAATTACATGATTAGAAAGCTAAGAGAGATCAACATTATTATGTTATTTTTTTAGTTGACATTGAAAGATGTACAAACCTGATGGAGAGCACACTTAGTATCGTGTCATTGTTTAGCATTTACCAAAAACATGTCTATGGGAATTGACATGTAAGTCCAACCCTTTGAGATGGATTCCCAAGAAAAATATAACCCTAAGGGTTGGAATAACCAAAGTAGGTAACACGAGCATGTTTTAGTGTACTTACATTATAATGTGCTCATGTTATAGTGCAATTACATTATAATGTTCTTGCATTATAATGTTCTCATGTTATAGTGCAATTACATTATAATGTTCTTGCATTGTAACATTCTGACGTTATAATTTAAATATGTTATAGAATGTGAGTGTGTTATAGAATGAGAGTGTGCTATAATGCACTCACGTTTCCAAGAAGAAAAAATAAATCTCTTTTTCTATTCCCATCTCCCTCTACCTCCTTATATGGCACACACTCTCCCTATTAGACTATATACATGAAATAAAAATTTAAGTATAAGTGACATTTAATTTCTTATAATTAAGTTATATTTCATGTATATAGTTTCAAAATGTTTGAGAATGGTTTTGGATCTTTAGTAGTAATAATGCAAATTCTAGGTTTTGGAAGATCTTATAATTATTTAGACTTAGTAAAATTTTAGTAATTAATAGGCTCCTATCATCTTGAAATTGTCTAATGGTAACTTTGTATCTATTCAAAAGCATCATTAAGCCTCCCCTTAGATATCTCTCCCTACCTACCCCTCCTTCCCTCCCTCCCTCTCTCTCTCCCCCTTTCCCTCTCTTCTCTCTATCTCACCTCTCTCTCTACCATTCTAGATACCTCTCTATATCTTTCCCTCTCCCCTATCCCTCTCTTTCTCCCTCTCTCAAGCTACGTCTCCCTATCTCACCTCTCTCTCCTTCCTTCACTCCCCCCTTTCTCCACCTCTCCCTCCATCCTCTCTACTCTCTCCCCTATCCCTCTAGATATATCTATATATCTCCCTCTCCCCTATTCATATCTCTCTACCTACCTCTTCTTCCCTTCCTCCCTTCCTCCATCTCCCTCTCTCTCTCTCTCTCCTTATCCCTCTAGATATCTCTCTATATATCTCCCTCTCTAACTGCATCTCCCTAACTCCCTTTTTTCCTCTCTTCCTCTCTTTCTCTCCCTTCCTCCCTCCTATAGAGAGAGATGGAGGGAGGGAGAGATAGGTGGAGAGAGAGGGAGAGGGGAGAGGGAGATATCTAGAGAGATATCTAGAGAGATAAGGAGAGAGACAGAGGGAGAGATGTCTAGAGGTATAGGGAGAGAGAGGAGAGATGAGAGAGAGAGGGGGATGAAGATATATAGAGATATATCTAGAGGGATAGGGGAGAGAGAGAGAGATACCTAAAGAGAGGCTTGATGATTCTTTTGAAAATTCACAAATTTATCCTTAGAAAACTATAAGATGATAAGAGTCTATTGATTACTAAATTTTGACTAAGTTTGAAAAATTATAAGATCTTCCAAAACCTAGAATCTACATTATAATTGCTAGAGATCTAAAACCATTCTCAAACATTCTAAAGCTATAAAAAAATAAATGTCCATATGTAAATGTCACATATACTTAGAGAGAGTGTGTAAGCTATATAAGGAGTTAGAGAGATATGGGAAGAGAAATTTAATGATTATTTCATGTGTATATTTTGAGAAAGGAGAGTGTGAGCAATATAAGGAGGTAGAGAGAGATGGGAAGAGAAAGAGAGCTATTTTTTCTTCTTGGAAATGTGAGCATGTTATAACATGCTCAGGTTATAATGTGAGCACATTATAACATGCTCTCGTTATAATGTGAGTACATTATAACATGCTCTCGTTATAATGTGAGCACATTATAACATGCTTGCATTATGTCATGTATGGGACCGAAACGTAGCTTGGAAAATTTTTGGTCCCACATAGATTTTTGCACTTACCCAATTATTTCAACCTAAAAATATTCTTTGGCTACTTTTTAGTCCTTCATATTTGTGCACGTACCCTTCAAAAAAATCAAGCAAAATCTAGAATTAACAACTCCTTTTTTATTCCAAAGCATTGAAGGAGTAATCAATAATGAAATAAATGTTTGATTTGGTTACTAAAAGTAGTAAAGAATCTACATGTACATCATTCTAAGGCCCTTTATTTTTGTCTTCAAAATTTTATACACATTTTGGGAGTCGACCTAAGGGTTAAAGAACATAAGTGTGTTCCACTTTGGGGAAAAATATGGAAACTATCTTATTGAACCTAGTTGGTATACATGTGGTACCGCATGGCTTCTAGTGGTAATAGTAGGTTTGATCAAACCACCTTTGAAATCAAACCTAGTTAAATTTGATAGAAGGGGTTTAGTACAAATAGGGGAACTAATGGATTTATTTACACAATTTGAATGTGAATATGAGGAGTGACTTATGGAAGGAACTATTTCTCTAGTTGTGTTTTATAATTTAAATTAATTATTTTGTAAATTATTTCTAAAATAAAACTATTTTTTATTTTCTACATAAATGTAAATAAGTAAAAAAGTCTAAAAAATATTAAAATTAAGTAAATTAAAAAATATACACAAATAAATAAGTATTATAAAATAAAATTAATAAAACTAGCATAATATCTTGAATGCATCTATCTAAAATATGCCTAGCGATATTACTCTCAAGGTACTTATATTTAAATTGCTATTATTATTTATGGTTGTAATTTGTCATTTATTGAAATTGTTATCTATTGTAAATAACAATTTTGATATAAGAACATTAAAATATAATATACCTTGACATATTTTAGATAAATATATTTAAGATATCTATGCATCTATTTATATGTGTGTGTGTGTGTGTGTGTGTGTATCTATGTGTGTATGTGTGTGTGCATATATATATATATATATCTATGTGTGTATGTATATATGTATATCTATGTGTGTATGTGTGTGTGCATATATGTATATCTATGTGTGTATGTATATATGTATATCTATGTGTGTATGTGTGTGTGCATACATACATACATACATACATACATACATACATACATACATACATACATATCTATACATGATATATATATATATATATATATATATATATATATATATTATATATATATATATATATATATATATATATATGTATATATGTATATGCACACACACACACACACACATATATATATTATACAAAAATAATAATTTAATTTCAAAAATATAGAAAAAATTAATTTACTAGCAAATTAATTTAAATTATAAATACTAAAAAATATGCATAAAAAAAAAACAAAAAAAAAATACCTAGAAACACATATAGAGAAATAGTCACTTTCATAGGTTGCTCACTATATTCACATGCAAGTTGTGCAACGAAATCCATTGGGACCTCTTATTTATACTTGAACCTCTTTCTATCAAATTGAACTAGGTTTAATTGAATTTAGTTCAACTGAATTGGGTTTAATTAAATGTAGTTCAATTGAATCCACCATTGGCTCATAGGCATTGCACAGAGCCATGCATACACTAACTAAGGTTGACCAAATAGTGTTCATATTTGGATTTTTTTTTTACTTTGATCCAAATGTGGGATCAATGTTGTTCTTTAACCCCTAGTTCAAACTCCTAAAAAATATGTACAAGAATTTTAAGATAGAAAGAAAGGTCCCTAGAATGATGTACACAAATTATTTACTCCTTTAGTGCACCAAATCAAATATTTGTACTATTATTGATTTCTTTTTTAATGTTCAAGAAAGATAGAGGACTTGTGAATTCTATTTGTTGTTTGATTTCTCCGATGAATGTAATTAAATACCTTTAAATAGTAACACATAATCCAATTTCATTAAATTTTGAATTTCAAAAAGGATGGGTCAAGTCCATGACCATGACCACAAAAATAACCTTAGACAATGGAATGATTAAATCTAGGTGGCTTATGACTATATCAATGTTGGTGCATGAATAAATGCAATAAATATATGAATAAAGTGATTGTATCAAAATATATATGCATATAGAGATGAATAAAGTCTAGAAAAATGAGCTCAACTTTATACAAGATTACACTATTTATCAATATATACATATATCAAGATATCTCCTAAAAAACAAAACAAAATAAATAGAAAACAACATAAATATACAAATTTCACTGTTATAATTTTATACAAATAAGTAAATTAAGTTTCATTTTCCTAAAATTACATGATTTTCCATTTTATAAAACCTAGATCTAAATTAAATGGAGGTCATCTTATTTCTCTACAATATCTTCTTGGACCAATTTTTTTTTTTCTTTCAAATTTTTTTCCTTTGAAATCCTTTACCTTCAAGATTACATAAATTGTGGACTTGATAACTTAGAATTTCTTTTCATCAAAGTTCATTAAGATACACCACCATACAATTTGAACTCTATTGATCATTCTTTTATTTTTCAAAATAAAATAGTAGGGGATTTATTGAGGCTGAAGATCTTAGTACAATAGATAAGAAGTATTCAAAACACATACAAACAAAAAACAAAAGGACAACAATAAAATTGTACTAGACAAACACATCCTCATATCCCACAAAGCTACAATAAACCTCATCTACAAAATTAAATCTCTAACTTATAGGAGTGACAACTCTCCATCTTACAAAAATGTACCAAGATTTTACTCAACATTCACCATCCATAAGCATCACAAACATATTAATATAAGATGCAAATCATGGTATTCCTTCTATTGATCTTTCTTTTTCTAATTTAAACAAATATATTTATTATATATATTTTTAAACTATATATTTAATTCTATTGATTTTCCACTCCCAATTAAATGGGGAGATTTATATTTGTCTAAGAAATATCTAAAAACTAAATATAACAAATCATTAGTTTCTTTTTATGAAACTATTAGCTAATTAAAATAAAAAATTGTGACATTGAGAGCAATTAGGGGGGAGGTAAGAACCCATATATATAAAAACCTTCCCTTAAATCACATTTATTAAAAAATAAATCTCAACCATTAAAAATAACAACTTTATTAATCTACAAAAATGAATAAACATCACCTTTTTTCTCATAATAATAAACAAACTAAGAGTTATATTGGCAAAAATAAGGATTGTTTCAATTTAAATGTCACCAATAAAGCCACTCTTACAACATAAAATATATATATTGTAGATGTCCTCGTTATTATTTACTAACATGTTTTGCCTCTTTTACTGATAAATGATCTTACAACATGAACAGTATGTTGCAATAACAACACAACCATTATCTCTCAACATATTTCATATAATTATTGCAAGAGTTTTTTGGATTAGATTGTGTCAATTTTTTTTGCATCAACGTTTCAAATCACACTCTCTAATTCCTTTGCTCTCTTCTATCCTGATGATGAATCACAGAGTGTGATTAGAAACGTTGATGCAAATTTTTTTTGACACAATCTAATCCAGAAAACTCTTGCAATAATTTTCATGGATTGTGGAAATCTATTATCACTAATATTTCATATAGATTTTTTTTGGTCCAATACATCGTAATAACAACATAATCATTATCTCTCGACATATTTCATATAGATTTTTTTTTATTCAATACATTGTAATAACAACACAATCATTATCTCTCGACATATTTCAAATAATTTTAATATATACTAATAACAATAAAATAAATTCTAAAAAAAAATATGGGCCACATTTTATCTCTTTTTCCTAATTCCTAAACCTAAGTAAAAAGAGAAACAGTACAAGAAAAGTTAAAAGCCCAGTCATTATCCTTCTCGCCTACTACAGCTGTAAGACTTCTAGACACCACTTGTTTCTGCACTTTTTGATAAATGATTTTTTTATATATTCATTACAAATTTGACGGTTATGTTTTACACATTCCTTACGGTTAAAAACGTGTAAACGGCTATAATTTTAAGCCGAGAGTCATATGAGAGACCATGGCCATGAGGATGTATGTATGTGAATCTCACCAAGTAAGTCAAAGCTATTGCGCGAGTTCTCCAAGCGTTTATCTCGTTGGACAACATTTATCAACTTCCACTGGTTCTCCTCCTCTCATTTTTCTCATTTTATTGAAAAATGTATCAAACGGAGTAATATTTTCTGTACAAAATTGAAATTTCACCGCTACATATACCGGATCTAGAGCCAACATTTTTACTTTGTGAATAAATGCTGTAACGTAGACGATGACGGGGAGGAGGTGCTCTCACTGTGGGCAAAATGGGCATAACGCCAGGACATGTCCAGGGCGAGGAGTGAAGCTGTTTGGCGTCAGGCTGGACGCGGGTTCGAATCTCAGCAACACCAATATCCTGAAAAAGAGCTCCAGCACAGGAAATATCTTCCCTCACAATAATTCGAGAGCATTGTCAGAACAATCCGTCTCAGGATCGCAAGGTGCCGGCTATGTGTCGGACTGCGTCCTCCCCTCCACCCCTGCGAAATGCAGAAAGAAAGGTATATATACACAAACCCTAAAGAGAAGAAATGATATACACAGGGAGTATATACAGTTTGTTAGATCTGAGTTTCAGGTTCTTTGCAGGCGTGCCGTGGAGTGAAGAAGAGCACAGAGTATTTCTGATAGGCCTGCGCGCCGTGGGGAAGGGAGAATGGAGGGCCATCTCGAAGAATTTCGTGACCAGCAGAACCCCCACGCAGGTGGCCAGCCACGCGCAGAAGTATTTCCTCAGGCAAAGTAATTTGAATAAACAGAAGCGCAGATCTAGCATGTTTGACATATTACCAGAAACGGTAAGTGAATTTCATATGCAAATTGTGTATATATTGTGCATGGTTTTTGCTGTGTGTATATCCCTCACGTTTTGTTATTGCAGGGCTCTTTACGCCTTGCCGGCGTCCCCCTGGGAATGTCTCAGTCTCTGGAATCCATGGCAGGATTTAGTTTAGAGGGAATGAAGATGCACGCTAGATATGGCGGCGTTCCTTGTTCGTTGCCTCTTCCTTTCCTCAGAGATATTAAGCCGAATGCGAGCTCCACAATATTACCGGCAATGGACGACAAGGCTGCGCTCAAGCTTAGCATTGCACTTCCATCCTCTGCAGAGACTTCTCCAAACTTAAAGCTTTCAACTTTCCATGCAAGCTCCAATGGCTGCCTTCACACTGCCATCGGAGTTATCTAATTGCCTTTTCATGGAAGGACGAATTTTTCTTAATTTCCTAGGGAATAAAAGATGGATTTTTAGGAAATGGAAGATGGATTTTGTATGTGCGCACTTTTCTTCACTTCTTCTTTTTTTGGGAGGTTGCAGACAGTCTGATAAATGAATTTAAAATATTTTCAGGCCCCTCTAATAATTCTTGAAAATGAAAAACAATAAGAATTTCGCTGTAGCTGTAAAAACTGTGGATTTTCAAGAATCAAAGCAAATAATAATCTTTCCTCGACGATGGAAACCACTGGATTTTGGGCATTGGCAATTTCTTTTTCTTTTTCTTTTTATTTATTCAGATGATCTATTATAGAGTGTGTTTCAAAATGATAAAAAATTCGCAGTCAAATTTAGACACATTTCAAGTTATTGGTTTATAATAACCAAAAAATATAATGTACAAAAGATGTAAAGAGTACAGTTACACATTTTGCAAATATAAAATAAAAGAAAATAATAAGTAATACATTAATAGCATGTAGTTTTCGCAGTCCATGATAATAGAAATGCTGAGATTTCTTTCTTAAAACTGTGTGTGATTTTTAACATTGACATTTTGGATCAAACTCCACGAACTGTGATGGATCGTGAAGTTTGATCCAAAATGTCCATGTTAAAAATCACACACAGCTTTAAGCCAGAAAGCTTATCATTTACATAAATAATACAGTGAAAAAAATGATCTAAAAACGATCTTAAAATAAGAGAAGTATGTAGTTTATGCTTAACATTACGATTGAATGTTGTGATTCTTAAACCATGCCCAGGTTAAATGATTGATAAGTTTGATGCATTGACTTTAAAATGAAACTCCATTAGTTTTAATAAATTGTAATCTATGGATATTACTTCTCACACATTATTCTAAAATTTTATAAATTTAAATGATAAAAGTAATAATATGTTCTGTTATTATCATTGACAATTAAGATGTATTGTTTGTATGTGTTGTACTATCATATTCTGTCATGATTAAATTGTAAACTGTCTGAGTCAAACTCATTGATCTATATTTAATGAATATTAATCCATATTACATCAAGATTATGTGCAAGATGAAATATTGAAACTTTTCAGAGGATCACCACTTTATTTAACCATATAATCTTCCTGAAAATCAAACACTTCACTAAAAACACATTCTAACATTTCCATTTAACTATAAATATGCTGTCATAATTAAACCTGCAAACTGACCATTAAAAACAAATAGACATTCTAAAGTTGTTAAGAAAATCAAAGATCATCTCATTAAATAACTCGTGGTTCTCGTTTTTCTTATCCAATGTACGAAAAAACAGGTGATATTTTTATTATGCATACAACCGCCCAGTAAGAATGAATGCCCTCTAATTGGTAGAAATGAATGGTACAGAAAAAATTACAGAAGACAGAAATAATGTCATTTCCAGTAAGACAGGGAGGGGGGGACAGAGAGTGGGACGATGACGACAAATTAAGCTACTAATTATTAGCTTATAACGATATCCATCAATATAAATATCAGACATTCGTATGATTATTAAATTCATATGTACCGCTGTCTACTTTTTTCAATTGAAATTGAAATGGTGTGTCTTGACATGTTATGCCAGATGGCTAATCTCTCCAACTACTCTCAAGGAACAGCTGATAATTAACAAAGACCTCAAAGAAGAAGTCGATCGCTTACAAACTCAGCTTCACTAGGCCTCGAAAGGCAAGCAAGAAGGTTTAAAAAAAAAAAAACCAGTTGCAAACTAGAATAAAATCATTGCAGATAATATGCAGAAAGAATTAAATTTGTTGCAGCAATCTCATCATATTCATTTATAAAATTTTAATATATACGAGGTTTGAAAAAATATATTCTCCTTTTAAATTGATAGAAAAAAGAAAAGAAAAGAACTTGTACTAGGAACATCAGTTATCAAAGAGATTATCTCTTCCTTGTTGAACTTGTTACAACAAGGACAAAATAAAACTAGACAGCCTCTTAGTAAACAATAATACACATAAAAATATTGAATAATATTACTCCATAGAAAGATTTATAAGAGAGCATAACTTCTTGTAATATGATGTAGTGGTCTACTGCATATAGAAGCCTTTATAATAAAGTAGCTCATATAAAAAAGAAAAAAAAAACATAAATAAAGTTGTTTATATAAAAAAGAAAAAAACATCATCAACCTATCAAAAATTATAATTATTTTTTTTATAAAAAATATAAAGATCTATATGTAGCCACATGGAGTTTAGAATCCAATATCTTTTTAAAAAAAAAACCAAAAAAAAAGAAAAGAAAAGAAAAAAAGTTATCAATTGTCAAATGGTCACAAAAATAATCAAAATTGTTTTACATGAAACAAACATATGTAACACTTGGTAAACCAAATAATGGTTGTGATTAGAGTGGGCAGTGGAGAAAACGTGTCTTCAAAACATGATGTGGTGGTTATTAAGTGTTAGCACCTTTAATCTCCCCCTTAATCCCTAATGTGCAAACATCCATTATTTGCCTTTATCTTTTGAAATTGTCATAGTAAAAATGTCACCAAGCTGATCACTAGTTTTGTTTTACCTTAATTAAACTTGTTCTTCAACCACAAGATTTCTAATAAAATGATGCCAAATATCAATGTATTTTATTCGATTATGGAAGATACGATTTTTTGTGATAGCAATTGTTGAGTTATTATCACAATATATAATAGTTGGATTTTTTTTGTCCACCATAATTCTCCTCAACCATATTGCTTGAAAAGATGTTGAAGTTATAGCAATATTTTCAACTTCTATTGATGACAAAGATATTGATGATTTTTGTTAAGACCAAGAAATGACACCTAAACCCAAACTAAACATGCATAACTTAAAATACTCTTTATTGTAATAAATAGATCTATCCCAATCACTAATTGTATATCTAATTAACCTAAAATAATCAATAGGTGTATACAAAATACCAAAACTACTTGTACCATGAATATACCTAAAAAAAAATTCATTACATTAAAATGAACTTTACTTGGACTTTGCATAAACCTTGAAAACAAACTAATAACATACATGATATCTAGTTTAGTAGTTATAAGATACATAGGATTGTCAACCAAACTCCTATATGATGTTGTATTTACCTTTTTTGAACCATCATCCTTAACCGATTTCTCATTCATGATCAAAGGCATGTTCATGGGTTTGCAATTTTTTATTTTGAATTTATCAAGTAAATCATTAGTATATTTCTCTTGTGAAATAAAAATGCTTTTATTCAATTGTCTCATCTCTATCCCAAGAAAAAGTGCATCAAACCTAAATATGTTATTTCAAATTCATTCTTCATGGTATTTCTAAACTCATCCATTAGATCTTTTACAATTTCATGTGTAAACCAAATCATCAAGATATAAACACGTTATGAGTAAATCCCCTATACTTTAAAATTTCACATATAGTGTAAACTCACTTTCTCTCCTTTTCTAACCATTTTTTTTAAATAGCTATCTATCCTACTATACCATGCTTTAGGTTCCTACTTGAGTCCATAATTTTTTCCTTTTTGAATCCATACACTTTTTGTTCATGTCTTGCAATCTGATAACTTGATGATTGTTCTTAAACACTTCTTAATTTAAATAAAATTTTAAAAAATGGATTTAACATCAAATTGATAAGCCTTCCACTTGTATTGTGTTGTCATTGCCAAAATTGTTCTTATGGTGTCTAATCTATTAACATGGGAATATATTTTAGTGTAATTTCAATACCTGGTTGCTATGAAAAGCACTTTTCCACCAATCTTTCTTTATGCCTTTCAATGGGTCCATCAACTTTATAATTAGTTGTTTAGATTTATTTTATCCTAATAACATCATTTTCAAGTGGAGGATTAGCTAGCTCTCAAGTGTCATTCTTTTCAATGGAAGCAATTCCATCATTTGTATGGCTTTAATCCATACTTCTTGCTTTACTGTATCTTGGTTCAACTTGAACATGAGATAACAAAGAAAAAATTATTGTTGAATCTATAATAGTAATTCCTTCATAAGTTTTCTTAAGAATTTTCACCTTTCTTGGAGAAGAACTCAAACATAAGAAGTACTTGATGGAGAAGGTGACAAGCTTGGTGAAGGCCATGTAATAGGATTTTAGCCACTACTCGAACCAAGAGACGAATATGGAACATCTAGCTCCAAATCAATAGTTGTTATTCTTTCTTGATTTAAATATCCATTCCATTTCCAAGATTCATTTTCAACAAAGGTAACATATCTACTAAAAAATAACTTCTCACTTACTAAATTATACAACTAATAACCCTTTGTTTCTTCATTATAGCTAATGAAAATGCACTTTTCACTCCTATCATCAATTTTTTTTTATCTTTTTTGTTTAACTATATGTGAGCATAAGAAATGCATCCAAAAGATTTAAGATGTACTAGACACTAGGTTTTCTACCACACCATGTCTCATAAGGTTCCATGTTTTTCACATTTTTTGTTGGACATCTATTCAACAAATAGATGGATATAGAAACAACTACAACCTAAAAAGTATTTGGTAGACTCTTCGCTTTAAGCATGCTTCTATCCATTTCCACAATGGTGCATTTTTTGGGTTCAACAAATCTCTTTTGTTAGAAAGTATAACTTGCAATCAATTTCCTTTGAATTCCATTCTTTTTGTAAAAAAACTTGAAATTCATTAGAGGTGAATTCTCCCCCTCTATCTAAAAATAATATTTTGATTGAATAACCAAATTTTTTCTCCACATGAGCCTTAAATTATTGAAATTTGATAAAATGGACCAAATTCCTACTAAATAATTATCCACAAAAAGAGAAAGTATGCATTATTATTGAGAGTCAAGGTTTGCATTGGACCACAAATATTAGTATTTACTAATTCAAGTGGTAATTTTCTCTACAAGTTCTTCCTCTTAGCAAGGAATCCCAATGTTGTTTGCCAATAATCCAACCTTTACAAACCTAATCATCTTGTAAGATAAGTGGTAGTCCTCCAACCATTTACTTTGGAGAGAAAAAAATTAGTCCTCTAAAATTTCAATGTTCATATTTGGTATGCCACAACCAAGACTAGTCTTTAAAAATAGTTTTAAGAACTTGAGTTTCATTATATGAAAATATCAAAGGGAGTATCCTATTTCAAGTAGCATACCAACCTTTTCCACTATATAATTGTTTTTATTTTGTTATAAATGACACATTCACTATTTTCAAATATTACAAAATATCCCGTTTCAACAAGCTCTCATCTGCTTAATAAAGTTTGTGCCAACCTATGTATATACAAGATATCATGAATGCACTTTTTGGACCCTTTTTCTTTTACTACAAATTTCCCCTTGCTTGTGACTTCAAAATTCTTGTCATCACCAAGTTGCACTTGTGTTTTAAATGAATCATCCATAATTACAAAAATATTTATATTCCCTATCATGTGACTATTGCAGCCATTGTCAAGAAGCCATACATTTTTTAATCTTTTATTAAATAGCATTTCATGCAAAAAAAAAATTATTTTCTTGTTCTTCCTTTTTTAGAAAAGTTCACACATTGTTTATTCTTTTTCAAACACCCCCATTCATAATGGCTAGATTTTTTGTAGTAGTGGCACTATACATGTGATTTTTCATAGTTTTGATTGTTCCTTTGATTATTGTTATAATTTCTCCCTCCATTATAACCTCTACCTTGTCCAGTACTGAATCCTCTATTGAATTTTCTATTTTTTCCTCTTCCTTTAAACTTTCATGTAACCTTATAAGATGCCCATTTTGATCTTTTTCCTTTTTTCTTTGAGATACTTACCTTAGTTTGAAAGGTATGTTTTGCTAATTTATTATCATACCTATTTTTGTTTTTCTTCATGGATTTAAAGAGAACCTATAAGCTCATTCATAGAGAGAAGGCTTAAGTCTTTTGACTCCTCTATGGCCACTATGATCGGATTAGGTTTGGGGGGAGAACACTAAAAAAAAATTCTATAACCTTATGATAGGTTAAGTTTTCTCTATAAGATTTGATCTAGCTAACCAAACTCGTCGCACACAAGTAAAGAACTCCTACATAGGTTCAAATTCTTTCATGACTATGTTTTCAAAATCTCTTATGTACATTCAAAGTTTAATTGTTTTCACTTTGTGAGTTCCCTAATATGTATTTATTAAAAAATATCAAGCTTGTTTATACTTTTTAGTTGTAGCTATTCATGGGAAAATTGATTCATGTACAACTTGTTAAATAATAAATAAGGTTTTTGAACCCTTTTTCTTGTTTTCTCATAATTGATATCTTTGTTCTTGAGTTAAATCTACAAGAGCTTGAGCATCTACAAGCTCTCTATAAATATTTTTGTAAGAGCTAAAGATTAGATCAATACCCAAGACCACCTACAAAAATAATGAAAACCTTCTACAAGAGGGTATGCAAGAATACGAGCTTGCTTGATATTAAGACCTATCAAAATGATGATGAGGTATGAAGTATATTACATATGAGTACAATAACCTTCCTTATATAGGCAAGGTGAGGAATAGTACTGAACATGATTGGGACATGTGTCTTAATCCTATGACATGCAACAACTAACAACCTAACAACCTAGGAATCAAACATTACAAGCTAGATAAGATAAGTTCTAGAAAAGCCAACTAATACTTCTAGAAAGAATCTTATATCCTAAGTAAGCTTAACATGTGAATAAGTCGCCTAAAAGTCCCTAGTAAGATAAATTACTAGGTACAAGACATATATTCACCCCAAAACCCCCCTTAAGTGCAACTTAGGGACAATATTATTATGCAAATGATGCAAAGATGGGTCCTGGGTACAAGACCATTTTAGGTACCCATGTACAAATACAAATGCAATAGAAATATCTCACAAATGAAGAAAAGAAGAAAACCCAGCAGGACAAAACTCCTCTCCAAAAGAGAGAAAAGAAACAATCAAGTGATGAAGGATGGAGGACTCCATGATACCCCCCAGGTACACCATCCATCACATAGATACATTACAATCAATAGCCCCCCCATAAGAGGGAAATACAGAGCTATTCAACCCCCCCATAATGTATAATCACGTACAAAAATGGTAAGTTCTTGAAGACAAAACATGATCTAATGTCAACAAACAACTTGTCTACCTTTTAGAAGAAACAAAACCAAGCACAAATGCAGGAATGCCTCCCATTCTAGATAGGAATTGAAAGAAAGAAGCATAAATATGTATGATGATGTCTCTAAACTTTTCTCATGTGTCTCCTTGCCCAAGGTAGATAAAGGTGTCACTATCAAATCAGGTACATCTCCAATCAATGAAGAAGGTGATAAACTAGAACTATGCAAAAAATGATGTTGAACAAGATCCAAAGACAAAGATGGTTTGACAATAATTGTGAAATGAATGTCATCAAAGAGGAGAGATAAACACTTAGAGGTGTCCTCCAAATCTAAAATGTGAGACTCCACAAAAAATGATGTAATGTTTGATAAATAAGAATCCTAATCAAGAAGACAATGAGATACTTGTTGTACAATGAATCACTAGAATTTCTCAATGAATCACCAACAAAAGATGAATAGTCCTACTGAATAAGAATGACAGGAGCCTTAATCAATGACTTTGCACAAGGAATCATTGAAGCTGGAGGATCAACAACCATCTCTAAAGGAGAAGAAGGAGCATTTGAAGAAACCTTATCATCCTCATTTGAAGATTCAAAGTATTCCAAATCTTCAAAATCTCACATAGTAGAATAGTCATAAGGTATCTTGTCTAAAAAATAAAGAGGCACAAGACAATCTAAAACAAGATCATCTGGGAGTGGTTGAGTATCAGGATCTCCATATATCTCCCAAATTTTAGTCCAAAGAGTATGAGGATGTACTCAAAATGATCAATAGCATTGAAAGTGTCATCATAAATATGCATTGCAATAACTCCTAAGACATGATCCTTTTTTCTATTCCAAGAAAATTTCTAACTAGTTGTACCTGGAGGGGGAACAAGACCATACAAGTGTGGCAATAAATGAAGCCAACGAAGATGTTTTATGATGCCATCTCTCCATTGTTTATAGCTTCCCCTTTTCAACATAATCAGAGAAGGATGAAATGAAAACCCCATAATGAACTATGATAGATGGGTGGGTGCATGAAGTTGGGTAGCAATTTCATGGCCACTTTATAAAAAAAAATTCAAAATGCTATAACGTGAGCATGTTATAATGTGCTCACATTATAGCACGTTAAAAAGAAAAGAAAAGTGAAAGTCTTCATTTTCACTTCAACTGTTTTCTTCTTTTTCCCGTGGCCAAAACCCCCAACTTTCGCGCTCGCATTCTAGGAGGAGGTATTGAGCACAAATCTTCAACAAGAGTTGCCATTTATTTGCAAGGATGGTTCCAGGATGATGAAGAGGTGGGAGAGGTAAGTATTGTTTGTTGTTTGTTTTGAATTTCTTAGTTTTAGGTTAAATTTGATATATAAAATTTTGAATTTGTAGGAGATGCAAATGAACCTGCAAACCCACAAAATCCTCAAGAAGAAGAGCAACCAAATCTTGAAGAACAAAATCCTCAACAAGAAAATCAACCTCAACAACAACCTCCTCCACCAATCCCTCAACACCCTCTTGGCACTCAACAAAATTTAATGAGTGAGATTGAGAACAACAAAAAATAGATTAAGGATTTTATTAGTAGGTTGAGTGATCCAAATGATTCAACCACAGAAAGAATGACCCTCACAAATTCATTGAAAGATATGTTAAAAAATGTAGATTCAATTAGAAAACAAATAACTAGATGGAAAGATAGGAGGCAAGCGGCTAGGGAATATTATGCAGATAAACTATCATATAAAAAAGTAAAGGATTTAAAAATTACAAAAGGTGATTTGTGCTTATTATTCACTGACCCACACACAAATCAAAATCTTAGCCTCAATGCGAAGAGGTTTCCTATTCATTGGTGCCACCACCAAGAGATTAGGAACCATTTTTATGATAGGTGGTACATGGTCTTTGATGACCGACCGTGCAACAATTGTGAAGTCCCCCAGTATTTTCTTAGGAAACTATATAGTGAGTTCATATTGAACAAAATACCAAATTATTTTGATATGAGGGACTTCCATGGGAGGGGTGGGGGGTCAGCTCAGGATAGGCCCAGTGCATAGTCGGATCCTATGCGGCAAGGGAGATGAGCTCTCGCTAGGCCGCCTCATGAGCATGTTGTTATGCCTGCAGTCATGAAGGAGAGTACAAACATATAGACATTGCAGGCGATCAACACTTTGACCTAGAGTGTCATCCATCATACTATCCCTATTCTACAATGCCATCCAAGGGAGTCTTCGAGTGGTGGCCTTCAAACCCATGTGTCCAATCTTGTGAGGTGACTTGTCCATATGACCCCAATGACACTCAGGAGGTTGCTGCGAAGGATCCTTATGCAGCTACGGAGATGGAGAGGGCGGCTGACATTTTGCATGATATGTATGGAATTGATACTTGGGTAAAAGTTAGCATGTTCATTAAATTTAATTTATTAAATTTTGATTTTGAAATGCAAGATTAACTAATTTAGTTTTTATGATTTTAATAAAATTGCAGGGTCATAGTGCTGAGACTGGATACACCGGCCCTCCACCTACTTATTTATGTAGTACACCTATCGAAAAGGTATGTAACTAGTAAACAATTATAAATTTATTACATGTTAATAGCATTGTTTTACGAATGGTATTTTACTATGTGATTTTGGATGTTGGACAGGGTAATATTGGAGGTTTTGAGGGAACACCTCCCAGTGCCAGTGGATTTACTCAAACCTTCACGCAGGTAATAGAATAAAGAGTTTAACTAATGAATTGTACTTAATAGATTTGTGTAGTTTATATTCATATCATTGGTTACGTTGCATTGCACATCATTCAAACTCAAAGCATTACTTCACATTCCATAACTAATAACTAGATGTTGATAGATGACAAAATTTCAACTACAATATAGTTGTTTAGAAAGTCAACATAAGCAGTGATGCAATTTCTTCACATGGAGGCATGTGCTTGCAAAGGTGCACCTGCACGACAAACTATGGATGCTTGGAAAAAATCTATGAAACCATAATAGTAGGCAATAGCATAGAGAAGGTAGTTAGTAGTTTCAAAAAATGCCTCGAAGAAAATGCGGTCTCATGGTGATGGAATGGACCACATTTCTGTGAGGCATTTCTTCAAAATGCTCACCACCTTTTCTATGATACCACACTTTTCATACATGTGCACCAAAGCATTTTATCAAAATACTCGTGCTTCCTTGCTGCTATGGCTAAAAGCCTAAAATAGGTGCTTTCCAACAAACTATGGATGCTTGGAAAAATATCTATCAAAGCATAATAGTAAGCAATATTGGTCATATAGAAGGAAATGAACTTTTTGAAAAAATGCCTGAAAGAAATGTTTTTATGGTGATGGAATGCCATGACGTGCATTTGTTTGTAATGGCATTCCATCACCATGAGACCCCATTTCTTTTGAGGCATTTTTTCAAACAGTTCACTGCCTTCTCTATGCCACCACAGTTATCGTACATGTCTACGAAAGCATTTAATCAAATGATTCAACAACTTGCTGCTATGGGTAAAAGCCTAAAAACACGTCCTTTCGAACAAGATATGGATAGGGAAAATAGTAAGCATGATAATCAGAAATATATAGTTTAATAAGTACTCAAAATTTTATTCATTAGATCTCATACACTAAGTCATGACGTGTTCATCGCTATTGTAACTTTTTTGTGATTAAATAATTTGTTATTTTATTTTCAGATGTTGGTTGTGGAAACACTGCCAAATTTTACGAGGGCAATGGATATCAATGTTTCATCCACTATACAATCCTCGATGGCTTTGATAGGGGAGGTATGAGGCAAATTACTAAATTTGAATTTACATTCGTTGTTATAGATGTTAGTTCGAGTGAAAAATCAAACCAAATTATTGATTCGTAGTCTAATTTCTATTTGGATGGTTTATACAGGGCTTGAGCACGCCTCAACATCGGTGTGTGAATATTTCCCTTGAGGAGAGTGATCATGAGATGGCCGTAAGTGATTTTTTTTAAATATATCATTTTTTATAATGTAATTTCTATATATTAATGTCTTTACTTCTTATTGTAACAGTTAAAAATTCACCAAGAACTTAACAGTAGTAGGAGGAGCAGCAGGAGCACTCCTCGAGTGTAGCAAAAATGAGTGACAAACCTATCGTCATCCGATTGACCAACAAAGGGCAAGAGTTTAATTCGAAAGCTTGGAGAGCAATGACTTTTGATTCCAGAGCCTTTGTTGTATGCCTACATGGCGGTTTTGAACATATTTTGTATTGGATATATTTGACATTGTATGCCTATATGGCATTCTTGTAAGCCTATATGGCTATTTTGTACCTATATTTTATACTTATATCAACAGATATTGATGTATGCGTACATGGCTATTTGGTTAATACAAATATTTTTTATCGATGGTGTCCATATTTACATGTTATAAATACATGGTTCAATAGATATGAGTTACGTGTATTGAAGTGTTTACTTTACAACATACGTGTATAGTTTGTGACTTACATGTGTTCCAATGTATACTTTGTGACTTACTCGTTTTCATTCATATACCTTGTATTTGTGCATATACTTTGTCTTAAGTTGTGTATACTATGTATTCGTGTGTATACTTCAAGGCATATGTGTTTGTGACTACTTGTACTTCCCTTATTCACATGTACATGATTGACTTATTCACGTGTATACTTATTAATTGGTTAGCCATAGCATTGATCATTGCTATCCTTCATGGTTTGTCTAGAATAAATTAATTGATTGATGGTAAACAACTTTATCTAAAAGAAAAAAACATGTTTTCAATTGGTATTCTATGAAATTATTGATAAAAAGATTCCAATATATTTAATCCTTTGATTGGAACAACTCGATTAAGCAAAGGATATGTATAAGACTTTTCCTTTTAGATTAGCAATGCATGGAAGTTTCAAAAAGTATCCTTGATATTACAAAAATATATGTGTTTATACACTTCAATTGTGCACTCACCCTTTGGTTCTTTGAAAGAAAAATCTACCTATGCCATTGTTACACTGCATAGGTAAACCAAATTTTGTATTGTGGAGCTATATTAAGCTACCAATCTCAAGACCAATGTAACAATGATACAAAATAATGTTTGAGACTACAAGAAGACATCAAAATGGCTAGTGTACTAAAAAAATTCTTATGATTTATGAAGAATGTTGATAACTCTACTCATTTGGCTTCTTTTTCAAAATCATACAAATTGAACCCTAGCATCAATAGACTCTGTATATCAAGCTACCACAATTCAAGTTTCAAAGATGAATATTTATCATGCATTTTTTAAATGACATTCAAGTTTATGGTGGTTTTGTTGTTTATATGATGTTATGTGATATTCTAATCCTAATTCATGTTTCTAGGCTGCATATATATTTATATTTTATTTTTACTTGATTTTTGTACCAACGAACCCAAAACGAACCGAACCCCCCTCCAAAAAAATTTGGCCTAACCGTCAAACCGAACCCCTGAACTCGAACCCGAACCTCAAAACCTATTCCAACAGTCTTCATTATGCTTGCACAAACTTAATTGACCACCAAATTATGTTGTCTCTTCACTTTACCCACTTTTTCTCCCTCAAACATCTCTTTTTCATTCAAAACCCCTGCTTTCCCAACTAGGGCATCATGCCATAACATAATTTTGACCTCCCCTGTCCTTGCAGACCTTTTGAAAACATTAAAATCCACAACCTCACCCCATTTCCAACCTATTCTAACTTATTTTCAAGCAATTTATTCTTTTCACCTCTTCTAGCCTTGCTTTTAAGGGGCCTCAATTTTGAATTTTGAATTTTGAATAGGGGCAGCATTAGTAATGTCTTCCAATTCCTTTACCAATGCTATTTTCTTATTCCTACTCCCTATCTTACTTACATTAGGCCCATATCACCGAGACACAACCTGGACAATAGGTGGAATTGCCTATTTCAACATATTACACTCGAACCCTTAAGGAATCAATTTGGTTGAACATAACTCAGAGAGATTCCACATGTTTGGGTGTGAAAGAGGCCATGCCTAGCGTAACTATACCTATTTAGACACATTGGAATAATTCATTTGGTCATAGGAGTTGTAGAATGAAATTTGTACCACTTTGCAACTTTCCACTACTTGCATTTGATATTTTTTCCATCAACTGAAAACTAGACACCACAGGAAAACCACTCTGAGATAACAAAAATAAGAGAGGTTATTGCAGAGGGGCCCAACATGATCCCATAGGATTAGACGAGAAGTTTCTAAGCGTCACGGTATCCAAGTAATAACATGTTGAAGTTTGTAGCCATTTTGCACTTTGGACTCTTAAGGGATTGATCCGGTTGAACGTAGCTCAGAGTGATTGCGCGTGTTTGGGTGAAAAAGAGGACCATTCCTAGCGTAAAAATACCTATTCGGATGTGTTGGAACATTTCGTTTGGTCACACGAGTTGCAAAAATAAAGTTGTACCACTTTGCAACTTTCCACTGCTTCTATTTGATACTTTTTCCATCAACTGAAATATGGACACCACAAGAAAACCACTCCAAGATAAAAAAAAATAGAGAGGTTATTGTAGAGGGGTCCAACATGATCCCATAGCATTAGAAGAGAATTTTCTAAGCATTACAGTATCTGAGTAACAACATGCTAAAGTTTGTAGCCATTTTGCACTTTGGACCCTTAAGGGATCGATCTAATTGAACGTAGCTCGGAGTGATTCCACGTGTTTGGGTGTGAAAGAGGACCATTCCTAGCGTAAAAATACCTATTCAAACATGTTGGAACAGTTCATTTGGTCACACGAGTTGCAAAACAAAAGTTGCACCACTTTGCAACTTTCTACTGCTTGCATTTGACACTTTTTCCATCAACTAAAAACTGGACACCACAAGAAAACCACTCTAAGATAACAAAAACTGAGAGAGGTTATTATAGAGGGCCCAATATGATCCCATAGGATTAGATGAGAAGTTTCTAAGCATCATGGTATCCAAGTAACAACATGCTAAAGTTTGCAGCCATTTTGCACTTTGGACCCTTAAGGGAGCAATTCGATTGAACGTAGCTCATAGCGATTCCGTGTGTTTGGGTGAAAAAAGGACCATTCCTAGCGTAAACATACCTATTCAGACATGTTGGAATAGTTCATTTGGTCACACGAGTTGCAGAATGAAAGTTGTACCACTTTGTAACTCTCCACTACTTCCATTTGACACTTTTTCCATCAACTGAAAAATGGACACCACAGGAAAACCACTCTGAGATTACAAAAACTAAGAGAGGTTATTGTATAGGGGCCAACACGATTCCATAGGATTAGATGAAAATTTTCTAAGCATCACAGTATATGAGTAACAACATGTTGAAGTTTGCAGCCATTTTGCATTTTGGACCCTTAAGGGATTGATCTAGTTGAATGTAGGTTAGAGCGATTCCGCGTGTTTGGTTGTGAAAGAGGACCATTCCTAGCGTAAAAATACCTATTTGGACGTGTTGGAACAGTTCATTTGTTCACACGAGTTGCAGAACGAAAGTCGCACCACTTTGCAACTTTCTATTGCTTCCATTTGACATTTTTCCATCAACTAAAACTGGACACCACAGGATAACCACTCGAGATAACAAAAAATGAGAGAGGTTATTCAGAGAGGGCTCCCCAATGTGATCCCATAGGATCGATGAAATGTTTCTAAGCATCATGGTACCAAGTAACAACATGTTGAAGTTTGCAACCATTTTGCACTTTAGACCCTTTAAGGGATCGACCGATTGAATGTAGCCTCGAGTGATTCCACATGTTTGGGTGTGAAAAAGGACCATTCCTAGCGTAAAAATACCTATTCAGACACGTTGGAATAGTTTGTTTGGTCACACGAGTTGCAAAACGAAAGTTGCACTACTTTGCAACTTTCCACTACTTGTATTTGACACTTTTTCTATCAACTGAAACCTAGACACCACAGAAAAACCATTTTGAGATAACAAAAACCAAGAGAGGTTATTGTATAGGTTCCCAACATGATCCCATAGGATCATATGAGAAGTTTCTAAGTGTCACGGTATCCGAGTAACATGCTGAAGTTTGCAGCCATTTTGCACTTTAGACCCTTAAGGAATCGATCTAGTTGAACATAGCTTAGAGCGATTCTGTGTGTTTGGGTGTGAAAGGGGACCATGAATAGCATAAAAATACCTATTTAGATGCATTGGAACAATTTTTTTGGTCACAGGAGTTGCAGAATAAAAGTTGCACCAATTTGCAACTTTCCACTACTTGCATTTGACACTTTTTCCATCAACTGAAAACTAGACACCACAGGAAAACCACTCCGAGATAATAAAAACTGAGAGAGGTTATTGTAGAGGGGCCTAACATGATCCCATAGGATTATATGAGAATTTTTTAAGCATCATGGTATCCGAGTAACAACATGTTGAAGTTTGCAGCCATTTTGCACTTTGGTTCCTTAAGGGATCGATCCGGTTGAGCGTAGCTCGAAGCGATTCCGCGTGTTTGAGTGCGAAAGAGGACCATTCCTAGCATAAAAATACCTATTCAGACATGTTGGAATAGTTGGTTTTGTTACATGAGTTGTAGAACGAAAGTTGCACCACTTTGCAACTTTCCACTGCTTCCATTTGACACTTTTTCCATCAACTGAAAACTAGACACCATAGGAAAACCACTTCGAGATAGAAAAAACCAAGAAATATTATTGTAGAGGGTCCCAACACAATCCCATAGGATCAAATGAGAAGTTTCTAAGCATCACGGTATCTAAGTAATAACATACTGAAGTTTGCAGTCATTTTGCACTTTGGACCCTTAAGGGATCGATCCAGTTGAACATAGCTCGAAGCAATTCTGCATGTTTGGATGTGAAAGAGGACTATGCATAGCATAAAAATACCTATTCGAACACGTTGGAACAGTTGGTTTGGTCACACGAGTTGCAGAATGAAAGTTGCACCACTTTGCAACTTTCCACTACTTCCATTTGACACTTTTTCCATCAACTGAAAACTGGACACCACAGGAAAACCACTTTGAGATAACAAAAAAAAAGAGAGGTTATTATAGAGGGGACCAACTTGATCCCATAGGATCAGACAATAAGTTTCTAAGCATCACAGTATCTGAGTAACAACATGCTGAAGTTTACAACCATTTTGCACTTTGGACCCTTAAGGGATCGATCCAATTGAACGTAGCTTAGAGCAATTCTGCGTGTTTGAGTGTGAAAGAGGACCATGCCTAGCATAAACATACCTATTCAGGTGCGTTGGAATAGTTGGTTTGGTCACATGAGTTGCAAAACAAAATTTGCACCACTTTGCAACTTTCCACTGCTTCCATTTGACACTTTTTCCATCAACTGAAAAATGGACACCATAGGAAAACCACTCTGAGGTAACAAAAATTAAGAGAGGTTATTGTAGAGGGGGCCAACATGATCCCATAGGATTATACAAAAAGTTTGTAAGCATCATGGTATTTGAGTAGCAACATGTTGAATTTTGTAGCCATTTTGTACTTTAGACCCTTAAGGGATCGATCAAGTTGAACATAGCTCAGAGCGATTCCACATGTTTGGGTGCGAAAGAGGACCATGCCTAGTGTAAACATACCTATTCGGACATGTTGGAACAGTTCATTTGGTCACACGAGTTGCAAAGCGAAAGTTGCACCACTTTGCAACTTTCCACTGCTTGCATTTGCAACTTTTTCCATCAACTAAAAACTGGAAACTGGAAACCATGAGAAAACCACTCCGAGATAACAAAAACTAAGAGAGGTTATTGTATATGTCCCTAATGTGATCCCATAGCTTCAAATGAATACTTCATAAGCATCATGGTATCTGAAACCACTCCGAGATAACAAAAACTAAGAGAGGTTATTGTATATGTCCCTAATGTGATCCCATAGCTTCAAATGAATACTTCATAAGCATCATGGTATCTGAGTAATACCCCATCAAAGATTGCTACCCTTTTGCACTTTGGAATTTTATATTTCATTGAACTGTACGATTTCACACATGGTGATTGTGCTCTATTTTCAATGGAATTCGGTGGGCAGCAGACTTAACTTTGTTTTAGTTTTGGTTTGGTTGGATTTCAAGTGATTTTGTGCATTTTAGAAGCCAATTACTGAGGGTCGGTTTGAATACCCTGTTTTAAGGGTTTTGAGTGCATTAAAATGTCATATTAAGCCTTTCACCCATTGTATGCTTCTATAACTCAATGGAAAGGATTAGTTATGGTTATAAAACATGTGTGCAAATTTTTGAGCACAAGGGAGGCTAATAGAGGGTTTTTAGGTGATGCCCTAGATGTCAAATGGTGCATTTTTGAGTGGAAAATGGTGGTTTACTGATAGGGTTTGAAGAAATATTTGGGGGCAGCGATATATCTTGAAATTTTAAGCTTGTACAAACCTTTTTTTATGGTGTTTTAGGCTTTGGTTGGCTGTGGGAAGGTTTTTAGTATGGGTTTTCAATAAAACCTTGCCTAACTTATAGTCTCCAAATCTCATTAAATGGGCTTATCTTTTAGAGATGGTCATCCAATGGCCAACCAAACATCAATCAAGCTTTAACACAGACCCTAAGACAAATTCCCAAGAGATCATACCATGTTTCTTTGTACCATCATTAAGATCTAATAGACCACCTTGCATAAAGGCTACTAAATTAGCCCTATTTACAAAGATACAACCTTTTAAAGACTAGATCTTCACTCAAACTCCTCAAAAAATAGTATGTTATGTGTCAAAACCTCCAATTCCATGATTTGTTTCCAAGTCCAAGAGCTGTAGACCCCTAATACACCAAAAAACCCTCTATTTCAAGCAAAATACTTGGGGTTTTAATGAAACTTCTATCTCTTGCACCTTCCATACCCAAAAAAGCACCAAACACACTTACCAGACCCTGCACATGGTGAATAATACATTACATGGATAGTCCTTCCCATATTTTGTCAAAACACCACTTGAAACCCTCATTTTCATCATGAAAATACCCTGCTACAGCCCTAGAATATCATCCCAAACACCCAACCTTGACTCCACAACATTCTAAATAGGTTAGGCATGTATTTTACAAGTTAGAGGACCCATTCCACAAGTTACAGTAGACACAAAAAGTGGAATGGGTCGAATTACATCATGAAACCCTTCAATCCAAGAACATTGTGAAAGTAGGTAGCAGTAGTAAAAACAAGATAACCTTCTTGCTCCTCCTAAAGTTTGGACCACATCCATTACCTCCACATAAAAATTGACATCCTTGGTCTTCTTGGTTCCCATGCCTTGATATGGTTATGCAAATGAAAATGAAGCAAAGTAATCATCTCCTTCTTTGTTGGCTAGAAGAATGCATGCTTAATGTTTTGATACATGATATCAACTCTCTCTTCTGCTCTCGTGGTTGAATATCGAAATCCAGTATGGTGGGCCTCCAGAGTTCCAGTCATCTTTCTTCCTCTTCCACCAAATGCTAGCCTGATCCACATGTCTACCAACCGAATTGGCTTTGTTTTTGAAAGTTGAATTTTCTCCTGAGTCACCAATGTAGCTCTCTCTGCCTTTTCAGACTCTTTCGTTGCTGCAAATCATCTCTGGGATTTAATCATCTGTACCACATGGTTGATGTGCTTTGAATCCTTACATCTAAAGGAAATTTCCTTTACATAAATACTACTAGGGAATTTCAATGTTGCCATTGTAGTTGGTATTAAAGTCAGTACCTGCAACATGAAGAGTGATTTTAATTCCTCTTCTACATTAGAGGGTTCATATCCTTGATCCAACTCTTCTGTATTATCACAATCAAAATCACTAGCTTCCATATTCAAAAATTCCTAACCAACATATTCAATAAATTTATTTGGATCATCAGTAATAGTCTTCAAAATTTCCTGCTAGTACAAGTTCATTCTGCTTTCATAATACTTTATAACCATGGAGTTCAACCATTCCTTGATGCCATCAAGTGAAGATTGAGGAATGGCGTCAATTGAAGTCTTTAAAAGCAATAGCCATATCAAATTCCTTTTTTCTAAGTCCTACTTTCTCAAGGTTAATAATCTCAATCTCACTAATAGTGATTACTAAGAAAGGTAATTCCACCAACTCTACCAAATAGCTTACCATAAGAACAATAAAAGTAGAGGCTTTGAAAGGGACTCCATGAAAACCAAGCTCTTTAAATGGTACATATCAAACTCTAGTTCAAAAAATTTTAGATGAGGCTGCTCCCATAGCTCTCTTACTTGCTTGACAAATCCTTGAAAATCTGTATTGATTTTATTTTTCCTGTCCCTCTCTTGTTGTTCTTCCTCAATTTCATCAAGATCATACATTGACCTTCTTGCCCCTCCTAAATTTTGGACCACATCCATTACCTCCACATAAAATTGGACATCCTTGGTCTTCTTGGTTCCCATGCCTTGATATGCTTATGCAAATGAAAATGAAGCAAAGTAATCATCTCCTTCTCCGTTGGTTGGAAGAATGCATGATGTTTTGATACATGATATTAGCTCTCTCTTCTACTCTCATGGTTGAATACCGAAATCTAGTATGGTGGGCCTCCAAAGTTCTACTCATCTTTCTTCCTCTTCCACCAAATGTTGGCTCGATCCACACGTCTGCCAGCCTAATTGACTTTGTTTATGAAAGCTGAATGGTGCAGGAGCACCCACACCTCACCCTCAATTTGTGATTGTTTGATGGTAAATTGGGAGGACAATTGGTAAATTTTAGTATGTTGAGGTCTTTTTTTCTTGAATAAGGTTTAATAGACCAATCTTTTATGTACTTTGGGAATTAGTAGGTTAGGGTGGACAAATGTGCAAAATCACTCTTGAATTAAATAATTGTTGATATTGCCATAAAGGAAAATTATGTAAAAAGTAGGTAGGAGTGCAGAGAAAGAGTCTAAAAGTCATCTTATAAGGGTGTCTAACTGGTCCTAGGCCTTTAGAATAATAAATTTGCATGATAAAGCTTATTAAGCAAAACCATTGTTAAATACTAGTATTTGTAAGCTTAATAAGGATTTGGTGGTTCAAAGGTAGTTATGGGTGTTGAAGGGAGATGATTCTCATTTTAAATGTATTAAAAACATCATTCAATCCCGAATGGGGGTTCAATCAATAGTTTTTTTGAAGATTGGTGCTCTTCACAATGCCTAAAACTGTGAAATTTCAACATTGTTCTGAGTTTTTTCAGTTTCTTTTCTCTATGTACAGCCCAGTACAAGCCTCCTATGAATAGAAATTCATGAAACACTGTGGTGGCAGGTCTTAACTTGGATTTCAATCTATTTTGATACACCTTTAGTTGTTTTAGTGAAAGGAAAATCCATTTTTCTTTATTCAACCTGTATAGATCAACAGGGTCTAAGTTTACTTTAATTTTTGTGATGAAGCCCTTCCTCCTACTGTGGTGAATTGTGACTCGAAGAAAAGGATTACAATGTGTTTTTTTCAAGTTTCCTTAACTCTTTTAATAAGGGCAAGGCATTTATAGGGCTGGTGATGTTTTAGGCTGAGAATGTGAGATTTTGGCTTGAAATGGAGGAACCAAAGTGATGTTTTTGAGATCTATTGAGTCTAAAGGCCAGGTGAAGGTTTATTATGTGTGTGCAGATCCTAAAAAACTTGTTTGATGCTTTGGTGAGGTTTGGAAGGCCTTGGAGTTGTGAGATGCTGAAAACCCTAGGTATTGATAGGAAATTGAGGGTTTTAAGAAATTATGGCTTAGAGGTTGAGTGCTTATCTAAAACCTGTGGAATTGGGAGTTTTGTGACCTATTTGATGACTTTCCAAGAGCTTGTGGGGTTAGAAGAAGTTTAAAGAGAAGTTTGTTTGTAAAACAGGGCTAATTTTGTAGCCTTTTTGCAGGGTTGTTTGAAGGATCTCCAAGAAATTGCAAAGAAACCCTATATGTTTGGCTTGGGAATGGTGTTGGGGGTTTGAGTAGATGCTATATTGATGATGAGATGGTCCCTGAGAGGCCTTCTCTAAAATTTAAGCCAAATTTTTGAGTTTGGAAGCCTTTTTTTTTTAACCCTATATGTTTGGCTTGGGAATGGTGTTGGGGGGTTTGAGTAGATGCTATATTGATGATGAGATGGTCCCTGAGAGGCCTTCTCTAAAATTTAAGCCAAATTTTTGAGTTTGGAAGCCTTTTTTTTTGTAGTTGTTCCAAGATGGCTGAATGAAATAACAAAGGTTGTTGATTTACTAAAATATGATTTGTTTGAGTCTTCTCCACCTTGACTTTGCATCACGAAAGTTTCTCCCGAGTCACCAGTGTAGCTCTCTCTACCTTTTCAGACTCTTTCATTGCTAGAGATCGTCTCTGGGATTTAATCATTTGTACCACATGGTTGATGTGCTTTGAATCCTTGCATCTAAAGGAAATTTCATCAACATAAATACTGCTACTCTCTGAAGGTTAACAATATAAATCTCACTAATAGTACATTTACAACCATATTCAAATATTTTCCTTCAAAAGGATACAAATTCAAATATTGACTTAAATAGCTTTCAAGAGGCTTTAAATAGCCTTTACAAATGATTCTACATCTTTCCAATCATGCCTAACTGTTCTTTTTGTAACTAACATGACTTATTACATTATAAATCAATTGTGGATGTGTTATGACCATATTCAATTGAAAAAACTCAAAACACAAAACTAACTTAAAAGACTTCCGTGAACCAAATTTTCTCAATAACCTTGGTGCCCCTGCACCAAATTTCATTATTTCAGTAAATGTCATTACAAGTAAATCTCATTACAATGCCTTAGGTACTCTGTTCTCATAGATATTTTACAATGTCACTCATACATTCAAGATTCTCTTATAATGTCTACATCATAGGTTCTCATTTAGAGGTTAACTTCAAATGAGAAACTTGAGATTCCCTCGCAAAGCTTCACACACTCTTTTATAATGGTTTCAAATTAGAATTGAGATTTGTCAAGATTATCAAAATAAGGATGTTTCATCAATTTTTTGGTTGAGATTCTCTTTGATGGCTCCAAAATCAACATTTTCTGTAAGGAGAGACCAATCAATTTTTACTAGTTTAGTTACATATATGCAAAGTAAAAGAATAAAAATAAATAACTCATCCAAAATGGAAATGAAATGAAAATAGATGGAAGGCACTTACAAATAGGCATGGCAGTCTCTCAACTTAGTCACTTCTAGCCATACATCTTCACTGGGAGTTCCAAGATACCTATTGCACACAACACCTCTCATGAATAGAATATCTTGAAATTTGAGATGCTCTTATAATTTCTAAATCATAGGTGCTCATGATAAGGTTAACTTGAAATGAACAACTTGAAATTTCCTCACCAAGCTTCACACACACTTTTTTAATGGCTTATTTATCATAATTGAGATTTGTCAAGATCATCAAAATAAGATAATCAATGTTTACCAGGTTACTTACAGATACACAAAGTAAAATAAGATGATAGCATTGGCATCAAACAAATTAACATGGATACAAATATAAATTAATAAGAACCATTGTGCATATACTTAAAAATTAATCCAATGAACCATCCGGGTTTGCTCTACTCTTTATTGTGTCAAGCATTGCCTCATGGTCAAACTCACAAACCTTCCACAAGGTCTTGTTCAAAGGTCTACTCCCATATTTGGTCCAATAAACACTGGATGCCACAACAAGGTTTGAGTAATGAAGAATCTTACGATGTGTGTCAAAGTCTTGAAACAACCAATGTTTAACACTCTTATGTGGGTACCTTCTAAGCCACGTTACAGTAACAACAACTGAGCCTATAGGGTATTTGATGTTTTCTCCATCTATAACTGGGGCTTCCAATTTACTTTTGGCCTCAACACAATGACACAAGTAATAGTTTGTTCCCTCTTCATTCTCTTCATCTGCAATAACTACATAAACCTGCCCTACATTGATATGTGTGGCATATCTCTTCAAATTAGTCAACATTACGAATACAGTACAAAGTAAGATAACAATATGGAATTTCAAAAACTAAGCAAGTAGATATATTACCTAGTTGAACTAGATCTGATACATGGTCAAAGTCAACTGATGATTCCATCTGTGTTAGTTCCAATGTCGTTGGAGGGTGATACGTGTGAAGTGGGCTAAGATAACTTGTCAACCATTTTTCAACCCACTCCCTTGATTCACAATCATTCCAGACTTACATTGTACATGAAGAACAAAAGCATGCCATCTTACGTGTATCGATACTCCATGAACCTAGATTTGAGCTAAGGAAAGAGTGTAGCTCACTCAAGCCTGTTAGTGTACAACAATCCTCATATGGTGCAATGTTCGTATCATCCATCAACCAAAAAAATATATGAACTAAAGACGTACCTTCATTACCTGGACCCATCGAAGCATTACACCACTTGACGATTGATCTTTCATCTGCAACTTTGCACTGTCTTTATACTTTAACTCTTCTCATTCTAATGCTCTTTTCATGCATGCTCTTGCACCATCATGCTCCCCCTTTCCATGCCCAACCTCACAAAAGTTCAACATATGCTAAACACCTATAGTGAGATGCATCCTGCACAGCTAGTAGAACATGTGCACATTCTTGAATTATGCTGCACAGTTATCCAACCATATTATATGCCAAACGTATGTTATGCCCCTCTGAGCCAAATCACTGTAGAACATCTAGAAGCAAACTTGCACGAACTCTGGAGAATGTGTGCAATCATCAATAATATAAAAGTGATACTCCCTGAATACCTTCCTTTGGTCCTTTGTACTATTAGTTTCATGAATGAATGTTATTTGCACAAATATCGAAACCTATGTGGAGTTGTAATACTATGACTGCACCTCACACTATGGCTATAGAGTGTAGTTCTCTACAAAGTCAACCACTGATACTATGTTGCCAACTGGAAAGGTGTCCTTGCATAGCTTGAATTGTGTGTCCAACCATCGGGCTCTATGGGTATGCCTTGCATACTCATACACTAGATTCTCATGAAACATGGACATAAACTGATACACTGGAATCTTCTCAATAACCAAATCACACCTTTTTGCTTGAGATCCATCTTTTGTAGCATATGCCACTATTTTATACTTCCTGAAATCTACTAGTTTATGTCCCACCTTATCTATGCTTTCCATATGTTGACATACTGGCATTCATTGCAAGCCACCGCAATGCTCACATGAACAATCTAAGCATGCTATCCTGTAGAATATTTGGCCATCCTCTATTTGACATAAATTTTTTGATAAGAACTCTCTTGAAGATTTTGGTGGGGGCTTCTATGCCACAATCTTGTAAAACATTGTTAGTATGCAAATCTAAACATATAGAATGATAAAAATCATAATGGTTAGAGAATTCAATATGTAGTCTACAATAACAAGTAGTGAGTGTGTGATTTATCTTGACATAAAAGGTTTAATAATTTCAAAAAATCTTTGAGAAATATTAATTTGAGGATAATCATTTTGAAATTTACGAAAAAATTGGGTTTGAGTCGTATCCAAAAAATGCTTTGGATGTGGCTTACAGTTCTGACTATCGATTCTCCTTCTTATGACATCCCTTTGATTCAGAGATGGCCTTGTATTATTCTTCCAATACAATTCAATTAGTGTTCTCAATGATTCAACAATTTTTTTATCTTTATGTGGCAGTCTTCTCGAGAATTCCCATAATTCATTTGAATTGGTGCCCTCAATTCTTTGCTACCTTTGAATGGCTTGTGATAAAAACTTTCTACTAATTCCCATTTGTTCACTTGTCTTTTTAATGAGACGAGATCTCTTTGTTTGATAGCTTACCAAACTTGATGTAATGACACATTGGGTGACATTACTATCGTTTGAGCATGAGGTCTTACCCACACTCTCATAAGCATCCATTAGATTCTTCACAATAGTGTTTTCACTTGATGCATTCGATGTTCTCAACCCAAGAGTCTTCATGATGTTTCTGTACTTTAAACCCCACATCATTTGAAGGAATAGTTGACATCTTGCGGTCTCATTTAGCCTTTCAAAAAATATTTTCCAAATCTTATCAGCATATCTTCTACAAGTGCGTTTTGGAATCTTACCTTCCATGTGCTGCAAAATATCCTCATCAATATTAATCAAAAACTTTGGCTTTCTATGCAAAATTCTAGGTGGTGTTCTCCTAGGTACATACATCTCAACATTAGCAATTTCATCAATATTTAATTGAAGCGGGCTAGATTGTGTACTTTCGATCGAGGGTCGAGTAGAATACATACCTTGATCTTTATGTGGGGATGATGGCATACCTTCTTCATCAAATCCGAGTGATGATGTACTCTCAACTTGAGATGCGATGGATGGTGTCCAATCATATTCACTTGCAATAGATAGTGTCCCTCCATATTCGCTTGTGCTTAATGGTGTCCCTTCGTATTCACTTGCGGTAGAGGGTGTGTCTACAACTACAGTATCTGCATTTGTCCTAGCATGACTCTTTCAAATTCGTTCTCTTTGTGCTACCAATTTATTTTCTCTTTTTGACGGTTGAGGTTCCTCTTCAATTGGCTTGTTTTCGTTAATCGTTTCCAATTTCTTATTTTCATGACATGTCACCACCCATTCTCTCTCTTTTTCTTTGAAGGTTTCATACTCTTCCTCTATTAGTTTCTTCTTTGTCCATTTCTTCGACATGGTGGATAATTTTACCTGTAGCATGGTAATGAGATGAATATTAGTTCCTCAAAATGTATCCATTAAAATAAATGAAATATACATGTCATTCAAGGCTTCATAATTAGACAACATAGGTGACGAGGTAGCTTTATTGATGAGGTAATTTATAAATATAGATGAAAATCAAAATAGTTTAAATAGGTAGTAGAATTATCAAAATGTGCAAAAAGTGCTAAGTTGTGAAATTAACAAATAGTGAAGGGTTTGATGTAGACTTGGGAGGCTTAATCACAACCAATTTGAAAACATTCCTCTAAGAGGCATCTAACAAGATTAAGATGACCTATTTGAACAAACCAAACAACCCTCAAAGCTTGACAATCATAAGAAGTTAGATTTCATACTTTCACCCCTTGAACCCTAGTAGTAGTTGAAACTTAGTTTTTGCCCAATAACTCAAATGTTCTCCAAAATACTAGACAAAATATTCATGGTTTTAGACACCCATTTCAGAGTTATTACATATATCACAATGTCAAGTACAAGTCCTTTGGACCAAATCCCAAAAAAAACCCCTTCTAGGTTGACCTAATTAGGCTGATTAGGCCTAATTTGCAAAGCAACATGCCCTCAAACTTATCACAGGACCTTGAAACCTTTGGGAAGCATTTCTTAGGTTCCCAAACCTCCAAAACCACAACTAGATTCCTCTAGTATGGACAAATTCATGCCAAATATGAAAACCCCTGTTTTATGCACTATTCAAGAGGGTTTATTGAATATGCTACTTCCACAACCTCCCAGACTTTAAAACCAACTTGAACAAAGGAAATTAACCTTGCACATGCCTAAAAGTTCAAAATATCATGACCTACTATAGAGATTCTTCCAAACCCTAGGCATAAGCCCTCATTCACATGCATTTTTGTTCACAAAACTCACTATAGCAGTAGGTTTATTACTCCTATTTCTTTCCTAGAACTCAAATCATGCATCCTACACTTAAATAAAACATCATAGGGTCCCTTACACGAGTTACAGGTTAGGAAAAAACATGAAAACATAGAAAATTGTTGCTAAACTTGAGATTTCAATGTATTTTCTTCTCAAAAACTCCAAATCAAACTTACATTCCATGTCTACATGCCATTTAAAGGCTTCTTCTTCACATCCCACTGACAAACTACCTTGCAATTGAATTTCAAACCCTTAATGACCGTTGAAGGCCAAGTTTACATCATTTACACATGATATAACACCAACATTACTCATATTGTAAGTTTGTACCCCTAACACCTATAACTTACTAAAACCACACCAATGGCTTGAAATGAGCCTTATTACATCCACAAAACACTAATCTTGCACACTTTACATGTAAATTCAAAAACTTTCCTTCAAAGGCTACAAAGATACTTTAGTGCAAGATCACCATTTTTCACATTTTAACACCTAAACTCAAAAACTCAACCTAAGACATGCTTA
>VDFB02193867.1:236809990-236845594 GCA_007258455.2 Sequoia sempervirens | reverse complement strand
CTCTCAAGTCTCTCCCTCTCACCCTACCTAGCTATGTCCCCCTCACTCTAACCCCTTCTCTACCACTCCCTCTCTCTTAAACTCTCACTTCCACCCTCTCTCCCCATCCCAGCCTACCTAGACAACTCTCTCTCTCTCTCTCTTAAAATTATCCCTCCCTCTAAAGACATACATAAATACATACACACATAATGCATATGTACATACAATCATACATCCATACAATATACATGCACTGATACATATAGGAATACATACATACAAGCATATATACATACATACATGCATGACACACTAGCATACATGTAAATACAAAAACATACAAATATATCAACAAACATTTAATAGAGTGGCATTTAACATTAAGGAAGACATAACGTGAGTGCGTTATAATGTGTGTGTGTTATGTCTCACTTGACATGTATCCCAGATAAGAAAAAAAATATTGAAACAAAGACATAACACAAGCACGTTATAATGTGCTAGGGTTATATTTTTCTTTGGGAATTCCTGAGCCTTAGCATTGGTATTTACCTTGGAATACCAACCCAAAGGCTTGGAGGGCATTCCCAATGACCAGAGACGTGTTTTTACAAATTCTACAATTTTTTCACATAATCAGGTTCATGCTCACCGTCAAGATTACATCTGGTTCAATATCGACAAAATCGAACACATGGGTAATGTTAGGTTCTCTCTTATCTATCCAACGATGTAATTTTTTTCATGTTTTGACAATGTTAATCCTTTCACCCATAATTTCTTTTGTTTGTATGTCTCTTTTTTGCCAAAAAATAGTGTTTGGTGTTTTTTTTGTTATAAATTAACCGTTCATCAAAATTTCAAATAAATTACATTTTTAGAAACTAGACTCCATTCTACAGTTTTATTTTATTTTTAAAATCAATTACCTTCAAATTTTTTTTAGGGGGAGCACATCCAAAATTCTGCTTTTTAAGAAGTGCACACTTAGAAAATTTGTAAAAAATAAAATATTCATTAAAAATTATCAAAAAAATCATGCATCAACTAGATATTGTTAGCTAACTTCTGGCTATAGCGATTTTAAAAATACTACAAAAAAGTTCACCGTGCTAGGGTCGTACAAGAGTTGCGATGTTATGTTTTTCTGACAAAAACAACACCAATTTGTGTATGTCCCTCTTTTGAACCCCTTAATCTCAACCATTTGAAAAATAAATTAGTAGCTTAGAAAGTAGATTCAGAGCACTTCGATCGTTATTTTTGTTCCATCTCAAAATTTTGAGTGTAACTATCCTCAATTTCACGTCCAAGGTCAGTATTTCCTTATTTCAGAAAAAAGTGGCCACTTAAGCCCCCTTTTTGGGAACCATCTTGGTGCACTTAACCAGATCTCCAAAATTACAAATACATTAGCCTTCAATAGCAATTAGAAACCCCCAAACATGATATATACTACAAATGAAGTCTTCCCAAACTGACATAACCTCTCCAGGAGTCAGGATGTCCAAGTAATCAGTCACAATGCCAAATGTGCAAAATACTAAATAAATAATACCTTGGATTGAATCATGAAAAAATAGAGATCGAGACAAAACGTTATGAGCTCAAAGGTCCAAATGGGAGATCTGAATTCAATTGGCAATAAATTGTACCTACAACAAAATTTGGAAAAATTATCTGCACCACTACAAATTACGTGGAACCAAATTTTTGTTGATATATCATTTGTAGAATTTGATACTCTGGTGAAAAGTTATGCTTTGAAGAAAAAATGTCCATTTTAGGAACTTTGCAAGCTAATCAAGGGAAAAAATTAATCCCTTAGGGGCTAGTGGGTGGTCACCACTATGACCTAGAGTTACGCAAAGGCAAAAAATAAAAGGCTCGCTACCAACTGAGTGGTGGGGTAGCGGAGTGCACTTGTGGTGGTGCGACAGTAAACATGTCACCCACTAATCAGGCACTTGGCACTAAATAGATGACCATAGGCCCAAGAGGAAAGTATAGGTGGCCAACCAAGAAGGAAATATCGATAGACCTCCCACGATGTGATCATCTAGGAAACAAAGGCTGGTAGCAAAAATTCCATGGTCACTGATATGAGACAAGGGTGGCAAGGTCAACAGGGATGACCTTGCCAAAAATAATAATAAAATAAGAACTGCCCACAAACAAAGATGAATGCCACCAAATTGAATTTATATACCCGAAACAATAATTAACCCATAGAATATTTTAGAAAAAATATTTTCCCAAAACAAAAAGTAGCTTGCAAAAAGAAAAATAGCAAAAAATATTTTAAAAATATTTTTTCTGCGAAATAATAAAGTGTATCATACTGGGGGGTTGTATGGCCTACCCAGGTAAATGTTTTTTGCCTCAAAAATAGTTGACATTGAATATAGGTGTATTTTATATCAAAATTCATCTCTCGGGTCTTTTGGAGATGATGATGAGCTTGGTTTGGGCTGAATCTACTCTAAAAGATTTGCTACGTTTGAATATTATAATTCTTCAAACCCTCATAACTTTCACAAAAAATGTCAGATTTAGGCAAAACAAAAGGCGATCTTGATTTTCTCAGCTGCCTTGAACTCAAATTTGAGCTTATATTTCCTCCAACATGAGCCAAAAGTGACCTGCCATAAAAACCCACATAGAGAAACCCTCAAATCTGGTATTTTTTCAATTTTTTTTATTCCCAGTTCACCATATAGTGCAAGGGAAGAGCATACTCAACCTTACTAAAAATAACTTAGACCTCTCACTAGCAATAGCTCAACCCTCAGATCTAAGAAGGGTTTTGCAAGGCTTGGCCTTGATACGATGTAAGAGTTGAATATTAGCTTAATATCCAAGACCACCTACAAAAATAATGAAAACCTTCTACAAGAGGGTATGAAAGAATATGAGCTTTCTTGATATTAAGACTTATCAAAATGATGATGAGATATGAAGTATATTGCATATGAGTAAAATTAACTTCCTTATATAGGCAAGGTGGGGAATAAGATTGAACATGATTGTGACGTGTGTCTTAATCCTATGACATGTGACAACTAACAACCTAACTACCTAGGAATCAAGCATTACACGCTATATAAAATAAGTTCTAGAAAAGCCAACTAATACTTCTAGAAATAATCTTATATGCTAAGTAAACATAACATGTGAATGAGTCCCCTAACTCCCTAGTAAGATAAATTACTAGGTAGAAGACATATATTCACACCAACATTTTCTACTAAATCCCACAAATATTATAAAATTAATTAGGTTTTCTTTTATACACTAAGAATCATAATTTCAATTTTTGTTTGATGAAACCAAGTTTACCCTTACAAATGTAATGGGTAAACCTTTGAATACAAGTACTTGAGGCTGGGTTAAATTTGAACTATTACTAGCTACCATATTTATCTCTACAATAAAATTTCAGCTGGTTTTCACTCATAAATTCTTCACAATTTTTTACCTCTTTAATTATGCTTTATGCAAATAAATTCCACCACTTCATATTTTAACTTCTCTGCTTCTAGAATAAACTCATCCCCAATTTCTACTTGTTGGCTACTCTGAGAATAAACAAAGTTTATTTTCAATTCCAACTTGATTCTAATATCAATTGTTGATTTTAGAAATGAAAACAAATTACAAAAAATAAATTGCTCTTTTCAAAATAAAATCATTGTAGATAATTCAAGAATTCAATAGACAAACATATCTAGATATAATTAAATTTTCTACAATAATATCATCATGTTCATTTATAAAAAAAATTAATACATTACATGTTTTAAGAAAAACATGTCCTTCCAAATTGATAGCTAATAGCTACAAAATGTACTAGGAATATCACAACTATTAAAGAGATTACCCCTTCATTATTGAAATTTTTCTACAACAAGAACCACAAAATAAAATTGGACAAACTCCTAGAAATGATATTACCTAGAGTCGAATATTAAATCATATTCCTCTATAGAAAGATACAAGAGAACATAAATTTTTGTAGTATGATGTAATAGATAGCATCTCTAGAATGTGTTGCAAGGTGGGCGCCCTTGGTATCCTTGTGCTATGCAACACTGTGCTTGGGTTTGTGACATGGCTTAATATGTCCAACAATTGGTATCATAGCCTAGGCCATAGGTTCAAACCCCTCGCTTGCATTGGGGGGGATTGTTGCAAGGTGTGCACCCTTGGTCTCCTTGTGTTGTGCACTGCAGTGCTTGGGTTCGTGACATGGATTAATTGCCTCTCATGGATTCATTAACTATGGTGGTTGTATCAAGAATTAATAGGTCAATATTTTGGTGCAACAACAATTGTATATCCAATAGAATGTCATCATATGTAGATGAAAGCCTTTAGAATAAAATAACCTAAATAAAAAGGTAAAAACAACAAAGCCCCACCAAAAAATATAATTATTTTTTACAAAGAATAATACAAAGACTTGTGTACATATACATGGAATTTAGAACCCAATATCTTTTAATAAATATTCATAAAAAATAACAACTATTCAAAGTGGCAAAAATAATCATAATTATTTTACATCAGACAAGCATATTAACACTCAACAAACCAAAAATTGGTAGTGATTAGAGTGGGTAGTGGAGAAAATATGTTTTTAAAATATGATGTAGTGGCAATTAAGAATTAGCACCTTCAATTATGAACTTGAAGATCACATAGCTTCACAAAGAGTCTAACCAACTCTCAACTATTTCATATACACTACATAATGAAGACAAAGCTAATCGGCCTAATTAACACTATCTGAACAGTTTCTAAGCTACTATCAATTATATTATCACTAGTGTAAAACCAAAGGTCAAATGGTCTATTTTTTATGAATTCAAGATCTATGTTACCATGCTTGCTACTAGTGTTTGAAAAGTAGACTAGTCTACTTTTCATTTGATCCTCAATACATGTAATCCATATTGTAATAGCAATCATTTATCTTAGTATTTGTCTTGTGGCTTATATGACTATTTTTGGAGTGTTTTATGGCTATCTTTTGATTATTTGGAAATGCCTTTGTGATCTATTTTGCCTATGTGGCTTATTGATGTAACTAGGTGTTTTCCTATCTAGTCATTAGTATGTCCTATTTACATGTTAAGTCCACTTAGGTCATCAAAGGGAATCTTTCTAGTTAGTGTTAGTTATCACTAGATCTTATCTTATCTTTTGGCATTTAATTCTTGTTTCCTAAGTCATTTAATATATGTTGAGGTAGTCTCTCATTATATAGGATTAAGACACATGTCAAGATCTTATCTAATCCTATCTCATAATTTTCCTTTATGATCAAGGAATGATATGTACATCATATATTTAATCTAGAAATTTTGCATCCATAATCATATCATGATGTTTCTACCATTTCTCTCTTATGGAAGTTATTGTTGTCTTCTAGGTGAGCCTAGGGTGTTGAGGAGCTCACCATTAACTCCTACATGGTATCAAAGCTTCATTGTTGCATAATTTTATATTTGAGGGACCAGTCTTAGCTTGAATATCTCATTGGGTGTGATTGGAGGTTTCAAGGACCTCACCATTAAATCTAGGGAATCAAAGAAAGCTAGGTTTTCCTTTCATTTTGTCAAATTTTATTATATTTTGTTAGAACTACAAGGGTTTCAAGTTGGGAAAAGTTTTACCAAATCCAAGAGGTAGCTAAATTTTTGAAGCACTTTGGGCCAAATCAAACCCTATTGTCACATCCAAAAGGCCTAAAAACCTAAGGATCAACTATAAAATCACAAAAATCCAAGCACTTGACCTTGAGCATCAACAAAAAAATTTTCTTAATTTGGTCGTACGATTGACCATACAATCATACAACTTAGTTGTTAGAAAAAAAAATTAAAGTGCAAGTTTGGAAAAATATTATGGGTTTTAAAAATATTTTTGTAATTTTTTAAAAAATAATAATTTAAACTTTGACTTTGCTCTCATTGTTGAGTGCAGAAGGGTACAAAAGTACCCGCGGGGACAATAGGGTCATCTACTACATGCCACATGGTGCAAGCCCCATGGGTCACCCCAGCCCACCAAATCTCTCACCTTCATATGTTGGTGAAATTAGCATATACCAACAAATAAACAAATATTCCTTCACCAAATATTCCTTGCTTGAGATTCTAGATTCTTTAGAATATTTTGATCCTAACCCATCAACAAAGCATATTTCAATGTGATACCCTCCCAGCTATCAAAATTAACACCATGTACTATTGATTCCAGCTCTACATCAGTAGTGATGTTTTGCATCTCTTGAAGATTTTTGGCCCCACTCTCTAATGCAACTATTGTTTTAGTAGTCTGACTTCAAATGACCACAATTTAGTCATACGACCTCCTTTTCTCAAGGTTTTTTTTATTTGGGGTAGAATTTCATGCTCTTCATAGTGTTGCGATTGGTTTTTTATTTTTGAGTTTGGTTTTTCCATAAGTTTCATATTCTCATATAGTTGTTGTTGAGTCATTTTCATTTAAGAACTTTCAAGGCTCTGTTCTTGCTCCTATAGTAACATTTTTGGGTGATTTTTTTTAAAGTGCATAATTTTTCATGTACTTTGTAGTAGTGTGATCAAATTAATCCCATTCTATATAAAAAATTACTTTGAGCTTGTGACCAAATTTGGCATCTATAAGAACTAAGATCAAGTCCACTTCACTCTTTTTAGCAAGTGGCACCTATGTTCATACTAAGTATAAATTTCCAAAATCGTATATTTGGGGTTCTTGATTGAGTAATTTTGGGGGGGAATCTTGTAGTGGTTGATTGCTTTATTTTGCTTGTTGTGTGTTCTTTCAATGGGGAAATCTCAAATTGAACTCCTAACTCCATATAATTATGCTTCATGGAGAAAATTAGTATGGAATTATCTCATGGGGAAAGGTTGTCTTCGCTATCTTAAGGAAACTATTACTCAAAATATTGATGCTAAAGAATTGGAAAAATGGGAGCTTGATCATGAAAAAACACTTGGATGCATATGTTTATTAGTCTCATTTGATTTACAATTTCATGTTGAATCATATAAAACACCTAAAGATGCTTGAGATATTTTTGATAAATTGTATGGTAAAAATAATAAGATTAGGGGATATCAGATTGATTATTATTTGATGAATCTTGATCCTAAATGTTTTGACCACATCTAAGACTACATATCAAGATAAAAAAACTAAGAACACAACTGAAAGATTGTAATATTAATAAAGAAGATTTATAGTTTATTTTAAATGTGTTATCTAAGCGTGGTCCTGAGTATTCAATGTTTGTTACTAGCTTTCATGTAAGGAAGCTAAGGTAGTGGAAAAACTTCCTACACTAATCTTGAGAGGAGGATAATGCAAAAATTTACAAATCTTTACAATAGTTATAGAAACTTAAACATAAATAAACATAAATATCATGCATACCACAACACAATGATTTATGTGGGGAAAACCCTTTCGGGAGAAAAAAATGACACTCCAAAATCTACCCAATATATTATTTAGAAATAAAAAAGATTGCAATATGCTTGCAGAGCAAGATTCTCATAGGAGTATCAACCAACCAAAGATCTAGAGGCAACATGACCGCTATCAAACTCTTAGAATACATCACAATACACAGTTGTAATACAACACCCTCATAAAATAGGGTTTCCTTCTAGGCCAAGTCAAGCCAAAAAAATATCGATTGTTAGATCTAAGACCTAATGATAAACAATCTAGATTTATAATAATACAATATACATAAAATTTATCTTTCAGGGGCACTGCCCTTGAGCTCCTACCGAGGTGTGTGGCCCTTAGACACCTTTTTGGGGGGATGATCCCCCTAGATCCCTCACGGGGATAACCCCCTCCATGCCCCTTACACTTACATATATCAATTTTACCTTATGTAATTGCAAGGTTGAGACACATTATCCCAACAAATCTCCCACTTGTCGAACACCTTACAAGAGCAACATGAGGGTGTATAAACATCATCTCTTAATTATTATGGGCCGAAAGGGCCATAGTATCTGAAAACCATCTAAACTTGTTTATGCTCACACACTTAGTTAAAAAATCAACAACATTCACCAAAATCTCTACCTTAACCAACTTCACCCTGTCATCTTCAACCATTTCTCTAACAAAATAATACTGTACATTAATTTGCTTGTTCCTGACGTGAAATGTTAAGTTCTTAGCTAAACATATCACACTCTGACTATTGCAATAAATTGTCATTGTACCTTGTTTTATTCTAATATCTGAACATAATATTTTAATCCAAATGGATTTTTTACAAGCATGAGTAGCTACCATATACTTAGCTTCAATAGTGGAAAAGGAAACCACAGCCTGTCACTTACGCATCTAACTAATTGCACGACCAATTAAAGAAAACACATAAGAACTGGTGGATCGTCTGCTATCAACATCACCTACCTAGTCTGAATCCACATAACCATGAATATCAAGGGAAAACTTGTCTTCATTCAAAATACTATGATAAAACAAGGAATAATTTAAGTTATCGCACAAATATCTTAAGACTCTTTTAATTGCATCCTAATGAACTCTACCAAGATTAGACATATATTTGGAAAGAACTCCAAATACTTGGGCAATGTATGGTCTTGTATAAACCATAGCATGTATATCAAACTTCCAACTGTACTCTAGTAAGGCACTCTGCTCATTCCTTACATCTCTGATAGGGATGTTGGACAATCTGAAATAGATAACTTTGTTCTAGTTGAATCAGGAACACACAATGGTCTACAATCATGCATATCAAACCTCTATAAAATTTAATTGAAATACTTAATTTGGCCAAGCCATAGATTTTTGTTCACTCTATCTCTTCTAATTTCCATCCCAAGAATGTGTCTAGCTACACCAAGGTCTTTCATTTCAAATTTAGCAGTAAGTTGAGATTTCAATTCTAAAATCATACCTTTCCCTTTACTAATAAATAACATATCATCAACATATAATGCAATAAACATGAAATTATCACCATTAGTTTTATAATAAACATAATTATCTAATTTATAATTTTCAAATCCCAAACTCAACACATATATATCAAATTTTTGGTACCACATCCTAGGACTATGTTTTAGGCCATACGAAGATTTCTTCAATTTGCAAACCAATTTACTTTTACCTTTCACCACGTAGTGCTCTGGATGTGTCATATACATATCCTCCTCCAATTCACCATGAAAGAAAGAAATTTTCACATCCATTTTCTCAAGCTCTAAATCATAAGCAACATCAATAGAAAGCAAAACTCTAATGGATGTCATTTTTTGCAAAAAGATAAAATATCTCACCATAATCAACACCCTCAACTTGAGAGTAACCTTTCGCAACCAACCTTTCTTTGTACTTATCAATACCTCCATCTGAACCAATCTTTTATTGAACACCCATTTGCAACCAGCATGTTTTCTTCCCTCAATAAATGGTACAAGATCCCATGTATCATTCTATTTCAAAGCTGTCATTTCTTGATCCATAAGAATCTTCTAGGATTTATCATAATTCATATTGAATGCCTCTTCTATTGATTTGGGTTCATCCATGTTAGTATTCAAAGAAAAAATATATCTCCAATCATCAGGTGAATACCTTTCAAGTGGTTGTTTCTGCCTTGTAGACCTATGAACAAGATAAGTTGGAGGTTCTTCCTTCTCTTTTGAAGATTCTAGGCTAGATGATCTCTCCTCAACTTCTTGTCTATCCATAGACCTTGATTCAACTTTCTTAGGTGTAGAAGGAAACTGAATCACATCTTCCTATTTATTTTTTTCTAGCTACAATGTAACAAAAGAAGGCTTAATTTCTCTAAAAATAACACTTTTACTATATATTACCTTTTGTGCAATAGGATCCCAAAGCTTGAATCCTTTCACATCATAACTATATCTGGTGAAAATGCATTTTACAACCTTGTTCTCTAACTTTGTTTGCTTCTCCTTTGGAACACGTGCATATGCCTCACAAATAAAAACTCTAAGATGTCTTAATGAAGGCTTGTGACCCAACCATACCTCTATAGGAATCTTATCAACAAAAGGTGGTGAAGGAGACCTATTAATCAGGTAACAAGTAGTGGCAATAGCTTCAGCCTAAAACCTTTGTTCTAGAACAACACCACTCAACATACTCGTAGCCTTCTCCATCAATGTCTTATTCATTCTTTCTATAATTCCATTATTTTATGGAGAATACAAAGTTATCTTATATCTATAAATAACAAAATATTTACAAAATCTATCAAAATCATTAGAGAAAAATACACCACCATTATCAGTCCTCAATTTTTTTTTTTCCTTTCTAGTTTGCAACTCAACTATTACTTTAAATTCCTTAAATTGATGAAAACTTTATATTTACTCTTTAAAAAATATACCCATGTCCTTCTACTATAATCATCAATAAATGAAACATAATAAGTGGATTTTCCAATTGAACGAACATCTACGTGACCAAACACATCAGAATGAATAAGATCCAATAGACCACAAGATTTATGAGAACCCGAGTAAAAATGAATGCAACTTTGTTTTCCATAAATGCATTCTCACATAAATTAAATTCAAGATTACAATTAGATAACCCTTCAACAAGGTTTTTATTTTTCAAGGTCCTTAGACCCTTTTCTTCAATGTGGCCAAGTCTTTGGTGCCATAACATAGTTATCTTTTCTAGTAACTTTTATTCAGAAGATAGAGCACCCTTGGGTACCCAGAAGCCATGAACATCTACTAAAGATAAAAACCCTCACCTCTTCCACAAACTCATTTTTCACAAGAGTACTATTGCACTCAATAGTGCATGCATCAAGCTTATACAATGTGTCACATCTAACACCTCTAGAAATCACCATAACACCTCTAACCATCTTGCACCCTCCATTAGAAAATACTACCTACACGCCTACATCTATTAGTTTTCTCACAAATAATTTTTTTTGTGCTAATTTGGGGATATGCAACACACCATTAATCCTTTTTATTCTACCTTCAAGAAACCTAATTCTATCTTTACCATGACCAACAATATTTAAATAAGAATCATAACCAAAGTACACCTTACCTCCATCAAATTCTTCATATTCAGAAAACCAATCTCTATTAAAGGTCATATGAAAAGATGCATCTAGGTCAATTAACCATGCATCATTACCTACACATTTTGTCAAAGCTGCAATGAATGCATCATCATCTTCCTTATCAAACCCATAATCAAAATCTAATTTCTTCTTTTCTTCTTTGCAGTCCTTACGAATATGTCCAGGCTTACCATAGTTCTAGAAAATAACTTTGGACTTTCTAGGAGATTTGGATCTCCCCTTGGACTTTGATTTATCATGCTTCACATTCTTCTTTCATTTATCCTTAGGTCTTCCACAAAAATTTAGGGTCTCCTTGGCACTGATGGATACCTTCCTCCTCATCTCTTCAGAAAGAAAATAACCCACCACATCTTCAGTCTTCAATATAACAAAAGCACTCCCAATAGCCATAACAAGAGAATCCCACAAATAAAGTTAAGAACAAAGCAATATCTGACAATTCTCCTTCGCATACATTTTGACACCAAGTGATGCCAGTTGAGCCACCAACATATTGAATGCTTCTAGGTGGTTTGTAATTCGTCCACCCTCTTCCATTCTCAAGGAATACCATTTTTTCCTCAAGAAAATCTTGTTCACTAAATATTTGGCTTGATATATCTCACCAAGCCTCTTCCATAATTTTTGTGTAGAGGTCTCTTCATGGACATTGATTAAAACATAGTCTACAAAGAATTATATTATTAGACCCTTGGCTTTATAGTCCATAACATCATATTGAGCAACCAAAGTAGCATCTGCAAGTCTTGAAAAATTCTCATCAACAACATCCCACAGATATCTATCTATCAACAAATTCTCCATCTTGAGCTTCCACATTTCAAAATTGTTTCTAGAAAATGTATCCACCTCTATAATTCTCCCTAATGAACTTGTCATCCCAAAATTCTTGCAACAAGATCACAAAGTGTCTTCTATAAAAGCTCCCACTCAAATCTAGATTATTTCAAAAAACCCAACAACCCACAATTGAAACCAAAGGTGATTAGGCTTTGATACCACTTGTAAGTAAGCTAAGGTAGTGAAACAACTTCCTACACTAATCTTGAGAGGAGGATAATGTAAAACTTTACATATCTTTACAAAAGCTACAAAAACTTAAACAAAAATAAGCATAAATATCATGCATACCACAACACAGTGATTTACATGGGGAAAACCCTTTTGAGAGAAAAATCCCACACTAAAAAAGTCACCCAATAGATTATTTAGAAATCACAAAGATTGCAATATACTTGCAGAGAAAGCTTCTCAAAGTATTATCACCAACTAGAGATCCAAAGGAAACATGGCTGCTATTAGGCTCTCAAAATACATCACAATACACATCCATAATACAACACCCTCATAAAATAGGGTTTTCTTCTAGGAAAAGTCAAGCCAACAAAATATCGGCAGTCAAATATGAGACCTAATGATTAACGATCCAGATTTATAATAATATAATATACACAAAATTTAGCTTTTAGGGGCACTACGCTTGAGCCCCCATTAGGGCACATAGCCCCTAGACCTCTCATGCAGGGGTTACCCCCCCACCTCCCCCATGCCCCCCACACTTACGTATCAACAATACCTTATGTAATTGCAAGGTTGAGATACATTATCCCAATATTTCATACCCATCAAAGTTCTATGGGAGCATCATATTTTGATCCTAAGTTTGATGATTTTGAAAATTTCCTAATCCAAGAGGAAGAAAAGTTAATGCAAATGGGTCTAATCAAGTCTTCCAAGTCACAAGCATTGTTGGCTAGTGAGTCTAAGGTATGAAAAGAATCAAGATTCTTGATAAGAAGAAAAATAAAAAACCACATAAAGAATCTGAATCCTCTCCCACTAAAGAGGAATCTTCTAAGAAGGATAAGTCTACATGTGCATATTGCAAGAAAATAGGGCATGATAAAAATAAATGTTATTCAAAACATATTGATGAGTTGAAGTGTATTCTTAAGAAGACTAAAATTAATTCTTCTTCACCATCAAAGGGTTCATCTTATTTTTCTTCAAAGTGATAAACTTAAAGTGAAAGCACTTGTTACAGTTGTATATTTTGAGTCAGAGAGGTGGATATTCAATTTAGGAGCCTCACATCACATGGCTTCATAATAGAATATGTTCGCTTCATTTGATACTTTTTCATCACCACACATCTTGATGGATAACAACACATATATGAATGTTTGTGGGAAGGGATCCATTGACATGGATGACAAATCATTTAATGATGTTTTTTGTGTGCCTTCATTATAAACTAATATCATTTCTATCTATCAGATCACACATGGTGGAAGAGGCAAGAGTGTTGAGTTCACACCAGATTTTGTCATAATCAAGGATTTTCATAATAGAGATATAGTTGCAATTGGGGAGGTTGATCACCAATCTGGAATCTACACCTTCTCACATTTTACTCCTATTGATTTGATTTTTTTTTACATTAAGGCATCTTGTGTGGACATTTTTGAGGAGATACAATATGGCTATTTGAATCTCAGTATTCTTTCTAAGGATTGAGTGGCATGTGTTGATGTTCCATCTCCTTCATCTATTTTTGTACCTTAGGATTTGCATGTGATTCCATAGTTTTGGCTCCTTGTGATTCAATGTAGCAGGATATACATCATATTCGATAGATGGCTACTTGGGATGAGTACTTGACAAACATTTTTGGTTTGTTTTGTGAGTCCCATATTTCAGATTTGGGAGATATCATTGATTGCATTCATCTTCTCTTTGATGGAGATGATCCTTCTTCAGTTGTTGTGAGGGAACACATTGACCCTTTTGTTCATTCTCTACATGATCATCCTTCACCATTTGAAATGAGTGTGGATTATTTTGGAAAACATTTTGAGGAGGATTATTTTTCTTCAGAGGAGATATATTTTTCTTTGGATTGTGTTCTATAATCGTTTCTAGGAGATTCTAGATTGTCTTCTTTGGCAGTGTGGCCTAGAGCACCTATTTGGAAGGTGAAATCTTTTGGCATCAAAATGGAGACACTTAAAAAATCTTTATGGACATCATACATCATCCTTCTTGCATATTTATTTCAAGAATGGAAAGACATCGTGCATATCATCTTGGTCTTGTTTCTTCCTAAAGGGAGGAATTTTTTTTTATAGTCTTGGATCATCTTTAGCATTCAATGTCTAGGATCTATCATCTTTGTATGAGAATATACATTGAGGGGGGGGGGGGTTGCATGGTCTCTTCTTCTCTCTTATGGGGGGTCTTTTTCTTTGTATTGGGTTTTTTCCTTCTCAATCATCTTTGAGAGTATTTAATTTTAATCTTTTTTGGGGAGGAGTTTTGCCTCACTAGGTTTTCTCCTTTTCTCCATTTGTGAGAGATTGCATTGCATATGCACATGGGTACATAGCATGGCCTCATAGTTGGGACCCATATTTGTGTCATTTTCATAATATCCTTTAGTTGTACTCAAGGGGTTGTTGGTGTAAATAGGCACTTTTCCTATCTAGTCATTAGTAAGTTCTAGATAGTGTTAGTTGTCACTAGATCTTATAGTACCTTTTGGCATTTAATGCTTGTGTCTTAAGTCATTAAATATTTGTTGAGGTAGCTGTCTCATTATACAAGATTAAGACACATGTTAGGATCTTGTCTAATCCTATCTCAAAATTTTCCTTTACAAGCAAGACATCATATGTACATCATAGATTCAATCTACCAATCTTGCATCCATAATCATAGCATGATATTTCTATCATTTCTATCTTTTGAAAGTTAATATTGTCTTGCAGGTGATTTTGGAGTGTTGAGGAGTTCACCATTAGCTCCTACATGGTTGTGGACTAATATGTTACTAAATTTGGTACTCTATATGTGATAAATATCTTTAATCCCACATATAATATCACACACACACACACACACACACACACATATATATTGCAAAGTAAATTTCCACTTGTAAGTGTAGTTTAGAATAATTTAATGTGTTTAATAATTTTTTGGTAGATATATTTTTAATATTCAAATAATCAGATTTGAAATTTAATTATAAAAAGTAAATGTGTTTAGTTTTATGATTAAAGAATTAATATAATTTGTTATGGTACAAAAATATGAATATATTAGGAGAAAAAGGGAATTATATTACTATCAGTTTCCTCATAATTAGAATATTTTTCTTTCTCTATGCACAATTGAATCTAGGATTAGGCTTAAGTTCACAATTATACAAATGGACGTACACCTATAAATCCAATTTGGTAATTTATTTATCTATATTTATCTTAATGTGCCTCTATGTTTTTTATTTTTTATGGAATCTAAGGACTAATGGTATTTAATAATACCTTTATAAGCTTGTTGTTGTATCACAAGGACATTTTCTTACTACTGGAGCTTTTCTATCTTCCCAGAGTTGTTACGATTAGTCTCCAAGTGAGACATTGCTGGTTATGGAGCTCATTTCAATGTGCAATGGTGTAGGTGGTACCCTCCATGTGGAGTATTGGGGGCATTCCATCGCAAGGGGTCTAGGGGTCACACGCCCCAATAGCAGCTCAGGATTAGCACCCCCCAAAGCCACTTTTATATCATTATTCATTGTAATTCTAGACTGTTTATTATTAGCTCATAGATCTAATGGTAAAGGTTATGTTGGATTTTATTTCCCTAGAAGGTAACTCCCTTTTATGAGGGCATTATATTATAACTTTGTATTGTATTATATTGTGTTAGGATATTGTGATACAAAGAAGATGAAGTTATAATGGATGTGCCATAGTTTGTATCCCTTCATTTTGTTGGAAGAAATAAAGGAAGGATTGGTTGTTTCTCCATGGATGTAGCCCATATTGGTTGAACCACACATATCTATTTCTTTGTGATATTTTATATTTTATTTTTGTAATAATTTTATTGTATATTTCTCTACAATCCTATTCCTAATATTTCTCCTAGGTCAACCACCAAAAAAGTGTATAAATTGAAAATAATGTACTCCTTAGACATGCATATGCTTCTATAGCTCGCATGTAGATCTATCTCACTTGTGATTTTGAGAATTTCCTACCTAATTTTATTAAATGTATCCTACCAAGTCAATATCCACACATGCTTGTAGAGGAGGAAATTCAAAATTCCAAAATGGCATGATCTCAAAGGGTGAATGTTCCTCGACTACAGGTCAAGGATCAAAGCTCAGGTGATGAGATGAGAAGACAAATTTTTTTTTTATATTTTATATTTTATGTAGAATCAAAGGACGAGAGTTTCAGAGACTCAAAGAGTAGGTTGCAAAGGTCTCTTAAGAAAACTGAAAAACTCTCAACCAAGGATGATAGTGTAGTGCACGGATATCCCCACAACATGATGTAGTCTCGTATGGATGAAAACTGAGTTTTCTACAAAATCCACTAAAAACCCACTAATTATTTAGTAACTAAAATCTCAAGAATGCACTTGAAATAACATGATAATTGAAATAAACATAAAAAAATAGCAAACATAAACTAAAGTGAAATGGAAAGGAAATGATATGACATAAAATAAGAGACACTCACAAGAGTTCCAAGAATGAAGCCTCTCGCAAAGCTACAAATTCAACACATGCACACATAGAAATGAGAAAATGGTTGTGGTTGTTTTAGGGGATTTCCTCAGTCAAACCCCTACGTAGGTGTTCCCACCTTCATGGATAAATAGATAGATAAATCTAATATAAAATAGATAAGATAAAGAAAATATATGTGCTAGAATATCAATAGGCTAATCAAAGTAAAATGATAATGCAATAAAGAGATTATAACTACCATCCTTTGATGAATGAAAATGTCAAAAGGAAGAGAATTCAACCTCCGAGACATGCCAAGAGTGTCAAAGCATTGATATAGAGAGTTGAGGTGCAAGAACTTGAGAAAATGAGAGAATGAGAGTGAAAGAATGCTTGAGAATGAAGAATGAGAAAAAATGATTGAGAGAAAGTGAGATAGATTGAATATAATGAATTCTATGACAAAAATTGGAGGCTTGAAAGAGGTATAGGTATGCAAGGGGACGTTATTGATGCTCTTGTAAGCTAAAAAGGTGTTACAGTTCGTAGGTAGGAAGGAAGTGTAATGTCCAAACGACTACACAGTCAAGAATCTTTTTGAGATGTTCACACAATGCATAGATATTTGTGCAGTGTGTGGTTGTGTGCAACAAAATTTCACTTTAAAAACTAAGAATGAAAGGGTTAAGGACAAAATTAAGGTTGGAGAAAAGGGGTAGTGCATTATCAATTTTAATTAATCTAAAGGGGAGGTTTATGGAATGTGAAATTGCATAGGGTGCAATTTTTGACATTACAATGCTACATATTAAATTTCATAATTGTGAGTGCCCTACACATAGTGGAGTATTTATTTGCTTCTATCTAATGCAATTCATGGTTTTTCTACATGAACCAGGAAACTAAGCCCATGACATATGAAATGCTATGCCTTAAGTGAGTCAAATATATAAGACTCTCAACTAATTGATGATATATAGTAGCATCCACCAATGGTACTGTAGAATGGTGATCCTCAAGTTTGAACCTTGAAAAAAAAAAGAGTTAGCACAAGATTGTAATCAACCATGTGAATCTAGAGAGAATATCAAGAGTGTACTTGGGTTATGCAATGAAGATACCAAAAGAGTATTGAGTGATCTTAATACCCACGCTCCAATTCTAACATTAAGAATTGATCATGAAGAGAAATTTTTACTACCTTAATGGTAGATTAGTGACTTCCTATTGATAAAAAAATCATCAACATAGAGAAACCAAAAAGTGAGAGTTTTCTCCTAATATATAAAATCTATATGTTTAAATTAGGGTGACATCAAGTGAAGCCCATTAATAGAAGGAAGGAATCCATTTTGGTATACCAAGCTCAAGGATCCTATTTGAGGCTACAGATAGACTTATAAAGTTGAAAAAATAGCGAGGAATCTTGAATGAACCCTTATGATTGATCCATATGCATTTCCTCCTAAAGGTCACCGTGAAGGAAATAAATCTTCATTTCTATGCAATGAAATCCACAACAATAGGTTGTAACTATAACAAGGAGAAATTAGATAGAATTCATTTTGGTAATTGGGATAGAAGTCTATAAGTCATCAATCTTGAACTTAGGATAATCCTTTGGCAACCAAGTGAACCTTATCTTTGTTAACCAACCCATCTATAATATTTTTATTTGATTATATATATATATATATAAGTTTTCTTCCATTAGGAAAGGGGATTTAATCCCAAATATATTTCTTCTCTAAGAAATTGAACTCTTCTTGCATAATAGCATCCCGCTCAAGGATACCATAGGCTTCTCAAAATAATTATGGATTGGAAGTTGAGGCAGTGAATAGAAATGGATCCAATTGAAACTATGACCATGTTCTTATGGTATTTTAAACATCCCTATCTCTATCACTTGTTGATTGTAAAGTATGATGAGCACAAAGAGGTTGAGTGGTTGAAGATTTTGGAGAGTCTAGAGGATTATCCTTTAAGTGATGACTAGGTGTGGCAAGAAATTAATCCTCATCATTATTGTCTTTATTTTAAGTTGAGGAAGAAAAATACTCATCAAAAGAGTTCATCACAATATAATGCCATATTGAATCCAATAATATCGAAGATAGAGAAGTGGTAGGAGAAGAATCAAAAGAGTTCTTAAAATCCATAACCCTCTCTTTAAAGAACTCATGAGTGGTGGGATGGAGAACTCAATAGAATTTGACACTATATGGGTGTTGTGAATGTCAAATTCCTTGAGCCCCCTTTGGGTGGTCTTTATTTTGTGAGTATCGACCCAAGCCTCAATTGTTTGAACATCATCGAGCCCCTATTTGAAGAGATCCATCTGCTGCTGCCATATGCCTATTAGGCGCTCTTCACAACAATTGCTTCTTTCACTCTCCTACCAGCTCCCACCATGCTTCCATGTGTCGACGTCATGGGCTCTTCATGGTTGCTTCCCTTCACTTTTTAGTCGATCCCTGACTGCGTGCCACATAGATTTCATATGTATACATTTTTGGTGGACCCCATAGTCGGTGCCGATAGTAAGGAATGCCTCCATGTGTCTTCACTACATAGTATTTCAACTCAAGGAGGAGGAATCAAGCATCGGGATCTGACCTGCTTCCACGTGTCTCTTTCGTAGGGACTTCATTGAAGGGGAGGCAAGAGCAAGCCGCATGCCCCACCAAGCTGTCGAATGTCTTAATTGCCTTCATAGGTGAATGACACTTGTCTACATAGGGTTTTTATGGGACCAATGCCATCATTCCCAGGGGATGCATCTGGTTGGGGAGTGACCATGTTCAATGGCCTGAATCTTTGCTATTGCAACAACCAAAGGGAATCATTGTTGTAGGCATCATTGCTGCAAGCATCATTGCTTGAGATACAAAATCTGTTTTGTTACTAGCCCACCAAGTGGTGGGATTTTAGCTATATATACTACTTCTTCCTTCTGAAAATGAGTTTAGAAGATACATAAAAATTAGGGAAAAGACATCAGGCCTTTTTTATTGCTTTTAGCTTATTGTATAAGACTTTCAGACTATGCCATTGTTCGGCCTTTCTATTTTCTTAGGCTATTTGATGAAACATTATACTGTGCCACTATTATTCTGAATTGTTTATTTGTAGTACTTCTATGATTTGAATATAAGCCTATTGATTTAGACCATGTCTTTTGACTCTTCTTTTTAGTAAATGTGTATGAGAATCATTTTATGTCATTGAATGAATCATTCAGGTTTTTATCTTTAATTCCTATTATTCTGGGACATAGCAGATTGTTGAACGGGCCCTTAAATTGCATCCAAAAGATAGATTTATCATTCCTTACATCTAAGTCTTGGTGCATCACCTTAGTCAGATTTTATCTTATATATTTGGTTATTTTTCCCATTCCAAAACCCCAATTATAGAAGAAGTCGGCTTCTTTAAAAACTCGGAGGTCACTTAGTTTAGTGCAATTGGTCCCCCCATTATCTGAGTTTCCCATAAAAGGTTGTTACCTTGCCAATTTTTGGCATCAACAGTTTTTTTTTTCTAGCACGCCTAGTGGGACTGCTTAAATGAATCTGAATCAAAAGAGGGTGTATGAGCCATCAACCTGTTACTAGATCCCAAATAGCGATAACCCTGGTTTGTTAGTGCCACCACTAGGAACAGTACAAACCACAACCCAGATCATGAATGTCCCATTTCCTTTGCCCCTTCTGCTAGCCATGTTGCCAATCGCTAACAAAGATTATGTGGCATGGGATGTCAAAATTCCTCTTATAGCACTAGTGCCACCTACCGTTTAGGCCCCTACCCAGTTCCTGCTTTAAATGCTATACCTAAATTTATTGGAGATGGCTCAAGAACACCATTTGAACATCTGCAAGATGTGGCAGATGTATGTTTGGTGCATGGAATCACCACCCAAAATGTAGTGCTAAGATTGCTTGCAGCCTCTTTCAGGGGAAAAGTGCTAGATTGGCACCACACTCTACAGGCTAATACTATCAGTACCTAGGACTAGCACAAAGATCCTTTCTATGAAATATTTTTAATGATAGAGACAGGTCTTCACAATATCAGCTGGGATCATAAAGCAGGCCCAATATAAAGCCATGAATGACTTCAACACATAGTTTCACATAACTTGGCAGAGAATTCAGACTGCTATTTTCCTGTCGACCGAGTTGGTGTTCATGTTCTACTTGAAATACATCAACATCAACATCTCGATGATGATCAAGTCTCTCAATGAAACCACTCTACAAGACACATACAACATCGCAGTCAAAGTAGAGAACAATTTGATAGACACCGAAAAGTTGTTTCCTCGGCCTATCATGCCTATATTTCCCAAAATACCAGTTTCCACCCAAGAGATGTCATCTACCAGTGCGTCTACTCCTCCTCAATCCATGTACACATACCCGGGCTCACCGTAGAATGCCACTTCTACATCCGGATCTTCAAAGGATGAAATGAGTGACGTCAAGGAAATGTTGTGGACTATTTCCAATGAAATAACTATCATCAAGTAGAATGAATCAACACCTCCAAAGCCAAGCTATCAAAATTATCAAGGTGGAAGGTCTTCTTACCATTAGAATCAGTTCCAAGGAGGCTCATGCAAAAATCCACAAGCGCAAACAACTAATCCAATTGTACCAATGTCTACTCCATTGCAAGGTGGTAGCCCAAGATCGAGCAGAGAACTGATGGTGAGGAAAAACAACTTAGTCGATGATATCAACCCCTGGTGCTTCCCCTGTGGCAACACACATATGCCCCAAAACTTCTTGTGTGGCAATCTACAACAAAAGGTGGTAGAAAAATGCAACCAAGGCATAGTTTCAGACCATGGAGGTTATCTATATGCCTCTCCACAAATGGAAAATGTTGTGCTCACCGCGCAAATACAAGGGATGTCCCTAAAGCAAGAAACTGATATTGCTGTTGATCACGCCCTCTTCTCATGGATGGAAGAAGAACAGGTGGTGTTTGCAAATGATCCCTCCACATCAATGACTCCACAAGTGTATTTTGATTACAACACTTGCTCATAGAGGAGATTTAGGGGTGAATCAGTTGCATCGCAATCATTTAGTCTGCAATCCAAAAGTGCTTCCAACCAGACACCTAGTACTTTTGCAGTTGCACAACAATGTCCACCATGAAGGGAAATTGTCATAACTAGAGCTAAGGAGTAGAATCCTTCAAATCTACCACCATTTAATATGGTGGAACAATTGAAAAAATCATCTGCTAATGTGTCTCTTTGGGATATCTTAACAATTCCAGAGTAGAAGACATTGCTATAGAAGGCTCTCCGAGAGGATCCGATCATTGAGCCAACTGAGCAATCGCTCAAAGGAAAGGTTGTTGACTTACTGCCTCTTGCCAAAGTTCTCACAAATAGCACAAAAAAAGCCTCTATCAAGGTTATAGATAAGTTGAAACTGAAACTCTTCTTCCTGACTCTTATTGTGGGAAAGAAATTATTACACAATACAATGATTGACTCTAGCGCTAGCACCACAATCATGCCCAAACAAATAGCTGAAGCCCTAGGACTTAGCTATGAACCTTTAAAAAGAGGGGTTATGCAACTCAATGGGAATAAGGTTGAGACGGTAGGCATCATCAAATACCTTCCCTTGACTCTATTCTCCTACCCTAGCATCACAATTCCACAAGATACTATGATCATATCTATGTTCTCCCATGTTCGGCCTTTGCCTATCCTAGGAATTCACTTCAAATATAGGCAAATATCTATCTTTGGACTGGTCGTACTTGATCCTTAGGACCAAGCACAAAGCTAAAATGAAAATAGTGTCTGAAGCTCTACATTCGGAACATGTGGTCGATGAAATCATGATAAACTTTGAGGCTGCTCATACCTCTTTCCCTAAAGAGGAGACATATTGCACTGAGTTACTAGAGGATGAAAAAGTGAATGGAGATCAGACCAATTCAAAGGAAGTCCTCTTGAGCAAATACATAGACACTGATCCTTTCGAAAACTCTCATGCTACCGGTTTGGGGACTTATGTCATCTTCGATGAAGAGCAAGAGAGTCTAAAGGTCATAAAGGAATTTGAAAGTGATCAAACCTCAGAGCTATGGAAGCTGCACTTTGATGGGGCGACATGCATAATGGGTGTAGGAGTTGGGATATGTTTGAAATCCCCACACAATGAAAAGACACTGAGGTCTTTCTACTTCTAGTTTGCTTGTTCAAAAAATGAAGCCGAGTATGAAGGCCTAGTGCAAGGTCTAAGCCTAGAAGAGTGGATGGGAATCAAGAAATTAATGGTGTTTAGAGATTCCAAACTAGTAGTCAACCAAGTCTGAGGGGTCTCTGCTATGAAGAATGTTGACATGCGATCTTATAGACATAGAGTGTGGGACTTGATCGAAGGTTTTGAAGCCTTCAACATCCAGACAGTGCCCCAAGAACAAAATAGTGATGCAGACCGCATGGCTGCAATCTGATCTCAGTTTGACCCTACCTCTAACCTAATTCATAATAAACACTTTGTACGAGTGATAGTATGACCAAAAATTCCAGATAATGATAAGAGTTGGCAAGTGTTTGGCAACGATGAAAACATCGCCTCATTCATCCAACAGTCAGGCGAGTTTTCTGACCAACTCCAACTAAAGATTGCCGAGGCCTATGATGGAAAAATCATTCAGCTAAGATCCAACAAGCTTCCAAAAGGACTAGTCACTCTCGAAAACCTATTCGATTGTGTTGATGTGAAGAATGATAAGAGGAAGTTTGTAATGGAAAAAAGTGATTATGTAGATCTACAAGTCAAAGATTGAAGAAAACTAAAAGTCGGGAAAGATGTCTCGCATCATGATAAAGAGAGGATCATCAACTTTTGTGAGAAGTATGAAGGAGTAGTGGCCTGGTCATATGATGACCTTAAGGGATACGATCATGATATCATCCAACATATGATAGAGCTAACGAAAGGTACAAAACTAGCCCACCAAAAATAGAGGCTTGTATATCCGAAGATCAAAGCATTAATGGTGCAAGAGCTGACAAAGCTAATTCAGTCTTAGATTGTCTTCTCGATCAAGCACAACACATGGGTATCCAACCTGGTCCTAGTCTGAAAGAAGATTAGAGATATCCACCTATGTTTTGACTTTTAGGACTTGAACAAAGCATCCTTAAAGGATCACTACCCGTTGCCTTCCATGGAGTCAATCTTGCAAACAGTGGCAGGGTTGGGAATGTTTTCCTTGCTAGATGACTTCTCCAGTTACAATAAAATCTAGGTCAAAGAAGAGGACTGACACAAAACAACGTTCACTACCAAGTGGGGAACGTTCGCATATGCTAAAATTCCTTTCGACCTTTCAAATACAGGAGCCACTTTCTAGCGGGCCATGATATCGCTTTCAACGAATTGATTAACAAGATTATTCTGATCTATTGGATGATCTGATTATGTTCTCCAAACATAAGGATGATCACTTCGATCACCTTGAGATGGTTTTCAAAAATTTCTAGGAATTTGGGGTATCCCTGAACCCAAAAAAATGTGTCTTCGGAGTACCGTAAGGCAAGCTATTAGGACATGTAGTGTCCAAAGAAGGAATTGCAATTGATCCTGAGTGGGTAAAAGAAATCAAAGAGCTTCCCCTTCCTATCAACAAGAAAGGCATCCAATGTTTTATGGGGAAAGTGAACTTTGTAAGCAAATTCATTTTGGACTTTGCAGGGATAATCAAACCAATCACCCTGATGCTGAAAAATGATCAATTATTCAAATGGACTAAAGAAGCTAGAGAAGCCTTCAAGAAGGTTAAGGATTCTATTTCCTCAGCCCCTGTGTTGGTTAATCCAAACCTATTGAAGGACTTAATAATGTATGTATTCAGTAGCAAGTCAAGTATTGCTACTGTCTTAACTCAAAAGGATGATGAAGGGAAGGGAGAACATCCGATAGCATTTCACATCTGAACCCTAAAGGAAGATGAGACAAACTACAACTTCGTCGAGAGGAAAGAATTTGCAATTGTTAAGGGACTCAAAAAATTTTGACATCTAATATCTTGCAATAAGGTGATTGTTTATTTCGCACATTCTAGTGTGCACAAATACATTATGGAAGGGGAAATCACCGAAAAGAGGGCCAATTGGATCACCAAGATCCTTGAATATGACATTGAGGTTAAGCCTACAAAGACTATCCAAGGAAGAGGATTGTATGAATATCTGGCGCACAATGAGGAAATGGTGGCCGAAGAAGAGAAACCAGAGCTAGTTCTAATGAATGAGTCTGAGTCCAAAGGTTGCTGGCTGGTGGATAGAGTAAGGTTCATGCATACCAAAAAATATTCGCTAGGGCTTCCTTCTTAGAAGAGAAGATTCTACTGACTACAGAATAGTGGTTATGCACTCATCGAAGGGGTCCTTTTCAAAAGGAACTTCAACGGTGTTCTATTGTGGTGTGTAATCACAAAGCAAGCAAAGAGGATTCTCAACACTTTCCATAGTAGCCCCATAGGTGGACACTTCTCCGCAAAGACCACCGCCATCAAAATCATGTACATTGGGTAATTTTGGCCTACGCTATTCAGTGACTCATACTCCTTGGTAAAATTTTGCAAGGAATGCCAATTCTTCATGAGAAGAAGAAAAAACTCTGCAATGCCTCTCAATCCAATAGTGGTTGATGAGCCATTTGAACAATGGGGCCTTGATTTCATTGAAATGATCAATCCTACCTCTAGTTCCATAAATAAATGGATTCTAACGGTGATGGACTACTTCACTAGGTGGACCGAAGTCATTCCCCTAAAGAATGTGAGGAAGGTGGAGATAGTGGACTTCCTCAAAGAACTAGTGACGAGATTCAGCCTGCCCAAAACCATCATCTTCGACAATGCCAAGGCTTTCCTAGGCTCTAAGGTATGCCAATTTGCACTCGCGCATGGCATATTCTTGAAAACATCTTCAAATTACTACCCATAGGGGAATGTCCTAGCTGAGTTGACTAACAAAAATTTAGTATGACTCATTAAAAGAATCAGGTTAGAACACCAGCGAGAATGGAAAAAACCTTAGGGTAGCACTTTGGGCCAACCGCATAACTTCCAAGCAAGTCCTCAAGACTTTTTTGTATGATCTAGTGTATGGGAAAGAAGTGCTATTTCCTATCTCTATGGAGATTCCAGTGCTACAATTGCTCAAATCTCTCGAGGTAGAACAAAACGATGCCATGGAGGTTCAGCTAGCCGAGTTGATGGAAGTGCAAGAAAAAAGAGGAAAGACCCTGATAGCCATGTCCAACTGCTAGTAGGTGGTTAAGAGATGGTTTGACAAGAAAGCTTTGGACCAAGGTCTAAAGTGTGGGAACCTAGTTCTAAAATTCAATGAAAGGGTTTCAAAGCTAGGCCAACACAGAAATTTTGACAACCTTTGGGAAGGCCTTTTCAAAATAATTCAATGCAAGCAACACAATGCATTCAAATTGGAAAACATGGAGCAAGAAGAATTGGGGATTCATGTTAACGGAATCCACATAAATTTGTTAAATTAAGCTTTGTAATTATTCTACTAGTGTAAATATGTGAGTAGTGTAATTATTTTCCCTTTTATGTTTATTGGTTGATCTTTCAATAATTAAATTCTACAGTGCGAGGAAGTAGAAGCAAATGGAACCCATTATTGCAAAGGGCAGAGAAAACTAATTTGCAACTCAAGAAGCAGAGAAGAATGACACCCATATGCAAAATTCAAGTGAACACACACATGCAGGAAAAGAAAAGAGAACCCACATTATAGAACCGCAAGAAAAAGTGAAGGAGAAAAAATGATAATATAAGTTGTATTTTCATTATATTTATATACTTTGATAAGTACATTGTCAAAATGGCTCAAAGGCCATGCTTTTAGAGTATATATATATATATATATATATATATATATATATATATATATATATGTATCTTCTTCATATCTATCTACGGTAAAGCCTTTTTTCTAGGAATCTATACAAAAAATATTGACAAGAAGATGATTTCTGAAAGCATAAAAGTTCTAGTCATAGGTAGGGACAAGAGAGGCATAAAAAAAAATGTCTGGAATTACGTCATCAGCAAGGTCAACAATAGCATCTGCAGGAGCAATGGTGAGCGGCGGAGGGAACACAAAGTTCCTGAAGTCGGTGTACCAATCGATGTCATAGAAGGGTACCACATTGTAGCAATGAAACAAAAAGTGGCAGGCATGGGTCACCCTTTGAGAGTGTTCTCCATGGGACTAGATGTGGAAACTACTTAGGAATAGTAACCATGGCACTACTGCATCTTCTTCAATGAACTTGTGAAGGTCACTCATCGTTGGAAGGCCTCCACCAAACAAAACATTCCCCACCACCTCGCCAAGGCCTCCAAGGTACTTCTTAAAAAATATTTCAAGCACCAGGTGAAGAATCGGCGTCTTAGGAACTTGGATGTCAAGCATATAAATAATGAAGTGAGAGCATACATCAGTATTAACTTTGTACTTTTCTTCGTAAGGAAATCCCTCCCCAGAACCCACTTCATGGCTACAATGGCCAGTGAATGCTTATTCTTAGTCATTCTTTTGAGACGCCTAGTCAAGATTTCCCCTAGAAATGTAGTTTGGGATTTGTTGCTAACTAGCCTGATTGGAGTGTTCATGGTTCCTAGCTCTATGCAACTATCTGACACCAGCTCTACACAAATTTCCTAAGTCTATCTCTATGCAAATTTTACTCAACTGCTAACACTAAATTCTAAACCAACTGCCTATTACTAATTCTACTCAATTGCTAAGTGTGATTTTTCTATTCCCTAATTGCCTATTTATAGAAATATCTAGGATATGCATGGTAATTTGCATACCATAAGCATGATGCTAATCAATTACCAACTTGAAAATTACACCAAAGCTTGCTTGAATTTCCCACCCAGTTGTGCATGCTAGGTATGATTTGATGCATGCAAGATTAATGAGAGTTAATTAATTAGCATAAGTTGGTGGTAATCATTTATGGTAGTCTACATGGCCAAGCACTAAGGTGTCATTCTGCAGGCATTTTCCAAACTCCAAAGCAAGACTCATATCTTTTCAAGCACTTATTGCATATTTGGGTTTAATTATTCCTTTTGGGATATTAACTGCCAAAGCATTCAAATGCCTAAGCTGCCTTCAAATCATTGATTCAAGTTCCAAGGAAATCACGTCATACAACATGATTACCAAATCATCATTATGAATTATGGTCATTTAAAAAATGGCAAGTAATTCATTTTGCACAAGCAAAAGAGTTGGTGGTACATGCTAAATTTAATGTAAAAGGAAAGCGTTGTTGGCTACCCCAAGAAAAGAAATAAGTTAAGTATTGCATGCAAGAAGTTAAAATTGTAAAAGCTTTTTGAGCATGCTACCTAGAGCAAGAGTGTTGAGCACAGGTAGAGCCAAAGCAAATTGTAGAAAATTTGAGTAGAGAAAAAATATCCAGCAAAAGGAAAATGGCAGAAATTTCTCAAATAGAGGCACAAGTAGAGGCAACCCAGAGCTTGTATGACATGATAGTGGCACTAGTTGTCAATATTTTTGATGACACATCTTACGCGTCACCTAAGACACTGGAAAAACTAGAATGGGTTCACATGCATGCCTTGGACAAGCCCAAAACTAACAAGGACCAAACCCAAATAAAGGAGGAATGGGATAATATCTATGACCCCATCCTCGTGTAGAACCCTAAGACTCTTAGGGAATGAGCATACATTACTACCCAGAGCTCGTCCATGAGGCCATTGAACACTTCAACCCATATACCAACACCATCAAAGCCTAGACACTGAGAGTCAACATCAGCGAAGATGCTATCTAGAGCATGTTGTGTATCCCAATGAAACACTCTAAAGTGAGCTTAATGGAGACATTTACTCCAAAAGATGCATGCATCTTTTGGTAGGGCAGAGACAAAGCTTTGGACTTCTACGATGTGAAAATGTAGAGGCCTGAGAAATTTTGGAAGGAGCCACCATAAATTCTAGTTGCACACAACGCCTTCAAGCAAGATATGCAAGATGTGCTCTCCATGATGTCATTTGTTTGCGGCTTAGATGAAGACAAATGGGTGCAATAATTTCAACTGGTTTTGGTTTTCAATTGCAAAGGAAAAATTCCTTGTTCTGGTATGACCTCATAGGAGTCATTTACTGAGAAATGATGAGCCAAATATGGGAGTACAAGATGCAGCACAAGTTTAGGTTCCCTTCTTTGCTTGCTCATATGTTCTTATACCAGAACCCCAACTTCAATAAAATGATGCCATTATCTAATTTTATTGATAAAGGAGCCAAAAAGCCAGTTTTTATATGGAACCCCCTCTTCGCAACACATGACTATTATGCATTTTCAAAGTTTTCCTTAACTCCAATTTTGCAAGACTTCGATAAGAATGGTGGTATCTATTGGATTTCCACCGACCAGATGAAGTGGATGCAGAGCTTCACTCCTAAATGTGACTGGTTCCTCGGGAGGGATTTCACATTCATCTGTATGTGCAGCTTTACCGAGGAGCCATTCTGACTCCTAGAGTATGTCACACATAGGGTATTAGCCCTTGAAATGTTCAGATAAATTTCCATTATTGACTATAAATTTTGCGGAGGAAAGGGCAAGAAAGGATTCTTCAAATGTCCGCTAACCTTCAAGTGGGTGGTTATGGCGAAGAAGCAGTCACACAAGCTATTGGAAGAAAAGCTGGCTCATCTGGGGTTAGTGATGATCTGTGACAAATGGAATTACAACTTCTTTGACAACTTGGGTAATGAATTCATCAAGGTAACCCACAACCCTCGGTCATATTGGGAAAAGCGATGGAGTTCGATGAAGGAGTGTGACAATGTGTTAGTGGACCTAGCCTATATTCTTGCCGATGATAGTAGGCCTCCATGGCTTCAATTCTACCTTTGGTTAGAAAAATATAATGAGAAATGTAAAATTGGGACTTCCCTCCATAGTGAGTTGTCAAGGAAAGAGAACTGGAGCGAGGAAAGAATTAATGATTTCTGGTTGTACCGACAAGAAATTCAACGCTATGATGCTCCTTACCAAAGCATAGAGACAGATCATAGATTTGATAAATTATGGGATGATGAGCATATAGATTTTGACACGAGCGTTGATGAAGACGTTGGCTTGGAGGAGTCTAAAACACATATAAAGAAAGGAAAGGAGAAGGAAGGTGAAGTACAAATAGCCAAAATGCAACAAAAAGAAAAGGCGGTGAAGCAACCAGCCGGGGTCTCTTTGAATGTGTGGTTCAATGTATCACGATAGGGAGCCTCACGGACATGCACTAGGGCTAGGAAAAGGTTGAAGACAACCTAGTAGCAGTAGTCAGAGACCATTGAAGTGGAGGACTCACCACCCAACAAGAGGTAATACACAGATGCGACTGAAGAAGAGAGTTCGCAGGGGCACGTAATGAGCCTGGGTCCCATAGTGAGCAATGAGCCATCAATGAGCCAAGGATTGTAGTCATCTGGACAATAGGTAACTTTTTCTCCTCTCTTACTTCACAATCCTTAGTTACTCTTGTTCTGTCTGTGGTGCCCCTCACCACAAGTGTCGGCCTTTCCTTTTCCACTTTTGTTGCAATGGTTGCGAGAGGTTTCTCCCAATTCTCCTAGGTGAGGCCAATGGTTTTCACCCCTCTGCATACCCTTTCACCTTTCGCCGCCACCCAGTCCACATCCGATATTGCTTCACCCCTTGCATCCATGGACACCACTGACACCCCTCTGACTACTACTATATTGGGCCTAACTCAGTTCGCCCAGTAGTTGGAATCTACCATGACTCTGCCATCACCACAACACCCAATGAGTCCTTTCATTGGTTCACAAATTGAGCTTTGGCATGTCCCTCCATTCTCCCTGCTTACAATCAATCATGAAGAGGAAAATGTCAAGAACACCTTTCGCACTTCCTCCCAGTGCACCTTTTGCAGGCGAGCTAGTTCAGTCGCCAACCTAATTTATGGTGCAGGGTGATAATACAAAGGAAGAGTGGGCTATCAGAGTCCAGAAGTGAAAGGCTAAGGATGCCAAGAAACTAGTGGGGCCACAGGTGTATACTGTTTTCAATGAAGCTCAGAAATCACTACATTTCATAACCATGTACCCAAGTGTCATCAAACCATAGGGGGAAATGCAACCTGATGATTACAACATGTTTTCCATGGGACTCGATTTGAGCATAGCCTGACCGCAAGAAAAAATTGAGCTCATGGAAGAAACACAACGGGTGGTGACCACTGACTTCCTTATGTCTAGTCACTAGCTAAAGAAGAAAGAAAAAGTCGAGGTCCCACTAGCGAAGGAAAAAGTGATGGAAGTAGAAATTGTGCGCTTATCGAATAAAGCGCAGGTAGAGCAGAACAAACTCTGAGAGGAACTTGCAAAGTTCTAATCCGTTGACCCCAACCTGGTTGACTTGTTGTGGTAGAGAAACCAAGAATATTAGAACCAGTTGGTTTTGGCGGAGCAGGGGATGCAAAAAAAGAGTGAGGAGTTTGAAAGATAGCACGCTCAATTTGAGCAACAAATGCAACAGAGGGATGCAAATTTTGAGAACTGAAGGGCCCAATTGGAGAATCAACTCTGGGAGATAAATTCTTCCCTTTAAACAGAATCAGAAAACAAAAACTAGGCCGAACAACTTGAGTCTGCAAACAAAAGGATCACAAAACTGACACAGGATGTTAGATCAAGGGATGCAGAGATTTCCCTTTTGAAGAATGCTCCCCAACCCCCTACTACCTAGTCGGACCTCCTTCCAGTGGCTCAGTAGCTATATGTTTCATACTAGGATAAGGTTAAGGCCTTCTGCCTAACACTTTAGCAACCGCTCCAATTTATGTCAAAAGCGACAAGCTTGTGTAGGGAAGTTCATGGAGTGATTGATCAATTTCTACAAATCATTGCAAAGAGGGTTCCTAAGGTGGAAAAGCTACTAGATAGGATATGCATGGTCTCAGATGAGGTCTTGGAAAACACAAGGATGCAAAAATAGTGAATAGGTTCATCCATTGCCACTCGATTATCCTTCATGCTAGCGAGTGCACTACCAAGCTAGACCGAACCATGAATAGCATGTGGGTTAGGTTCTCCCAACTAACCTAGATGGAATTACCCTCCCCATTTCTTTCTAATGACTTGATAGCGACTGCAGAGTAAATTGCAGTAAAAATAGAAGAGAAGCAACAAGACACATCTACTTTCTAGAGCTTCATCCAACCCCTTACTGTAGTAGATATTGAAGGTGTCACCCATCAGATTGTGTGGCTTCTTTTCAAACTCAATTCAGGGGTCGATACATTTGTGATGTTTCCTTACAAATAGATGATTGATTTGAGCGGAGCACAAGAGAATCCAAGTGACATATTGACACCATCTGAGGCTGACTGGCTGCCTCTGCAGGCTACTCTCTCTAAGCTTTGATTGAGTCACCCAATGGATGGGACTCTGGTCTACAAGCCAAAGAATTTTTTGGGTTCCTCATTCCATATGAGAAATGCCCTTGGTAGTCACCAAAAGTTGTGAATGCCAAATTCCTCAAGCTCCCTTCGAGTGGTTTTTATTTTGTGAGTACCGACCTGCACCTCATTTGTTTGAACATCATCGGGCCCCTTTTTGAAGAGATCCATCCGCTGCTGCCACGTGTCCACTGGGTGATCTTCACAACAATTTCTTCCTTCGCTATCCTACTGGCTCCTGCTATGCTTCCACGTGTTGAAGTTGTGGGCTCTTCATGGCTGCTTCCCTTCACTTTTTAGTTAGGCCCCGACTGCGTGCCACATAGCTTTCATTCGCATACATTTTTGGTGGACCCCACAATCGGTGCTGATAGTAAGGAATTCCTCCACATGTCTTCACTGCGCAGTATTTCAACACAAGGAAGAGGAATCAAGCTGCGAGCTCTAACTTGCTGCTAGGTGTCTCTTTTGCGAGGAATTCATTGAAGGGGAGGCAAGAGCAAGTTGCGTGTCCCACCAAGCTGTTGTGTGTCTTAATTGCCTTCGTAGGTGAATGACACTTGTCTACACATGGTTTTTCTGGGACCACTGCCATCATTCGTAGGGGATGCATCTGGCTGGGGAGCGACCATGTTCAATGGCTTGAATCTTTTTTGTTGCAATTTCCAAAAGGAATCATTGTTGCAGGTTTCATTGCTCGAGATAAAAAATCTTGTCTATTACAGGCCCACCAAGTGGTGGTATTTTAGCTATATATACTTCTTCTTCCTTTTGAAAGTGAGTTCAAATGATACAAAAATATTAGGGAAAAGACACCAGGCCTTTTGTACTGCTTTTAGCTTATTTTATAAGACTTTCAGATAGTGCCATTCTTCAGTCTTTCTATTTTCTTTGGCTATTTGATGAAACATTATATTCTACCATAATTATTCTAAATTGTTTATTTGTAGTATTTCTATGATTTGAATATAAGCCTGTTGATTTAAACCATGTCTTTTGACTCTTCTTTTCAATAAATGTGTATGAGAATAATTTTATGTCAATGAATGAATCATTCAAGTTTTTATCTTTAATTCATGTTATTCTGGAACATAGTAGATTGTTGAATGGGCCCTTAAATTGCACCCAGAAGATAGATTTACCATTCCTTACATCTAAGTCTTGGCACATCACCTTAGTCATATTTTATATTTTATATTTTCTTCCTTTTCCCATTCCAAAACCCCAATTACATAAGAATTCAGCTTCTTTAAAAACCCAAAGATCACTCAGTTTAGCGCAATTGGTCCCCCCATTAATTGAGTTTCCCATAAAGGTTGTTACCTTGCCAATTTTTGGCATCAACAGGTACCTAAGAAATATGTGTAAGGCTTGCTTTATGGATGCATGGCCTTGTGTTTCTCTACTAGAATGTGGGCCTATGCTAGAGAACCAAACAATAAAAAATGGTTCACTATGGATTTCTTACCAATCCAATCTTGAAAATGAGTTAACTCCTTCACAACTTGATGAGAAATATGGTTTTGGATGTTACTCATAGTTAATGGCCTTTTCCCATTATTAAGGTCTAATCATTTGGAGTGTATCATATACTTGGACATCTCTTTCAAGGACCTATTCTTATATTATGCAACACTTTTTCTAAGATTGTATAGAATTGTGTTGAAATTCAATAGCATTTGAACCAAAAAATTATCCAAATTGATGGTTAACATATTGACCCTCATTATCAATTCATAAAATATTGATGGCCTTTCCTTGTGGTTTATCTACAAATAATTTTAAGTCATAAAAATACTTAAAAGATTTACAGTTTTTTTTAGAAAGTAAATCTAATTGTATATAAAAATATCTTTAATAAGTTTTAGACATATCAAGCCTTGCTAAAAGATGGATGTGGAAATTGTTATGCCAATTCAATGTATACTAACTCTAAAATGGTCCTCCATGATTTTCTCTTGTCATATTTCTCCTTATGGGTAAGTGCACCAAGATGGTTCCCAAAAATGGGGCTTAAGTGGCCACTTTTTTTTTTAAATCAGGAAATACTGACCTTGGATGTGAAATTGAGGATACTTACACTCAAAATTTTGAGATGGAACAAAAAGAAGGATTCAAGTGCTCCGAGTCTACTTTCTAAACTACTAACTTATTTTGAAAATGGTTGAGATTAAGGGTTCAAATGAGGGACATACACAAATTGGTGTTGTTTTTGTCAGAAAAACATAACATAGCAACTCTTGTACGACCCTCGCACGGTGAATTTTTTTTAGTATTTTTAAAATCACTACGGTCAGAAGTTAGGTAACAGTATGTAGTTGATGCATGATTTTTCTAATAATTTTTTAATGAATATTTTACTTTTTACTAATTTTCGAAGTGGACACTTCCTGAAAAACAAAATTTTGGCCGTGCTACCCTTACAAATTTTGGAAACTAATTGGAATTTAAAAAAAAAAATTGTAGAATGGAGTCTAGTTTCTAAAAATGTAGTTTTTTTGAAATTTTGATCAACGGTTAATTTATAATGAAAAAAAAACCAAACATTGTTTTTTTCCAAAAAAGAGACATACAAACAAAATAAATTATGGATGAATGGCCTAACATTGTTAGAAAGTGAAAAATATTACATCGTTGGATAGCTAAGAGAGAAACTAACATTACCCAAATGTTCGATTTGTTTGATATTGAACCATGTGCAATCCTAATGGTGAGCACGAACCCGATTATGTGCAATATTGTAGAAATTGCAAAAACATGTCTCTGTTTGTTGGGAATTCCCTCCAAGCCTTTGGGTTGGTATTCCAAGGAAAATACCAATCCTAAGGCTCTTGGATTCCCAAAGAAAGATATAATGTGCTCGCGTTATATGTCAGTTTTGACATGGTTTTTTTTTGTGGGGAGCATGTCTAGCAAGACATAATGCGAACATGGTATAACACGCTCGGGTTATGTCTTGCTTTATGTTAAATGCATATTGAATGTATGTTTATATATTTGTATGTTTGTATGCACATGTATTCTTGTATGTCATGTATGTATGTATGTATGCCTACTTGTATGTAAGATTGTATATATGTGCATGTACATGTATATACATATGTATTATGCTTGTATGTATGTATTTATGTATGTCTTTAGAGGGAGGGAGAATTTAGAGAGAGAGAGAGATCTAGAGTTTTCTAGGTAGGGTGGGAGAGGGAGAGGGAGGGAAAGGGGGAGGGGGAGAGAGAGAGAGAGTGATTCTGGAGAGAGGGAGAGGGGGTGGAAGTGAGAGTTTAAGAGAGAGGAAGTGCGAGAGAAGGGGTTGGAGTGAGAGGGACTTAGCTAGGTAGGGTGGGAGGGATAAAGGGAGTGAGAGAGGGGGTGGGAGAGAGAGAATTGAGAGA
>VDFB02193867.1:236584676-236807984 GCA_007258455.2 Sequoia sempervirens | reverse complement strand
AGAGATAGAATCAAGGTATATAGGGTATAGACAAAGAGAGAAAATAAATCTATTAAAAAACCAACTTTCTCATAATGCGAGCTCATTTTGAAGTAGAGATATGCCCATTTTAGGAAGAAATAACCTGCTCACGTTACAATGCGAGTGGATTTTGTGTTGCACTAAAACGGTAAAAAAACTCAATATACTCATGATCTCAAGGCCCACATTTTGCATATTCTCCTGGTTTTGCATGTGTTCTGACAAAAAGTATCTTTTTGATGATGTTGTGAAGTGTGCATGCATTTTTTCACATTCCACCACCTTTTTCATGATCTTTCTACCACCTTTGCATGAAATAGAAGAATTTTCATGTTGAAACTCTAGTTTTTAGGTATGTGAAGTCTTTACACATTTTCTTTCATTCTATTATGGCTTCCTTTTATTTTTGTTATTTTTCATATTCCATGTTGATCATTGTTTGTTTTCCATTATAACCTTAGGTTGTCAATGCACATTTTAAATTACACAATTCTATACACTTTCCAATTAAATTTTTAAATCTCATCTCTTTGAGGCATTTTGTTATTTAACAATTGCCTTACCTTGTGTATGCTTCCACATTTTGTATACACATATATATGACATACATTTTAAGGAAGTAAAATAAAACATCATTTCTCAATCCTGTATTATGGAAGTGAATACCACTCTTCGAAGCTTCCTTTGAGGCATTTTTTCAAACAATTATACCAAGCAACTCATTTCCTTGTGTATGCTACCAAATTTTCCATACATCTCTCTAAAAAATTGGAATATACTCCTCCCACATTGATATATCTTAGAAAATATTTTGGTTTTCATCTCTATTTCTAAATTTACCTCATCACTTTTATTTGTGATATATTTTAAATGTTTTCTTGATTAGTCTACCTACAAGGGATTCTAACCCTTCTCTCCACTGTTAGAAGACTCTTTATTGAAGGCTAAGTTAGCAACATGGGGAAAGGTGCAACCTATCTTGCAATCATGGATCAAAATGGAAGCATGGAAAAAGAATTTGAATTCTGATGCAACCAAGGGAGGTCCTACAACACAAATTAACACAAAAAATCAACCAACAACAACAATTCACAAGTCACAATTCTCAAAACTCTTCACTTTTCACCAAATCAACACTCTTCCTTGTAGCATTACCAACTCATTCAATCGGGTATTTCTTCTCGATAAGATTCTCTTAGACCAAGACTTGAACCATTTCAAGGATCCTTCAGGGTACATAATCACATTCCAACAAACCACTATTGGTTACTTTGTAACAACATTCTCAAATCAAGCTTTCTACGCCAACTAGGCCTCAAATGAGGACACTTTAGCAAAGAAACTTATCTTGAAACTTGACCAAAACCTCCAAACACATGTGGGAAGAAATTTATATGTATTAAAACCAAAGAATTCACAATTAGTTCTCATAAATTCATCCACCAAGATGTGAAAACCAAAAACCCTCTTTTTAAGCCAAATAACCTGGGGCTTATTGGAAAACACACTTCCCAACCTTATCAAAACATGCCACCACCTCAAAGAGGTCTAAAATGGCTTGCAAAAACTCAATTCAACAAGAAACAATGCTTCCCTAACACAATACTCACTTTAGCATGTCAAAACCTCTCAAATTCACATGGAAAACACCAAATTTCACTCTAGGGCTTCATGCCCAACTCAACTCTTGACCTCCCCTGCACACACTCAACATTCCCACACCTTTTTAGTGATGTTCCAGACCCATTCCTCAAGTTAGAGTTATAACAGTGAGAGGAATGGGTCAAAACACCATTTTAAATGACTTTCAAACCTTAAAACTATATTTTTTACAAGATGATTATAAGTATTTTTTATGAAGCCTTGAATGAAATATATTTCATTTATTTGAATGGACAAATACTTTAGGAACTAATATTCGTCTCATTACCATGCTACATGTAAAATTATCTACCATGCCGAAGAAACGAAAAAGGAATAAACTAACAAACGAAGAGTATGAAACCTTCAAAGAAAAGGAGAGAGAATGAGTGGCAACATATCATGAAAAGAATAAATTGGGTACTATTGATGACAACAAGCCAACTGAAGAGGAACCTCAACTATAAAAAAGAGAACAGGATTTGGTAGCACAAAGGGCACGAATGCGAAAGCATCGTGCTAAGACAGATTCAGATACTATAGTTGGAGACACACCCTCTATAGAAAGTGAATACGAAGGGACACCATTAAGCACAAGTGAATTAGAGGGACACCAGCTACCGCAAGTGAATATGGAGGGACACCATCTATCACAATTGAATATGGTTGGACACCATCCAACGCATCTCAAGTTGAGAGTACATCATTACTCGGATTTGATGAAGAAGGTATGTCTTCTACTCCAACATTGATCGAAGGTACGTAATCTAGGCCACCTCAATTAAATATTGATGAAATTCCTAATGTTGAGATGTATGTACCTAGGATAACACCACCTAGAATTTTGCATAGAAAGTCAAAGTATTTGATTAATATTGATGAGGATATTTTGCAGCACATGGAAGGTAAGATTCCAACACGCACTTGTAGAAGATATGCTGATAAGATTTGGAAATTCTACTTTGAAAGGCTAAATGAGACCGCAAGATGCCAACTATTTGTTGAAATGATGCAGGGTATAAAGTATAGAGACATCATGAAGACTCTTGGGTTGAGAACATCAAATGCATCGAGTGAAAACACTATTGTTAAGAATCTAATGGATGCATATGAGAGTGTGGGTAAGAACTCACGCTCAAAGGATAGTAATGTCACACGATGTGTCATTACATTGACTTTGGTAAGCAGTCAAACAAAGAGAACTCATCTCATTAGAAAGACAAGTGAACAAATGAGAATTAGTAGAAAAACTTTATCAAAAGTTGTTCAAAGGTGACAAAGAATTGAGGGCATCGATTCAAATGAATTATGGGAATTCTCGGGGAGACTACCACAAAAAGATAAAAAAGTTGTTGAGGCATTGAGAATACTAATTGAAGAGTATTGGAAGAATAAGACAAGGCCATCTCTGAATCAAAGGGATGTGGTAAGAAGGAGAATCAGTAGTTGGAACTGTGAGCCACATCCAAAGCATTTTTTGGATATGACTCAAGCCCAATTTTTTCATAAATTTCAAATGGATTATCCTCAAATTAGTATTTGTCAAAGAGATTTTGAAATGCTTAAAACCTTTTTATGTCAAGATAAATCACACATGCACTACATTGTTGTGGACTACATATTGAATTCTCTAACCATTATGATGTTTATCATTCTATATGTTGTGATTTGTATACTAAAATGTTTTGCAGGATTGTGGCATAGAAGCCCCACCAAAATCTTTAAGAGAGTTCTTATAAAAAAATTATGTGAAATAGAGGATGGCCAAATATTCTACAGGACAACATGCTTGGATGTTTCATGCTAGCATTGCAGTGGCTTGAAGTGTATGCCAGTATGTCAACATATAGAAAGAATAGAGGACCAAAGGAAGGTATTGAGGGAGTATCACTTTTATATTAGTGATGATCGTACACATTCTCCAGAGTTCATGCAAGGTTACTTCTAGATGTTCTACAGTGATTTGGCTCAGAGAGGTATAGCATACAGTCAGCATATAATATGGTCAGATAACTATGCAGTACAGTTCAAGAACTCATGCATGTTCTACTAGTTGAGCAGGATGCATGTCATTACAGGTGTACAACATATGTAGAACTTTTGTGAGGCCTGCAATGGAAAGGAGGAGCATGATGGTGTACGAGCATGCATGAAAATATCATTAGCATGAGAAGAGTTAAAGTATAAAAATAGTGCAAAGTTCATAGATGCAAGATCAATTGTCGAGTGGTGTAATGCTTCGATGGGTCTAGGTAATGAAGGTACGTCTACAGTTCATAGGTATTTTTGGTTGATGGATGATACTAACATTGCACCATATGAGGATTGTTGTACACTAATAAGATCGAGTGAGCTAAACTCTTTCCTTAGCTCAAATGCAGGTTCATGAAATATTCATACATGAAAGATGGCATGCTTTTGTTGTTCATGTACAATGCAAGCTTGGAATGATTGTGAGTCAGGGGAGTGGGTTAAAAAATGGTTGACAAGTTATCTCAGCCCACTTCACATGTATCACCCTCCGACGGCATTGGAACTAACACAGATGGAATCATCGATCAACTATGACCACATATCAGATTTAGTTCAACTAGGTAATATATTTTCTTGCTTAGTTTTTGAAATTCCATATTGTTATATTACTTTGTAGAGTATTCGTAATGTTGACTAATTTTGAAAGATTTGTTGCACATATCAATGCAGGGAAATTTTATGTAGTTATTGTAGATGAAAACAACAAAGAGGGAACAAACTATTACTTGTGTCGTTGTGTTGAGGACAAAAATAAATTGGAGGCCCTAGTTATAGATGGAGAAAACATCGAATACCCTACAGGGTCGGTTGTTGTTACTAGAACGTGGCTTAGAAGGTACCCACATAAGAGTGTTAAACATTGTCTTTTTTAGGACTTTGACACACATCATAAGATTCTTCATTACTCGAACCTTGTCATGGCATCCAATGTTCGTTTGACCAAATATGGGGGTAGACCTTTGAACAAGGTCTTGTGGAAGGTATGTGAGTTTGACCACAAAGCAATACTGGACACAATAAAGAGTAGAGCAGACCCAGATGGTTCGTTGGATTAATTTGTAAGTATGCACATTGGTTCTTATTAATTTATACTTGTATGTGCATTAATTTGTTCGATGCAATGCTATCATCTTCTTTTACTTTTTCTATTTGTAAGTAACCTACTACAAATTGATTGGTGTCTCCTTGCAGAAAATATAGATTTATGAGCCATCCAAGAGAATGTCAGCCAAAAAAGAAATGCAACATCCTTATTTTGATGATCTTGAAAAATCGCAATCATGATTTTAAGCCATTACAAAAGTGTGTGCAAAGCTTGGTGAGGGAATTTCAAGTTATTCATTTGAAGTTAACCTTATCATGAGCAGCTATGATGTAGACATTATAAGAGCATCTAAAATTTCAACTTGCTCTATTCATGAGAGGTGTTGTGTGCAATAGGTATCTTGGAACTCGCAGTGAAGATGTATGACCAAGAGTGACTAAGTTGAGAGACTGGTATGCCTATCTGTAAGTGCCTTCCATCTATTTTCATTTTATTTCCATTTTGGATTCTCTTTCTTTTTCTCTTTTACTTTGTGTATTTGTAAGTAAACTACTAAAAATTGATTGGTCTCTCATTGCAGAAAATGTTGATTTATGAGCCAGCAAAGAGAATCTCAACCAAAAAAGCAATGCAACATCCTTATTTTGATGATCTTGAGAAATCTCAATTCTGATTTGAAGCCATTATAAAAGATCGTGTGAAGCTTAGTGAGGGAATCTCAAGTTAATCAATTGAAGTTAACCTCATAAGGAGCACCTATGATGTAGACATTTAAACAGAATCTCGAATGTATGAGTGACATTGTAAAAGATCCATGAGAACAAACTTCCTAAGGCATTGTAATGAGATTTACTCAAATATTGTAATTTTGGAGTTCATGTTTGGTGTAGTAGCACCGTGTTGTGTAAATTCCTTCAATAGGAAAATTTGCAAAATTTGAATTTTGAAATGTAAACAATGTGAAAAAGGTCATGTGAAGGTCATATGTAATGTATTTAAAGTCTCAAAGAGGTCATTAGATGATTAGAAAAATGATATTGTACAAAAGATGTCATTTGGTGTAAAAATGAAAAACTTGCATTAGTTGCACAATTACAAAATTAGTAAATAAAAGATGATGTTTTCTATATTTGCAACACTTTTCCTTTTTTGTTTCAAGCTTGTGCAGATTGTATAGCACCCTATACTTTGATTGTTGATTAGTTTTCAAATGTAAAAATTGAATTTTGAAATGTAAAATGTATGTAAAAGGTCATGTGATATAGTCAATATGATGGTTTGTGGATTGATGCAATAGGGGGAGGCCTGCAACACACAAAGTCACAATTTCAATTTGCAAACACAACTGTCAGGCTATAAACTCCTCACAATTTCATCATTTTTTTCAAAATCACTCTTTTCCCTTGTAGCACTAGGAATCAACTCAATTGAGTAACTTATCTCAATGACACCTCATCAGTCCATGAAATGAACCTCTTCAGAGACCCATTTGAACAAACTTTGACATACTCAAAATCCACCTATGATCACTTCAAACAAAGCACTCAAATTTCACCTTTCACCGTTTTAGGCTTCTAATTAGCCTCTTTTTCCAAAGCAACTATACTTGAAACTTATCTGAACCCTAACAAACCTTGGGCAGCAATTTAAATGTGTCAAAACCTCCAAAACCACAATCAGACCTCTGACATACCACTGTACAAAGGGTAATCCATAAAACCCTACTTTTTAGCCAAAACCCTAGGGGTTTATTGAAAAATTCACTTCCCAATCTACCCAAAACACAAAACCTCTTTCGGTTTTGGCTATCTTGGAGTGGTTTTCCCGTGGCGGTGGATTTTCACTTGATGGAAAAAGTGTCAAATGCAAGTAGTGCAAAGTTGCAAAGTGGTGCAACTTGTGTTATGCAACTCGTGTGACCAAACGAACTGTTCCAATGCATCCAAATAGGTATTTTTACACTAGGAATGGTCATCTTTCGCACCCAAACACACGGAATCGCTCCAAGCTACGTTCAATCGGATCGATTCCTTAAGAGTCCAAAGTGAAAAATGGCTACAAACTTCAACATGTTACTTAGATACCATGATGCTTAGAGACTTCTCATCTAATCCTAAAAGATTGCGTTGGGCCCCTCTACAAAAACCTCTCTCAGTTTTGGCTATCTCAGAGTGGTTTTCCCGTGGCGGCGGATTCTTACTTGATGGAAAAAGTGTCAAATGCAAGCAGTGCAAAGTTGCAAAGTGGTCCAACTTTCATTCTACAACTTATGGGACAAAAAAAACTATTCCAACAAGTCTGAATAGGTATTTTTACGCTAGAAATGTTCCTCTTTCTCACCCAAACATGCAGAATCGCTCTGAGCTACGTTCAATCGGATCAATTACTTAAGAGTCCAAAGTGCAAAATGGCTGCAAACTTCAACATGTTGTTACTCGGATACCATGATGCTTAGAAAATTCTTGTCTAATCCTACAAGATTGCATTGGGCCCCTCTACAAAAACCTCTCTCAATTTTGGCTATCTTGGAGTGGTTTTCCCATGGTGGTATATTTTCACTTGATGGAAAAAGTGTCAAATGCAAGCAGTGCAAAGTTGCAAAGTGGTGCAACTTTCATTCTGCAACTTGTGTGACCAAACGGACTATTCCAATGCATTTGAATAGGTATGTTTAAACTAGGCATGGTTCTCTTTCACACCCAAACACACAAAATTTCTATGAGCTATGTTTAACCAGATCGATTCCTCAAGAGTCCAAAGTGCAAAATGGCTGCAAACTTTAGCATATTGTTACTCAGATACCATGACGCTTAGAAACTTCTTGTTTGATCCTACAAGATTACATTGGTCCTGTCTACAAAAACCTCTCTCAGTTTTTTCTATCTCAGAGTGGTTTTCCCATGGCGACAAATTTTCACTTGATGGAAAAAGTGTCAAATGCAAGCAATGCAAAGTTGCAAAGTGGTGCAACTTTCGTTCTGCAACTCGTGTGACCAAACAGACTGTTCCAACACATTTAAATAGGTATTTTTATGCTAGGAATGGTCCTCTTTTTCACCCAAACATGTGGAATCACTTAGAGCTACGTTCAACTGGATCGATCCCTTAAGGGTCCAAAGTGCAAAATGGCTGCAAACTTTAGCATGTTGTTACTCGGATACAGTGATGCTTAGAAACTTCTCATCTAATCCTACAGGATTGTGTTGGGCCCCTCTACAAAAACCTCTCTCAGTTTTGGCTATCTCAGAGTGGTTTTCCCGTGGTGGCCGATTTTCACTTGATGGAAAAAGTATCAAATGCAAGCAATGCAAAGTTGCAAAGTGGTGCAATTTTCGTTCTGCAACTCGTGTGACCAAATGAACTATTCCAACACATCTGAATAGGTATGTTTATGCTAGGAATGGTCCTCTTTCACACCCAAACATGCAAAATCGCTCTGAGCTACGTTCAACCGAACCAATCCCTTAAGGGTCCAAAGTGCAAAAGGGAAGCAAACTTCAGCATGTTGTTACTTAGATACCATGATTCTTAGAAAATTCTCATCTAATCCTATAGGATCAAGTTGGACCCCTCTACAAAAACTTCTCTCAATTTTGGCTATCTTGGAGTGGTTTTCCTATGGCGGAAGATTTCCACTTGATGGAAAAAGTGTCAAATGCAAGCAGTGCAAAGTTGTAAAGTGGTGCAACCCTCATTCTACAACTCGTGTGACCAAACAGATTGTTCCAATGTATCCGAATAGGTATGTTTATGCTAGGCATGGTCCTCTTTCACACCCAAACAAGGAAGAATTGCTCTGAGCTATGTTCAACCGAACCGATCCCTTAAGGGTCCAAAGTGCAAAAGGGAAGCAAACTTTCATGGGCTATTACTCGAAAACTGTGACACTTACGAACTCTTCGTCTGAGCTTTCGGGATTGCGTTGGGCCCCTCTATAATAAATTCTCTTGGTTTTTTTCATCTTGGAGTCGTTTCCCTGTGGTGTCTAGTTTTCACTTGATGGAAAAAGTGTCAAATTGAAGTAGCGTAAAGTTGCAAAGTCGTGCAACTTTTTTTTTGCAATTCATGTGACCAAACTAACTGATCCAATGCATCCTGATAGGTAGGTTTATGCTAGGCATGGTCCTCTTTTTCCCCCAAACACACAAAATTGATCTGAGCTACGTTCAACCGACTTGATCCCTTATGATGGCATGCAAAACAATGGAAAAGAGAAACATACACACGATAGTTGAGAAGTCTGAGTATTCCACACAAAAAATGTATGATCATTGGTCCAGAGCACCTTGTTCCTCCATTTGATGAAAAAGGTCTAGTTCAGTGGTTTTAGTCATTATAATGTCAAATAAGGCCATGATAGGCCATTTTGTAATCTTGCTTTTGGTTTTGAGTTGGCACAAGGTCATTTGAGTCAATTATGTAAGTAAAAATAAGAAAATACATTGGTAAAGGCATTGGAAGAGATTACTAATGCTGCCCTTGTTCAAAATTCAAAATTTGGGCCTTAAAAGCAAGACTAGACAAAGTGAACATAAGAAATTTCTTGAGAATAAGTTAGAATAGGTTGGAAATAGGGTGAGGTTGTGGAGTTTGATGTGTTCAAATGGTTTGCAAGGATAGGGGAGGTCAAAAGTATGTTATGGCATGATGCCCTAATTGAGAATAGAGGGGTTTAGAATGAAAAAGAGAGGTTTGAGGGAGTAAAAGTGGGTAAAGTAAAGGGGAAACATAATTTGGTAAATGTTTCTCAATGGTGTTTTCTAATTGGAGGAGTGATTGAGAGCGTGTTTCTTTGTTAAATAGACCTATTCGGGGGTCTAGGATAGCGTTGAGTCCATTTCTTATTTGTATTATAAATTATAACTTGCTTTCTCCCGAGTCCATTTCGTATACAAGAAATAATATTGCAAAAAGTTGACATATAAATCTTTCAACGTGTTTATATGGTGATGCATCAAGAAGATAACAATTCATTTTGCACTATCAAGATTATGCTGTGAAAATGTTTAAAGACTATTGAAGATAAATGTTTGTATGATAATGTGTCAAGAAGTTAACTACTTCATCTACTCTGAATATTATGTTTTGCAAGTGTTGTGAAGATTATGTATCATTTGCTTAATTGAGTTGTTCCAATCAAAGGATTAAATATATTGGAATCTTTTTATGAATCATTTCATGGAATACCAATTGAAAACATGTTTTTTTCTTTTAGATAAAGTTTTTTAACATCAATCAATTAATATTCAAGACAAACCATGAAGGACAACAATGATCAATGCTAGGGCTAACCAATTAATAAGTATACATGTGAATAAGTCAAGCATGTGCATGTGAATAAGGGAAGCACAAGTACTCAAAAACATGTAAGCCTTGAAGTATACAAAAATTAATACAGAGTGTATGCATGAATACAAGGTATACACATGAAATCACGTAACTCACAAAGTATACATTGGAACACACATAAGTTGTAAAGTATAGACTTGAATACACACAACTCATATCTATTGAACCATCAATTTAGAATGCAAATATGGACACCATCGATAAAAGATATTTGTATTAACCAAATAGCCATGTAGGCATACATCAATATATGTCAATATAAGTATGAAATATAGGTAAAAAATAGCCATATAGGCTTATGAGAATGCCATATAGACATACAATGTCAAATATATCCAATAAAAAATATGTACAAAACTACCATGTAGGCATACAACAAAGGGTTCTGGAATCAAAAGTCATTGCTCTCCATGCTCTAGAAAGAATTTTTTCCCTTTGCTTGCCGATCAAATGGAGATAGGTTTGTCACTTGTTTGTGTTGTGCTCGAGGAGTGCTCCTACTGCTCCTCCTAGTGTTTAGTTCATAGTGAAGTTTTAACTATTACAATAAGAAGTAAAGACATTTATATATAGAAATTACATTATAAAAAATGATATATTTAACAAAATAATCACTTACCACCATCTCATGATCTCTCTCCACTATGGAAATATTCACACATCCATGCTCAAGCATGCTCAAGCCCTATATAAACCATCCAAATAGAAATTAAACTACGAATCAATAATGGTTTGATTTTTCACTAACTAACATCTATAACAATGAATGTAAATTAAAATTTATAAATTTTCCTCATACCTCCCCTATCAGAGCCATCAAGGATTGTATAGCAGATGAAACACCGATCTCCATTGCCCTCATCACATTTAGAGGTGTTTTGGATTGCAACAACTAAAAATAAAACAAAAAATTATTCAATCACAAAAACTACAATACCAATCCACGTCATGACTTATAGTGTATGAGATAATGAACAAAATTTGGAGTACTTATTAAACTATATATTTCTGATCTCATGCTTACTATTTTCCCTATCCATATCTTGTTTGAAAGGACGTGTTTTTAGGCTTTTACCCATAGCAGCAAGCCGGTGAACCATTTGATCAAATTATTTTGTAGACATGTACTATAACTATGGTGGCATAGAGAAGGCAGTGAACTGTTTGAAAAAATTCCTCAAAGAAATGGGGTCTCGTGGTGATGGAGTGCCATTACAAACAAATGCACGTCATGGCATTCCATCACCATAAGACCACATTTCTTTCAGGCATTTTTTTAGAAAGTTCATTTCCTTCTCTATGGTATTATTGCTTACTATTATGCTTTAAAAGATATTTTTCCAAGCATCCATAGTTTGTTGGAAAGCACCTCTTTTAGGCTTTTATCCATAGCTGCAAGGAAGTGAGTAGTTTGATGAAATGCTTTGGTACACATGTATGGAAAATGTTGTATCATAGAAAAGGTGGTGATCTATTTGAAGAAATGCCTCGAAGAAATGTGGTCTCATGGTGAAGTAATTGCATCACTGCTTATGTTGAATTTGTAAACAACTATATTGTAGTTGAAATTTTGTCATCTATCAACATCTAGTTATTAGTTATGGAATGCAAAGTAATTCTTTGAGTTTAAATGATGTGCAATGCAACGTAATCAACGATATGAATATAAACTACACAAATCTATTACGTACAATTCATTAGTTAAACTCTTTATTCTATTACTTGCGTGTAGGTTTGAGTAAATCCACTGGCACTGAGAGATGTTCCCTGGAAACCTCCAATATTAGTCTCTTCAACATCCAAAATCACATATTAAAATACCATTCATTAAACAATGATATTAACATGTAATAAATTTATAATTGTTTACTAGTTACATACCCCACCGATAGGTGTACTACAGAAATAAGTAGGTGGAGGGCCAGTGTATCTAGTCTCAACAATGTGACCCTACAATTTTATTAAAATCATAAAACTAAATTAGTTAATCTTGCATTTCAAAATCAAAATTTAATAAATTAAATTTAATGAACATGCTAACTTTTACTTGACTATCAATGCAATACACCTCATGCAAAATGTCAGCTACCCTCGCCATCTCCAAGCTGCAAACGAATCCTATGTAGCAGCCTCTTGAGTGTCGGTGGGGTCATATGAACAAGTCACCCCACAAGATTGACACACATGGGTTCAAAGGCCACCACTCGAAGACTCCCTTGGATGGCGCTGTAGAATAGGGCTAGTATGATGGATGACACTTTGGGTCAAAGTGTTGATCGCATGCAATGTCTCTACGTCGACACTCTCCTTCACAATGGAAGGCATAACAACGTGCTCACGAGGTGGCCTAGCGAGAGCTCATCTCCCTTGCTGCCTAGGATCTGACTGTGCACTGGGTCTATCCTGAGCTGACCCTCCACCTCTCCCCTGGAAGTCCCTCATATCAAAATAATTTGGGAGTTTTTCCAATATGAACTCACGTATAGTTTCCTAAGGAAATACTGTGAGACTTCACAATTATTGCATAGTGGGTAATCAAAGACCATGTACCACCTATCATAAAAATAGTTCTTAAGTTGTTGGTAGTGGCACCGATGAATAGGAAACCTCTTTGCATTGAGGGTAAGATTTTGATTGGTGCGTGGTTCAGTGAATAATGAGCACAAATCACCTTTTGTAATTTTTAAATCCTTTACATCTTTATATGATAGTTTATCCGCATAATAAGCCTTGGCCACCTGCCTCCTATCTTGCCATCCATTTATTTGTTTGCTAATTGAATCTACATTTTTTAACATATCTTTTAATGAACTTGCTAGGGTCATTCTTTCTACGGTTGAATCATTTGGATCACTCAACCTACTAATTAAATCCTCAATTTTATTTTTGTTCTCAATTTCACTCATCAAATTTTGTTGAGTGCCAGGAGGGTGTTGAGTGATTGGTGGAGGAGGTTGTTGTAGTTGATTTTGTTCTTGATTATTTTGGTCTTGAGGATTTGGTTGATCTTCTTGTTGAGGATTTTGAGGGTTTGCAAGTTGATTTACATCTCCTACAAATTCAAAAAAAAAAATATCAAATACAACCTAAAACTAACAAATTCAAAAGAAAAAGAAAAAAACCCTTACCTCTCACACCTCCTCCTCCTCGTGGCACCATCCTTACGAAGAAATAGCAACCCTTGGTGAATATTTTTGTACAATGCCTCCTCCTAGAATGCGAGCACAAAAAATGGGGGTTTTGGCCGCGGGCACAATAAAAAAATAGTCGAAATGTAGAATGAATGACTTTCACTTTTTTTTTCCTTTTAACATGTCATAATGCAAGTGTGTTACAATACGCTTGCATTATAACGCGCTCGTGTTATGGGCTCGTTGTTTCGAGCCTTAGGCTCGGCACACCAAGCCATAACGCGAGTGTGTTATGACTTTTCAAAAAAAATAAATGAAAGTGGCCACAAATTGGCTACCCATCTCCATGCACCCGCCCTTATGACATTCACCAAGAATGTACCCCTAGAAAACTCCATCAAAAAATTAAATAGGAGGAAACCTCAAATCCATGTCATGTTGATTGAGCTACTTTAAGTGGTGCTAATTCAAGTGGCCAAACCATTGATTCCATAAATGGCTCATATCATCTATTGAGTGAGAGATATTGAAGGGGGTAAAAAGGACAAAATTGATATATTTTATGTAAATGATCTACTTTTACCATGAAAATTGATGATTCTCTATGCATTTCATTGCTTACCACTAAGTCTAGTGTGAACTTAACATGCTTGCTAGAGCTAGTGTGGGAGATTGATAAATAGATATGAGATTAGTGTATAAATATGGTACACAACTTAGGATATCTTAAAATTTTCCTTCATCAATTTTCAATAGAACCTCTCCCATGCATGTCAATAGGAGTGTCATTACTCATCAATATGGTTGACATAGAATATGTATGTAATGAGGTAAAAGAAAATGCTTATGATGAAACCACATGTGGTGTAAAGAACCTAAGTCAATAATCTAGGTGTTAGGATGTAAATAAATTGTAACTAGGGCCTTTTCCCTTTTCTTTCCCCTTATTATTATTTGTGTCCTTAGAATATCCATTTGATGAACCCTATTTGATTTAGGAACATTGATATTATTCTTTTCTAGAAGAATGGTTAGTTGATCAATCTTCTTCTTTAAATATTTTTATTCATTATGTCCAAGAATTTTACGAAAAGAAAACTTGATCTTATCCTTCTTAGTATTTTCACCTTTTGAATAAGAGGTCTCATTAACTACATTAGAGGAAACAGTTTTTGATCTTTCTTCTTCTTTTCTCAATTCTTTTATCTCTTATCATATTTTCTTGACCTTTTTTTTATCTTTTATGCCTTAATTTGAAATCAAGAAATATGAATTCGACCTTGCTTGATTGTAATCATATGAACCAATTTTTCTTGTTCCTTAGAAATTTCTTCAATAACATCATCAAGAGAAGATATTTTGTAGGTGGAACCTAAGGTTCATGACATGAAATGTAGAAACAAATATATAATAGTTCAGAATAAGCTTAGAGATAATGCTCAAGATAAGTTGTGTGTCTTTATTTTCTATCCCATACTAATATAGCTATAATATGATGGCTTGAGCCTTGTGAAGAAGTATTGAATAGTACGTTAAAATTACTTATAATTCTTATGATCTTGTTCTCCAATTAATGACCCCTCAATTCATTTTGTTCACCAAAGAAATGTAGTCTAGACATTGTTTGGAGTACTTATAGATTCAATATGAAAAAGTAAGTCAAGAGATATAGACATACACAAAGTAATAAATTCTTCATCATATTCACTATACCATTTTGGATTTTATAGGATCAATGTAGATTATATCTCAAGTCCCATTGTAATCATATGTAGAACTTATTTTATAAGATAAATTATGATTTAGACTTACATTCAAAATAGTTGTATGGTGTGAGTATATTAATTGTCAATTGATCCATTAGTGTAGAAATGTAGATTGTTCTATAGTGTTGTAGAAGTGTGAAAAAGTATAGGGGACACCCCAATTTTACTAGTTTATGAAATGAATGCCCTAAATTTTGAAGCTTTATTCTTGGTGTGTTTATAATCAAAAAAGGAAAAAAATTGAAATCATAATCTTAAATTATAAGATTTTGGAAATCCTAAACTACACCAACATATAGTGATAAAAAATCAACTTAAAAAATTAACACCTCAAAAGGATCCTAGTTGTGAAAGTTACAAGTATTTGAAGCTTGAAAAATGAAAATATAGTAAATTCTTAGAGAAAACCAACTTTTAGAAAACTAGTGTCAAATAAAAGAAATAACTTCGCCCATATGTAGAGCATAAAATCCTACCCCAATTTTTTTATTTTTTTGAAAAGCACCTTTTTATGACTAAGAATGATCCTTCTAAAATTGGCCTATTAAACTAAAAATAACAATGAAGAGGGGATCTTACAGCTTGTGGTGGCTTTGTAGTGAACTAGGAATGGATGGGTAGAATTTTTGGTGGTGTTGGAATTGTGGTAGTAGGAGGAGCCATTGGGTGGTGTTGGCTTGGAAGACCACTAGTGACTTGTAAGTTGCTAGTCTGATTACTATTGCCAACCACTAGTGGTTTCACTAACTATATCATGTCTTAAAACCTATCAAAACTATTAAATTTATTTTTGCATAGTATGGTTTGACCATACAATTGAAGTAGTTTTTTCCATAGATTCTCTCAACACCTAAAATAGGAATGCTTATATGGAAATAGGGGTGTTTACATCTTTTAGATGTAAATGTGGGGCTCATTTGGTGTAAAAATGATCCAAAAAAAGTTGTTCACCCAATCAAAAAACAAAACCTTGATTTGTAAGTTGAGCTTCTAATATTTGATTTTGATGAACTAAAATTCAATCTTGAATTTCTTGAGGCCTAGAGATGTTATGTGTTAGTTAAAAATGCTACCAATATTACCATAATTCTATAGGGTAAGTGCATGAAAATGAGGGAAAACAATATGGTCAAAAGTGACCGATTTTTTCTTCTTTTGAAATCAACTTAATTTAAACTTGGATGACATTTTTTTGAGATGCATGCACTCAAAATTTGAAGATACAACAAGAATAAAAATTGCATTACTTGCAATTTAGTTTATCAAATACTACAAATTTTGAAAAATGGTTAAATATTAAGAGGATCAAATAATGTGTGCATACAAAAATGTTCTTATTTTTCTAACTAAAATATAATATAATATTTGGTGTGCACCCCTTTTTTTGTTTCATTCAATATTTTTTTTAAATCACTTGGTAGAAACAAAGTTTTGATTAAGATAAAACTTGGAAGAGCCCATACCCATTACGAAACATCCCTAAAGCCCTAGTAGAAGGAGCTCATAAGAAGTGAGATAACCAAAATGCTAAAAAATAAGGACTAAAGAAAAGAACAACAAAAAAACAAAAACACAGACCCAACCAATGACCAGCACAAAATTAGAACAAGCTACTAATCCTTTAGAAGGTAGAGAGCCTTGATTTCCTAACATTCCTCAAAAGGAAATGGAGCTTTTCTTTGAAGGACAGAGCCTTTTGGTTCTTGCTACCATTTCATCAACAAAGGGTTTGAAGCACTTTCCAATTTCTTACGCTTATTTCTAGAGTTAGTCTGAGAGACTTCTAGATGATCATTTCCAGTGTGCTTTCCCTAATAGTTCTTTAAATCCTACTAGAAAACCTGTATGGTGACAACAATTTTCTATTGTTTCTTTGTTGTACTCGACTATCTAGTATAGACTATAGTTAAGGTTGAGTACTAGAAGTATTTTAATTTTTAACTAATTTGTTAAAACTAATTTTCAAAGTGGATGTATCTCAAAAATTGCATCACTGAGCATACACATCACATAAAATACAAAAAAAATGAAAATATAATTTTAAAAAATGTGTAAAGAACAAAGTGTAGAAAAATCCTAAATAATTTTTGTTTAAATGATTAAAAGTTATAAAGAAAAATTAATACATATGTATTTGAGGAATATAGAAACATTAGTAAAAGAAAACAAGAAAAAATTGGGTATGTACAGGATCATGATGGGCCAAAAAGTGGCGATATGATGGGTATGTTTAGGGTATGTGGCTAGCGACTTTTTTTTACCCAAAATTGATGAAATGAAAATGGTTTTTAAAGGAGATTCTCAGCTTCCCACCAATATAAATTATGTTTTACTTTGAAGTTAATAAATTATTATTATTCATTTTCTATTTGAATTATGACTAAAGTCCTGATTGAAAAACATCTATAGCTTTCAAACAGTATCACATTTTTTGAATCTGAAACATGCGTCACATTCTATGCTTTGCATACTATAGGATTAAAACAAAAAATGAATTTCATGAAGTTTTGACCAAGTTAAGGTGGTCAAACATACTAGTTTTTATATTTTTTAAAAGTTGTAATAAAAAATTCATAATTAATTATTTACTTGGAAAAAAATTACAAAAAAATATGCATCACATCGGGACATGAGGCCTATACTTATATCTTAAATATTATTAAAAAATATTATCATTTTATTGTGGTTAGGGTGGTTAGACAGACACCTACTTCTTATTTTTTCCTTGAAATTTAAGTACTACTATATTGAAATTTCAAATTTTCACTAAATAGATTTAAAAAAAAAAAAAAACTAGTAGTTTAGAAACTACATTCAATCTGCTACAAATTCTATTCTTACATATTTTTTAAATAATATAGATAATTTATTCAAATTTTGATGTCAAGTTGCCTAACTCTATTTCTGAATTTTTCACCATTTAAGGTCCTATTTTTTCCATGATGATCCTGCACAAACCCAATTATATGGTTAATTTAAGCTAAGAAGATGTGTGACATTTTGGTGGTAGTTTTATTTAGTATTATTATTAAAAAAACTAATTTGATGAATTTGAAGTTGAAAAATAGAAATGAAGAAAAAAAACATATCATAAAGAAAATCAAAAGTCTGACCCTTTAGGCTCATCATCTAAACCTATTAAAAATAAAAAGGGAGATAAAAAATTGAGTGAAAAATGTGATTCCATTTCGAAGAATATGAAATATGATTATGTTTTATGTTCCGAAAACATGATCACATTTTGAGGAACATAAAATGTAATTGCATTTCATTTTACCAAAACACAATCATATTTTTTAGGCCATAGAACATGATCACATTAAGGCTTGCCATTTTTCAATCCATAAAACAATTGTGTTATTTCAAAATTTTAATAATGCAAGTACCTTATGACCAACATCACTCATTTGGCCACCTTTTTTCCCTCATTTTGGTGCACATACTCTACAATCACCTAAATTTTAGAAAAAAGAAACTACAAACTCTAGAGAACTTTTTTTCAATTTTTTTATTTCTCTAGTCATTTGAAGATGCAAGATAAGAGCATACTTAGTTCTTGGAAAAATTACAAACAAACTTATTAGCCCCCTTAAAATATCTTAAATACAAAAACTAAAAAAATTATCCTAGCACTAAATTCTCTGATTCCATGCTAGATTCTATAAGTGGATGAATTTAAACCAAAATAAGTGAAATGAAGAAAATTATAAAATTTTAGATGACAATGATATTAAAACAAAACTACCAAAATAGATTTCACATCTTCTATATCAATTAATGCTAGATTCTATAAGTGGATGAATTTAAACCAAAATAAGTGAAATGAAGAAAATTATAAAATTTTAGATGACAATTATATTAAAATAAAACTACCAAAATAGATTTCACGTCTTCTATATCAATTAAGGAATGAAAGAGAGCTTTGGTATACATGACCTTATAGTTTTCAAATTTGATGAATATGACAATAAGTCATAAAAATAAAAAATAAAGGATTACTTATCCAAGTTTCTAAATCTATGAGGATAAGGATAAAACACAATTCTATAAAAGGAGAATATGAAATCTCATTAACCTATCCAACCTAATTGAACTTAATAAGAAAGTGTAATATCATATTTAGATAAACATGCCCAAATTAAATAAAAATATTACACTAATAACATAGGGAAAAGAACTTGACTTTACAAAAAAATACATATTCATTAATATGTCAATGTATCAGGGTAGTCTCCTCAAAATGAGCACAAAATTAAATGGAAAATGGTATGGGTTTACAAATTTCACCATTACATTTTGTCTTCACTTTGAGGTGTATGTGAATCTCAAAATGATCAAATGCTTATAAATTTATATAGCATTCACAAACATTCATTTAACATAAATATTGAAATAGCAAAGGATTTTTAAAAATGGTGTATTAAATGGTCACAAAACTAAAAAAATTGCATGAGTATGCCAATTCCACCATTATATTTTTCCTTCACTTTGAGGTGTATGTGAATCCTAGGGTGAATAAATGTTTCTAAATGTAGGCAACATTCACAAACATGCATGTAACCTAAATATTCAAAATCAAGGGATACAAAAGGGGGTCCATATAAAGTAATAGAGCCTATTGGATGTGATAATGTAGTTTTGTCCTTCATCAAACACTCTCCATATAAACCTACATAGTAAAAGTAAAATATCCCATGAATAGATTTTGTAATGCAAGTAAGAATAAGAGTAATTTGAAGTTCATTTTCAAGAATCATAAGAGGGAGAGGATAAATTTTTCCTATATAGAAAGCAGTAATGATCAAACTCACTTTATAGTTGATGGGTGATAGGGTGCATGAAGTACAAAAATTCCATGTACTAAAGATGAGTCTTTATAGGCACTTGTAACTTTCTGTAAAAACTTTTCATGAGAGTGTTATTCATAGGATATGTCCCCCACACCCCAACAATGAAGGGACGTAGAGGTGTGAAGTACACTTCCTACTCTAATCGATGAGAGGAGGTATGTGCAAAAAATAAATTAATCATATAGTTCTTAGGAAATATATATATATATATGTGCCATAACATAGTGATATATGTGGGGAAATCCGTTTTGGATGAAAACGACACTCCAAAATAACTCAATGTATAATTTAGTGTTATTCATAGGATATGTCCCCCACACCCCAACAATGAAGGGACGTAGAGGTGTGAAGTACACTTCCTACTCTAATCGATGAGAGGTATGTGCAAAAAATAAATTAATCATATAGTTCTTAGGAAATAAATATATATATATATATATATATATGCCATAACATAGTGATATATATGGGGAAATCCATTTTGGATGAAAACGACACTCCAGAACAACTCAATGTATAATTTAGTAATAGGCGATTGCAATACACTTGTACAGTCTAAGCCTTTATATGAGTATCACCAATAAGAGGTCTTTGGAGTAATTTTTGTAACATAATAGTACATACAAAACTTGCTACAAAACGTCCATCTCAAACACTCACTAAATAGAAGGAATACATTAAATTGTAAAATAGTTATTAAAAATTTGTAATAACGAAATTTGCATATGCTGGAAACAATGTTCAAGAGAGTAACAACACACTACATTACTTCATATTAATTTTAATATATAGATTGCACACTTCTCACATTATTTTAAAATCATACAAATTTATGTTAGAGTAGTAATAATATATTATGTTATTAACATTGACAAATAGAATGTATTTTTTGTAGTGTGTAAAATTTTGACGTTATATTAGGATTCAACTATGTAGTATTAACCCATATTTCATGAGTGTCGGTTCATGTGAACCCATCTCTTATGAACACCCATAATCCACTTAACACTCATTGCTCGTAAGAATAAAGACTTTCCAAATAATCATCCACCCAATTTTACTCCAACTCAAATACATTTAATCATAAAATTTTCCTATAAATCAAACTTTCAAACTTAATATGCTGCCCTTTTTCTTTGATAAGAGACCACTATTCTTTAAAAATCAAACTTAGCATGCTGCCCTTTTACCCCACGTACAAAACTTTCAAACTTAGTATGCTGTCAAGATTTAAATAACTCGTGATTAACTTTTTTTCTTATCCAGTGTGCGAAAACAACAGGTCATAATTTTATTATGGATGGATGTCGTCGTTCCCTTTTAATTCGTACAAATGCCTGGTACCCAAAAAAAGTTTACAAATGCCTGGTACCAGAGGTCGAATGGTCCATTGTTGACGAAATTCGAGATCTCATGTTGCAATGCTTAATGCTACTGTTTGGTCACTCTGCTTTTTATTTGATCCTCAGTATATGTGACCAGAGGTCGAATGGTCCATTGTTGACGAATTCGAGATCTCATGTTGCAATGCTTAATGCTACTGTTTGGTCACTCTGCTTTTTATTTGATCCTCAGTATATGTGATACACACTTTGTAACAGCTGTTGTCTATTTCAGCATTCGCTGCAGGTGGTATGACTGTTTTTGGAGCGTTTTATGACTATGTTTTGGGCTGTTGTTCATCTGTGGTTGTGAGCAGATGTACTATTGTTTGATCCTCTGTGTGTAATCTGTAGCTTTAATCCTACATATAGTATCAAACATTTATTACATATTGTAAAGTAACGTAAATATTGAGTAAATGTACAAAATAATTGTTTTTAGTTCTGTGGTTGAAGAATGAATATAATTGTTAATAGTGGTATAGTATGATGGTTAAGTTGTTGTAGTGTTGTTCTCACCATTAAGATTTAAATCTCACTAGGATGTAATTGGTGAATGTTTAAATTGGGGATGAGGTCCCTCATTTGTGACCTCACTGGTTCATAGTTCTGAGTCAAAAGCATTTACCCCTTTAAAAACCAATAGTGGCATGGTGTGATGGTTAAGCTGCTGTGTTGTTATACTTGCATTTCATCATGAGATGTCACTTCTACTTTCACTTTTACACTCAAGAGTCCTTTACATTTAGAGATTTGGTTTATACTTGCATTTCATCAATGATGGTGGTCAAAAAAAAATATCATGCCCACTAAAGAGATTGGGTGCCAACTTAGGCCGAGCAAGAGGACGTCTTTTAGATATCATGAGTGGTCTCAAAACCCTTATTTTTTATATTTTTGTCTAATTTTACAAAAAAATTCTCAAGTTTTTGTGTAATTTAAGATGTTATATTTCAATAATATTTTACACTCATGGGCTTAAATTTGTAAGTGTTGACAAACCATAGGGTTATCCTTAGGTTGTGATTTCAACCCACAGGTCTAATCAAACCTACAAACTTGAACCTAACTAAAATATAATGATATAAATTGTATTATTTATCAATTTTAATTTAGTTTGATATTTGTGTTCTAACATCCAACATGTTTATTTTTTGTGTATTTGGCTACCACCTAAAGTTCAAATTTATAGGAATTTCAAGAACTTATATATAGTCAGTTCACATGCTTCAAAGACCATTGATGATTATTAGGAAATATTGAACTTGTGGTGGGCCTCAAAGTATGGTTTCCTTTCCCAAACTGTAATTTTGACACCCATATGCTACAACTCATTTAAAGGTGGGATTTTAATACCAATATATTTCACTTGTCCATGAGTAAGATGACAATAATCATGTAGGAAATATGGAGGATTCTACATATTTTTGTTTGAGCCCGATGTAGGTAGAGGCACACAACAACATACTCTAACAGAATATTGAGCCTTATCAATGGTGCATAAATCACATAGATTACAATTAGTGCAATGTCAAATTTACAAATATCATGTTAAGAAAATCATCTTGGAGGATTCAAGTAGGTTCTATTGATTTGCGATATCTTCATTTTACCAGATGGTTAGGGATCTTCAATTACATATGATCTAGAATACAACTATGTAGAAATGTATAGGATCAATGGATATTATTTTCTTTTAGTTTATGGCTTCTAGTTGATTTATATGATGATATGGACACTTTTTTCGATGAGGGATAAAGGACACTTTAAGAGGGCTCCTCATTATGGTGTTGTGTATATGAGCATACCAAAGAACCATGCCCCTAATATTATCTTATGCTCCAACCACACACACAATATTAGTATTCACAATGGGATAATATTGAGATAGCCTAGTTGTGAGAAAGGATGATACTTAGGACATAGAGTTAAGCATTTGATCATCTATGGATAAGATATGTGTCATGGAGGTGCCATAGATAGTTTATCACGGATGTGGGTGATTAGTTTTGGTTGGGTTGAATATACACTTTTGATGGATTTTTAGAAACACAATTTATAGCCACGAATTTGCTTCATTGTAAGTGTATGTTATATTAGTTTGGTTTTTGAAAAAATGTGTCTGCAAGCTAGTGTTATATATATGACATTAAATATCTTAAAAATAGTAAGGAGAGAGGGTGAGGTTGATACCCTTATAATAGATATATTCATGGATGATGATGAGACAAATCCCATGTATAGTGTTATCCTCGAATTCACTTGAGCTTAATTCGTGGGATAACCCCTACAAAACATGTTTGTTTCATAGTCCACACACTCTAAGCACACAAAACAAGGTGAATTACTTTGTCCCTTATGTGTGGTCCCTTGGCCTTGGAATGTCTTTCCGAGCATTTTCCATTTTTTTCATTTTGTCAAAATTTGCATTTTTGACTAAGTTGTGAAATTTCAATTTTTGATTAAGTTGTGAAATTTCAGTTTTTGGAGTTAGAAAATTTTTCACCAATATCCTAGGAGAAGGAAGTAGATCCAACTGGCGACTCTAATATTAGAATTTTGCAATATAAAGAAGAATCTGATGAAGAGGACCTTGTGACTGATGCTTATTATGTGTTCACACATTCGCAACAAAATCAACTTGATCAACCCCAAGGTGATGCGACAAAAGCAAAGGATAGCTCATGCCATAACTTCTGCACAAATGTAGGGGGACAAATCAATATGGCTTGGTTAGAAGAAAGAATACCCATCAAGGGTGTTATGCAGAAGTTGTTTTGATTGGAGGTAAAAAAATGAGTTTTGAAGGGGGCCTAAACCCTTTATAGAAAAAAGCAGCTAAAAAAAAAGAAAACAATGTTACATAGCAATCAGCCCAATGACAGTGAACCAATAGCCAAAAAGCAGTCAAAAAGAAGGCAGCCAGCCAACAACACTACATATTGTTCAATATCTCTACAACCTCCATTTCACTAGTAGCCACCTTCTACACATTATCCACAATATCAGACACCTTTATACTAGAGGCCCTATCCTGAGCTTTCATTATGTTTCTACTTTTGACCCCCAGCCCACCAGTTTTCACCTCACCAGTCAAAACACTACCTTTAACACCACCCTTCTCACCAACGCAATCCACATCTAGCAGCTTACCCACAGTAGCAGTATCATCAACAGACACAATATCCTTTCTCTTTTTCACAATAATCACAGGGGAGATCACCTTGGAAAAGTCAGAAATGCCCAAAACCTTAGAGACATCTCCACTCTTCATCACAACATTCCACATTTTATCTATTTTATCCTCAAGGGATAAGATTCTCCCTTCCAAGTTCTGTTTCAAATTGATGCTTTCCTCCGCCATAGTATTAGCCACAATGTTAAGAGAGTTCGTCAGATCATCAATTTGGATTTGGACAGAAGGGTCCTCAGCCTTACTGGCAATACCTCTAATTCTAACATTAGTCCTATTAATCTCATGGAAGAACCACTTAAAAATTTTAAACAACACATTAGCACTATCACGAGCTGAGCCCATCACATCAGACAACTCCTCCCTATCAAAGTTCTCAATCCCTTTCCCCACAATAACATCCTCATCAAAAGAACTAACATGAACCTTATCAGCAGAAATATCCTTACCTTTGCCAGTGAAGACATGAGTCTTCATCTTTCGAATGGAGCAGGCGATTTCCTCCGCAATAGCCTTCCTTTTCATCAGCCTATCCACATCTGCTTTGCTAGTTCCCATGCAGTATGTCCTCCACCCACAACCCTTTCCTTCCCCTACTTTTGCATCCCAATTTCAGCACTCAAAGAAGCCTCACCAAAGATACCTCCAACCAGGGAAAGAGGGAAACCCTTCTCCAAGAGTTGGCCAGCAGTTCTCAACACCCTTCTCTTGCGACTCCCATCCTTAGTCTCCTGCAATTGTCTAGTCATTGGGGGAGGAGAGGAAGCTTCCACATAAAGTTCATTTTTGTCCTTAACCCCCTTAGTATGAACATTCACAACCACCTCATCATTGCATGTCATATAGCCCTCTTTGTCATTCGACTTCCTTTTCCTAGTCTTACCTGGAACAGGGGAATTGGGGCCCTCCTCAAAATAGGCATACGAATCCAGGACATAATCAACATCATCATCCCTATCAGACTCAAAATCTTTGTTCAAAATAAGCCTCCTCTTATATTTTTTACTAACCCTTTCCTCTTCTGGCTCTGTCTCATATCCCTCCTAGGGTTTAGCAATATTTTCCTTCGGGGACACAAGAGGTTTTTGCACCTCATGAACTTTGATGTGTTCATAGACCAGTAGAATTAACCCCACATGCAGGATAGGGTTTCTGGGGTTTTTCATATGATCCTTAATCCCTGAGTCAAGTGACATCAACAAGTAGTATGGAAAGGAAATCCATTTCTTCTGCCGAAAATGGTAAGAGTTAACCACTGTATACCTGCCTTCCAAGGTGACATACCTCATAATCTCTTCAACAACATCACGCCACAGTGCTTTTAAGGAGCTCCTCTGATAACCACCACTCTTCGCCATCTTCAAATCAACAACCTCTTTCCCTTTAAAGAAAATAGACATTGCAACCTACGATTCTTTTTTGTCTCTGAACACCCTCATACCATGCATAGCCAAGCCAATAATTTGGAATATGAATTCTTCATCAACCACGACTTCCCTTCCGCCTAAATTTAGGGTTCTCTCATTCCACCCTTGAGCAACCAGATCAGTGACCTCAGGGTTGTTACCATGCAATTTCTCCATTTACGGAGTTAAGCCACCCTTCTCTAAAATCTCCCACAGGTCTCCTTCCTTTACTTAGCAGAAACACATGACTTAGGCTCGGCATGGTTTTTCTCCCCACCCATCATAGATGACTTAACAAACAGAGGCCAAGCACAAAGTAGAAACCTCATGAAACTAAGACAGATACCACCCAGAGCAAAATTATAAAATAGAAGACTCTGGAAACTAAGATGAATATCACCCAGAATCCGTGTGAAGCCAACAAAAGGACGGATATGAAATGATGAACTTGAACTCCGGTCCTTGTGAAAGTCATCCCCCATACTTAAAACTTGAACATCTTCATTCATAAAATTAGGCCACGTGAATAAGGACATGCACAACTCAATGCAAAATAAGATCAAAAGCAACTTGAGATTAGCATTCATTGATAATAATAGTTGTTGCCTCAAAAGGAATAGGAGATCATTTAAATCCCACTCCTTTCTTTCTCTAACACCAAAGTTAGCGAAGAAATCAGCTAACATATTTCCCTCTCTCAATATGTGGGAGATATAAAAAGTGTCAAACGAATTGATAATTTCAATGGAGTCCCTGACCAAAGCCTCAATAGTCCAAGATGGAGGTGAAGCATTCTTCAAATTATTTATAATGTTCAGAGAGTCACCCTCCAACCTGACCTTCCTATACCCTTTGCTTTGAGCCATTTTGAGTCCATGATAGGCTGCAGCCACCTCCACGTAGTGGTTTTTTATGCAGAAGTTGTTTCTAGAAAGGGAAGCAAAGTTTTATGTAACAAAATATGATGACCCAAAGGATTAGATTCTCTTTGAGTCTTTTGGGATGAGTTTTTATTTTTTGCAGATTGATGGAGTATCTAAGTCCTCAGATACAGATTCAAGTAAAAAGAAGGTGATTGATGGCTCATCTTCTTTAGCTAGATCATCTTCTTTATATTTGTCTTTAGACAAAGAGTCTTCTTCAGATGTTGAAACTTCTTCAGATGAAGAAGCCATAAATTTTGGAACTATCATTTTAGAGGATCCAAACGATCTTTGGACTATTAAATTTGATGGCAGTTGTTCTTCCACTGGATTAGGATCGATAATTTTTCTCATATCTCCTAAAGGAAAAATCTCCCCTTTCTCTTTCAAACTGCAATTTGATAATACTAATAACACTGCAAAATTTGAGGCATTGTTGTTAGGGATTGAGGTTATGTGCAAGAAAGGGATCAAAAACCTTCATACTCAAGGTGATGTCAAGTTAGTGGTTTTTCAGGTGAGGATTTTTTGTCAAACCAAAAATGAAAGGCTACAACATTATCACAATCATGTATGGGATCCTAGCATAAGCATTGTATGATGCATTATGGGACAAAAGGAGAGGACCTTTCAAGGTTCACCAGCTTTGTGGTGAAAGTAGTTTCTTACTCACATACCAAGGTGGCACTCCATTGTCCCTACCACATAGCTGACAACATCTGAAGCACTTCACTTAGTGAGGCAACATATGAGTTTTGTAAATTCTTGTATATTTTTTGCGTCATTTTATTTTTGCATCTTTTTTGTGTCTTTTTGTCTTGTCGTCTAACTCTATGCCCAACAGATGGATGAAGGCACTTAGAGACTGAAATTATTCTCCCTTTGATCATTTCAAAGAGTGATTGAAGGAATCTCCCCAACTAGAGCCAATTGTTATCCTCGAATTCAGCTAAGCTTAATTCATGGGATAACCCCTACGAAACTTGTCTATTTTGTAGCCCACACACTCTATGCATACAAAACAAGGCGAATTACTTTGGCCCTCATGCATGATCCCCTAGCCTTGGAACTTCTTTCCAAGCAATTTCCCTTTTTTGTTTTGTTGAAATTTGCATTTTTGATTAAGTTGTGAAATTTTAGTTTTTGGAGTTAGAAAACTTTTCACCCTTATAGGGTCATTGTTTTTTAGCGCCCCTACAATTCAAATGCAAAAATTAAAATTGCAAGGATTCTAATTTGTAGCAACCTTGCATATTCATCAACTTGTTGAAGTTTGCATTGGCGGAGATTTTCAAAAATTTTACAACTCGGTGTTCACATGATTTGGTCATTAATGTAAGTTTTTATTGAGTTTTGGTTGCTTTAAATCAATTTTGTTTTTTTTTGTTTTTGTTTTGCTTTTTGTCTAGGGTTTTGCATTTAGCTTCATTTTCCATTGTAAATTAGTCATTTTTGGTCTCCTAGCATTCGTGAACTTGATTTATATTTTTTGAAATGTGTTGTATTCACCATTTTAATAAACCCTAGTATCATACGCTTTATCTCCCACTTCAAGTTCGTGGGATTTTGTGAATCCTTTGCTAATTAATCCCATGAATACATCATTTCATTGGAAACTTGAACTACTAATGTCATTGTATCCTTTGAGTGTTGTTTGTAAGAGAAACTTGATATCTTTATGCTTCACGGGCGTTAAAACCTACATTATGTAGAGATTTTTTTACCTTAAAAATCCGCTCGAACATTCAAGAAACCTGACCTTGATTTTCACCAAGTATCCACCTGTTATGTTAGGGTTTTTTGCTACCCCGACATGTGATCTACCTACCTTGGTGATGTGTCGTTATTTTTTCCCGACTTTGCATAGATTTAACATGCTTCATGTTGAAGCTGTATTTTTCACCGCTCGGGCACTATTAAACCCAACTCTTAAAAATGTAGAAGCGGGAATTTTTAGCAATGAGACACTTAGTCCTTCCCATTTTGATATGGGGTTAGTGTTTTTTCCCGACCTTACATCAACCTTCTTGTCAATGCTTTACCACTTGCAAGGTCATCAAAATTTAGCGACCTTGCACAAATGATTTACCCATATGAATGGTTGGTATTTTTTTCCGACTTTGCATAAACTTAAGAGGTTCCCAAATGCAAGGTCAAAGTGTTTTTCGACTTTGCATGAATTAAAGTTTCTACCATATGCAAGGTTGTTGATTTTTAATGACTTTCAACTTTAAATACAAAGTATCAAAACTACCTTGTAGAAGTTCTATTTTTCAGTGCCCAAACATTAATGCAAACATCTAGCTTATGGCACTAAAAGTCAACAACCATACACCCATTTTACAAAATTTTGCTAACACTAGGAAATTTTTCCGCCTTGCATTCCACTTGCTAGTTAGCTCATATTCGCTCTATTTTTTGCCATCATCACGCCTAAATCCATCCAGGCCCATGTGATAGCTTAAAATTTTCTCCACCTTTACATCCAACATGCAGTATCTCAAAAAATTTGAGCCATTACATCTGAAGTGTAATACCCCATGCAAGAGCTCAGTTTTTCTCCACCTTTGCATCTAAATTTCCAAAGCATATGCAATCACTTAGGATTTTCCCACTAGTGCATAAAACCCTTTTTTTCTTTAACATTGGAAAATATGAAATTTTTGCAGCTACTCTAGAATGCCATTCTAATCTATTGTGTCTAGATTCCTAAGCAGTTTTGATTGATTTCTTACCCATCACTGGGCAAGAAAGCCATGAAATACAATAGAAAGTTCTTCCCATCAATTCAATTGTTCAAGAGTATACATCAATGTTTAAAAAGGAATTTGAAGATAAAGCTTTCTCAGTAGCTTCAATGGATAAAATGATGGATATTCTGCTTACTCTGGATAATTTAAAAGTTGTTCTTAAAAGGCATCGAAAAGCATTTAACACCATCAAAGGCTCAATCACACAAATTCTTGCCATCACCAAACATACTTCAGGGCCAGACAATGATGAAATGCAAGTGATCATGAAGAAGCATGATGATTTCCTAATGAAGGATGTTGAAGAGAGCTGATCTTGCATTATTTTAATTTTTTGTCATTTTCATGCTTTTTGTAATCAGTTTCAGACAATTTGCGTGTGTTTTTTAAAATTATAATTACATGTAAAAATAGAGAAGTCCCAAATCAAATTGGACCCTCTTGTTTGAATAATTCAAAGTAGTTATTTCTTTCCTATATTAGCTCTTTTTCTCTCATCTATAAATATGAGGGAGCTCTTTTGTAATAGGTACCTTTTAATCTTATGCAATGAAGTGTTGCCCAAATTGGACTCAACTTTGAATCTTTGTGTTCAAATTGCAAGTTCAAATTTAGTTAATAAAAGGAGGAAAATTTTGATTTCAACCTTTGTTTTGAATCAAGTTTGTGTGAGTGAGAATGTTCTGACGTCGTTCTTGCTGATTTCTCTTGTTGTTAATTGGATAAGTGGTGATTCTTTCTTATGATTGGAAGGACGTTCAAGATAAAATATATAAACTTTGAGTTATATTGCTTACTTGAAATTGTGTGTTGTAAGTATCTCTTGGTGCAAGATTATCAAGACTTTGGGCTTGGAGTTATTCACTTTTTGTGTGAATCTATTAGTGAAGTGGGTTGATAGACTTTGTGCTAAAATGTACATCATTTGTTACTTCAAAACTATCATAGAAGGTAGAAAGAAGACTTTGTACTTTTATGTGTCTTCTGGTTACTTATAATTTAGTTATACTAGTACTCTTTGAATACTCTTAAGTTTAATCAAGAATATCGATGATTACTGCTTAGGTAGTTATTTATAGGTGTAAAGCATTACAAAATATTACTGTGGAACATTGTAATCGTCTTTTCTGAAAGAAGAGAAAATGGAGAATGTAACACACCCCACATAGTTAAAGCTAGTGTAAATACTTTTAGTTTAGCGTAGTTTACTCTTTGTTCCAATAAGCAGTAAGAAGGGAGCCTCCCCTTTCTAGGAAGAGAGAGCATTCTCATCATAGCTATGGCTAAAATCACTATTTTGTAATTTGTAAAGGAATTACAAAATTTTCACCCAACATATAGTTTTAATTTATATATATTATGCAAGGGTCTCTAAAGTATGGGCCATGGTAGTAATAATATGGACTGACCTAATTATATTCTCTTGATGTGCCCATGGCTACACCTAGTGTAAAAGGGGTCAATATAAACCCCTATAATAATTACTAGTTGATGCAAATGAGTAGGTTATTTATTTAGGTATGTTATTTATGATATTACATTTGAAATTGTATCATTTTTTCATTGTTATAGGTTATGTGGCTATTGAAATTTAAAATCTTGTAGGGATTGTAGTCACATGGATTTCACTTATCTCACTCACTATTTATCATTTGACTTACCACATGTAGCAATCATCCCAATAGATGATATGGTCCAATGTTGCATATATGCAAGTTGATTTGCATCATATTTTGAGTGTATTAGTTAGGACACTTTAGTATATAAATATACCTTTGTGGATTGTACATTAGTATCACAAAATAAAGATAAGGTAGAGTTATATTAAGATGTTGTGACTTAGAGTAGTGAAGGATTCAATTGTATTTTGATTCCCTTTATTAGGAGAGAGATAGACTAAATTAAGAGCTCATATAATTTGTGACTTATAGGGCCATGCCTATATTGTATAGTGATTCTCTAGTTATACACTTGTAGATGACTGTCTAATAGTAGCATAAGGAATTAAAGTGGTTACAAGGGATGATCTTGGTTCTTCAAGAGAGTTTTGATCTTGATCTAGGATGAAGTTACATACTACCCTTAGAGTGATACAAAATAGATCATGAAGAGAACCTCCACTAAGAGATAGTCTCAACGTGTTGGTTCATATATATGTTTGAAGACTTTGATGTATTTTTGAATATTTTTTAATTTAAATAATGAGACACTTTATTATGTGGTTAGATATTGTAAGAGAGGGGGACCAACCATGTTCAAGGCCCCAGTTCACGGAGAGCCAAGAGCGGAAGGCTTCCCTAACTTACCTCACTCTAAAGGGGTGTTTTGAAATGAGGGATGAGAATGATGAGGACTATAAGGTCCTTCAATCACTTTGTAGACTCGAAATCCAAAATGGGGCTAGGTGAGTTGGTTTTTCAGGTTCAACACTGCACCTCAGGTAGCTCTCTGCCCGAGGATGGAAATGTGGTTTTGGGGTGACAACGCGGTGCGCTAGCATCTCTCAAGTGCACCGGCGTCCATACAACCAAAGGACCGAAAATATAGTAAAAACTACCAGAAAATAAGTTGACAGCCTAGCTAGTGACTTCTAAGGGAACAAAACAAAACTATGAAGTAAGAGAGATACAAATGAATATGATAAAGTAAATATATTAAAGCTAAGGTGACAGAAAATCTCACAAAAGAGCCTATTCTCCAACTAGCTCTGAATGCACGTCCACCTACACACAAGAAAGAGGGAAAATTGTTGGGGGTTGTATAGGGGTCTGCCTCAATCAAACCCTTGTTTTGGTGTTTCCACCTCCACAGACAGCCAAGATAGAAACTATAGAGAAATGGAAATGTAGGATAAAGAAGTAAAGAAAGAGAAGAAGTAAGTAACCCTACAAAACAATATTAAGCTACTCAATCAAATTGTAAAGGAGAGGAGTGAAAATTATTACCACCTCCACCAAGAGCTCACTAGCCAATGATGGAGAAAGAGAGCTTGGACAATCACCACAACCTCAACTATGATGAAGGGAGGTGTTGCAAACCTCAAGCCCCTACTATAATGGCTTGTTCCACACTTGCTCTACGAAGTTGATGGAGAGTTGTTGCTACTGCTATGGAGTGCTAAACTTCTGCTTAGAGGCTGAGAATGCAAGAAGTGATTGCTAGAATGCTTAGAGGGTTCCAGAGGATGAAATGAAGTGAGAAGGGATCAATTTGAAGTAAGAATGAGAAAGAATAAGGCATTTTCGGGTCAGTTGGTCGAAGAGGGATGTTACAAATCATTCCCAATAGGATGTGTAACACCTCTGCCAACTTTAGACGTAGGAATTCGTTAGGGACATAAGTGCGTTGTGTGGGCGTCTACACATCGTGCAAGCATCCCTGACAGTTATTCTTCTATCAAAGCAAAAAATAGATGCCAATTGGAATGAGGGCAGCCTATTGATGTGGAATTTTTCCTTCGGATTTGGTTTTCTAAGGTGAGGAAGTGTAAGAGGGGAATTTGCATAAGGGGTGCAAATTTTCTCCTATACATTTTTCCCCCACTTTAGCGAGCATGAATACTGATGAGTGCCTCAATAAAGTAGATCGAAGAGAGAATAGGGTTAGAAATTTATACCTGAACCATCGAGGAAGTAGACTACAATCTAGTGAGATCAAAAGCATAGGGTAGGCAAAGGACTTCATAGCCCCGTAAAACTATGAAGCTAAAGAATGAAAGTGTCTTACAAGCTCGCAAACCTGCAAGGAGGCAACCCCCAAGATCTCTCACATGAAAGAAGCCTCGAGAAGTAAGTGCCTCATAGGCCCGTAGACCTACAAGGAAGGTATGCTCTAAGATCTCTCACATGAAGGAAACCCCAAAAAAAAGTGCATTACAAACCCACAAACCTACAAGGAAGCATCCCCAAAGATCTCTCACATGGAGGAAGCCAAGAAAGCACCTTACAGACCCGCAGACCTGCAAGGAAGGTGTCCTTCAAGATCTCTAGCATGAAGGAAACCCAGGAAAGTGCCCTACAAACCTGCAAACCTACAAGGAGGTATCCCCCAAGATCTCTCACATGGAGGAAACCAAAAGAAAGCACCCTACAGACTCTTAGACCTATAGGAGAGCGACCCCCAAGATCTCTTACATGGAGGAAGCTCGAAGGAAGTGCCCTACAGACCTGTAGATCTATAGGGAAGTATCTCCCAAGATCTCTCACATGGAGGAGACCCAGGGAAGGGGACTCCATAGAGTCAGAAAGCGACTTTACAGGCACACTTGCAAAGCAACATGTCTACCCGCAAATAGAACATGTCAGAAAGTGTCCACACAGGCAAGTAAGTGAATAGTCACACAGATCGTCAACAAGTTGAAAAAATTTCAAAGGGGTCCCTTGGGAACCCAGCATGGAGAAGGGGTCCACTCAAGGGACATGTTGTTCAAAAGTACGAAGGAGATGTTTCTTCCTCAAATCGATTTATCATCAAGGAATCCTTTTGAAAGATGTTCACTTCATCAAGGAATTCAAAAGGAAGAAAATTACCCCATGCGAGGGGAAGGTCAAAGTTGCTCCCACCTCGAAGGGAAGGTTCTCAAGTTATTTCTTTACATTTTGTTAGGGTTTCAAGTCAAGAATGTGATTCTTGAAGAAAGGTTTGTGAAGATTCTCGAGAAAAGATTCACTGGCAATGAATGCATTTTCTGAAAATAATTTTTTTATAGAAGTGGCGTTGTCACACATGAGAGGGACAACTCAAGCAAAGAAGAGAGAAAGATAAAAGAAAAGATAAAAGAAACATTATGAACAAAGGATATAGGGGTGACTGATATTTAAGGGTTAGAGCTACTCATAAATATATATATATAAGTATAATAATAGTATATAAAATGAACTGTCATCAACCCCCTACTATATTAGAACATCTGAAGAATGCACGAGAAGACAAAGTAAAAATAAAAAATTGGATCAACATGGAAGGGAAGCCTAAATTCCCCCAACACATTGCATCATCCCCAATTTATCAAAAGTCAATCACAAACATGGAAGAATGATGATACAAATAGAAGAAGGTTTATGACACAAAAACGACGCTTGTATCCAAGAACCAACAAGGGTGACAAGGGTCATCCACGAACACATAGCACGATCACGGGGGAACACATCACAACACACACACTCATCTAATCTAAAGATAAAGAAGGAGCCTCCCCTTAACACTAATCGACCAAGAGTTCGTCTGCTTCCCACTCTAGATCATTGTAGGGGGAAGGAGGAGGGGCCTACAATGGTGGAATTTTAAGAGGAGGAGCGTTCGACCCTCCCGCAATAAGGGCTTAGGAAGAAGGCCCCATAAGGTCTCCTTCACTAAGCTCTTATGGAGCTAAGGTAAGCAATTTCGTGAAGATCGCTGACAAGGCTAGAACTTCATCCAGAGAGTTAAACATTCACTTTATAGAAGTGTCATGTTTTACCTCAACGAATGGAGAAGGATGCACCTGAGATTCGCCGCTAGGCTCGTCGAACGATTCAAGAGTAGTGATGACTCAGGGGAATCGAGGATTGGTTCTATTACTAGGACATAACAAGTCAACGTAGGACCACCTAGAGAAGGTAGGCTCCTCTTACTTCCTCTATTGTTGGGAGGACTACCCTCCACCTTTTGCTTCATCGACGGACGTGAACTCCCCACAGATGAGGCAAGAGGTGCAGAGGAAGAGGAGGAAGGGAAAACCGTAGTAGATACCACTGAAGTGTTTGTCATATCTATAGGTTTTGGGAAAGGTGGGAAATTTGAAAGGGACATCAACAAAGGTAGCTCCACCGAAGGAGCGATGAACACCTACACCTTTTTAGGGTCAAGTGTATTCGTACTCACAGTGGAAGCCATAAGCGATGTAGAAATAGATTGAATGGAAGCAGAGGGGAGGAGAGAGGAGGATGCAGTAGGAGGCCCTGATATAGGGGCAGTCATCTCCTCTTCCTTCCTCTATAAGGAGGCCTGCTCAACTACACGATACTTTCACTGACGCTTACACTCACGCACAAGGCGGTTGTTGTGACTCTTCGAACCAAAGGCCAAATGCTACGAAGGAACAAAAGGCTCCTACTCAACCATGGGAGTGTCCACTATAGTCATTTCTGATGGAGGGACAGACTCTTGAATGGGAGCAAGAGGAGCAGGTTGAGAAGCAGCAAGGGGAGTCAGCTCTAATGCCTCAACAGTGGGCCTCTTCTTGTTTCCTGCTTTAGGAGCAGAAGTGGTAGGAGGCACAAGTGCATATCTCATGATGCAAGCGCATACAACATTCGGTATCATGTCCGTTAACCCGATGGTACTGACAGTAGGTATTTGCATCATACCAACTAGGGTAAGGTTCCTTAAGAGGTTTAGGGTTCTACAAGGTTATGATCTTATCCTTCAACAACTTTTGCAAGATGGAAGAATAAGATTTTGCTAGCTTTGTGAACTTTTGGTTGCATTTGATGCCATTGTCATCCATAGCGGTTACAACAATTGCAATAGCCTTACCTTTCCCAGAGATCAATACAATGGACTTTCCTTTAGAATGGGAGCACGAGGAGGATCCCCCAAACTAAACTACTATTTGTTGGTACTCTCGTAGGGCTACACACAAATGCATGAAAGAAGGGTATTTCATAAGGGAAAACTTTTCTTGCCAAGTCCTCTGCAAGTTCCCTAAGAACACCTTTTGCATGTCAGAATCAAGAAACGGATATGAGATTTGTGAAAAGAGTGCTTGGTACTGTGCTATGAAATGGTAATCTTTTCATTATCCCTCTGTTTACACTGGATGAGATCCAAAAAGGTCATCTTCAGCCCGATATTGGCTCGAAACTTTTGGAGAAACTGGTTCACCAATTGATTGAATGAGAAAATGGAATTATTAGGCAAGGAGCAGTACCATTCGAGAATTTTATCCTTGAGAGATAGAGGGAATATTTTTTCCATCAATACATCTTAATGGAAGAAATCTATGCATAGGGTGTTAAAGGAAGACACATGTGTTTGTGGGTCTCCTTTGTTGCCATATTTCTCAAATTTAGGAATCTCCATTCCTTGAGGGAAGGGATTGTTCAAAATTGTGACCGAAAACGGGCTATGTTGGAAGAAGGGTTGAAAGATAGGTTGGGCAGAGGCTTGGGAGAGACTTGCCAACTAATTATGCATCTTACCCATGTTCTGAAGAAGAGTGTTCAAATTAGGGTCATTAGAAGATATAGGGCTAGAGGAACCTCCTCCAGAACCACCACCGGAGCCACCACCAGAACCACTGGTGTGACCACTTCCAGAACCACTACCGGAGCCACCGCCACCAATAGGGCCTCCACCGAAGCCACCTCTTCTTCTAAAGCCACTACCATGGCCTCCACCAGAACTGCCTCCACCAGTGTCACTTCCACTGCCAAAGCCACCACTGATACCCAATCCCCCACCACTCAACTTGCCAAAACCTCCACTACTAGAGGTGAGAGGAGGGGTGAAGCTAAAACCCAAGGGGATCTTGTTCACTTTGATAGTTTTGGATATCTCAGAGGAAGAGGGAATGTTGACCGAGGGCATGACATCGGCCATGTACACAAATGTGGGAGGCATCGACATTCCAAGCTGTCTCTCATGATCTTCAAAAGTGGCCCCTTGTACAATGTTAGGATTGTTTGGAGGAGCGCATGCTTCAGTCAAACTAGAGACACTGGATAGGAGTTTTATGCCAGTTTGATCTTTTCCAACCATGTACTTTATTTTGCTGATAACCCTAGCAACCCTAGCCATCTTCAAGTCCTTTTCTAAGTGATTCTCCAAGTCACCTAGTCCCTTGCTAATAGTAGAAATATATTCTGAAGGAATGTGAATGGCCTTGTACTCGTCCACCGATGATGGTTTAGGAGACACAGGAGGAGTGGGGATGTGGTTAGTTTCATCAAAGATCCCTATCTCACCCCTTGACAACTACTCATGTGCGACAAGACCAATGGTGGACCCAGGAAAAAGGCCTATAGAGAAACCAGTAGTGATCTTCATCCTCTCCATTGGAAGGTTTCGTATACTTCTCCTAACAATATACCCAGAGGTTGTGGACTGGGTTGTGATGCTCATAAACCTTCACAACACTCAGGGGCACAACGATCACAAGGTACAAGGGAAAAGCCTCAACACCAATGAATGAGCAGATGTTGGTTCACATCAGGTTCACCAAAAATGTAAGAGAGGGGGACCAACCACGTTCAAGGCCCCAAGTCGTGGAGAGCCAAGAGCGGAAGGCTTCCCTAACTTACCTCACTCTAAAGGGGTGTTTTGAAATGAGGGACGAGAATGACGAAGACTATAAGGTCCTTCAATCACTTTGTAGACCCAAAATCCATAATGGGGCTAGGCGAGCTATTTTTTGGGTTCAACACTATAGCTTAGGTAACTCTCTACCCGAGGATGAAAGCATGGTTCTAGGATGACAGCACAACGCACTGGCATCTCTCAGCTGTGCTGGTTTCTGTATGACTAGAGGACCAAAAATACAGTAAGAATCGCCAGAAAACAAGATGACAGCCTAGCTAGTGACTTCTAAGGGAACAAAATAGAACTATGAAGTAAGAGAGATACAAACAAATATGATAAAGTAGATATATTAAAGCTAAGGTGACAAAGACAATCTCACAAAAGAGCCTATTTTCTAGCTAGCTTTGAATGTGCATCCACCTACACACAAGAAAGAGGGAAGATTGTTGGGGGTTGTATAGGGGTCTACCTCAGTTAGACCCATGTTTTGGTGTTTCCACCTCCATGGAAAACCAAGATAGAAATGATAGAGAAATGTAGGATAAAGAAGTAGAGAAGGAGAAGAAGCAAGTAACACTACAAAACAATATTAAGCTACTCAACCAAATCATAAAGGAGAGGAGTGAAAATGCTTACCACCTCCACCAAGATCTCACTATCCAATGATGGAGAAAGAGAGCTTGAACAATCACCACAACCTCAACTGTGATGAAGGGAGGTATTGCAAACCTCAATCCCCTATTGCAATGGCTTGTTCCGCACTTGCTATACAGAGTTGATGGAGTGTTGTTGTTGCTGCTATGGAGTGCTAAACTGTTGCTTGAAGGATAATAATGCAAGAAGTGATTGCTAGAATGCTTAGAGAGTTCTAGAGGATGAAAAGAAGTGAGAATGGATTAATTTGAAGGAAGAATGAGCAAGAATAAGGAATCTTGGGGTCAGTTGGTCAAAGAGGAACGTTACAAATTGTTCCCAATAGGAAGTGTAATGCCTCTACCAACTTCAAATGCAAGAATCCGTCAGGGACGTAAGCGCACCATGCAGACGTTTGTGTGTCACGTGGGTGTCCTCGACAGTTATTCTTCTACTGATGTAAAAAATAGATGCCAAGTGGAATGAAGGCAGTCGGATGATGTGGAATTTTTCCTTAATATTTGGCTTTCTAAGGTGAGGAAGTGTAAAAGGGGAATTTGTGTAAGGGGTGAAAATTCTTTTTTATACAAATATATTTTTAACCATTGGATAACATATATTTTATCATCACTTGAAAAGATAAACCAATAAATGGTCTAAAAGATTCAACCTATAGTCAATATTACATGTAGAGAATAAACAAGCAGCCTCATTAGTCCATTAAGATTGGATTTAATGTAAGGTTATTTTTTTTTCTTTTTGTCACTCTTCCAACCATTAATTCATGTCCTTGGGTTGGTACTATTTTCATATTGGAATGCATGCTTTAAAGGATTGGTGAGCTAATTATACTTCCAATTGACAAAATGGAAATACTCCTATGTTATGCGCGACCTAAAAGTTGGATTGAATCTATAGAGAGGGTTGGCTCCCCTAGTATAGCACCTAAAAACTTACTCTACTATTGTTGCAAGGAAAAGGACATAAAATAACACAAATGAACTTTAAATCATAAAAGAGGTGATACACTAGATTTTTTATGACTTGTAATTATTTGAAGAGTACATAAAATGACCAATAATTTAAGCTAAAACCTACACAACAATATTTTAACAAGTTTTTCATAAATATTTCATAGAAAGGTTTACAGCTTATGATAATATTCAAAAGGAAATGATATTCAGAGCTAAATATTACATGAAAACTAACAGAAAACACAAAATATGACCTACAAATTATATATATTTCTACATAAATGATGGGGCAAGGTTGGATGAGACACTCACTGTCCCATGCTCTAGGTCTCACCTTGGAAAACCCTTTGGTGTCACTCTCCACCTTCTTAACCTATAGGCCCTAATGCTTGTTAGGCACCCCTGGTTCTCCTGGCCAACCCTACTACCATCTCCATTTCCCTAACCAAGCCAATCTTGGTGCTCACTCTACCATTCTCTCCTTAGCCCTTAATCTTCCTAAAGGCTAACTAAAACTTCAAGCTTCACTAACTTGATGCAGGGGTGTGTGATGTCTTCCATGGCCTCAAAACCATCCCTCTAGGGTTCTTGAACATCCACCAACCACCAATTCTCCATCACTCTCTCCAAACCCTACTCTAGGGTTTAAAAAGGGCTACTAGCCCTTGAGCCCCAATTAGGCCTCCTAACCCGAGAAAATAGGCGTAAACCCCAATCTTTCTAAAGAACGTCACAAACTTCCTCTAGAGACCCTGGTTCATTTTCATACCTCTCCAATATTTTTGAGGTCTTAGGCTCTCACTATCCATACACAGGCATAACCCTCATTTTGTAAGAATTAGGGCTTTTTTAGGCCATTTCCTGACCTCACAGTGAACTGTCAGCGTTTTCCCATCACCAAATGGACTGGTGAAGCCTCTTCCTTCCTACCAAACATTTGTAAGGCCTCCTGCATCCACCACACACCTTGGGTTGCCAGGGAATTGACACCCCTGCAATGTTAGGGCTTGGTTTTCACTGTCTTTCCTAATCGGGCACAGTTAAGGTCGCCTAGGAGAAGACTTTTCCCATGACACCTTGCCTCCTACAGACTTCTAAACCTAATATATTTATAGGCATGGAGATTAGCCTCATCCCCCATGGACTATACACCAGGTATAATGGAAGACAGAGGTCTAAGACTCCATGAATAACAGTCTATTGGACTGATCAGCAATGGAAAGAAACAAAACCTACTACGAACAAAGCTAGGAAACGATGCAACAACACCACAAATTACCACACAAATCTTGCAAAGTAAATACCACACGTGCCACACACTGCTCAGTTCCTGGAACCCTCCATTAACACAATAATAAGACTAAAAACTAGAAAATTGCAAGAATTTCATTGCTTTTCCATATGCACAGTAAACTCCAAAAAATACAAAGCTTCTTCCAACCCCAATTCCAATTCGAGGTCCCTCTTTTAAAGGTTCATAAGTGGTTGCATCTTCCCTTGGTCGGACATAACCACCCCATTAGGCCAAAATTGCACAAATGCAACATTTTGGCTTTATTTCTCAAATCCTAGTGATTCCTAGTGGAAACAAATTGTGCAACTCATTCAATCTACCATAAGCTACTGATCAACCTTCACCCTAACATCTTCTAACACCTGTAACTCAAAATTAAATGGTCAACATGACCTTAAAGTATTAAAAACACAAAATTTCATCCTAGGCTTCCAAATTTTCCTAGTGCTACCTAATGCTTCCTTCCTAGGTGCTCCTGCACCATTCTCCCCCTCTCAGCCCAAACACTAAGGAAATGCAAGGAGAGATCAATCACAGGTCAATACCAAGCTTCTTGAACTGATCTTCTTGTACCCATGTGGCTTTTGATTCATGCTTGTTCTTCCACTTGATAAGGTGCTCCATGTACACCTTATGCCTTGTAGACTTTTGACTCTGGACTCCAAGATCTTCTATGCCTGAGGGTTGTCTTGATTAGGTAAGGATATATTGTTGATGTCTTTGAAGATCTCCTTACTGTTTTGTTCCACATCATTGATTGATCCCTTGTACTTGATCAAGTCAGCTATATTGAAAACTGGAGAGATCCCTAGATCGGTAGGTAACTCCACCTTATATGCATTCTTGCCATACTTGGCCAATACCTTGCATGGACCCACTCTCTTCATCTGCAACTTGGTTGACATTCCCTTCTGCAACCTTGACTTGTTAAGGTGGACCATGACATAGTCTCCTACTGCAAATTGCACATCCTTCCTTGACATATCTGCCTTCTCCTTCAACTTTTGTGTAGCCTCAGTGACTATCCTCTTTACCTGCTCCTGTATCTCCTTCATGGTTTGACTGAAGTCTTTTGCATGTCCATTTCTTTGTTCCATAGCTCCAAGATCTCTGAGCTCACATATGCCTCTTGGGTGCATCCCATACATAATCTCAAAAGGACTCTTCCCTGTGGTCCAGTTCACACTATCATTGTAAGCATACTCATCTTGTGAGATAACCATATCCCATGTCTATCCATACTCCTTAGTTAGGCACCTTAGAAGGTTACCTAGCACCCTGTTAACCACCTCTATTTGACCATCAGTCTAAGGATGGTAAGCTGATCCAAATGACAGGTTGGTTCCCAATCTACTCCATAGATTTTTCCAAAAGTGACTCATGAACTTCACATCTTTGTCTAAAACAATGCTCAAAGGCAATCCATGGATCCTTACAACTTCATTGAAGAAGAGATGAGCTATGTAACTTGCATCATGAGTAGTTTTGCAGGGAATAAAATGACTCGTCTTACTAAATCTGTCTACCACTTCATAGACACTGTCAAAACTAGTCTTGGTCTTAGGAAGGCCTACCACAAAATCCATGCTCACACACTCCCATGGTTTGTTAGGAATGGGTAGGGGTTGATATAGACCAGCATTACTAGCTCCTCCCTTAACCTTCATACACACAACACATTGTTCCACATACTTTCTAACATCTCTTTCCAACTTAGGCCAATAATAGAATCTTTGCACTAGTTCTAAAGTCTTGTTGATGCCAAAATGTCCACTAAGACTTCCATTATGCTTTTCCTGAATGAGATTTTCCCTCATTGACCCTCTTGGAACACATAACTGATTTCCCTTGAACAATAACCCACTTTGTAATGTATACTATGAGTATTGGCTATGGAAATGGTTCTCAAAGTTAGAACATACCTTGTAGGCCTCTGAAAAGTCTTCATCTTCACCATAGAGATCTTTGAAACTGTCAATCCCTATGCTCTTCACTTGTATCTCCTACACTATCAACAACCTCCTGCTCAATGCATCTGCTACTTTGTTTAGTTGTCCCTTCTTCTGCTTGATGGTGAAGGTAAAAGCTTGGATGTATTCCATCCATTTCAAATGCCTATTACTCAACTTCTCTTGAGTGTTGATAAAGCTAAGTGCCTGATTGTCAGTAAAGACTACAAACTCCTTGGGTAGAAGATAATGTCTCCATTTCCTAAGTGACTGAACCAAAGCATAAAGTTCTAAATCATAGGTTGAATACTTCTTCTTTGCTTCATTGAGCTTCTCACTAAAGAAGGCTATAGGCCTGCCCTCTTGACTTAGCACTCCTCCTACTGCCACTCCACTTGTCACATTCAACAGTGAAAAACTTGTCAAAACTAGGTAACAAAAGAATAGGTCGGGTTGCCACTTCTTGTTTCAGTTTCTCAAACCCTTTCTCAGCTTCTTGAGTCCACACAAACTTAGTTTTTAAACCACCCTTGATTGTGTCTAGAACTGGTGCACATATGCCACTAAAGTTCCTTATGAATTTTCTATAAAATTGAGCCAATCCATGAAAACTTCTTACCTCTGTCCATGTGGTTGGTGTAGGCAAGTTTAGGATAGCTTCCACCTTGCTTGGATCCATCTTCAATGATCCTTGGGATACTACAAACCCCAAATATACAAGCTCTTGCTTAAAGAACTCACACTTCTCTAGATTGATTGCCAACTTCTCCTCTTGCAACCTTCTGAGAACCAACTCCACATGTTTCAAATGCTCTTCTGCTGTCTTGTTGAATATGAGGATGTCATCAAGATACACTACCACAAATATCCCTGTAAAATCCTTGAGCACTTCATTCATGAGCCTCATGAATGTGCTAGGGGCATTAGAGAGGCCAAATGGCATCACTCTCCATTCATATAACCCATCATTTGTCTTAAATGTTGTCTTCCACTCATCACCATCCTTAATTCTAATCTGATGGTATCCACTCTTGAGATCCAACTTTGTGTAGTATTGAGCTCCTCCAAGACAATCCATTAAGTCTTCAATTCTAGGAATAGGGAACCTATACCTAATGGTGATCCTATTCATTACTCTAGAATCAGTGCATAACCTCCATTTACCTCCCTTCTTGGTTGCTAAGACCACTGGTACTGCACATGGGTTGATGCTCTTTTGAATCAATCCTTGATCCAACAACTCTTGCACTTTCCTAGCTACCTCTAGATTCTGATCTGGTGTAAGCTTCTATGCTGCTTTGTTTGGTAATGAAGCCCCTGGTATGAAGTCAATCTGATGACTAATGGCTCTTTGTGGAGGTAGGGTTGCTGGTGTTCCATCACTCACTGTCCTTGTGCTTCTCAAGCAACTTTTGGATTGCTTTCGGTATGACTATTTTCTTAGTCTTGTTCTCTTCTTTAGGCTGCAACATAACCACATATCCTTCACTCCCTTGATGTAGGTTATTAAGGAACTCTTTACCACTACTCAACAAGACACTAGGTGTCTTTGACTGTCCTTCTTCCTCATCTGACAGTGACTACAACTTAAATGTCTTCCCATCCTTCTTGAAAGAAATGGTGTTCTCTTTCCCATCATATATGGCACTTTTGTCATACTTCCATGGTCTGCCCAATAATAGATGACATGCATCCATTGGTAACACATCACAAACTAGCTTGTCCTTGTACCCTCCAATGGAAAACTCCATCGTTACTTGGTCATTCACTAAAACACTTTGCCCTTTGTTTAGCCATGTGACCTTGTAGGGGTTAGTGTGGGGTACCTTCTCCAATTTCAGTTTCATTACTGCCTCCTCTGAGATAATATTGTCTGTTGAACCTGAATCCACTATGATCTTGCATACTTTACCAAGTATCTTGCACCTTACTCTAAATAGAGCTCTCCTTTGTTTTGGTTCTTCCTTGACTGGTTGTCTGATCAAAACTCTACTGAACATCAGATTCTCTCCTATCTCAGATTCAATGTGACTGACCTCAGATGATTTAGGACTTATGGTGTCCTCTTGTGCATAAGCCACTCTCTTCTCATTGCTTGATGAAGATGCTTTCTCCGGGCACCTATAAGCTGGATGACCTACTTGACCACAATGGTAGCATTTCATGTTTGCAAAGTATGAATTTCTCTTGCATGCTCCTCTTCCTCTATTTGAACCTCCTTGAGGACCTCTACCTCTATTATATCCTCCTCTAGAAGATGTTTCACCTCCATGCTCTGTGAGTTTAGACTCTCCTTGGTTTCTTTGCTCAATTCCTCTACCTTGGTAGCCACCTCGCTGTCCTCTTTGATCTCTTTGATCTTTGCCTTTGCCTCTACCCTTAGAAGCCTGGTCTTGTTTCCTCTTGCTTCTTTCCTCAATCTTTATGGCCAATTGATAGCACTGGTGCATTGTCTTGGGGCTTAGAAGAGTCATCTCCTCTTGAATGTTCCACTTCAAACCATTAAGGTATCTAGCCACCTTGAGACTCTCATCCTCTGTCACATTAGACCTCATGCAAAGTTTTTGAAACTCCTCAGTATAAGTTTTTACATCTTGGTCTCTTTGCCTCAAGCTCTATCTTTTCTTGTGTAACTGAATATCATAGTCATCTGGCATGTATGCTTCCCTCACTTTGGCAACCATTCCTTTCCAAGTTGAAATAGGCTACTTGCCTTCCTTTTCGCTCTCTGTCTAAATGAATTTCCACCATGTCAAAGTAGAACCTCTTAGTCTTGATTTGGCCACCTTTACCTTCTGTGCTTCAGTGACTCCATCAAATTCAAAATGGTTTTCCATTCCCTCTATCCAATCCATGACTAGATCAGCTTCCATTTTTCCACTAAATAGTGGTATGCCTTCAAGTTCTTTTCCACTCAAAGCCTTCAATTCCTTCAAGAAAGGCTCTTCTTTCATAATAGGGTCAGGTTGAGGGGTCTTTTCTTCCTCTGCAACCTCTTCTTCCTTTGGTATCCTTCCTTCTAACTGCGCGCTCCTCATTACTTGCTCAAGTTGGGCTATTCTTTCCCTCATTAGCCTATTTTCTTCCTCCTGTTCTTCAACCATCTTAGCCAATTCAGCATTTGTCGCCATGATGGAAGAAACACTAGATTCAAGGTCTGACATGCAAGATTCTATCCCAAATTTTTTACTTGCTTTGATACTAATTTGATGGGGCAGGGTTGGATGAGACACTCAATGTCCCATGCTCTAGGTCTCACCTTGGAAAACCCTTTGGTGTCACTCTCCACCTTCTTAACCTATAGGCCCTAATTCTTGTTAGGCACCCTTGGTTCTCCTGGCCAACCCTACTACCATCTCCATTTCCCTAACCAAGCCAATCTTGGTGCTCACTCTACCATTCTCTCCTTAGCCCTTAATCTTCCTAAAGGCTAACTAAAACTCCAAGCTTCACTAACTTGATGCAGGGATGTGTGATGTCTTCCATGGCCTCAAAACCATCCCTCTAGGGTTCTTGAACATCCTCCAACCACCAATTCTCCATCGCTCTCTCCAAACCCTACTCTAGGGTTTAAAAAGGGCTACTAGCCCTTGAGCCCCAATTAGGCCTCCTAACCCGAGAAAATAGGCGTAAACCCCAATCTTTCTAAAGAACGTCACAAATTTCCTTTGGAAACCCTGGTTCATTTTCATACCTCTCCAAGATTTTTGAGGTTTCAGGCTCTCACTGTCTGTACACAGGTGTAACCCTCATTTTGTAAGAATTAGGGCTTTTTTAGGCCATTTCCTGACCTCACAGTGAACTGTCAGCGTTTTCCCATCACCAAATGGACTGGTGAAGCCTCTTCCTTCCTACAAAACCTTTGTAAGGCCTCCTGCATCCACCACACACCTTGGGTTTCCATGGAATTGACACCCCTACAATGTTAGGGCTTGGTTTTCACTGTCTTTCCTAACTGGGCATAGTCAAGCTCGCCTAGGAGAAGACTTTTCCCATGACACCTTGCCTCCTACAGACTTCTAAACCTAATACATTTACAGGAATGGAGCTTAGCCTCATCCCCCATGGACTATACACTAGGTATAGTGGAAGACAGAGGTCTAAGACTCCATGAATAATAGTCTATTGGACTGATCAGCAATGGAAAGAAACAAAACCTACTAAGAACAAAGCTAGGAAACGATGAGACAACACCACAAATTACCACACAAAGCTTGTAAAGTAAATACCACACATGCCACACACTGCTCAATGCTTGGAACCCTCCATTAACACACTAATAAGACTAAAAACTAGAAAATTGCAAGAATTTCATTGCTTTTCCATATGCACAGTAAACTCCAAAAAATACAAAGCTTCTTCCAACCCTAATCTAGTTTGAGGTCCCTCTTTTAAAGGTTCATAAGTGGTTACATCTTCCCTTGGTCGGACATAACCACCCCATTAGGCCAAAATTGCACAAATGCAACATTTTGGCTTTATTTCCCAAATCCTAGTGATTCCTAGTGAAAACAAATTGTGCAACTCATTCAATCTACCATAAGCTACTGATCAACCTTCACCCTAACATCTTCTAACACCTGTAACTCAAAATTAAATGGTCAACATGACCTTAAAGTATTAAAAACACAAAATTTCATCCTAGGCTTCCAAATTTTTCTAGTGCTACCTAATGCTTCCTTCCTAGGTGCTCCTGCACCAATAAAGGTAATAGAAATGGGTCCATAAATATAGGATAAAATAGAGTTTTCATAGGATCACATCAACTATTTCTAGAATCTCACACAATATACAATTCTTTATAAGGTAAAAATATGACTATTTATTGACTCAAAAGGTACAAAAATAAGTATAATTTTGAGAATGATATTGTTTCTTAGAAAAACTAAGTTTCAAATTTTTGATAGTTGATAGTAATAATCAGTTACAATGAAGTATTTTCATATATATTTCCTTTTCAACCTTTACTAAGAATTCCACTTTTACAAGTCTAACCAAAATCAATGAATATAGGACACATTCCTTCTAATTAAAACCTGATGACTTATCTTGATTTGGTGCTTGGGAGGTCAAATTCCTTGTTTGAATGCTAAAAATACTCCAGCTAGGCATTGAGGAATTAAATCTTGGTTGTTGTACCTTATCTCCGTTGTATTCTCCTATATCCACTCCTCAACCTCCTAAATTCTTGCAAAGTGCTAATCTTGTTGCTACAAGTGTCTTAACTAATCAAATTTATCCTTTATCCACTCAACTACCCTTCAATTCCTTAAAACTACCACTTGTAAAAAAATAAGATATGTTTTTTAAAGAGTTTGAAGGAAGAAAGGACTCCTCATGGTGTTTGGATAAGGCTTCTTTGTATTATGGGTCTTACAACTCCTTCATGATTTCAAACCAATCACCTTGTTTTACTCCTTCCATGCTAGATATCTTCTAAGGCATAATGACTATGACCTGTGTTATTGTGTGATTTTTGTGAACTATCATATGTATTCTCTCTCATGGTTCATTTTTCCTCTCTAGAAATGACATGCTTGTAGGCTATCTTGTTGTATTTTCTATCAATATTTGGCACAAAAACCTTTTAGATCACTCCCCTTTTCACATGGTTATCCTTTAGGTTATCATTCATATAGGACCATGTCTAATTGACTTCTCTCAACTAGCTTCTAAGCACTAATGGTTGTGTGACGTAGATATATGTTTGTCTTGTAAAGTATACCTTATCTTTAATTTTATATCTCATGGAGTTCTACATTGCCTTCTTCCTCGTTGAACTGTCATACTATCCTTTTGGTTATAGTAGACCACTTTATCATGCTCTTTGGACTATCATTAAAGTCCCTTATCTCTCAAACACTCTCTACCTTCCTAAGCTACTTACCATAGGTTTTCCCTTCTAGTCATGATTATTCTTTCATCCTTGCTATTGTTGGTAACTAATGAAAAATTACTAGAATTGGGGTTAAATGGGATGCATGTATTATTTTTCCATACCAAATTATTATTTTAGTCAAGTTGTTGGAAAGAACCACTTTATCAAGAGATACATCTTGCAGATCTTTGACTTCCACTTTTTCCTCTACCTAGGCTAGCACAACTTCTTCCATCAACTCTGAAACCTTTACTAAATAATTTCCATTTGATTAATATTTTTGAATGACCTACTTTAGCATATTGTAGTTTCTTCCATTCTAGAGCTTTACTTGGAAGAATCACCTCTAAAACTACTTGAAATCTAGATTCTATTTGAGTAATCTTTGTTGGTACTTTCATTATAGACTATCATAGAGAACATAGTATACTGTTGACAACAAACATTGATTGTCCCTTCCTTTCTAGTTTATTACCTTCCTTTGTAGTCACCACTTTTCATGGTAGTGTTTTTGTGACTATCTTTATCTTTCATTCATTCATGACATGGCTGTTTTGACCTTCTTGACTATGTACTATCCTTTTACATTTGATTTTGATTCGCATCCATTAAACTGTATCTTCTCTTTTTTATACTTAATCATTTGTAGTTATTTAGGATGACATGATGCATGTAACCCTATCAATTTCATAATAAATCATAGCAACGAAACTTTCTCTACTCTTTTACCAATCCCTTACATATAACCCATAGTCACTGCCATCTGCACTATCTATGATCATGACTTCTCTTTTGACATTTGATTGTGACCTTTCCAAAATAATAAAAAAACTCATAAATCCTAAATATGAGGAAATATTAAAGGTAAAAAAATGGAAGATAATGCAATACAAGACATAATAGCTTCATCTAGAATCTTTTCTCACTCCTTGATGACCAGAAATGGAGTGCACCCTTGTTCCATTTGATTTTCTCTTTTGATATTTATATGTAGATTGCTTAGTGCTCTAGCATAAGCTTGCTATTATTATAATATGAGAGATAAAAAATGATAGCATAAGGGTGTGATATCTTGATTCTTAGATGAGGACGAAGAATGAAAGCCTCTAGATATAGAGTCTTGAAGAGGAAAAATCAATGGCTAGGAATAATTGATGATGAATGGATAATATTGAATGAGGATTATGAAATTAGGATCAGAGATGTAGTCATCTGACAAGTGGCACATGAGCCTGATAGGATATAGGTTTAGGATGGGATAAGGACAAAAATCCTTACATGGGAATGGCTAGGATTAAGAGGTACGATGAGATGAGTGGATAATATGAAAAGTTAGTTTGAATTTTAGCTAGGTGTCTAGGTTAAATGAATCTAGACAAGGTTAGTTAGACATGTGAAGGGGACACTTTTCACATGATGGAAAATTTAAATTATGATCAATGTGAACAAGATAGAAGGCTAGGATTAAATGAATAAGGGAAAATGATAAAGGGGAGTTAATTAAATAAATTAAAGATTTATTTAATTAATGGGATCATGTGAAGGGAAAATAATTAAATAAATAGTAAATATTTATTTAATTAAATGACTAGGATAAATATGGGGAAAGGATGGGAATAATTAAATAAATAAGAAATTATTATTTAATTAATGGCTTAAGATAGGCTAAAATTAGGTTCGATTGGGTAAGATTAGATTTTAGGTGTCTACAAATATTTTGTTGCATATTCACTATATTGTCTTGATAGTTAGCACCTATCTCCATAGTTGTTAAAATATATTTTTTCTATTGTCATAAAGATGACTACTATCATAAAATATTGTTGTGTTTTCTTTTATTCTCATATTTTTTTGCCTTTTCCTTGTCATAGTTGGAATATTGTATTGGCTATTTTCATGACCCTAACATTGCTCACTTGTATATTGTCACATTCTTTCACATTGAATAACACTGCCATGTTGACTGTCTTTAATGGATTGTTCAATATGACAGTCATATGATGGGTCTTTTGTATAAAACTTGTTTTGTCCTCAACAATCAATTCTATTGTGATGATAGTCCTATAGGCTACCTTGTGACCTACATAGGTAACCTATGTATTCTCCATCATTTATACCATCATGTACATTTTCATACAACCCCTAACTTCTAACTATCATTAGCTTTCCCCTTTATGATGATATTCACTATCACATGCACTTAAAAAACTAATCTACCATGAAAAACTGTTAAAATACTATCCAATTATTGATTTCTACAAGAACCTTTTGTATCCTTGAAGCCTAAGTCACATTTAATGAATATTATTGTTCTTTCAAATTGTCACTCCATCTCCTATAGCACCATCATGAAAGGAACTATATGACCGCTACCATTCACCTATTTTATGAAAAAAAAATATATATAATTCTGCAAACAATGCTTTGTACATCAAACACTACAACTGCCTTCAACATTTTGATAAAAGCGAAACCATTTTGGAGCTACCCTCACTTCCAACCCCTTAAATCCCTTTTTCCAATTATGAATAGATTGTTTTAAAATTTTGTATAGTACTAACATTACTATGAATGCGTTTAGAAATTTGAAAGAATCAATGCACTCTTGACAAGGCTTGACAATGTATTTTCTTGGTCTTAAAGGTGAATGTCAATCCTTAGAGAGATATTTAGGTTTTTCTTAGCTAGTCAAGGGTCTTCACTAATCTCAAATATTTTAACAAACTTTATAACTCCAAACTTCACACAAACTCCTTCAAAGGACCAACAATGCTTAAATCTCCAAGAATATAATGCATACCTAACATTTGAGAAATCAAAAATGTAGGGCCTATAATGTGGGTATGAACCCATGAAACTTTCCTTTCCTCCCATGCAATACACCAAGTTTTCTTATCTTTTTCTACAATGTGGGTAAGGCTTGAACGAAACCCTTGAAACTCCTCTCATGCCACATGTCTTCATTTTGTAGTGTTCCATAAATAGAGTAGCCATGTGTATATTCCATGCCAAGAATGACAAATATTTCCTTCACTGTATTATTTCCTTGGATTCAATATGGCATAAACCTTAAAAACTCTCTAAAGCTTTGAATCTTTCTATGAAAGTTTCCTTCTCAAAGAGAAAACGGGAACATTTTGACAAGATTAAAAATTATCTTTAGCATGAGAAAGACTTGACATATCAATTATCACAATAAAATAATATTTCACCTTTTCAAAGTCTAAGACTCCTTGAAAATGATTTATACCTTAGAAAAATGACTTAGTAATTTTAAAGACTTATCAAACAATTGCAACCTAATAAAACTTGTGGAACCTCCTAAATTACTATGTGGGCTAAAGTGGCACAAAAATGTTAACAAGTACCCTATTTTACAATATCTTTTAGACTATTTTGGTTGAAAGAATCATTTTTAACCTTTTTCATGTTCTTGCCTCTAATTATATAGCTTTATATCCAATCATTTTGCATAATGTTATATCCAAGACCATAAATTTGATTAAAAGTTGGCTTAGGAGGAGTTTATGGTGGTTCGTAAAATTTCATACTCAATACCACATTTGCATATGCATTCCTCCTTTGCATCCTTATGCTTCAGTTATTTCCCTATTCAATTATAAAAAAATGGTGTTAGTAAGATGGATGGATTATTCCCCCTTCAGAGGTCATTTAGGAAAATATTACATAGGTGAGCTCTCAAAAATAGAAATAGGGAGATAAATTGGATAGAGGAGGGAAATGAGGTGTGATAGAAGAAAAATAGATGAAAATGGATCAAATATGGAGAAATGGGGTGGAAAGAGATGAAATGGGGAAAAAATATGGGGGGGGGGACTAGGGGTTGGGATGAATAAATAGGGATAGGGGATAGAAATATTATATTTTTTATCCTTATCCCCTCAAACACATAAATAAATTTGAGGAAATATGGAGAGCATGCCCTTAGACTGACACCAAGTAGAGTGGGTGAGGTAGTACAAGTGACCTGCAAAGGTGGGAGGACTATTACATATAAAGGATTTAGGATTAGGTTTCATTTATATTCATTAATGAGGAGATAAATTTAGGAAATCTTGCATTCCAAATTATGAAATTTATGTTTCAATATATGTATTAAAAGAAATTTTTACATATGAAAAGTGGCACATGTGAATATATTGGAGCATATATAGGATTGGTACATGCATAGAGAAGTAGCACATGTATTTCTCTATGAATAATATATGCTCATTGGGAGGTATGTGCATATTTTGGTAAATTCTTATATAATGAGATGTATACATTTAAATTTCTTAGTGCATATATGTATAGAGTACTGGATGGAAGTAAGAATAAGTTTTGGTTGGGTTTGGAATAATATAACATGATTTATTATCACACGTAAGAGTGGTCACTTTCACTAACATATCAAAAGAGGTATTCATAGGTGCTATAATTGACTACTCAATTTGATGAGATGGATTGGGATTTCTAGAGAAGTGCAATCTATGGTACATACATAGATGCCATAGGTCAAGGCCCATAAATCTATTTTGATAGAAATGGTGGAAAGGTGGAATAGTGAGACCATCAATTTTCACTTTCTAATGAATGAGATTAATATCGTATTGAAGGATATGTGGAAAATACTATGGATCCCAATCTGCAAGCACACTATTATTGAGGATGGAATATAGAGGAGTCATTGGAGAGATTATTCAAGAGTGGCCTATCTTGCATGATTTTGTCACTATAAATCAAAGGATGCATTGGGGTAGTGGAGGATCTTCTATACATCTTGGAAACCCTTGTTAGTGGCATTTTATTTTTATAAAAATGGGTCAATTATAGCCAATTGGCCTAGTGAGTTATTACATACACATGATGGCAAAGGGTACAAGGATTTTATATTGGTATACATGTATCTTAGCCTAACTATATAAATAATTACATCAAGCCACCTACAAGGATGGATGGAGCATTGGTTCATTGATATTTTTTAAATATGGGAATGGGAGCACATAAAAATATGTAGGCTCATTGGAGACAAATCAAAGGGGCTAGAGAGTGAGCCATATATTTATGCCTATGGTTGGAGGCTAAGGTAAACAAACCTCAAATACCTAGCTTACTAGAGGTGTATTATGTATGAGTTCATTACACTAGTATGGAGAACATGGTTGAGGTGTGAGGAATGGAAACTATATGGATAATACTTAGATATTATATAAACACCCTTCTATAGCATTGGTAGGAATCATTATTTGATCATGAGGTACAAACTAGATGGATTCTAGAGATAGTTTAGATAATAGAAATGGGCTCCAACAAATGGGGGCACATGTTCACACATGTGTTAATACAAGAGAGTCATTTGGGATTGATAGTGTATTTCTAGTTAACATGAGTGAGCTAGATACAAGTATCAAGGATGTCATGGGACTCTAGGGAGGATATGGTAGATGTAGGGATGACTATATAGTTTGAAGCTAGGTGGATATAGTAGATACCAGTCAAGTTGATTATTTTTACTAGGTAGGATCACATCAATACCACATGGAATGAGGTTCATAGGAGGAGGATTAGGTGGAGGTACTAGGGCACTAGTAAAAACATTGGAATAGGATCAAGGAAAAATACAATCTCAGGCCCAAACATTAGGCTAGGAAGATCTTATGGAGATAGATGACTAGGGGGGCCAAGGTTCCCCAAACAAGTTGGAGTGGGCTATTTCTCTTAGTGGTTAGACATAGGTATATGACCTCTAGATGAGGATAGTCACAAATTTATCTAAGAGGTATGCCTTATAGGTGGAGAGAGATTAGGTGGTTGGAGAGTGGGACTGAGACCTAGCAGAGTGGGATAGCCTATAAAGAGAGAAAGGAAAGTTGTAGGTATAGCTACAACAAGCCTATGTAGATGCATAGAAATTGTATAGTGAAATATATTATGTGCAAGAACTATTGGAACTATAGGGATTGACACAAGTGTTGATCTATATGGCTAGTATAGCTAGAGAGATAATGCAAGAACCATGCAAGGTGTAGTACATTTTTTCCTTTTATGAGTGCATCATGCTTGAGGATCAAAGGAAATCATCTTACATTGAGAGGATAGCCTTTAGGGCCAATGGATTAGCTAGGAGTAGTTATTCAATGTCATTTTTTATGTAGCCACCATCGAGAGATCCTAATGGAAATTCTCAAGAAGACATCACTAACCATGAATAGTGAGGTTGATTCCCTATGATGTATCATTATATAAATAATTTTATGTATATATTTTTTACATGTAAATTAACTTTTATGCATTTCAATCTTAATTGTATTTTATTTTTTTACGATGTATATATGAGACTATTATACCATGATTTTGTATTCTATATGATGAGCATGATTTATGGGATAAATATATATATGTTCATGGTTTATAATGTATTATTATGTATGATTTATGATTGCATGATGATGGATTTAATATATTAATAATGATAATTATGTATATGTTATATATGATTTAGTTTACCTACTAAGAATATTTGAGTTATATTCCTATTTATGTTAATGTTCTAACATTAGAAGTAGAGTATGATGCATTTAGAAATATGGACCATTTCATTAAAGGAAAAAAGTTGTATTTGAAGCTACTTAAATTATGGCCAAGCTTCTAGGTAAAAAAGAAACCATGTTGTTATTCAAGTGAATTATTTAAGTTATCAACATCCTAGTCAAGGTGCTCAAACTTTAAGGTATGAAAAAGTCAGGTTTGTAGGTTTTCCAATCTTGCATTTGATATGATCTTGAATTAAGTTTATGTTGAACAAGACAACTAAGAGGGGGGCTGAATCATTTCTATCAAATTTAAGCTTCTATAATTTTCACCAAAAATTAAATCAATCACAAATCCTTTACACGACTAATATGATTAATCATCAAGTGCACAAGCAAGAATTGAAAAAATATCACACATACAAAATAACACTAGATTTACGTGGAAAAACCAATAAGGGAAAAAACATGGTGAGGATTAGCTCACAATATAGATAATATCAAAACTGAATACAAAGGTCCACTGCCAGAGAAGGCTCACTGCTAAAATAGGACTCACTATCCAACAAGGGTTAACCACCTAGAGGGCTCACTACCACACAGATACAAAGAAGATAGAATAGATTTGTTACAGAGAGAATAAAATATCAATGCAATAGAGATTTCTACCACAACTCACTCAACAACTTGTAGACATGCATGAATGATAGAGTACACCTTCAACTCACTGCATTTGAAAACTCAACAATTAGATTTCGCACCGATCTACAAAAACTCGCATTGCATACACACTGATTCGCATCTATCTTGCTCTATTTATTTGCACACCTTTCACCAATATCCCATCCTATATTTATACCATCTTCAACTTTGAAACATATCCAAAGTCGTCCATACACCATTTGCATTACAAATTCAAATTAGGTCAGTGCCAAAACATTCTAGGGTGGAATTAGAATGAGGGTGACCCAATAACACACATCAAAACGTTTCCATAAGCTTCAAAAATAGTGTTAAACAAAAGGTCGACCAAACCAGTGTAAAACACATAGAACAATTAAGCACACACAACCTTAGCCTGATCCAATCTTTCCAGATAGCAAAATTATCTTCAACATGATCATATCAATTTACCTCTAGAACTAGAAGTCATAAAACTCAAACAAGAAGAAATATGGAGCAACTAAATTTCTCCTAGACCTCTACTAGACATACTAAAAAACATAGTTCACAACCGGTGAACATATCTCATACTATACAATGATCCAAAGACCCAAAATCTAGACATAGCAACTTCCAACAACCATGATCAACATATCTGAACCACATGAACATAGGAGAAAATATTGAAGAAAAACACTAAACACCTATAATCTTTCTTTATTACAATTTTCTCAATATCCTAGACATGTACAACTAATAACCATTATCCATGGCATTAATGAAAACAACAACTAGTTGAGAACCAATTAACCAGTTGACATCAATGGCAACACTTTCATACTTGCAACAATCTCCCCCTTTGTCATTGATGGCAACACATGATGTGAAAAAAAATCAAGGACAACGCAGTAGCTCTGAACACACTTTCCATGATTTTACTTTCTCCCCCTTAGTAGATACTCTCTTTCCACATCTCTCTCACCCTTTGACATCAATGGCAAAGGAAAAAGAAGTTTTACATTGATTTCCCCTTTGACATTAAGAACAAAATACTCTTTCAATGACAACACATGACATGACACTACCTAATCCCCCTAAGAGGTAGCCACCAAAACATCATTCCAAAAGAAAGATAGATCCATAGATCCACCAGACTGATGCATCTTCATTTGCATCTGGTTCAAGAAAGGAGGGGCAATAACCCCTAACTTCTCCTAGAGATACTCAAAAGTATCTTTAGGAAGAGACTTCATAAATATATCAGCAATTTGATCCTTCATAGGTACATACTCAAGTTTTAATTCATTCTCCATAACCTTTTCTCTCAAAAAGTGATACCTAATAGATATATGCTTTATCCTCGAGTGCATCACTGGATTCTTTGAAATGTTAAGTGCACGTGTATTATCACAGAAGATAGAAATAGGATCATCATAAATTATTCTGATATCTTTCAATTTATGTCTCATCCACAAAAATTGTGTATAGCAAGATGTTGCGGCAATATACTTAGCTTCAACAGTGGATAAGGAAATTGAATCTTACTTTTTACTCAGCCAAGCCACCAATCTTCAAGCTAGAAAGAATGCACCACCACTTGTACTTTTGTTGTCATCTACACAACCAGCCCAATTTGTATCAATATAAACACTTAGTGTAAAATCAATATCCCTAGGATACCATTAATCCAAAGTGCCATTCAAATATCTAAATATCCTTTTAATAGTAGCAACATGTGTTTCCTTAAGATCTTGAAATCTAGCCATAAGAAAAATTGCATGCATGATATTTGGTCTAGTAGCAGTCAGATATAATAGTCCACCAATCATAGATATGTACTTGCTCTAATTAGCCTTAGGTGAATCATCATCTTTACTCAATTTGCAATGAGTCACCATAGGAGTGCATACCAGTTTGTAACCATCCATCCCAAACTTCTTCAACATTTTTCTTACATACTTTGACTTTGTAATAAAGATCCCTTTCTCTGTTTGATTAATTTGTAGCCCAATAAAGAAATTCATCTCTCCAAACATAAACATATCAAATTCTTTTTGCATTTCTTTAGCAAATATCTTGCACATAGTTTCATTTCCTCCAAAGATAATGTCATCAACATATACAACCACTATCAAGATTTTGTCATTTTAAATCTTAAAATATAGATTACTATTTGTTGTACCTTTGTTGAAACCTTTCTAAATCAAATATTTGTCTAACCTTGCATACCAAGCTCTAGGATCTTTCTTCAATCCATATAGAGGTTTCTACAATTTGCAAACCATATCCAGTTGATCTGAAAATTGAAATCCTTTTGGTTGTTCCATGTAGACCTCTTCCTCTAATTCACCATTCAAGAATACAGAATTAAATCCATCTAATAGACCTTGAAATCTTTATGAGCAACAAACACTAAAAAAATTCTGATAGCTTCCATTCTTGCCATCAGAGCAAAAGTATCCTAAAAATATATACCTTCTACTTGTGAATAACCCTTATGCACAAGCCTTGCTTTATTTCTAACTAATAATTCATTCTCATTCAACTTGTTTTAGAATACCCACTTTGATCCAATTATGTTTTTATTTTTCGGTCTAGGGATCAATTCCCAAGTATGTTTCTTCTCAATCTGCATAAGTTCTTATTTCATAGCTTTCATCTAATGCTCATCTTTACATGCTTCACTCACGGTATTTGGTTCAACCTCATAAAGTAAACACAGATTTATCTCACCTACAATAGTAGCTCTACTTCTCATCAATACTCCTTTCCTCTTGTCTCCAATGATTTGATTTTTTGATTGGTTCTTTTGTACATATTTAGGTGTCTTAAGGGAAACCACTAGAGATTCTTCTTCTTCTTCATTATGCTTCTCCTGTTCTTCCACAACTTCTTCAATTCTTATGCAATTAGGTTCATCAAATACACATCCATCAACTTCAATTGAATCCTTCATTGCTTCATCAACGTTGACATTTGTGCTTTCTATAATCTTTCTCAATATTTTATTGAAACATCTGTAAGCTTTGCTTCTAGTGGACTATCCAAGTTAAATGCCTTCATCACTTCTAGCATCAAACTTCCTTAAATTTTCATCCCGTCTGATATAAAATTTTCTTCCAAGTACCTTGAAATACTTTTAACAGTAGGAATTATTTCACACCATAGCTCATAGGGGGTCTTGATATTGTTAGCTCTTTCTTGAACTTGATTGAACACATAAACAATAGTGTGAATAGATTCTCTCCAATAAACTTCTGGTAGACCAACTTCAGTAATCATTGATCTAGCTACTTCTTGAATTGTTATGTTCTTTCTTTCAACAACTCTATTCTATTGAGGGGTTCTAGGAGCAGATAACCATCTTTTTATTCCATGAACTTCACAAAACATATTAAACTCATGGGAGGTGAATTCACCACCTCTTCCATACCCTAAGAACTTTATTCTCAAATTTACTTCATTCTCAACCATAGCTTTGAATGTCCTAAATCTATCTAAAGCATCAGATTTCTCTCTAAGAAAAGGAACCCATGTATACCTAGAGTAATCATCAATAAAAAGCATAAAATACCTTTCACCTTGTAGAATTCTAACTCTAGTAGGACCACAAAGATCTATATGAATCAAATCTAGTAGTCTAGTAGTAGATTGTTCCTTTGACCTAAAGTTGTTTCTTGCTTGCTTTCCAAACTAACAATTCCTACAAATAGCATTAACAGGATTTATAATCCTTGGTAAATCTCTCAGATCTTGCACTGCACTAATCCTTTCCAAATTATCAAAATTCATATGACACATTCTCTGGTGCCATAACCAACTAACATTAATCTGAGTCATAAAGCAACATCCATCAGCACCCTTAAGTTGATATATGTTTCCTTCAAACTTCTTTCTTGCAGCAATCACTGTTATGGATCCTTTCCCGATTTCACATCTCTCATCCTCAAATACAATATTATATCCTTTACTACACATCTGTCCAAAACTCAAGAGATTATGCCTTAAACCCTTAACATAGTAGAAATAATTAGTATTATGATTTCCATCAAAACTTATTGAACCTATCCCACAAATATTACAACTAGTATCATCTCCAAACATAACTAATCCTCCATCATATTTTTCAAGTTTAACAAACTTACTCTTGTCACTGGTCATGTGATGTGAACAACCACTGTCAACAACCCAATACTTCTTTTATTGTTTAGCATGTAGGGAAAACATTACAATATCTTCATCTTTCTCTGGAGAACATTCCTTCACCTGTCTTTTAGATTTAGCAGAAGTAGGTTCATCTTTTATAGCCAAGAACAAGCATTCATTGTCATCAAAATCTCCATAATCAGATTCTTCATAAAAAATACTAGCATCCTCATTCACATAATATGCTTTGTTGATCTTCTTACCTTTTTTTTTGTTGAATTTGTGTTTGTTCTTCTTAGCTCTTTCCGAACATCTCAAAGCATAATGACCTATTCCTCCACAACTAAAGAATTTAAAGGGTAACTTACCTTCATACTTAAAAGGAACCTTTCTTCATCCTTCTCACAAAGTTAGCTTCTACTTCATCGAGGTTTTCTTCACCCAAATATTCAACTCTTGTAGTCTTGAAAGCAGTTTATGAATTGGATCCATTTCTTAAATTTGGTGTTCTCATCTCATAATATGTTAGAGTTTCCAATAACTGATATTTAGTATAAGTCTTTTAATCCACATATTCTTCAATAGTATATACCTTTTCACTATATGCATCAAGAAGGGTTCTAAGAATCTTCTTCAGAATCTTGGATTCATCAACTGTAGCACCAAGTCCTCGAATTCCACCTACCAGGTCATCCACTCTCTATACATAGAATTTAATGTTCTCATCTTTAGACATATGTAGGACCTCAAACTGTGCTTCCAAATTTTGCAACTTTTCTTCTTTGAACTTTTCATCTCCTTCATGCTTCTTTTCTAAAGCATCCCAAACTTCTTTAGTAGTGTTCAGATTCTGAACTTTAATCAACTCAAAATGTGAAAGACTATTCTTCATAATGTACTTCACCTTATTATTTTCTTCATGTGTCTTGATTTCATTATTTGTACTCATACCATTAGCAGGAGGAGTGTAAGTAGCCTTATAAGCTTTCTCAACATCATATCCATAGTATTCCAGATATCCTTCCATCTATATTTTCCAAATAGCATAATTAGTTCTATCAAACCTCGGATACTCAAAATTGATCTTGCATGCCATCCTAGACCTTCCTTAATTGGTAAAGCTCCTCTTCCAAGGAACCAAGCTCTTATACCAATTTTTGAACAAGACAACTGAGAGTGGGGGTGAATTAGTTGTATCAAATTTAAGCTTCTAGAATTTTCACCAGAAATTAAATCAATCACAAATCCTTTACACTACTAATATGATTAATCATTATGTGCACAAGAAAAAACTAAAAATCATCACACATACACAATAACACTAGATTTACATGGAAAAATCAATAAGGGAAAAACCACAGTGAGGATTAGCTCACAATATAGATAATATCAAAATAGAATACAAAGGCTCACTGTCCAACAAGGGTTAACCAACTAGAGGGATCACATCCACATAGATACAAAGAAGATAGAAGATATTTGTTACAAAGAGAAGACAATCTCAGTGTAATAGATATTTCCACCACAACTTGCTCAACAACTTGCAGACATGCATGAATGATAGAGTACACCTTCAGCTCATTGCATTTGAAAACTCGGCAATTAGATTTCACACTAATCTACACAAACTCACATTACATACACATTGATTTGCATCTATCTTGCTCTATTTATTTACACACCTTTCACTAATATCTCATCCTATATTTATACCATCTTCAACTTCGAAACATATCCAAAGTTGGCCATACACCATTTGCATTACAAATTCAAATTAGGTCGATGCCAAAAAATTCTAGGGTGGAATTAAAATGAGGGTGACCCAACCACATGCATCAACATGTTTCCATAAGCTTCAAAAGTAGTGTTAAACACAAGGTCAGCCAAACTAGTGTTAAACACATAGAATAATTAAGCACATGAAACCTTAGCCTAATCCAATCTTTCCAGATAGTAAAATTATCTTCAACACGACCATATCAGTTTATCTCTAGAACCATAAGTCATAAAACTCAAACAAGAAGAAATCTAGAGCAACTACATTTCTTCTTGACCTTTGCTAGACATACTGAAGAACACAATTCACAACTGGTGAACATAGATCATACTGTACAATGATCCAAAGACCCAAAGTATGGATATAACAACTTCCAACAACCATGATCAACATATATAAACCAAACGAACATAGGAGTAAATCTCAAAGAAAAACACTAAACACCTGTAACCTTTGTTTATTATAATTTTCTCAATATCCTTGACATATATAGCCAATAACCATTATCCATTACATTAATGACAAGAACAACTAGTTGAGAACCAGTTAACTAGTTGACATCAATGGCAACACTTTCATACTTGCAACAGTTTATATCTAATATTTTTTCCTATTATTGTTCAAAGATTAACTTCTAAACTATTGTATATCTTCATAGCATGCCCCATTTTACTTTTGTAAAAATAAGGACCTCCACTTTTTCTTCACCTTTGTCCTTTGTGGTTTTAGTGAGTTCCAAGATCCCTAAAATTTTAGTAAATTGGTCCTTTCTATGGCCAAAATCTTATCATGAATGGAAAGAGCATAAAAATTAGCCTAGGTTTTTTTTGGAAGTTAGTTAAAGTTCTACAAAATAATCAAGTTATTTTCTCACGAGTTTCATCCTTCTAACTAGGTCAAAACTAGTTTTGTGTTTAAACCCTACATATTAGGTTCAATTGAGTTTCCCCGCAAAATATTATTTTTGTGAAAGTTCTAGTTGTTGGTGAAATGCATCAAATAACATTGCTAAATATCTGGTTCACTTAAGATTTCCTAAAAACTAACCAGTTTGTGAGGTGAATTTAATTTCCTTTGAAAATCTAATCCTCAATTGAACCAAACCTTTCAAGTGTTAATTTTCCAATTCACTTGATTTTTCCTAGAAATATTTCATTCATTAATCAAATTTAATTTCCTATGGAGACCCCATCCTCAATTCATCCAAACATTTCAAAATGTTAATTTTTTGGTTCACTTGAATTTCACTGCATAGGTATCATTTATAAACCCAATTTAAGTATTGCAGCAAAAGTTTGAGGCTTTAATGAACCCGTTCTTTAAAAAAAATTCTAAAAATTAAGTTTACTTCAAAGTACTTGAATAGAGCACAACAATGGCATCACCCTGACATCACCCAATCTTTGGGAAAAATTCACTTCCAACTAAATCAAACCTATCTAAAATATAAATTTCTAGTTCACTTTGAATTAACTACATGCCATACAATAATGATTTCATCATGGCATAATCATTTCTATGAAGATCCTACTCCCATCTAAACCAAACCATTTTGAACATAAGTTTCAAGTTCACTTCAGAAACCCTACAATTGTACCATGATGACATTAATATATGTCATGATTGATGTCATCCATCCAAATGCTCAATCTAACATCCATTTCCATCATGATGATATAATCATTCCTATGATGATGTCACTATTGAAACAATCCATTTGAACCCAATTTGAAGACCTCAAACTAACTAGTTCACTTGTATCTTCTCGCATGGTAATAGTAAGTCATTTTTTTTTGTAGTTTTCAGGAAATCAACTCCCATATGAACTTGAACCTAACTAAGGCTAAATGACTTTAATTTAATAGTTTTTCTTCACATGGACATAAAAGGTAAATTTAAGTTATTTATGTAAAGCACCAAACCATCTAAACCTAACTTATTTGAGCATTCAAAAATTAAATGATTAGTATCCATTCAAAATCATGCAAAGTATCCTTCCAACACTACATTTATTTCTCACCCACTCATTTCCTACATTGAATGCACTCAATTTTTATGATTTTCTACAACTTTAAAAGAGTAATTATCATGCTTTCTTGTCACAAAATAAATCCTAAGAATAGAAAAGAGATCCTAGAGTGTTTTCACCAAAAAATATTGATTGCTTGTCTAGTAAATAAAAGGATGTAGAAAAGTTTGGTTGCATATTCTAGAGGAAAGGCATTAGCTCATTGTATAATTTTCTCAAAAATTACAAAGGTTTGATTTTCTTAACACAATATGGTACATATACCTCAACCCCAAAATGAATTAAGAGATATTGAGATTCATTTCATTATAATCTCATATAATTGAACATGAATTATATTCCATTGGTGCTTTGTTATGATAATTCATGAAGATTTGAGCATAACCCTTAGATGGAAAAACCCTATGTTAATAAATGCAAACAATTTAGGCCCTAGTTAAGCAATTAGGTGATTATATACTTTTTATGTCCTACAAGACAAATGAGAAAATTGGAAAAAGACATGAGGTTTGAATATAAGGGAGTATCCTTGACTTCTTAGACTACACCTAAGTATGGATTCATCTTAGACATGGATTTAGATCACATCAACATGGATGGCTTAAAATCAAAGGATGATTGTTGATAATGCCACCTCATGGGAAAGGAAAATTGTTCTAAATGAATTTTATAAAGTACCCGCTTTCTTTTTATCTATGGAAAGTCCAGAATTGATGATTGAGTGTATCCATCATTATGAAAAAATTTTAAAAAAAAAATCATTGGAGGGAGAGTCTATGTAAACCTAAGTGTCAATAGCATTAGAAGGATGTTTCATATTCTTTTCTACCCTATAGTCCTTCCACTTGACAAAGTGCAGTCAACATAAAAATCTAATACAACCAAGGATAAATGTAAGAGAGATATTCGTGTGTGTTGGTTGGATGAGACAAAGAAACCAAATTATATTTCCAAAATGCTAAAAACCTGTTGCAAGTATGAGCAAGTTTGGTGGTGTTGTCATTGATGTTGTCATTGATGTCAACATAGTTCAGTATGTTACAGATTGTGCATGTATAGTTGAGACACAATTGAGATATTGTGAGTACATGGAGTTGTCCTTATGATGTTGCAGATGTGCTGAAATGATGGGTTACCAAGTACCTTTGAGAAAATTAATAAAGAGTGAAGTTAGAGTTATGTATGTGTTCAAAATGTGCTCTGGTATGTGCTTCGCATTTCTTCTGTGTTCATCCTATGCTCATGTGGATCCAAAGGTTTGTTTTTGGTGATTTGTTGGTGATATCTCCTAATTTGTGGTTGCTGATTTGACAAAAGGTGAAAGTTGTATTCACCGGTGTGTGAACTATTTTGGCAGAGTTGGTTATCTGTAGATTGGGAGAAATGTTTCTGCTCTATATTCCTTTGTTGTTTTGTTGCAAGTCTTGCGGATTTGGAATATGTATTGTAATGATTTTCTCTAGGTTTTGGAAGAGATGTTCAAGTTTTGGTGCTCCAAAAGATGAGTTTGAGAGTTGTTGTGTGGGATTGCATAGTCTGGATGGACTATTGGAAAGAGTTTTGTGTTCAAACACTTTTACACCTGCTACGGATGTATCTGGAAGTATCTAAGATGTGTTCTCATGCATGATGAAGTGTGTTACGTCTTCTACATGTTATCTTCTTGTTGGAAAGTATATACTTCAATGTTCATTTGTGTTTTCATTAGGTTTAGCCGACCTAGTGTTTACACTTTATATGAAGAATTTAAAATTTAATTAAGGAAGCATGTGGTTGATCTGAGATGTTGTTTTTGGTCTTGGTTAAGTTTTTAATTGGTCCACTCTCATTCTTTTCCACTGCAGGAATGTTTAGTTGCTGACCTAGTTTGAATTTATGAAATGAAGTGTATGTGGTTGACCTTGGAGAATGTTTCTAAGGTTGAATATGGTATAGATGCAAGTCGAGATGTGAAGGATTGTATGATGGAAAAGTAACGAAGTAAGCCAAAAGTGAAGAGTAGAGTTGTGTGAAAGTGAGTTGAGGTAGCAATACTTCATTGTGTTAGATTCCTGAAAGTAGTGAGCTGAAGGTTTCTGCAATCTTCTGATCAAGGCTATGGATGTGTGTAAATTTTTTTGGTGTATCTTTCTCTTATCTTTTGTATCTGTAGGTAGTGAGCCTCCCTGTTGAACAGTGAGTCCTTTCTGTAGTCAGTGGGTCTTTGTATCTAGACAGTGAGTCCTATTCTGGGCAGTGAACCTCTTTTATTTGGTTTTTCTATCACTTTATATTGTGAGTTAATCCTCACCGTGGTTTTTCCCTTATTGGGTTTTCCACATAAAATCTAGTGTTCATTGTGTTAATTTTTCTTTCTGTTATCTGCATTCCATGTTCATACTTAATAACAGAATAGTGTGGTTGTGAAATTGATAAGTGTTGAATTTTTGTGTTTGAATTTGGTGACAACTAATTCACCCCCCCTCTCAGTTGTCCTGTGCCTTTTAACAATTGGTATCAGAGATTTGGTTCCTTGGTATAGTTCTTAACCACTTAAGGAAGATCCGATGGCGCATAAGTTGGTGATCCCTATGTTTGATGGATCTTATTACAATGACTGGAAAGTTTAGATATGAGGATATATTATCTCTCTTGGTTACAAGACCTGGAAGGATGTTGAGACAAAGTATGTTGCTCTAGCGAGTGGTCCTACTATTGCAGATGAGGTTTTTGCTTATGAGGAGGATGAAAAAGAGAGGTATGTTATTTACGGTGCTTTATTCAAGACTGAGCGAACAAAATTTATCTCTCTAGGCACTGCTTATGAAGTTTGGAAAAAGTTGGAAGATCTTTATGAAGGAAATGATAGAGTGAAATTGACAAAGAAGCTAACAACAAAGTGTAGATATGAGAATATGAAAATGGAAGAAGGAGAAGATATTGCAAGCTATTTTTAGAGAATTGATCTGGCAACAAATGAAGTTAGAAATCAAGGGGGTACTTTGACTGATGAAGATATAATTGAGAAGATTTTAATGACTCTACCGGAATGTTACAGTAAAAAAAAATTAGTTTTTGAGGAAACATATGATCCTAAGAAATATACTAAAGAAGAGATATTTGGCACCTTGACTGCATTTGAGATGAGAAAGTTTGGAAAGAAAGAGGAAAAGATAGAAACAACATTTAAAGCAACAAATATTGAAGATGATCCTGGTAGTGATGGTTCAGATGAGTTGGAAGCGAACTTTACAAGGAAGTTGAAGAAAGGTATCAATAAGTATAAAGTTATGTTTCCCTTTAAATGTTTCAGTTGTGGTAATATTGGTCATTATGCTTCAAGATGTCCAAATAGAACTGTACATAAGAAGAACAAAGATCATAAAGATAGAAAGGATAAGAAATACAAAAATTTGTACTATGTTAGAGAAGAGGCTAGAATCTCTAATGATGAATCTGATTATGAGAATGATGATAGTGAATTCTTGTTCTTAGCTTTGGAGAGTAAATTTGTATCTACTAACTCTGGAAAATGTGCAAGAAAAATTGATTCAGACAACAAGAAGGATGAGATGGAAGGTACTTTGGGCACCGCCTTTCATGTTAAATAGGATGAAGACTACTGGGTGATTGATGGTGGATTTTCTAATCACATGACCGGAGATAAAAGTAAGTTTACTAAACTTGAAAAGTATGATGGTGGTTTGGTCATGTTTGGTGATGATTTAGGAGAAAATATTGTTGGGAAAGGTACAATTGGTTTTGATGGAATACACAACACTGATGATGTATATTATGTAAAGGGTCTAAGGCATAACCTTTTGAGTGTTGGAAAAATGTGTAGCAAAGGTTTTAAACTTTTGTTTCAGGATAATACCTATGAGATCAAAAAAGGATCCGGAGCTATGGTTGTTGCAGGAAGGAGAACTCATGGAGACATCTATCAGCTTAAGGGTGTTGGTGGTTAGTGCATTGTATCTCGAGTCAATGAAATTTGGTTGTGGCACCGAAGAATGGTACATGTAAACTTTGATAATTTGGTTAGGATCAATTCAAGAGATGTTGTATGAGGTCTTCCTAAAATCATAAAGCCTGCTAATACAGTTTGCAGAAGTTGTTAGCTAGGGAAACATTCAAGATGTTGTTTCAAAGGAAAAGAGAAAACTACTACCAAAATATTGTAATTAATTCATAAGGACCTTTGTGGTCCGACTAGAATAGGAAGCCTAAATGGTGACAGGTATTTCATGCTCCTTATTGATGATTATTCTCAAATGACATGGGTTTTTTTTCTTAGAGAGAAGACTCAGGCTCTGGATAGGTTTAAAGTGTTCAAAGCAAGAGTAGAAAATGAAGTGAACCTAAGAATCAATTGTTTGAGATCTAATAGAGGTGGAGAATTCACTTCTAGTGAGTTTAATGCATTTTGTGAAGAGCATGGCATAAAGAGACACTTTTCTACTCCAAGAACCCCTCAGCAGAATGGAGTGGTTGAGAGAAAGAACCAAACTATACAGGAAGTTGCAAGAACCATGATGAAAGAAGCAAATGTACCTGATGTGTACTAGAGAGAGGCAATACACACTATTTTTTATGTTCTTAACAGAGGTCAAATTAGAGGAAACATCACAAAAAATCCTTAAGATTTTTGGACTAGTAAGGTTCCTACTATGAAATACTTTAAGGTGTTTGGAAGCAGATGTTACATTAAAAGAGATGATGAAAATCTTGGGAAGTTTGATGCTAGATGTGATGAAGGGATTTTCCTTGTATATTCAACTACCAGCAAAGGATATAGATGCTTTAATAAAAGATTGAGGAATATTGTTGAGAGTGCTAATGTGAAGGTTGATGAGGACATGCACAGACCCATTGAGATAAGTGAAGTTGAACCTAAAGATCCTATCTATGGACAAGTACCTGAAGAGAATAAGGAGTAGGAGGAAGAAGAAGAAGAAACTTTGGAACCTATTGTTAAGACTCCTTAGTATGTCCAGAAGAATCATCTGGAAGAACATATAATTGGAGATAAGAGTGAAGGTGTGAAGACAAGAAGTAAAGTAGCAGCAGGGGTAAATTTGTGCTTACTTTCTAAAATAGAACCTAAGTCTGTCTGTGAAGCATGTGAAGATGAAAGTTGGGTTAGATCTATGAAAGAAGAGTTGCAACAAATAGAGAAGAATCATACATGGGAACCAGTTCCTAGATCGGTGAATAAGAATGTAATTGGTTCAAAGTGGGTGTTTAGGAATAAGTTGAATGAAAATGGTGAAGTTATAAGAAACAAAGAAAGACTTATATGCAAGGGATACTCACAAGTTCAAGGCATATACTTTGAAGAGACATTTGCCCCAGTGGCAAGAATGGAAGCTATCAGGATGTTTTTGGCATTTTCTACCCACAAGGATTTCAAAGTATATCAAATGGATGTCAAGTTTGCATTTCTAAATGGTGAATTGGAAGAAGTATACATGGAATAGCCTGAAGGATTTCAGTTATCAGACAAACCAGATATAGTTTGTAAATTAAAGAAGGCATTGTATGGACTGAAACAAGCTTCTAGAGCACGGTATACATGATTGGATAGATACCTGACACAATAAGGATTCAGCAAAGGCTCTGCTAAAGGAAATATCTACTTCAAATTGCAAGGTAACAAATTTTTGATAGTAGTAGTATATGTTTATGATATCATCTTTGGAGGAAATGAAAGTATGTGTAAGAGATTTACAAAGGAAATGCAAAAAGAATTTGAAATGTCCATGATTGGTGAGTTGAATTTATTTCTTGGTCTTCAATTAAATCAAACTAATAAAGGGATATTCATTTCACAATCTAAGTATGTGAAAGAGTTGTTAAAGAAGTTTGGAATGGATGACTCCAAATTGGTTAGTACTCCTATGGTGACCAGATGTAAGCTAAGTAAAGATGATGAATCTTCTAAAGTTAATCAGAGCAAATACAGATCTATGATTGGTGGACTATTGCATCTTATTGCTACCAGACTGGACATCATGCATGCAGTATGTTTAGTTGCCATATTTCAAGCAGATCCTAAAGAGGCACATGTTACAGCTGTAAAGAGGATATTCAGATATTTTAAAGGTACACTAGATTATGGCTTATGGTATCCTAAGGATGCTTATTTCACTTAGAGTGCTTATACCGATGCAAATTGGGTTGGTTGTGTGGATGACTAGAAGAGTACCAGTGAAGGTGCTTTCTTTCTTGGTGAAAGATTGGTTTCTTGGTTGAGTAAGAAACATAACTCAGTTTCTTTATCCATGACAAAAGCAAAGTATATTGTTGTAGCATCTTGTTGCACATAGGTTTTGTGGATGAAGTAAACTCTGAAAGATATTGGAGTGGTATGTGATGAGCATATTCCTATTTTCTATGACAATACAAGTGTTATAAACATTTCAAAGAATCTGGTAATGCATTCAAGAACAAAACATATATCTATTTGATATCATTTCCTAAGAGAGAAGGTGTTGGAGAAGAAAGTCAGGCTAGAGTATGTGTCAACAAAGGAACAGATTGCAGATATATTCACTAAGACTCTACCGAAGGATACTTTTGAGTATCTTTGGGAGAGGTTGGGGGTCATTGTCCCTTTGACCTAGGTGCACATGGAGGTGCATTAGTCCAATGGATTCATAGATTCTTCATTTATCTGGACTGGTGAATGGGTCTACTTTGTTGGGGGAGTAGAATTTTTTCATTGTTGCAGTATGAGTTGATGGGTGCACTCCTAAGGGGGAGTGATCAGAGCTTTTGATATTTTCCATTGATGTCAAAGGGGGAGAGAGAGTCATGTGAAAAATAGTAAAAGAGAAAGAGAAAAGGTGTTCTCCCAGAATATTGTGCAAGTTGTTTAAAAGAGAATGTGGTCTTTGATGATTTTCCATATAATGTGTTGCCATCAATGACAATGGGGGAGATTTTTGCAAGTATGAGTAAGTTTGGTGGTGTTGTCATTAATATTGTCATTGACGTCAACACAATTCAGTATGTTGCAGATTGTGCATGTATATTTGAGACACTGTTGAGATATTGTGAGTATATGGAGCTATCCTTATGATGTTGCAGATGTGCTAAAATGATGGGTTACCAAGTACTTTTGAGAAAATTAATAAAGAGTGAAGTTAGAGTTACGTATGTGTTCAGAATGTGCTCTGGTATGTGCTCTGCATTTCTTCCATGTTGATCCTATGCTCGTGTAGATTTGAAGGTTTTTTTTGGTGATATGTTAGTGATATCTCCTGATTTGTTGTTGTTGATTTGATGAAAAGCGAAAGTTGTGTTCACCGGTGTGTGAATTGTTTTGGCAGAGTTGGTTGTCTATGGACTAGGAGAAATGTTTTTTCTCCTTAGTCCTCCATTTTTTTGTTTCAGGTCTTTCAGATCTGTAATATGTCTTGTAATGAAGTTCTCTAGGTTTTGGTAGAGATGTTTGAGTTTTGATGCTTCGAAAGATGAGCTTCAGAGTTGTTGTGTGGGATTGCATAGTCTATATAGACTGTTGGAAAGAGTTCTATCTTCAAAGGTTGTTACACCTTCTATGGATGTATCGAGAAGTATCTAAGATGTGTTATCATGCATGATGAAGTGTGTTACATTGTATGTGTGTTATCTTCTTGTTGGAAAGTGTGTACTTCAATGTTCATTTGTGTTTTCATTAGGTTTGGCCAACTTGGTGTTTACATTTCATACGAAGAATTTAAAATTTAATTAAGGAAGCGTGTGGTTGATTTGAGATGTTGCTTTTGGTCTTGGTTAATTTTTTAATTGGTCCACTCTCATTCTTTTCCACCGCGGGAATGTTGAGTTGTCGACCTAGTTTGAATTTATGAAATGAAGCGTATGTGGCCGACCTTGGAGAATGTTTCTAAGGTTGAAGATGGTATAAATGCAAGTTGAGATGCAAAGGATTGTATGATGGAAAATTAATGAATTAAGCCACAAGTGAAGAGCAGAGTTGTGCTAAAGTGAGTTGAGGCAACAATACTTCATTGTGTTAGATTCCTGAAAGCAGTGAGTTGAAGGTTTTTGCAATCTTCTGATCAAGGCTACGAATGTTTGTAAATTGTTGTGGTGGATCTTTCTATTATCTTTTGTATTTGTAGGTAGTAAGCATCTCTGTTGGACAGTGAGTCCTTTCTGTAGGCAGTGAGCCTTTGTATCTGGATAGTGATTCCTATTCTGGGCAATGAGCCTCTTGTATTCGGTTTTGCTATCACTTTATATTGTGATTTAATCCTCACCGTGGTTTTTCCCTTATTGGGTTTTCCATGTAAAATATGGTGTCCATTGTGTTAATTTTGCTTTATGTTATCTGCATGTTATGTTCATACTTAATAACAGAATAGTGTGGTTGTGAAATTGATAAATGTTGAAGTTTTGTGTTTGAATTTGGTGAGAACTGATTCACCCCCCCTCTTAGTTGTCCTGCACCTTTTAAAAAAACCTTGTATACAAGTGACCTAAAAAATGAAGTGGTGATATAATAACTCTATTGAATCTAGAGTAGTCATATTTCTACACAATAACACTTTCAAGTCATGGATGTATGCCTGCATATGGACTATTCTGGATGGAACAAAGATGATTCACTAGTCAAGATAAATTAGTGATGTTTGTATGTGAAAATCATAAGCTTCAATTAGACTAGAAAATTCTATATGATATCCTATATGGTCTATTTACTTGCAGTTAGATCTAGTTTTACTGGATTAACAAGAGTAGTAACCTTGGGAAATAGGAAAGGGAAAAATATTGTTTATAAATGTTACCCTCAATTAGAACACAATAAATCTATCAAGAATTACTCAATAGTAAATAAAGACTGTGCAATGTGGTTTCCTAGATCCATTGAGGGTGATAAAGTAAAAATAATATTTATGGATGCTCAAAGTGTGATTGATAACAAGGGAAGTTGGCACATCTAGTTCCCTAAGTTCACCTATATCAAAATAGAAGGATTTACTTGGAAATCCTTTAGGTTACTAAGGTACCCCACAAACAAGGTGGTACTATTGGAAATTTGAAGGCAATTGATTAGTTATCATGAGCTCGTGGGGGAAAAACATAAATCCAAAGTGAAGTTCCCAATACATAATGGTTGGTATGTTTACAAAAAACTCAACAATTCCAAGGCTACAAAGGTAGAACTAAGCCTACTTAACTTTCAAGTGTTTGACATTGTATGAACCAATTATGACCCAATGGGTAGATTGGAGAGTTAGATGTCAAAGGATAAGAAATATGAACCTCATATTGAGGATTGTTGGTGAAACAAGCACATCACAAACATAATTAAACACACACACCAAATTTGAGTTCCAAACCTAGTGCAAAATTGTAAGCAGTGACAATTTATGATCCTACAATTACAAATTAAATAAGATGATGAGAATCTATTTCATCCTAGTGAAACAAAGAAAAGAATGTATGTGTCTGTGGTGATATGAGGGTTTCAATGATGGAATGAACTAATGGTTTGAACACACACTTACACTTTCCCTAATTTCATTAAAAAGAGAGATCTCTCAAGGATAGGATTGAATTCCAACCTTGAGGTGAGTCAACCCTATTAGGAAGGTCTATTATTTTCTTATGACAGAAATGATTGATTAACACTTTTGGGAGATAATTTAAAATGCATTTACAAACTAAAGTGTATGACCTAACACTTGAAATACAAAATATTATGATATCATAAATAGAAATAGTAATTTGCAAGCAAATCTGAGAAGGTCAAGATGGTGTGCATCTGGCCTAAAAAAATGCATTCTAAGCTTTGTAGCAAGACTGGTTCACCCTAGGGTGAATGGGTCCTAGTGCAAGGGTCCAAAATTTGATTTTGTAGTCTTCAGATTCTAGATCTAAGCTTTTGATTTCTCCAATTTTGACTGTTGGAAAGCCAAAAATAAAAATTGTAAGTGAGTTTTGTAGCTTGACAACAATGATGACAACTTTGACAACTTTGCAAAATTGTTCCTTTGATAAAATTTCAGTCCTTCTTCACCTATAAATATGCACATACAAAGAGAGAAGAAAAATGTTTGTTTTTGGGTGAATGGGGATTTTCCTTAGTCAAACCCCATGTTGGTAAGTAAACCTTGATAATGAAATGATCATAAATGGAAGGAATTGATGAATGAACAAAGATTTGTTACAACTCATAAAACCCTTAATGGTTTCCCTTAGAGGATTGAATTCTAACACATCTCTCTAAGGTCTAGATCTTGCATGAATTGGCTTGATTGCTTGCTTGATTTGATGCTTGAATACTTTCTTGGATGCTTGAAACCTACATCACAATGTTAGCTCCAAAAAATGACATGAACACACATGAACTTTGACATGATCATATGATCTTGATTTCTATTGTAGATGACTGATAATATTCTCTTCAATGCTCTTGAAAATAATATTTTCTCTTGTGAACTCTTGAGAGCGCAACTTAGATTTGAATTGATAAAATAAATGTATTTATAGGTGTTTATCTAATTTCCTAAAAAATAGATTCGAAAAGATGACATTTGAAACTTGAATTTGAATCATTAAAATGTCACCAAAAACATATTAAAAATTAGTTCCTAAGACTTAAAGAGGACCTAAATCCAGGACACACAATTTCCAAGGTGTTTAAATTAATGTTGGAAATTGTTTAATATACGTTTCCCTTTCGGAAAATGGGAATAATAAGGCTTTTGAATACATATTTTGGTCAATTAGAGGCTTAATTAAATCCAATTAATTAAGGGGATGCAAACATAGTCTGAAATTGTAAAGGTGTACAATTTTCTACACTACATTTAGCCCCCACTTTAGTGAGAGTATGATCTCACGCTCAAACTCACACTTAAGTAGAAAAATGCATCAAGAGAGGTCTAATTGTAAATTTTTTGGAAAGATAAGATAACAAGGATCAAGGAGGATGATCAAGACCCCAAGATCTAAGATCTCATGGAAAAACCAACAAAGGCACACAGAGACACATGCTTGCAGTAGAGACACAAGATACACAATCATACATTGTCAAACTTAATGCAAAGAGGAAGAAGGGATAGAGAAGGGATAGATCAAGCTTCAACTATTTGTCCAAAAGGTATGGATCAAGCCTAAGATTTTTGTCTAGAAATATGCTCATGATGACTACTGTAGTCTGATATGCACTAGGTGAGCTCCAAGGAAATATGGTGAGAAACACACACTAGGTCTACAAGGTGTGAACTCATAGAAAGGTGGAAGATGGGAAAGTCATGCTAGGCCCACAGGCTCCCTTATGTCAACCATACCAAAAGTTATACTCCCTGGTAACTTTGATAAGGTGGCACACAAGATGGTCATAGGCTTCACAAGGCTAGCAAGTTGCATTATGCTAGACACTTATGACAAGGCACCACTGACAAGCAAGTTGTGTTATGCTCGGTGGCCAGGAATTAGTTTTAGGATATTCAAAGGGTTTTTGCATAGTTCATGAAAGGTCTCACCTTAGGGAACATTACACTTGATATCACCACCAAGAGAGGACTAGTCAAGGGATAAAAGATTCACACCTTAGGGAATGCAAGCCATAGCATTACCACCAAGAGGAATGTCATATACCAAGAAAGGTCACACTCATGAAGGACATCAAACTCAATGTCACCACCAAGAATACACATCATGCAAAATAATAAGAACACACTTGAATAAGGTCATGTCATTATGCAAGAAATGAGTGGAAGGATTAATGCCCCTCACTTTAAAGAAATTTTCAAACACCAAGCTGTGAGAAATTACTTTAAAGTAGAAAATGGTAAATGCCAATACATGAGAGCTTATTAAGAAATCCCCATGCCAAACATATGTTTCCAAACGAAGCTACGTCATGGAAAGGGTGTTTCCCCCCATATCTAATCCTAAGATAATACATAAGATATATACATATTTGGGGTCGGTGCATGTCTTTTCTATAGTTATAATAGATCTTGGAACTGTCATCATTCCCCAAATACTTGTAGAAAAATGAACACAAAGGAGGAATGACACATTAAGAGTGAAAGAAAAGAAAATATTTTGGGTCAACATGGAAGAGACCTAAATGTCTCAATTCCTTGCATCATCCACAAAAGGAAAACACAAGACAAGTGAAAAGATAATGGTTGTGACATATAGAGGAATGTAGATACAAATTGAAGAATGTCACAAAAAAATTGCTTCCTTTGTATCCTTGCACCAATGGAGTGACAAGGGTCATCCAAAGTAGGCTCACAAACATAAAGACATGCGAAGTAGCACAATAAAGGAGATCACATTACACACATGCAATCAAACAAAGAACATAGAAAGAACAAGGCTAGTATGACACATGCGATCCAACCTAATGCAAGTCATCTACATCCCAATCCTTTTCATCATATACAAAAGGCAGATAACTAGCCAAAGGGGCAATGAGTATTGTACTAGGAAAATCACTAGGTTCAACACGTGGTGATGCACTCTTTTAGGAGGATCATCACGGTTGTTCTCATCTAAGCTCATGGAAGAGGAAAATAATAAATTTAGCTCATTATGCACTCCCTCATCAATCTTAACAATCTCATCATCATCATCAAAATTAATCACAACAGGAGGTCTAATGACAATATCCATAAAGGTTTCATGTTGTTGTTGTGGTGAAGGTGGAGAATCATCATGCTTTGTTTGAGTTGGTATTTGATCTTGGTTTTCTAGTTTGTTATTTTCTTCTAACTAACAAGCAATAGCACGATTTCTATGCCTATTCCCTTTAGCCTTTCTATTTCTTCTTGGACGGTTTTCAAGTTGTGATCATGTAGGAGCAAGTTTATCAACCATTGGTTTTTTTCTTCCCACAGGAGAGAAATAGAAGGAAACATCAAGGGTTTGTCAACCACTTTCTCTTTGGGTTTATAGACTTGTTTGATATTAGGAAGCACAACAAGAATTTTATGGTTATCTCTCCCATTTAAGAGGATGATTTGATATAATATGGTACAATCATAAAAAAACATGAGAATCATGGTTGTTCTTCTCCCAATACCTCTCCTACTTGTGACGAAGGTATCTTGGTGTTAGAATATCCAATTATCAAACATCATGAGGATCTTGTTTGTCCCTCTCCCCCTACTTCCCCCACTTGGGAGGGAATTATGGCGCAAGAGGATGATATCATTGACACATTTCCTAACATCACCTTACCTAGTCTCCATTCATCTCCCAACATCTCTCCCACTTGTGAGAATACTTTAGTGTAAGAGATTGCAATCATGGATAATCATGAAAACCATAGTTGTTCTTCTCCTAATATCTCTCTTGCTTGTGATGAAGGTATCTTGGTGAAATGAGATACAATCATTGAGACTCATGAGAATCTTGTTTGTCCCTCTCCCAATTCTTCTCCCATTTGGGAAGATATTGTGCCAAATGAAGATGATATAATGGATACTTTTCTTTCAAAATACACTATAGATGAAGAGAATAAGTCAACCTTTGATCCCCCCTCATTAGAAGAGCATCAACAAGAAGTCAAATCCACTAAAGTTATGAATGCACAAGTGTCCATTAGATCTGCTTTGATTATAGGACCTCTAAAAGCTCCTTTTGGACCTCCCAAGAGTACTCTAATCATTGGGCCTGATAAGATTTCTCTTGAACCTCCTAAGAGTCCTCTAATAATTGGACCACCTAAGATTCCTTTTGAAACTCCTAAGAGTCCTTTGGTTATTGGACCTCCTAAACCACTTCTCATTATAGGACCTCCTAAGCCCCCTTGAATTATCTTGAACTTTGTGAGGAAATTCACTAGTAACAATGTTTTGCAGCAACCAAGTTATAATACCACTACTCATACATACAATACAAGGAACAATAGCCAACCACAAACCATACCTACTTCATTACCACTCCCTCAACCCATTTTTCCTAGTGCTCCTCATTTTCCTTTACATAGTGGAAAGGAGTATGATCTTTTGGAACAACTTTGTAACACTCCTACTAAGATCTCCCTTTGGGATTTGATTCAAGCATCACCCCTTTACCATGGCAGGCTTCAAAATGATTTGCAACAAGTTGTATCCCTCCTAGTGCACAACCAAATGATTTAGCAACCCTAATTCAAGGTATGAACTCAGTCATTTTAGACATTACCTTTCATCAAGATGAGTTACCTCCATTAGAAGTAGAAAAATAAAATGATGCCTTGATGATACAGACTATCATTAATAAGTGTGGAATTAGGCATACTCTCATTGAAAATGGTTCTCAATGTTTGTAGTGTAAACCTTTTAGATAAGATTGGAGTTTAAAAAAGTAAAATTCAACCAAATTCTTTATCTATCCATAGATTTGACAATGTGGGAAAAAAACTACTTGGTGTGATAACATTACCTATTAATGTTGGTAGGGTTGCATTCCAAACTACTATCCATGTCATGCCTCAAGATCTCTCATATGATCTTCTCTTGGATAGACCTTGGATTCATGCAATGAATGTGGTTCCTTCCACGTTACATCGTCTAGTGAAGTACACTTACAACAACAAGGTTTACACAATCAAAGCTAACCTACAATCAAAAAAAAATTTGCAAACTTAAATAGGAATGACAAATCCTCTTACAACATTGACAACAACTACAAAAGTGGAACCAATACAAGAAGTGTTTGTCATCAATCATGAAACTATTGGATGATGATTGGGGTTCATTGGATTTTACACCTACATTAATGGAAGAATACAAGATCACACACAAATCAGGAAAAGAGAAAGAAGCTGACATAATATCAACACAATCTAAGTCATCAAAACTAGGTGAGCCCACAACTTTTAGCAAAGAAGAGGAAAACACAAATTATACATCCATAATGAGTGTGATCATGAGAAACCACCAAATCCAAAAGAAATGGAAAAAATTTATGGAAGAGGTTATGCAATTTTGAAACAACTTGGCTATAATGGAAAATGATGTGGTGTTAAAGAACAAGGTATTTGTGTCCCTATATAGCCTACCCCACAAGAAAAAACAAGAGGTCTTAGTTATTTTCCTACAAAAGAAATGAAATCATCAAAGAGAACTTCGCTCAATATCAATTTCATTATGCAAAACACTGCTTGGACAAATATGGCTTCATCTTCAAACACAAGACCATCAGGTGCATGTTTGATTATGCCATTTTGTGAGAAAGCAATGTTAGGAGACAAGTTGTTTTGACCCTTACAAGGTTGAACGTGAATGAGGTTGACCATAGTTTGTATTTCAACCTCATTATCACTCATGTTATCATTATTCATGTCTTGTACATCATCAACATTCGTCACATCATTCTTGGTGTCACTAGCTTTAACAAATGAGATGTTATGATTTGGGATCAAATTGGTAAAGATTTACAAATTTTGGTTGGGTGGGGCAATAAACTTATTTCCTTGATCATTAACACCACCAATCTGGATGTGATTAGAATCAGTGAGGTCTTGTACAATATTTTTAAGATGCATACATATTTTTGTATCGTGTCCATTTTGTTGGTGATAATGGAAAAAGACATTTGGATTATGGTTCAGAGGTAAAGGCTTGGTGGTATCAAGGGTTATAATGGGAGGTAAGGTGATTAAGTTCTTACCCAAGACTTGCAACATAATGGAATGAAGGGTATCGAGTAACGGAGTAAATTGCCTCTTCTTATCCCTGAATTGATATGGATGTGTTATTTTTATAGCATCCACTTGAGAATCAACATGTTGATTTGTTGGAGGTGCATTTATTTGTATAAAGCCTTTATTTTGTTTCTTGAATGGTTGGAAATTATTATGAAGCATGGATTCATATTTTTTAGGATAGTTGGAGGAAGTTTTTGCTTCACAATGACTAACTGAATTCTGATAGTCATAGAGAGTCATGCACAAGTGAGTGAAGGAGGGAAATTTCAATATCCCAAGCTTATCTTGAATATTGGTTTTCAAGTTTTCAATGAACATTCTTTGAATATTGACATCAGGAATCTTAAAGTTGATTTATAAGTAGAGCAATTGATAACTTGCTATGAAATTAGTGACCTTTTCATATTTGTTTTGTTTACATTGCATTAAATATGGTAAGGCCATCTTGGGATGAATGTACACTTGGAAATGGTTGATAAAGGCTTCAACAAGTTCATTGAATGAACAAATTGAATTATTTGATAAAGAAAAAATCTATTTTAAGGTTGTATCTTTCAAGGATCTAGAAAAAAGCTTAGCCAAGAGCTTTTCTTCAAAAATGAAGTCACTACATAAGGCTATATATGTTGAGACATGGTTACTAGGATCTCCTTTACCACCATATTTCTAAAACCTAGGAATCTTTATGCCTTGTTGCATTTGTGGTCTCAATATCTCCAATGATAATGGGTTTTGTTTGACATATTGGCAAGGTTGGCCATTTTGATTTTGGTTCAATGTAGAAATTTTTTGTTGGAGAGTTGAAAAATTTTGCAAAAGTTTGTTGATAACAAAATCATTGGTTATGTTTTGAGATGGAGGTGAATAAGGCGGAGTTGTATATGTGTTGGGAGGACAAGTGAATTGAAATTTTATGAGAGGTAATGGGTTGGGAGATATGATGTTTGAATTCACAAAGCTATAAGGATTTCCAATGGACATACCCAAAGTTGGATTATTGTTGCTAGTTGGTTACTTTGTTGTAGTGACAGGTTGAATGAGTGTATGTAGGAATAGAAGCCATAGTTGTAGGGGGGGAATTTGATTTCCACCTTGACCTTGAGTGAACCCCAAAGTTTGAGAACAACTAGCCATTATAGGAACATTATCATCAATAATATGAGCTAGGCTACACACAATTTCTATTCCCAATTCATTATCAAGCATTCTCCTCATGTTATCTATGATAGGAACCATAGTACTAGCAATATATTCAGCACTCACATAGTTTTGAGGTTTTTCTAAGGCTTTATCCATTTTTTGCAAGTTCTCTTGAGGGACATGAGAAAAAATTGTTTCAACATCAATGGGATTGGAGGTCATGGGGCATGTTATTTTAGGTATGGATTCTAACATGGGTTGACTAGCGTTGACACTATGAGTGAAAGAGTTAGAAAACCCAAGATCCACAGTGGATGTACTGATATGGGATGCCATGAGTCTCGAACTATGTCTCACTAAAGTATTAGCAATAGAACACAAGGTTATAATACTCATACAAGCTTCACAAAACCAAAAGTGCACCCAAAATGGACAAAAAACACTAAACAAATGTAGCAAACACCCAAAAATAGGACACACAATGCAAGTATGCGAAAATATATTGCAATTTTCAGATCTTAGAACATATAATGATTTACTAATTTTAGAATGCAACAATCTGAAAATGATGTCTTCAAAATGCAAATTTTACTTTTGAATAATGCACTTGTTTTGACCAAGTTGAATACAAAAAGCTACAAAAAACTATAATTTCATAAACTAAAACTAAGATCTGTAAACAACAAGAAATAAAGCATACAGATATAGACTTATATCCAAAAATTTGGAAAATAACATGTACTAGGATAGATTCACCCAAGGGCAAATGGTTCTTTGCACACAGGTTGGACAAATTAAAGTCTAAGTTTTTGAGTTAATGTTTAAGGTCTTTGTTTCAGGTTGCAAATAGATTCTTTCAATTATAAATTTCCAAAATTTAATGATTAGGTGAAAATGCAATTTGATGGCAAATAACAAGGAAAATGAAAACTTTTTTTATGCAATTTTGATTGAATTTTTTGATGTAAATGATTGAAAAACACTAATATGCAAACTACTATGTAATATTTTTAGATTTTTGAGATTTTAAATGATACAAAATACAATTTTAAATGATGCAAGACTAACTGATGCAAATATTAGATCTAGGGTTTTAGAGACTTCCTAATCAAAATTTATGATGTAGAATGTCGGGTTAACCAAAATAAAATAAATAAATGTGTCAATGATCTCATCCATGATTGCATTCTCTTGCACTAAAGTATTCTCACAAGTGGGAGAGATGTTGGGAGATGAATGGAGACTAGGTAAGGTGATGTTAAGAAATGTGTCGATGATGTCATCCTCTTGTGCCATAATGTCCTCCCAAGAGGGGGAAGTAGGGGGAGAGGGACAAACAAGATCCTCATGACGTTTGATAATTGGATCTTCTAACACCAAGATACCTTCATCACAAGTAGGAGAGGTATTGGGAGAAGAACTATGATTCTCATGATTGTCTATGATTGTATCCTCTTGTATCAAATCATCCTCATAAATGGGATAGATAACCATACAATTTTCATTGTGCCTCCTAAGATCAAACAATTCTATAAACCCAAAGAGAAAGTGGTTGACCAACCCTTGACGGTTCCTTCAGTTCCTCCCTTGCAGGAAGAAAAGAAGTCAATGGTTGGTAAACTCGCTCCTACACGATCATAGCTTGAAAACCATGCACAAAGAAATAGAAAGGCTAAAGAGCATAGGCGTATATGTCATGTTGAAGAAAAGAACAAACTAGCAAACCAAGATCAAATACTAACTCAAATAAAGCATGATGATTCTCCACCTTCACCACAACAACATGAAACCTCTATGGAAATTGTTATTATCCCTCCTATTGTGATTAATTTGGATGATGATGATGAGATCATTAAGATTGATGAAGTGCATAATGAGCTAAATTTATTATTTTTATCTTCCATGAGATTAGATGAGAACAACCATGATTATCCTCATAAAAAGAGTGTATCACCACATGTTGAACTTGGTGATTGTCCTAGTACAACACTCATTGTTGCCCCTTTGGCGAGTTACCCACCTTCCATATATGATGAACAATATTAGGATGTAGACAACTTTCTTTAGGTTGGCTCGCATGTGTCATGCTATCCTTTCTCTTTCTATGTTCTTTGTGTTATTTCAAGTGCATAATGTGATCCCCCGTATTGTACTACTTGGTGTGTCTTTATGTTTGTGAGCCTGCTTTGGATAACCCTTGTCACTTTGTTGGTGTAAGGATATGTAAAGGAAGTGAATTTGTCATGACATTCTTATATTTGTATATGCATTCCTTTATATGTTGTAACCATTGTCTTTTCACTTGTCTTGTGTTTTCCTTTTGGGGATGATGCAAGGAAATTTTATTAGAAAAAGAGATCTCCCAAGGATAGGATTGAATTTCAACCTTGAGGTGATTCAACCCTATTAGGAAGGTCTATTGTTTTCTTATGACATAAATGAATGATTAGCACTTTTGGGAGATAATTTCAAATGCATTAACAAACTAAAATGTATGACCTAACACTTGAGATGTAGAATATTATGATAACAAAAATGGAAACAATAATTTACAAGTAGAATAGTTTAGAAACCAAAACTACATATACAATACACCTTGATCTCGTTTGGAAGTGGGTATGTATGTAATCTAGTGAACAAAGGAGATTCCCAGTATTCAATTTTTCAAGTGTGAGGTTATGGTTTTTCTAAAGATTGGATTTCCAACTTACTTAAAATATTAAATAAATAATTCTCTCAATTTAACACATAAATGAATTAATCAATTAAACTCAAAAGTAAACCTCTAAAGTAAATTTTGGATAAATAACATTAATTATGTACTCAAAAGAAATATCAACTAGATTTGCTTGGCTCCCTAGGGCTTTAGGCCATATTCCAAGGTGATAATCAAGCTATACACACACACACACATTCTTTAGTGAGTGACTCATAAATTGAATGGTCTATATGAATCTAAGACTTTGGGCAGAGCATGTACCTATCATATATGGATAGATACCTATCTGGGATGGATACATGAGTGACTATCTCATATGCATGGATGGATGTCCTATATAGATGGATTCCTATCCTATATGGATGAATTTATATCTTGTATAGATAGATACATAAGTATATAGATTGATGAAACACTTAATAAATTTTATTTAAATTTTCATTAAAAAAAAATTATGGTAAATTTTAGGTATATGATTTTTTTTGTTACATACAAAACCTAGAAAAATTAGATAAGATTGGATATGGATAGTTTTGATAGTTAAATAAGGATTTTATTATCCAAATACTATGCAGGAATCAAAGGGCTAGAGCCTCAAGAGAATATTAACAAGCTCCCTCAAGGAATAGAAGGTATAATAAAAGCACTATGAAACTCATGTGATGGGGATGGATGAGTGAAATATGAATTCAAAAGTTATGTATATAAAAATAAACATTATAAAACTCATTCTATAATGATGGATGGAGTTAGAAAGATGACCAAAAGGATAAAAATTTCCAATTTTACCCATGGAACTTACAAGCACATTTTCACCATGGTACTCATCCAAGGCATCATAAAGAGTAGTTTTCACTAGAGGGTGTTTTTCTCTTTTTCTTTTTTGAATTTTTTTTAATTTTTGTTTTATTTTATTTATTGTTATATTCTATAAATTAATATTTTTGAGTTGCACTATGTTCATAGGTTCATCAATTTTTTGACCATTTGGAGTGGATAGTTGATATACACCAAATCCATACTTGGCAATGATGACATATGCACCTATCCAATTGGGATCAAACTTCCCTTTCTTGTCTCAATCTATAAGGTTGATCTTATTTTCCTTATAAAAAAGGCCACCAACCTCAAATTCATGAGCTCTAATTTTATTTTTGTAGTTGCAATGGAGATTATTTTAATAGGACTGCAAGTGATTTAGGGAATTTAAGCACCACTCATCAAGTAGCTCTAGCTAATGTATTCATGTAACTCTATACTCCTCATCCTCAATAAGATTATACAAATGAATGTATAATGATGGTAGTTTAATCTCAATTTGTAGGATGGGTTCCAAGATAAAGACTTGGGAGTATGGAGTGACATTAATGGTTATGTATATGCTAATGTGCAATAAGCCCATAGTGCAAGATTAAGTTGGAGGTTCTAATCATGAATAGTATCATTAAAATTATTCCTAATGATTTTGAATAAGGTTTTATTAGATTCTTCTAATTGATCATTATTTTGGGGGTAATATGGAGTGGACTAGCCAACAATGTTGGATATGAAAGAATTTACAAAGAGTGTCAAAATTATAGTTTTTGAAGGATGTAGCATTATCAACGATAATAATGATGGAGGTTCCATAGTGAAAATTGATGTAATAGAGGATAAATTTGGATAATTTTTGGCTTGTGTTGTAGGTGAGGGGAATAGATTTGACCCATTTGGTAAAGCATTTAGTGGTTCTTATGATAAACTTGTGGCCACTGTATGAAGAAGGGTGAATGTTGTTGATGAGATCAAGGCTCCATTGTGAAAATGAAAAATGAGCATTAATAGGTTATAATTATTTGTATGATGCATGAATGGTCTCCCCACTACAAGTAGGCTAAAAATTTATTGACGTACTGATATGCATCTTATTCCATAGTGGGCCAATCATAAAATTTTCTCAAGAGCTTCTTAGCTAGTACCATACAATTGGTATGATAATTTTATATACCATCCAAAACCTATTTAAGTGTGAGAATATCCTCTTCCAATTTTACGCTTCAGAGTAAGATACCATCAAATCTCCTTTGATATAGAGTGTTTTTTAGGATAGTGAATCAAGATAAGTATTGGATAAATGTTTTATGTTTATTGCATGATAGGTTATGGCATAGGATTTTATCATGGACATAGTTTTAAATTTCATGTACTTATTGGAATTGGGAGAAACAAGCCCACATTCAAACTTAGAGTTGGGGATGTCACACACATGAACCAACAATTATTGAACAAAATTTTTGTAGCAATGGCTATCTTGTGGCATGTCCAAGAGTGATACAATGGTGGCCATGGAATCTACAAATCCATTCTTGTGGTGATCGATAAATTTTCAAACATATATGTAGGTGAATTACACCTTAAAGTTTTCAACTATCCATTTGTATGGTATTACTTTGTCATCCTTGGTTTGATACTCTTTTTTGACCTATTTGATGATGAGTTGACAATCTCAATAGACTAGAAGATTTGTTGGATATTTTATTGGACTACTTTTTCAAGACCCGTGATCAAGGCCTCATATTCTATAATATTGTTGGTATAAGGAAGCCCCAATTTAAACTCTTTTGGTATGAGATCTACTTGTGGAGTAACAAATAAGATTCCTTCACTTGATCCATGAATAGTGTAGGGACCTCCAAAGTATAGTTTAAAAATTTGTGAATCATTAAGTTTGAATATGGAATCATTAGAATATTCCATAATCAATGGATTATTATTTTTGTTAGGAACATTTTCCAATTGTTTTATCATTAATTATCCCTTGATTACTTGATTTTCTACATATTTGATGCCAAAATCACTCAATAGCATGACCCTTTTAGCCATATGGTCCATGAGAGAAGTCCTAGATAGGATATACTTGAGTGGGTAAATTTTAGATAATTTATTTTGTGTGGCTAAGAATGTGCTATCAAAGATTGTGTTAGCTAAAGACAACAACTAGGCATTCTGATTCCATGGCTATACAGTTAATCTCATAGTCCACTAAGATTCCATTGATGTATAATATAACATTCTCATGAACTTCACTACCATTTTGTGCTAGGAGTTCCCCTAGGTCAATTGATGTTTCTAATATGTAGAGGAGTAATAGTTTTACTGAGATAGGTGTAATGAGAATTGGTGATGAGGAAAGACAATCCTTGATTTTTTTAAGGCTTGCTAACATGATTCATCCCAATGAAAGTTATGATCCTTATTGAGTAGATGGGTTCATTGTTGGTAATTTTTTACCACCTCTACTATAAACCTTCTAATAGCATAAATTTTCCATGGGAGACTTTGGAGCTATTTCAAATTCTTAGGATATGTCATTTCTATGATAGTTCTGACTTTGACAAGGTCTACTTAGATGCCTCAATCAAAGACAATAAAGCCTAATAATTTCCCAAGTATGACACAAAAACATACTTCTTTGGATCAAGGTGTACCTTTTATTCTATCAACCAGTCAAATATATGCTCAAGATCCTATGGGTGTACCTCATTTTCTATTTTCCTAGTCAGTCATCAACATAATATTTTATTATTTCATGAAGTATGCCATGAAATATTATATCCATGGCCCACTAATATGTGGCCCCTATATTTTTCAACCCACACAATATAACCTAATAATATAAAGTTCCCCAAGGAGTATTGAAAGTTGTTTATGTTCATCCTTGGGGTGATATGAACTTGATTTTACCCATAGAAACTATCTATGAGAGAGAGCATCTTGTGTCCTACAATAAGGTTGATGATGATGTCAACACTAGGTAGTGGAAATTCATCTATAGGATATTTTTGTTGATGTCCCTAAAATATATACTAATTCAAATCCCTTTGGGTTTATTTCTTATAAGGAATATGGTTGATATTCATTCAAGATAATAAATATCGTGTATGAAACTAACCTCTAACAGTTTTTTATAATTCTTTAACTAAAATGGAAATATGTAGATGCATATTGTGGGATTACTATTTTTAAATTAGGATCCAACATAATATGGTGGGATATAAGGGAGAGGTCCAATCCTATTAGTGTACATATGACAAAGTAAAATTTTCTATGGCACATTTGAGGTGTAATGATGGTTTCCTTTCCATTAGGTGCCAAGCTACTTGCAATATTTGTGACCTTTGGATTTACGTATATACCTAGATTTAATTCTTTTGAATCATCTAACAAGACTAAGGACGTGCCTTTTCACTATGATGATATTGTGGGAAGCTTGATTTCCTCATCTATTAATGCCTCGAAGAGGTTTCTATCAATAGACACACCATTGTATCTTTCTCTTTCTATGTCTAATGGGTCATCCAAGAGGTTTTCACCAAGGGAATTTAATTTTTATATTTTTAAGACTAAGGAACTTAGTCTATTCCAAAAAAAAAAATTGCATCAAGGTCAATGTCAAACTATTTCTTGGGATCATTTGATGCTATTTCATTATGAAGTCCCCTGAATTCAACAATGGATTTGTTATTTTGGAATGTGTTGAGAGACACCAAATATTGTTGATCCTAGGTAATAATTTTAGGATGGATGAGGGGTAGGTTAGAGGTGTAAAATGTCATGTCATGAAAGTGGTCAGAAATTTTGTCAAAGGATTTATATGTGGCCCTTTCCTTTATATGTTCAATGTCGAGGGAGAGTTCTTCCATGATTAATTTTTTTTTAGTAGGCTCATAGAGTTCCTCACTAAGTGGCATGTTTCCCAAAATATGAGTTTTGTGAGTAGGCTTGATGATAATGGGATCAAGGATAACCTACTCATGTAGTCCCATACATGTACCTAGTTAGTCCATGTTCTTACAAATGTAAACTATTGATAGATAGGTTTCTTTAATAAAGCACCATGTGTACTCTTGATCCTTATAGAGTTAGGAGTTAATGTCACCTTTAGTGTTTTTGTCTACAAGAAATCCATGTAAAAATTTAGTTGAGCCATATTATAGAAAATTATTTATTTTCTTCACCTAAGGATGAGGTTTTCAATGATAATGTGGGGGGAGGATGCTTTCTAACATGAAAGAGATTGTAAAGTTTGTATTCCCCAAATCCTATGTTAATGATCTTCACTTTGACATTGGGAGAGGAATTAAATTATGACGATGCTAGAATTGCAATATCTACATATAAGGAAGATTTTATGAAGGTGGAAGGAGTGGTGACATCAATACCAAGACAATGATGCAATCTATGATAGGGGCCTTCCAATATTTTTTAGTATTTGAAGATGTGAGCATCAATTGGAATATAATTTTTTGTTCCTTAATAAAAAGAACTTTAGACATCAAGATATGTGGATAGAATGGCCTACATGGTATGGATCCATGGGTGACCAAGGAATATTTTATAATGTAATTAAAGATCAATAATGGAATATTATTTGTTGTAGTAGAAAGTTGACTTGAATGGGGAGCCATATAATACCTTTTAACTCTCATTTTGAATTTTCATATGCTTTAATTTTTATCTTTTGTGGTTCCAAGGAATCTTTAGAATCTCCCAATTATTTTACCAATTTCAAGGTACAAAGACTCAATCTAAACCTAGTATTGATTAGGACTCATTTTACTTTATGCTTATTGATGATGGCTTCAGTAGGGAGGGTGTTATTTTTAGATGGATTGATAGGTGACATATCATTTTAGATAAGTGTGAGTTGGTATGATTTGATAATCAGCTCACCAAGGCTTGGAATTGATCAAGGTTGATTTCATTAGGGATTTGCAACTCCTACAAGGTACATTCTTATATCTCTATATGAGCATTAAATATTTTGAGAAGCTCTATGATTAATATTTTTATTGGATTTTTTCCAATAATCTCTAAGAGATTTTATTGGGTGGCCTATGTGGAGGACAAGGAGGCCCCTTGGATGGTAACCCAAGAACACCTAGTGGTGATGCCACAATTAAGTTATTTGATCTTAATAATGGAAACTCACAAAGAAGCTTCTTTAATATGGTTAATAATAGAATCATATGAAGTAGATAATTTATTGTATTTGATTTTATGGGAACATGTTTATTATGAGATGGACCTTGGTTGGATGTTGAAGTTTGGTTTTGATCATGCTTAGGAAGAGGGCTTGATACATGCTTAGTTGCTCATTAGGTGATGATGTATTTCCTTCTACTTTGATCTCAAGGTAAGTGCGTGGAAATGGGGGACCTAAAGGGGGTGTTAAGTGGCCACTTTTTTAAAAAATTAGGAAAAATTGATCTTGGATGAGAAATTGTAGTTATGCTCAAAATTTGAAGATGCAACAAGAAGAAGAGTCATAGTTATCTAAATCTACTTTCTAAATTTTTAATTTTTTTAAGGATGGTAGAGATTAAGGGGTTCAAATATGGGGATCACACAAAGTCCTCATGTTTTTTTTCAAATAAACATAACATTGCATCTAGTTTTCTCCCCCTTAAATGTTAACTTTTTTTAGCATTTTAAAAATCATTTCAATGAAAAATCAACTAACACCATGTAGTTTATGCTCGATTTATCTATTAATTTTTTAATGAATATTCAACTTTTTTACTAATTTTTGAAGTGGACGCTACTAAAAAATAAAAAATTGAGCATGATACCCCTTAATTTTTCATAAACTAATCAAAAAAATTGAATATGTATAGAATAGATTCTAGTTTGTAAAAATGTAATTTATTTCAAATTTTGATGAACCATTAAAAATGAAACCAAATATACATACGTAGGTTTTTTTCAAAAAATGACAACACTAGAAAAATAAATTAAATATCAAAACCTTAATGTATTTGAAATATAGAAAAAATTACATGGTTAGAAAGCTAAGAGAGAGCTCAACATTATTGTGGTATTTTTTAACTCGTAATTGAAAGATGTGCAAACCTGATGGAGAGCACGCTCGAGATTATATTACCTTTTTTAGAATTTGGAAAAAACACACCTTTGGGTATTGATATGAAATTCCAACCCTAAGGGTTAGTAATACCCAAAGTTGATAAAAGTGCAATCGCATTATAGTATGTTTGTATTATAATGTGTTTACGTTATAATGTACTAGAATTATAACATGATCATGTTATAATGTAGTCATATATGTGTGAATAAAAAATGAAGCCTACCTCTTCATTTTTATCTCTAAGCATCTCTCTATCCATATATTTCCCTACATCTATCTCCCTATCTCCTTATCTATCTCCTTATCCCTCTCTATCTATCTGTAAATCCCTCTTCCTCATCTCACCTATATCTCCCTATCCCTCTCTACCTCTCTATACTTCCCTCTATCTATATCTCTCCCTCTCCCCTCTCCCTCTCTATATATTGAGCTATTTCTCCCCCTCTCCCTCTCTATCCCTAAACATCTCTCTATCTCTCTAGATACCCTCTCCTTCTATATATTGAGTTCTCTCTAGACCTATCTCTCTCCCTCTCTCATTTCATCCCTCCCTCTCAGTCTCCCTCTCTATATCTACCTCTCTCTTTTTGTTCCCATATTTCCCTATCTATTCTCCATTATCTCTCCCTTTCTCTATCTTTAATCTATTTATACTTCTCTCTGTCTCAACTCTCTCCCTATCCCTCTCGATATCTCTCCCTCTCTATGTATTGAGCTATATCTCCCTCTCTCCCCATCTCCCTCTCTCTTTCCCTCTCTAGACCTATCTCTACCCCTCTCTATCTCTACCAATGAAGTTGGAAAAAATTCAAATTTTGGAGAAGTGTGTAGAAAAACTAACTAGGCAACATCATGCAATTGGTAAAATCAAATCCCAAAGTTTAAGGTATGTTCTCTTTTCATTTTTCCCTCTTTTCTATTCCACCTTATCAACATAGTTCATGTGATACATATCCTGGTGCTAATTCACTTTAATGCATCCCAATTGTTAAACCTTCCATGGTTTATATCCCTTCTCTTTCTAATAATTTCATTGTTGTCACTAAATTTTTTAATTCTCATGGAATTTTTATCATTACACTCCCTTAACCAAGCTTATATCAATCAACATCACAAAATTATATCCCAACTATAACAAGTGCAACTCTAATGATACATTATTATAACCAAATAAAATGATGATAGTTATATTGATTAGAATAATATCTTAAGTCAATCAAAATCTATCTAAAATGTTGGGAAAAGGGGAGATCCTATGAGATGGTTTGCACTCCTTTTCCTAATATCATATGAGGACAATAATGGATGTTGGACAATTATGGGGGTTTGATGGACTTGGACAAGGTATATGATTGACTTACAACCTGTAAGGTGAGTCAACGAGCCCTTGACCAAATCTAGGATGAATTTAGGGATGAAATGCAATGACATAACTAGGCTAATGATGAAATCTACTATTCTAATGCAAATATAGAAAACATAGAAAGTCAAAGAAAAATTTAGAAAATTGAAAAGGATTAGAGTAGGATATTGTGCACTTGTGGTTCAAATCTAAGGCTAAAATGAAGGACTAATTCACCCAGGGCATATGTGTCCGCATAAAGGGATTTTAGATCTATTTTTGTAATACTCGGGTGTCAAATCAGAGCTATCTGTTTTTGTCTACAAATTTGTCGGATCACTATCGAATATTTTTGTAAGTGAGTTTTCGTGAGTTGTCAAGATGTAGGGTTTTTATTGCAACAATGGATAATTTATCTTCAAGCTTCCTCCAATCTCCTTCAAATTTGAAACCTGCACATTCAAAGAGAGAGGAAGGGTTGTGCCATTTAGGGGATTTCATTGGTCAAACCCTATGTTAGTGTTTCCACTTCCATAGTGAAAATGTCAATGATAGAAAAGATAAATGATAGGAAGGAATGATTAATCAACAAAGTGCTACAACTCACCACCCTTCAATGGCTTCCTTAAAGGACTGGAATCATACAAATCTCCTCAAGGTTTGAATCTTGCTTTCTTGATTTTCTTGAATTTCTTGGAGAGCTACAAAAGGGTTATCCTTCACAAACATTGATAACATGAACATACATAAACTCACATATGATTTGACATGATGCTTGGATCTTGAATTGTTGCAATAAATCACTGAAAATTTACTCTTTACTTGCTTGATAATTCCCTTAACAATATGTTTTTCTCTTAGTTTTCTATTCTTGCTAGATTATTTTACCTGGTTTTTAGATGATGTGATAAATAGGTATTTATATGCAATTATTTTAATTTCCTATAAGTTAAATCCTGATAGCCAACTTTGGAAAATTGAATTGCAAATAATAAAGTGCCAACACCGAAATATTTGAATTTGAAGCCAAAATAGGGGGATATTTTCACCAAAATGGGACCAATTCGCCCTGGGCGTATGTATCCCAACCCTATATTTTGGAAATTAATGTGTCTGAGGTAGATTATTTGATAAATGCATTTGTTTTCCGCTTGCAATTTGTCAGTAATTGTTAAAAATGGGCCACAAAATGCATAATTTAGAAAATTAGGTGTTCAATTAGGTCCAACTATTTAAGGGAGAGAGAAACATAGTGTGAAATTTTCAATGGTGACAATTTACAATGCTATAATATCATCAAAATTGAAGCACTAAGTAAATATAAGGAGCACCTACAAGTGCAGTGCATAAGTCCCCTACCCAATTTCTCCCTAAAAATTAAATCATAAGTAGCCTTAGGTTGATAACCCAATTTAAATTGTTCCTATGCAAAAAGATGAAATTTATCCCTTCAAAAAAAGGAGTCTCTTTCACATCACTTTAAAACACATACATTAGATAGGTCTACACACTTATTCATGTACATTAGATAGGTCTACACACTTATTCATGTAATTATTATTGTAATATTTGATCTTTAGTCTTAGAGCATCACCATAGATATTTTGGGGACCATTCATGCAAAATTTTGAATCCATGTAATAGTTTTGTGTGGTCATATTCCTTTATTTATCCCTCTCATATATTTTCTTCTTTCATCCTCCCAATTTATTTGTCAATCTACACCATTTTCCTTAAATCCCTTGATTTATTCTTCCTATATCATCCTTGTCTAGATCAATACAATTTATGTTTCCTTCTAATTCCATCTCACTTTTTATTTCCTTCTCCCAACAAGCCATAGTTTTTATTCTTTGCATTCCCTATTGGTAAGCATATTGAAGTTTTGGTTTTCCATTTTAATTTGTAAGTTATTTTAAATTTACTTTTAATATAATATTACCGTTATAATTATCATATGGATTTATGTTTGAATCAACTATAAAGGAGCTAACAAAGTTAGATTCCCCTTTGACCTAACAACCTTATACTATTTTCCAGTAGAAAAAAATGACCCACAATGATTTGTAGAAGTTTCTAAACATTTTTCATCATCAAGTTGCTTATAAGAAGTGATTAGAAGGTCACTAAAAAAAATTAGGCTATTTTGAGGACCTTCACAAGCGACCCATGGGTCCACCTACCATAGTACCAAATATGATACAAATTTTCTTGAGACATCCACAACTTCATTTTTTGTTTTCTATTTAGTTTTTTGTATCAAATTTAGGTTCTCAATTCTCTACTTTTCTTTGCATGCAATTCACTTCATTAAATTATACTAGGTTTACATAGTATATTTATTATTTCCCCTCTATTTTTTATGCTTGAAGATACCTAGCATCAATGTATCCCACGTCTTTATCTCACCACTTGGTAAATATTAAAATGTGATAAGAATATATTATATGACACTAAACTAGTTTCCCCACACTAGCATTGATGCTCTTGCTCTAGTGCACCTACGCCCCTACATAAACACCAACACAATTTTTTCACATTAAAATTGCATATAATTTTATTAATAGCTTATATTTATAATTTTAAAAATTAGAAAAAGATAACACACACAATTAACCTCTTTAATTTTCTTTCATTTGGTGAACTTATCATAGTTTATTAGTTCTTTCATATGTTATAAAGTAGCTTTTCATTTTCATAGCTTCTCTTGTTTCTTTTAGTTCATGCCCAATTTTCATTATTTTATAGAGATAGAACCTAAAGTTCTATGAGCATCCATTTTCATAGTCTCTATCTCAATCCATTCATTGTTGGTTATTCCTCTTCCATTAATGATACTATGCAGTTATTCTTGGTTATAAATAACTTTAACTAGGAGGCACAAATTGACCTTCAATAATGAATGTAGATTATATCAAAAATTTAGGAGGTCAAGAATTCCATATATCATAAGGATGCCACTATTCCATTTTATCTTGATTATTTGGGAAACCTCATTCTCAAAAACCTTGTGAGATTAGAATTCATGTAAAATAATGGTCATATTGTGCATTCTTATGCTCCTTCCAATATTTTTTTATATATATGAAATCCAACTCATCCTCAAACTTCTCTTTTGGATTATTCTCCATCATTCATTCCTACTTCCTCTCTTATTCCCCCTTCTCATTTCCTTATTCATCCTAATATATAATCCTTTACTTTTCCATCCATCTAACTTTTCATTCCATTTCATCTACAGTCTCAATTAGTAATCCATCTATTCTAGTCTTCTAATCCAAGTCATAATCCAAATCACCATCCCAAATCTAATCGACCTTCATCTTATTAAATCCTACATCAACCATATCCTAATCTACTCCTCAAATCAATGCTATCATTCTTCCACTCCAATCATCTTATCCCAAATATGAGCTTAATCAAATAGAAAATTTGAGTTTTATCAATCAATCCTCCATGTCCTCCAGCCATGAAATCAAACACTTCCTTCTTAAATATATTCTAATACACTTTCTTTCATCCTAATACCATCCAACATTGTGTCTTCTTTCTATACCTTCCCACAAACCATTAATGATGATGAGGTTAGTCTTGTTGACCAACCCAAATATGATCCTTATAATGATAGTGGGAGTCTTGTGGACCAAGACATGCTCCCCCATCCTTAGTCAACATTTCCCCTTCCCTATATCACCATCCTTATGTCCCAAAGAATCCACCGCTACACTCGCAATCCTAAAGACCTCCTATATTACATCCTCGCCCATCATTTCAACCAACACAAAGATGCCTTGGCTAGGTACCTCTTAATATTGAAACCAAAATTCCATCCTTCCCATCTCCATAAAATACCAATTCATCTCCTACTACCCATCATTCCCCTTCATTTTACAAGCGAAACCAAACCTTCATCCAAATTTTGTATCAAACCCCATCCACGCCCCAAATCCCTATCTCTAAATCCTTTTTCAAAATCCTTATCCCCACCCTTAATATCCTTCATTTCATATTCCACTTTCTCATCTCCCACATCCTTACAATACACATCATCCCAATCCTACAAATACACTCCATCTCATAGATTTTGTGATTTCCTCCAAGGACTATTAGTAAAGGAGCTTAAATCTCCATGTCCAAACAAAGTTGTGAAATCTTTCCAATCCTTGCTCCAAAGAGTTCCACCATAAATTCCTCCCCAAATCAAGATTAGAACATCCCTTCCACCCCATCTCATGGTCCCCTCCCATCTCAAGATAAAAACATACCTTCCACCCCATCTCATGATCTCCTCCCATCTCAAGATCAAAATATCCCTCCCAACCCATCTCATGATCCCCTCCCATCTCAATATCAAAGAATATCCACACCATCTCATGATCCTAATATTTTTTAAGATCCCATCACCCCCATCCAACAAACCCACGAATCCCACACCTATCAAATTGGTTCATCCATCTTTATCCAATCCAATTTCCTCCACGAATTTGTAATCCCTTCCGCCTTCTATCCCTATCAAATCAAACTTGTGTCTTGCTTCAAAAACAAGTATCCCATTGGAAAAAGGATTTGTCAAAACATGCACTATAAAGGCATCTTAGAACCTCTTCATATTAAATAAAATCCAAATTATCCTTGGATACATAGCTCATTCTCAAGATGTTGTTATTCCTCCCAAATCACAAACCCCTCCATCTAAATCCAAACATCCCCATATCTCATCTTCCAAATCCATTTTGGGCCTTTATGTTCCAAATCCCATTCCTTCCTCTTCCAAATCCATTTTGAGCCCTTATGTCCCAAAACCAAATCAATCATCCTCCATATCCATTTTTGGTCCTTCCATCCCTCAACCCAAAACCCTCATCACCTTTATATCAATAAATCCTAATTCCACCACTCCATCACCTCAATTCCTCAATTAAGATCAACAAAGGCACACATCCTTGGATTCCTTCCAACATCCTCCCTCCATCACCCCATTCATAATATCTCCAAATCATCCATCCTCATACACCCATACCATTGATATTGGAAGCAATTTGGATGCCAAATATAAATGTGTAAAGTCAAAAATTTGTACAAATACAAGGATCACCATGTCCCATCAAAAATACGTGCTAAAACTAAGAAAAATATTATGCAAAATAAAGTTAAATATAAGAGTCCACAAAGGCCCATGAAATAAAATAAAATAAATCATGTGGACTCCAAAGCAAAGAAAAAAAGTAATCCATCCCAAAGTGCAATTTAATTTGTTATCCAAATCTACTTGTCCAAAAAATTCCTCCACTCCTAAGGTCTCCAATTATCCATTTAATAATTCCCCATCTTCCAAATCCATTTTGGGCCCCTATGTCCTAAAATCCACTTTCACTCCACCATCTAACTCTCAAAATTTAAAATCCACCTCTCCTCTACAGCTCCATCACCCCTAAAGGTGTGTGGCAATGTTGACCTTGACAACATTCCCATCCACTCATCCAAAAGTCTTTCAACACTCCATTCATCATCTCATCCATTTTATGAAAGCCTTTGCATAGATCCTTACCCATTTCCTTCTCCCCATCCATTTCATTTCCCTTGCCATTTTTCTACCAACGTCTATGAGCATACCTTCAATTTCCATGGTCCATTGTAGAAAATTTTCAAGGGATACCATCCATGAAAGTAGAGTGTACTTAATTCCTTCCTCCATCTCCCCATCACCCATCCACTATCTTCCAAATCTAGTTATCCATGTCCTTATCCTCATCCCTCCCCATTCATACTATTTTAAAAAGCCAAAAAAGTAAAAAATTGAAAAAAATTAAATAGAAATAATCCATCCAATAGTGAAAACAGCATCTCATGGTGCCTTGAGCAAGTACCATGATGAAAATATAGTAAACAAGTGTCATTTGTAATCCCTCATCCTCATGCACTCTACACTTGGGAGAAAGATTCATCTACCCTATCATACTTACCACATATTATCCACATCTTCCAATATTATTCATCCCATATCCCTCATCCTATCTCCTTCCTCCATTCCCACCTTTGATTTTGATAACGTTAAGGAAAAAATATTCATGCATGGATAAACCTTATTTCCTCTATAACCCACATCCACCCCCTTGCACATCATACATCTTCAATGACACTACAACAAGTGTGGGGCATCTTGTCTCTTTGCAACATAGTCCTTGGAGTTCCATCCTCCTATCCTTCATCTATCTTCCTCTTACCTCCTACCACCATCCATCCAATAAATCCCCCTATCTTCTATGCAAGCAATCCCTTTTTCCTTCCTACCACCATCCATCCAATAAATCCCCCTATATTCTATGCAAGCAATCCCTTGGTCCCACCTTGTCATTGGTTCCCATCCATTCCTTTATCTTGATCATCATATCTGCTATATTCCCTTCTCCCTAATCCTCCATGCAATCCCATCCCATCCAATCCATTTACCCTCTATCCCTCCAATTGAAAAATCCCAAATGAATCCATCCAATTGCAATAAATCCTAATCCATGCAATCCAATTATGAAATCTAGCCCATCATCCAAAAAATCCATCAATTTTATCCCAAATTAGATGGTAATCCTTTGGTCAACTTTAATCCAGATATCATTATAGGGATATATCATTCCAAATCCTTAGGATACACATTGTTCTTATCATTAACTTTTTTATCTTTATCATCATCAATCAATCAATCAATTTTCATCTTGAATAGGGGCATAATCTTGGTTTTTTTTTGGCTTGTTGTGCATGCTTGCTTGATTTTTGTTTGTGTTATCATTGTTTGCATCTATCATGGTCTTTACACCATATTGCATCAAGGGTATCATGGTCTTCCATATTATGGTGTTGTAGCAAATGTGTGTGCATTTGAATTTTTTATCATGTAGTTGACACACTGTCATAGTTCCTTATACCTTGGTACATAATGTCACGTACAATATCAAATCAAGGTTTCCTACACTACAAAAACATGAATCTCATCCATCCTTATATAGCTTCTCCTTTCATCCTTTAATCCTCTCATCCATTTAGAGAGCACACTTGTGTTCTTTGAAGCTGCATATCCTCTCGAGGGGCATACAAAACTCCCTCCTTGTCATCCCTCCTTATCCTTCCAGTGATTGGGGCATCATGCCACTAGTCCTCATCTCTTTCTACCCATGATCTTGTATTCTTCTTTGATCGACACTTCTTACAATCATGATGTCATATTAAAAATGGGAAAAATGTACACCTAAATTTGTACATACCTAACCGCATTTGACTTTACCCTATCCTTTCCAAGTAATTATTTATTTAATTAATTATTTCATCCTTTACCTTCATCCCTTAACCTTAACCTCCAAATCCTCCAACTAAATCAATTAATTAATACCTACTTAATTAATTGATTTAGGTTAATTAATCCTCATTACCATTTCCTCTAATATTTAGATCCACGTCATCCTCAATCATTGTCCATTTAAATTTTCTAGCCATTAAATCCATCTACATGGATCAAAATCAAAACTTAACATCACTTAACAAGTGCCCCCACCGTATTCCTTGCTCACACATGTATCCACCCTACCTCTTACACATCATAAAGTAGCCATTCTACTTCTCTCACTTGTATCTTTCATAAGCCACCCTATTTCTTACACATGGTGTGCTCACACCACTCTTACACCTCTATTCCTCTTTGATCTATTAGGATCTATGACAATTACTTAGTGAATTTTAATTTAATGAAAATGAGAAATTGAATGTCTTAAGCTTAATTTTAAACGCTTTTAAAAAGACATTAAAATGATTAGCACAAAAGAAATATGAGAATGTAAAAGACAAGACAAAGACACAAATTGATTATGGAGTTCACCAATTGGCTACATCTTTGGATCCCTCTCCAACGAAGTGACTGATCCTTCAATTCTGCTCCAAGAGTCTTTACAAAGTCTCCTTTGATGATGAGGAAAATCAAGAAAATTTCTCCCCTTCAAGTCCAAATTCTTGGCCATAAGCCCCTCCTAGGTCTATCTACACAGAGAGATTCCACTTCCTCTTCATTCCCAAATTTCTCTAATTCCTTCAAAGGATCAAATCCCCCCCTTTAAATACAATTTAATATGCCATAAAAGGGTTAACAAACAAATCTCCCAAATAAACCTATATCTCTTAATTTTTGAAACTAAAATCTAGAACCTAAGGCTTTCCTTAATTCAAGCCTTTATCTTCATTATTTTACATCTTTCGGGCTTGAAGATATAGTAAAACTGATTTGAAGATATGCTATATTACGTACATATCGCATGGCATGTTGGTAATTTTGGGTGAGTGGTGTATGAGGGGTCGACAGTTCAAACCGTTGACATAGTTGAGATCAATGGGTTAAAAGCTCAGATGGCTAAATTTTTATATGAAGGATCTAGGAGCAGCAAAAAAAATTGGACATGAAAATACATAGAGACAAGGAACATGGCAAGCTTTGATTATCGCACTGGAGAAGTATATGGAGAAGATCCTCATAAGTTTTGGTATGATGAATGTGAAACCAATAAATATCTATAAATAGCTTCTCAGTTTAAGCTTTCTTCATGTCCTACTAATAAAGAAGAAAATGATTATATGTCTCATGTATCATATGCTAATACAATAGAAAGTTTAATGTATGCAATGGTATGTACAAGACCAGATATTTCACATGCGGTTGGTGTCATCAATAGATACATGGAAAATTGAGGTAAAGAGCATTGGACACTAATGAAATGGGTGCTTCGGTATCTTAGAGGCACAAGTGATTATTTTATCACCTTTGATGGTTGTAGTGGTTTGGTTTGTGGTTATGTTGATTTAGATTTCAGCAGATGATTTGGACAAAAGGTGATCTATATGAGGTTATGTCTTTATTCTTGCAGGCGGACCTATTTGTTGGATGTCAAAGCTTCAAGAAATAGTTGTTTTATCTACTATTGAGGTAGAGTACATATGGTTGTCTCACATGCATGCAAAGAGGCAATTTGATTGAAGGGTCTTTTGGGTGAGTTTGGAAAAGCGTGTGACAAGGTGATTGTATTTTGTGATAGTCAAATTGTTATACATTTGACTAAAAATCTAGCTTATCATAGTAGGACTAAGCATATTGCAATTAAATACCATTTTTTAAGACAGATTATTAATGGAGGCGGAATAGCTCTTGAGAAAGTTCATACACTAGAACATTGTGTAGACATGTTTACAAAACCAATAAAATTAGAGAAGCTGAAGTGGAGTTTGGTTTCTCTTGGCTTGTAGAAAAGGTGATGAATAGACATGAGCAAGTATGAGGTTAATTGTTGTCGAGGTGGATCCTCTATTCTAAAATAACAAACGGTTTTCATTCTTAATATAAAACCAACTGCCTATGATATACTCGTCGAGCACGCATTTGGTGCAATGGTAGAAAGTGCCTATTGGGAGAGGGGGGGTCAGCAGTTCAAACTGTCGTCCCTCCAAATTGGATTTTATGTTCTTTAAATAAAACTAATGATTATGTACGGTTAGAGGAAATTGTGTGGCGTATTGACAGAGAGGAAATCTTGCAAATGAAAGGTTGGGGGTTTGACTCCCCCAACCAAAATTTTAACAGACTATCCCGCCAAAGGAGATAAGGAGGTGCCACGTGGAACTCTATGATTCATTTTCCAACTAACACGTGTCAGTTCCTACTTGGGCCAAGTCAATGCTGGAGCTACGCCACCTACCAATTGTACCTGTCAAATGTGTTGCCACGTCACCTACCACGTACATCTATACTGCCACGTGTCCACAAAAGAAGTTGCCACATCATGGTCCATACTGCACGATCTACCTTGTCAGCATGATGATGTCATGCTAACATCATCATTGTACTACCAAGTCAACATGGTCAACCTTTAACTTTGACTAGCCATATCTTCTATGTATGAGCTCCATTTGACATGAAACGAGCGGCGTCAGAATTGTCTCGTTGAACCCTTCAATTTGACACCATCCTCGGCCAATTTTGAAATGATCATTTTTTTACCTAGCGTCCTATATAGATGGTACCCTTATTTTGACAAAACTTTGACTAAGCATATCTTGAGCATACAAACTCCATTTAGGATGATTCAAGTTGTGTTGGTTTCATATCAGGGAGCTCTTTAACCCAATGCTGACTATTGGAGCATATAGAACAATTGAATTTTTGGTGAACATATCCACCTGGATTAGTCCTCCCCACTGGAGAGCTTTTGGACCTTCAAAAGCTTGATTACAAAGAAAGTAAGTGAGGGTATAGTTCCTTCACTTTTCCAACCTCCATCCACTTTTCCTTGCTAGGATTCATCCCTTTTAATCCTAATTTGAGGTATTCAACAGCTCCTCTTTGTGAGGTTCTGATATTCCTATCTAGGATGACATCTTCCTGCAACTCGTTCATGTACTCAGGTGATAAATCATCAACAAAAGGAACTTGAACATCAGCCTCCTCATCCAATATCATCGGAGGTTCATACAACTTCAAATTCTCAACATTAACCACTAAGTAGAGCTTCTTACCTTCACCTTGCATCCTTTCCTTGTTGATGTGTCACCAAAATCTGTCACCAACCCGAAATTGATGATCAAGACAATGCTTATCATGTCGGGCTTTGTAATTTTCTCGGCTCTTCTCTAGTTGTGCTTCAACTTCCTGGTGGACTACTTGGATCTTTTGTATGAACCTTAAGGCTTTGTCTGCATCATGATGTCCATATTTAACATCTTCTTCCCAAAAGAAAAATCCATAAGTGTCCTTGGCAGATAACCGAAACAAGTCTCAAAAGGAGATCTTTGAGTAGAAGAGTGTGTTGCATGGTTGTAAGCATATTGCACATAGTGTAGACTCTCATCCCACAACTTAGGATGTTTACTACTGTAACCTCTGAGAAGATGCACAACTGTCCTATTGACTACCTTTGTCTGTCTGTCAATCTGCCGATGGAAAGTTGTACTTTTCTTTAGTCTAGTGTCCATGAGTTCCCACAATGCTGACCAAAATTCCCCCAAGAATTAAGAATCTCGATCCGATACAATAGAAGTAGGAAGCCCAAAATGAACCCATACAAATTGAAAGTACAAATGTGTTGTCAGTTCAGTTGTGATCTATTTTGTACAAGGCATTAGAATGCACATTTTACTAAACCTATCCACTACCACAAACAGATAATCATTCCCTTTCCGATACATTGGTAATCCCCCAACAAAATCCATTGAGACGCTCTCCCATGGATAGGATGGTACAGGAAGAGGTGTGTACAACCCTAATTTCCTATTGCTAGGATTGCTTGTTGCACACATTACACATCCTTTAATGTACTTGGATATAGTTTCTTGCATGTGAGGCCAATAATATTTCTGCAGTTGTGACATTGTTTTGCTTACCCCAAAGTGTCCAACAATCAATGACGTGTGTGCTTCTCTGATTTCATGTGCTTTTTCATCTTGTGGAATACATAAATTTCCTAAGTGATACAATAACTTTTCTTGCACATTGTAGTCTTTCTCTTCTACATGTTTTCCTTAAATTAATGTTGCATAAATATCCTTAAAGTCTTTGTCGTTAGCATATTGTTCTTGATAACTTTCATGTGCCATTGAACTACTTTTAAGAATAATAGTAGCATTTGCAATAGGAGGCCTAGATAACATATATGCTACTTTGTTCTAAACTCCTTATATTTTATAACCAAATGAAACTGTTGTAGAAACCCCATCCACCTAAAGTGTCTGCTTTGTTGCAATTTAGATTGTGAGTGCAAATATTGAAGTGGTTGGTGATCTATGTGTATTATTGTTTCTTTACCCATTAGATAATGTTTCCACTTCTTGACACTTTGAACTAATACATACATTTATTTATCATATGTGGGATAGTTTCTTACCACAATTGTGAAAGTTTCAGAGTGAAAGAAAATAGGTTTACCTCCTTGCATGAGTACTGCTCCCATGGAAAACCCACTAGCATCTGTCTCAATTTCGAATTGTTTTTGTAGATTTGGTAGAGCCAAAACTAGTGCAATGGTGAGCTTTTCCTTTAAAGTATCAAAGGCCTTTTTTTCTGTAGAACTCCCCACTGGAAAGTCTTCTCCACACTTGTGAGTGTGTGCAATGGAGATGCTATGTAGAAGTTAGCTATGAACTTTCTCCAATATTGTACTACACCTAGAAAACTTCCAACTTTTGTAACTATACGGGGCTTAGGCCAATTTACAATGATTTCGACCTTGGCAAAATCCACTTTCAAGTGACCTCCTCCTACAATATAGCCTAAGTACATTAATGATGTCTTTGCAAATTCGCATTTAGACATCTTTACATACAATTTTTCTTTTCTCAATACATCCAATACTATTTTTACATGTTCTACATGCTCTTCCCAAGTTCGACTAAATACAAGTATATCATCCAAATAAACTATGACAAAATCATCTATGAATGGACAAAAGACATCATTCATGAGTCTCATAAAGGTAGTCGGTGCATTAAAAATCCCAAAGGGCATGCCCAACCACTCATAAAGTCCTTGTTTTTTCTTGAATGCAGTTTTCCATATATCATTATCTGTAATTCTTATCTGGTGATATCCACTATGCAAGTCTAACTTAGTGAAATAAACTACATGTTTCAATTGATCAAGTAAATCATCTATTTGGGGAAGAGGATACCTGTTCTTTATTGTTTCCTATTCAAGGCTCTGTAGTCGATGCACATTCTCCATGACCCATCCTTCTTTAGCACCAACACAATTGGAGAACCACAAGGAGAGGTACTTGGATGAATAACTCATTTCTCAACCAAATCTTGAACCTGCTTCTTCATTTCCTAATTTTGCATAACTAATAGACGATACATGTCGATGTTTGGAAGAGGCGCATCCTGTTGTAATTGGATGTCATGTTGTATCTCTCTCTTTGGTGGCAATCCCTTTGGCTCCTAAAATAAGTCCTCATAGGTAGAAACTACTTTGACTAATTTAGCTTTATACTTTGGATCACACCCCTTGAATGCCTCAAATTTATCATCTTCTTTGGCTTTTACAATCATCAATACAAAGTTCTTACTAGCATTGACTAACCTCTTCATTTGACCAATATTCACCAATATTAGATTAGTCTTAATCTTATGTGCCTGTACAATGAATTCTTTACCATCCTTAAAAAGGTGATATTTGTTTTCCCCCTTATAAAAGATTACCTTTCGGTCATAAAGATAGGGACTCCCTAGTACAAGACCACAAATATCTAAATGAACCACATCAACTTCTACCTCATCTATAAAGTTTGCAATGATGGAAAATCTTAACTTACACTACTTCGTTACTTGTAACTGTGCATCATTGCAAACCCATCCAAGTGGATATGGCTTCGAATGAGGTGTTGCAGACAAGTTAAGTTTCTTAAAAATTTATTTGGATATTAGATTTACTTGAGATCCTGTATCAAACAAAGTATCAACCTTAGTATGCTTTCTTACAACCCGAATGTGAAATAATTCATTTTGATTCTTATCAATCTTAGGTGGAGAAGATTCTTTACTTGCACTTGTACTTGCATTTGAAAAAATTGTATCAGAAGAAAGAGATATACATTTTCCTTTACCTTCGATCCTGGCAGCAACAATCTTTGTCTCATCCCTGGAGTCAAATCCAAGATCCTATTGTACTATGGAAGCAATCTTTTGTTTTCCTTTGTTTCCTCCATATTTCTTCGGCCTTAGTTCTGGATGCAGCTTCCAACACTTTGAGTAATCATGCCCCTCATTGCAATGGGAGCATGTGGGATTATCACCCTCCTTCTTGATGGTTGATGTATTTTTCCCCTTTTCTTTGCCTTTGGATTTATCTTCAGGTTTAGATGGCTTCTTGTCAGTTTTTTCATTGAAAATATTCTTACCTCTTGACTCCAAATGTGTTGCTTGTACACATACTTCATCTAGATTATTAGGATTTAAAACCAAAATGGTATGCCTTAAGTAAGAATGAAGACCACCTATATACTTGAGCAATGTGTCTTGGGTGTATAATGGAACATTAAGTGCAATAGCCTGCTTCCTAAATTCATGAGTATAGTCTTGGACAGATTGACCCTTACCCTGCCTAAAAGTTTGTCAGTTCATAGTTAACTGTTGCATATGGCGTAAGGGATAAAACTATTTCTTAAGGGAAACTTTAAATTCCATCCAAGTTAAATTGACACTACCATGTCAAGCATTTTCTGGCTAAGTTTTACTCTCCCACCAAGTGAGAGCAGTTCCTCACAACCAAAGAGTAGCTAATTGGATTTTAGAAGCATCATCTAAAAGGCATTGAATCCTACAGTATACTTCTACTTGTTGAACTCAATCATCTAATTTCTCAGCATTTAACTCTCCACAATATTTAGATAGTTCAAATTTTACATCCAATTTGATTACAGGCTTATGTGCACTTTTGAAAGGATTAACAAAAGAAGTAGAATTAGAAGAAGGAGAAGGAGAAGATGGAGAAGATGGAGATGGAGGAGATGGAGGAGTTTTTGGAGGCTCTTCATCACCTTCTTCTCTTTTCCCTTTTTCCTTTTGATCTTCATCATCCTCATGCTTTTCTCTCTTCGATGATCCTCCTTTTTCAACTTCTTCCATTCTTGCTTTTCCTGATAGAGCTCTTCCACCATAGCCTTCATGTCAAGAAAATATCATTGAAAACTCTTCTCATCGAGCTCGAAACTCTTTCCAGCATTTTTTTCTTCCATCTTTGATGATGGAAAAGTTCTTCATTTACCAATCTCAGGATTAATCTCTACAAGTGTGCCTTCACCTCACCGGCTCCTAGATTGTGTTAACATCCACTTCTGCAAAACTTAGTCAAACATAGCTCTGATACCAGCTTGATTTGTTAGGATCTATGACAATTGCTTGGTGAATGTTAATTTAATGAAAACAAGAAATTGAATGTCTTAAGTTTAATTTTAAATGCTTTTTAAAAATACATTAAAATGATTAGCATGATAGAAATATGAGAACATAAAAGAGAAGACAAAGACACGAATTGATTACAAAGTTCACCAATTGGCTATGTCTCTAGGTCCCTCTCCACCGGAGTGATCGATCCTTCAATTCTGCTCCAAGGGTCTTTACAAAGTCTCCTCTAATGATGAGGAAAATCAAGAAAATTTCTCCCCTTCAAGTCCAAATACTTGGCTCTAAGCCACTCCTAGGTCTATCTGCACACAGAGATTCCACTTCCTCTTCATTCCCAAATTTCTCTAATGCCTTCAAAGGCTAAAATCCCCCCCCTTTAAATACAATTTAATATGCCATAAAAGGGTTAACCAACAAATCTCCCAAATAAACCTATATCTCCTAAATTTTGAAATTAAAATCTAGAACCTAAGGCTTTCCTTAATTCAAGCCTTTATCTTCATTATTTTACATCTTTCTGGCTTGAAGATATAGTAAAACTGATTTGAAGATGCTATATTACACACATATCGTGTGGCATGTTGGTAATTTTGGGTGAGTGGTATATGAGGGATCGACGATTCAAATTGTTGACCCTCTATTTTAAAATAACAATCAACTTTTATTCTTAATATATAACCAACTTCCTCTGATATACTCGTCGAGCATGCATTTGGCGCAGTGGTAGAAAGTGCCTATTAGGAGTGGGGGGGTCGGCGATTCAAACTGCCACCCCTCCAAATTGGATTTTATGTTCTTTAAATAAAACCGATGATTATGTATGGCTGGAGGAAATCATGTGGCGTATTGACAGAGAGGAAATCTTGCAAATGAAAGGTTTGGGGTTCGATCCCCCTGTTGGAACTATGAAATTTTAAAATTTTATAGTTGTCCATACTCATAAAAGTTTCCCAAAGAAGCCCATATCATGAATAAAATTGATGTAATTTGCTTTGTCGCCCATGTTCCAATTAGTATTTACCATTTGGTCCCATAAAATTCACTTGACCCCAAGCATTTGAATATATAAATTCATTTCGACATGAGACAGTATAAGTCTTCCAGACCCATAAGTTATTTTATACTAACACATATTTTTTAGTGCATCGGCAAGAGGTCGTGAATGTCTTACCGATATTATCTTATCAAAAAATTCATATCGACATGATGCAGTTCGCGGTCTCAGCAACAGAAGGATCCTATCAGCAAAACAACAATCATCGGAATGAGTCATATCGAACTTATATGTGTCTTACTAACCGGTACACAAGGAGATATATCGGCCAGACTAAAGCCATTGGAATGAATTCCTATAGAATTCATCTGGTCTTGCCGACAAAACATAAGGGGATTCTATCGATGATTATCGGGATGAAGTTAGGGAGTCTTGCTGACCCATATGTCACACCAATAGGATTGTGTTAGTAAAGGACTTGGCAGCATGTATTGATTATCGGCAAGACTAGTTTCATCAGAGAAAGATATGAGAGTCACGCTGAGTGTTGTTCCATCGGCAAGAAAATAATTATGTCTCGATGACCAGAAAAACAGACCAAAGGATATATCTCAGTGAGATACAAAATAAGCGGAGGAACATCTGCCCGATTTACAAAGTCACAACGACATGTTTTCATCGATGGGAGTTATAGCAATATACTTGAGATTGAAGGGATAACTCTCGGGGAGACTTGAAGTGTCAGGGAAACTACAAGATGTCTTGGCGGATGTTTTAATGAACGTTGGTAAAAGCCATAATAGAGAGATTGCCCAAGATTTGAAAATGTCTCGCTGACAATATTACATGATGTGACAGTGCGAGTTTTGAAAAAAGACCTGTTACACTCGTGTTTCAGCTAAAACATTAATGGCGCGACGGAGCACAAATAACTACATGAATTAAGGAAAATTCAATTGGAAACATTAGTGTGGAATTGATAGCAGAGGAAGCAGAAGGGCGAACAAAGAACTAGGGCATTCTTTCAGTCCAAAGGTCTCGAGCAAAATACAGTAAGTTCTTTGCGCCTTAGTTCCTGTAATTTTTGACTTTAACTTTTGAGGAATGGAATCCTCCAGCTCAGGAAAATCAAAAGGTAGAAAATATGGTGAAAGCAGTCAGCCTAAAGGGAAAAAACAGAAAACTGAAATAGAGCCTGAGGGCACTGAATGGAAGCTAAATCAAGATCTCATTGACCAATTACCTGGCTCTGGATCTAAAGCTAGACGATCTGCACAACTTAGGGCGGAAATAGATAAATTGGATGACAAGTGTAAACTCATACAATATATTTGGACTTCAATAAGAGGTTATGAATTGTTTAGCTTTCATTACTATCGGAGAAATCGTTTCGAACCAGTATGTAACCCACGGAAGCTTAATCTGGGAAAGCTAGTTTTCCCTAATGTATTTGTCAATGCAGAATTGGTAAGATTGTTGGCCGTCCATTATAATTCGAAACTCAAAGCTATATGTGACCCATCCGGGAAACCACTAATACACATATTAGAAGATGCAATAGGTGAGGTTTTCAATTTGGAAGGGGTTTGCAATGAGAAAATCATATGTGAAGAATTAGAAAGGGAATTCGGGAGGATGGACACAATTTATAAGGGTTGGAGGTTGCCACTCCACAGAATTAGACAAGGTGGAAAACCAGTTCCTCTAGAGGATAGCGATGGACCCCCTTTCCATGTTGATCTTTTTGAACCCTATATGAAGTATACTTATTTCTCGATAGGCCAAGTATTGGAATGGAAGTCCCTAAATATATGTCAATCGTGCCTATGATAATTTCAGCAGATATTCAATATCATAATTCTAGACCATTTCATTATGCCTCATACATTTTCAAGGGGCTTGATTTTGGGTTGATGGCAATAAAGGGCGGAGCCTCTATCTTACATCTTAGACATTACTCATTGTTGATGCACATAGTGTTGTATTTTGGACAGGAGTTAGGGTTGTGGCCTCAGGAGATGAGAATTTCCCAATTTGACAAGGAAGGCATGACATTACCTGTTCAATTATGGACAGCTGTTTGGGACAGTAGGTTTGCTAACTCTAGTTTTGTACACTTTGAGGAGTTTTTTGTGAAGACATTGTAGAAATTGTATAATCATCCATGTGATTATTCTTTATCTGAAGAGATAAAGAAGTTTCTCAGGCCTAAGGACTTCAATGGGCCAATTAGTCACAACTGGGGGGATTGGTATTGCTTGGAGGATGCTACCATGACTAGGGTTTATGGATTTGAAGATGCCCCATTCATTTTTCCTAAAACAGTCCCAAACAGGATTGCATACTTGGAAATCGTTAGACAGATGGACTTTTCCAGTGTTATGAATTTGAGCTCCTTTGGAAAGCAGGCTTTTATGCCCAATACGTTGTGCTTTGATGATTTTACTGTATTAGCCAAGGAAGGGTACAATTTGATCCTTGATAAGTTATTGCAATACAATATGAAAATAGGACCACCTAGAAAGAATTTTGATCCAGAAGGGTACATCAATTCTGCTAAAATGAAGATAAACTTTGGAGGGTATCAACATGTGCCCTATCAATTTGATGATATGATCCAAAACCTGGAAGCTGAAGAAGCAAAAATAGTGGTCGAAAAATATAATCAAGGGTTGCAAGATACAAAGTTGTTATCTTCTGGGGAGGAGGCATCTGAGGATAATGTGCCGCAGGACCAACCAAATAAGATGTCAAGATTGAGAACTCAACATTACACTTGCCCTGCCAGGGAATTGAGTGCTGAAGAGAATGTAGATGCAAATGCAAGGCATGTAGAGTACAAATCGTTTGTAGCAAATGATGAATTTGTAAACTCTCTAGAGTTTAAGGCATTCCTATACAAACAAAAGGGAAAAGAAATAAGAGAAAAGGTTGACAATATCACACCAGGTAATGAAGAACAATTATTGAATGACCTAAAGATGTGTGTGGACAGAGAGACGGCAAGTATGACCCCTGAAAAGGGAAGGAAAATGTTGGAAAGTGTCGGTGTTATGATTTTTCTAGGGTTGGATCTCAATTCTGCATTAGTTTTTGATAGTTTTTTGAAAGATAGTAATGCTACACACAAGCTCAGCCCAGAAAAAGTGACAAAAGTATATGCAGGGTCGAAATACAATACAGATGAAGGGTCATTAATGATTTGGGCCTTATATCCACCTCACAAGAAATTAGTTGTCATTGATACTGAGAAAGCATTCAAGCATGTTATGAATTTAAAGGTTGGAGAGGCTGATCCTATGGCAGCTGCAGAAATTGGAATTAATGTAGCAAAACTAAACAAAGCTCAAATTCAGATGTTAATCAAGGAGAGGGAAATGTACAAAATGAATAATGAGAGGATGTTGAGAGAAAATGACCGCCAGAAAGATTTGTTAGGGGTCACAATGAAATCAACCAAGTTGCTCACTCATGGTGAAAGTTCACAAGCAAAAGATCATTGGGAAGGATCAAGTGCTTATTCTCAAGGGAAATATGATACACTTGTAGCAATGATTAAGAAAAGGCAAGCTAATCTAGCAACTTGGTTAAATAAGCTCTAGGGAACACACTCACATAACTTTGTTGCATTGCAAGAACACGAAAGAATGGATGGTAGAATTTTGGAGAAGTTTCAAGAAATAAACTAGAGGGATGTTTCTGATAATGTAGCAATTGAGGCTGCAAATTATTTTGTGAATAAACACCGAGACTTCTTTGAAGAATTGCGAGGGGATGCACAGGGATTAATAAATGCCACCAGAAAAGGATTGATTGCATTCTTTGATGATAAAGGAGGACTAAAAGAAATGACTAAGTGGAAAAGTGAAAGTGAATCAATACTGCAAGAAATTCTGAAGATAGCTACCGCGAAAGATACAACACTGGATGAGGCGTGCGAACATAATGAAAAGATGGTAAGAATGGAGATCACGATTCAGAATGCATTGGGAGATGCAGATACGCATGAGCGTCGGGATTACTTGGACCACTTATCAAAGATTCATTTATGGCTTAACAGAGCTTAATTACCTTTTAATCTATTGTTGTTTTAACATATGAATTTTTTGAAAGGACGCGTCCTTTCAAGTAGTTGATGTATAAATATCCATTTTGGTAGCGAAACAGGATATAGGAAATAGAAGAAAGATACAGTAGATTACAATGTTTTACAAATATGAGACTATGATGCATGTTTGAAACTATGGAGATATCAATGAAAATCATTTGATGTGGTGGTGCATTTCTGGTATCAATTGTTTGTTGTGTTAATTGATAGTACTACTGAAGTTGTCTCCAAGGTTGATATTTTCTGGTTATTTAAATTGATATAACAAACTTATATTCAGTTTATCGGTGCACACTTGTTGTATCTATATGGTTGATTAATTGGTTCTTCCAAGAAAAGATTAAATCCTTTTAGTTGATCATAGTAATTAGGGAATCTCATTTGGATCATTAAGAAGAACTTGGTAATCATATTCTTGCATGTTTATACAAGTTAAAAACTCAAATATATGCCAAACAATTAGAGTACTTGCCAGGAAGAAGTTACTCATTTTAAATTTCTTTTTGACTCTGTATACCTAATAAGGCACTAGTCTCCACATTCTCATAATTTTAGTTTCACTCATTATTTATATCTAATAGATTGAATATATTAGGTTTTAGCTTTGATATTGCTATACAATCTATACCAAATAAAATTTTATTTATCCACTCCCATTTTCCATTGTGGTAAAATACTTTAAAGGAAATAAACATAAGTCAAGTCTGCCTCATTCATATAGGTATACCTGCCTAGGTCTAGGAGCGCCTAAAGAGAAGAAGGTTTAAACCATTTTGACCTTGTCTGTTACCCTGAAACGTATCAAGAGATTGGCAACCTTTTGAGGTATTATTACCTGCGTTTTTGAGAGCTAACATCCCCCAACCAAAATTTTAACAGACTATCCTATCGGAGGAGACAAGGAGGTTCCACATGGCACTCTATGATTCATTCACCAACTGACATGTGTCAGTTCCTAATTGGGCCAAGACAACGTTGGAGCCACATCACCTACCAACTATACCTGCCAACTGTGTTGCCACATCACTTGCCACATCCATCTGTACTGCCACGCAAGAAGTTTCCATGTCATCGTCTGTACTGTACGGTCTGCCTCATCAATATGATGATGTCATCATTGTACTACCAAGTCACATGGTCAACCCTCAACTTTGATTGGCCATATCTTTTGTGTACAAGCTCCATTTGACACGAAATGAGTGGTGTTGGAATTGTCTTGTCGAACCCTTCAATTTGATGCCATCCTCGACCAATTTTGACCTAGTGTCCTGCATCTAGTATCCTTGTTTTGACCAAACTTTGACTAAGCATATCTTGAGTGTATGAACTCCTTTTAGGATGATTCAAGTTGCTTTGGGTTCGTATCAGAGAGCTCTTTAACCTGGTACTGACTCCTTCATCTCCTTCAAATCCTAGCCATCCATTAGACATTGCATCTTGGCCATTGATTTTCCTCATAGAAAATCTATAAATTGGAGGCATCTCATTTCATTTGGGCATCCACTCTTATGCTATCACTTTGTTGTGATCACCTACCTCTACACTATCATCATGTCATTTTCTTAATCTATCATCCTAATCCAAACATCATGTTGTTTGTTTACTAAGCAACCACAATCCACCATTAGCACATCAAGTGAAAAAGAGTACACTTCATTTCTACTTAATTGGACGAGAAAGAAGAGAAACAAGATAAAAAGTTCCATATATTATTACATATGAATCTTTATGTTATTATCCTTGTTTATTTTTATATCTTCGTAATTTATGAAAAAATGGAAATAATGTAATATATTCACCAATCTAAGAAACACATGAAAAGTGGAGGGAAAAGATGTGCTTACATTTAGGGAACTTGTTAGCATAATCATCTTCCTTTTGAATAAAGTTTCCATGTTGCACAATTCAACAACTTTGATTAAAATCTTGGAAAGGAAAAGGCATCTTAGCAATACAAGTAGGTCCTTATTCCTAAAGTTGATCTTGAAATGTAGCAAATCCTCAACTCTAAGTTTGTTAGAATAAATAGATAATCACCTAATAATTAATTAATCATTGATTAATTATCAGACTCCTTTTTCTTAATTACTTAAGCTAAAATTAAGAGTGTTTTTTATTACTAGATTGGGTTATTTATAGGTCAAATTGTCTTATTGCATAAGATAAGGACAGTTGTCACAATCTAATCAAATTTTCATCTAGGTTTTGCACTTTTGCTTTTATAAGCATTCATTTGTACTTTGTAACTATTCTATTCAATTCAATTCACAATACAATACAATACAGATTAATCTCAATATTAGATGCTTATGTAGATTAATTCTCTTCTCAAGGTTGCATGAACATAATCATTATTTTTTCTCTTCAAATGTGATAGGTATTTTTATTGTAGGTGATTTTTGGGAGCTATGGATTTCCCTATCAACTCCAACATGGTATTAGAGCACCAAATTTGTGACTTCTTGTCTCAATTCTGAAAGATTCAAACTTGAGGGAAAAATTGGCTCATCCTAAAGCGCAACGGGCATCATTGTTTTCCAAAACAACCAAAAACCCTAAGATTGTCTATCGTTTTGTCAAATTTGGAGTAGTTGCAAAAAAAAATAGGGGCCTGAGATTTTTGAATGGATATACATACAATTGTATAGTTCCTAGGTCACCATTTCATCTACCTATGTCCTAGTAATTTTGGGTTTCAAAAATATCTAGGTTTTAAAAAATAAATTAAGAGTTTAAAAAAAATCAACAAAAAAACACAAGGCAATTTTTTCCTTGTGTAGGGTACGCTTGTACATTGTCACAACCATCTGAGTTGGTCATCTGGCAAGTTTTTGTTGGTGACCCTTTCACTACTACCTAGCGACAACTTTACTCACCGGTGGAGGCCTAAAAATCAACATCGAAGCCTCCTTTATAACCAACCACAACTTTTCCAGCGAGGACTAATGAAATTCTAGTGACAAGAAATAACTCCCCGATGGAAACAATATAAACCAATGCTTTTTTCAAATGATAGAATATTCCATCATAATGAGAATATTTTGTTGAGCAAAGGAATATACCAATGACTACGTTTTTTTTCTAACAAATAGAATATTCTAGGAATATTCATTGACGTGAGTTGTACAAACAGCCACTCAACCCCCTCCTAGCCCCCATTTTCCCTAAAGGAGCCATTATTTTGTTTTTGGCATAACTTGGACATGCAGTTTCGAAATTGGGCAAATGAGATATCATCAAAAAGTTGGTTTCACATGCTGTACAATGGTGCAAGTCTCGTCATTAGATTTTTTTGCTAGTATATTTTATTCTTAGTCAACGTCAAATCATCATTTTCTACTTCTAAGCTCATAAATTTCACCGGTATCTCCAATTTTTCATGATTCTTATGATCTTAGAAAGGTATTTCAAAACTATTTAAATTCATACATGCACTTTTTCTAGAATTTGTCCCAGGTACATTTTATTCATTTTTTTGTGATTTCATGTTCTACTTAATAACATGGACATATTAGCACCTAAAAAAGATCTGTTTGCATGAGATGACTTCATTTGATCTACTTTACATACACTGAGGTTATCATACTCTGATTATTTCATTTGAGAAAGTATCATGGGTTTTTATGTTCATCCTTTTGTGGTCATCTTGGAAAAAGATAATTGAGTCTTGGAAAAACATCATGGCACATCTCAAGTAGCTTGATCTTTTTCCTTATCTGTATGGACTCATACCTACACTAGACACACCAAGGAGTAGATTAGCATGGGGTATTATCAGTGATATGTAGGAGTGATTTTTTCTAGTGTTGATCTTGACATTATGTGTTGTATCAAACATTGATTGTCCCCACACACTTTAGACTGAACTTTGGGAGATCCATGGAGACTATCATATCTCTCCATTCCCAAAGGATCTTGCTACAAATTGTCTCATTCCACTTGCAGATGCAAATTGTATACCCTTTGATGATGATCGTTTAGAGGAGCTTGAGTATATCATAGGTCTTGCATGTTCCAATGGTTTAGAGACTTGTCTTCATGTTCCCACTCTTTAGATCGAGACTCAACCTCCATCTTTTATTGTTTCTAATCAGCTTGGCATTGCCACATCCTTGGCCCCTATTGGTTCAACGCAACAGGACATTCATCTTCTTCCAGACATAGCTACTTGGGATTCCTATCATGTAGACATATCATCCTTGTTTGTGTAGTCTCATATTACTTTGAGGACATTCATCTCCTCTTTGTTAACAGCCACATCATTGTCATTGGCCCATCATCTTCATCGCCTTTGCAACTTGTTTTACATCAATCTTCACAAGATCTTGGATTGACATCATCTCTTTCCAACATGTGGACATTTGAGTTGTTTTCAAGGGCACAAATCATTTGGATTTGGATTCTTGATTCTTCCATCTTTTGAGAATGGCTTCTCCAATCACCAATGGATCTATTTCTTCCTAAGGGGAGAAATGTTGTTTCCAGGTAGTGATCGTGTTGTCTTCAAACATCCATCATTGGCACATGAACTCTTTCTTTATGGGGGGATTTATATCCTCATTTACTCTCTCCTATTGGGGGGACATCTATTGTACTTGTGTAACAAAAACAATCCTTGGGGGGTCACATTAAGTCCTTTTGTCCTTCTCTCACTAGTGCAATTATTTCATTTTCTCTTTTGGAGAGGAGTTTTTTCCCATGTGATTTTCTCATTTTTTCTAGTTATGAGAGATTTCATTTGTTTGTACATGGGTACTTCATCAAGCCTTGTAGTTGGGACCCATCCATGCATCCATCATTGCATTCTTCATCAGGTTTATAGTTTCTCCCTAAGTTGATCTTAAAGGGGGGTGTTGGAGTAAATAGGTAATCACCTAATAATTAACTAATCATTGATTAATTATTAGACCCCTTTTACTTAATTACTTAAATTATACTTAGTAGTGTTTTTTATTATTAGATTGGGTTATTTATAGGTCAAGTTGTCTCATTGCATAAGATAAGGACACTTGTCACAATCTAATCAAATCCTCATTTAGGGTTTGCACTTTTTTTTTTAGAAGCATTCATTTGTACTTTGTAACTTATATTCAATTACATTCAATTCAATTCACAATACAATATAGGTTAATTTCAATATCAGATGCTTGTGTGGACCAATTCTCTAGCCATGGGTATCAAGATCATCTTTTGTTCAAGTGAAAATTAAAATAGTCTATAATTGATTATGTCAATTAGATCTAAAAGGGATAACAAGTCCATGAGGGAGAAGAGTAAATAAAGTTTATTTAAAGAGCAAATTGAAGGATCATAATGCCATAAATATATAATAAAAAAAATAGGTCATGTTAGAGGCACCTAAACCCATAATGGTGAGACAATAGCTCTAAGTAAGCCCACCAAAATTAAAATAGTCTATAATTGATTATGTCAATTAGATCTAAAAGGGCTAACAAGTCTATGAGGGAGAAGAGTAAATAAAGTTAATTTAAAGAGCAAATTGAAGGATCATAATGCCATAAATATATAAAAAAAAATAGGTCATGTTAGAGGTAGCTAAACCCATAATGGTGAGACAATAGCTCTAAGTAAGCCCACCAAAATTAAAATAGTCTATAATTGATTATGTCAATTAGATCTAAAAGGGATAACAAGTCTATGAGGGAGAAGAGTAAATAAAGTTAATTTAAAGAGCAAATTGAAGGATCATAATGCCATAAATATATTAAAAAAAAAAGGTCATGTTAGAGGTACCTAAACCCATAATGGTGAGACAATAGCTCTAAGTAAGCCCACCAAAATTAAAATAGTCTATAATTGATTATGTCAATTAGATCTAAAAGGGCTAACAAGTCTATGAGGGAGAAGAGTAAATAAAGTTAATTTAAAGAGCAAATTGAAGGATCATAATGCCATAAATATATATAAAAAAATAGGTCATGTTAGAGGTACCTAAACCCATAATGGTGAGACAATAGCTCTAAGTAAGCCCACCAAAATCTAGTGATATATCAATGATGGGAGATGTAAATTGACAACAAATTCCATGATAAAATAAACTTTAATATTTAGTGTATTCACTCTTTCACTCTCCATAGTGAGTAGACACCTAAATAATAGAAAAAGATATTACGAGGCAAACTAAATGTGGACCTGATGCAATATTTGTGTAGTCTATGTTTAAAACAATATTATAACCATTATGTAGGTTCTTATGGAATCGTAGGAGGGTGTTGTCTACAGGCTTCCTTGTTCTTGATTTACTTATGGTTTATTTCTTTCTACATAAAGCCTTTTGGTATACTTATAATCAGGTCTTTTTTCTATCAATTCTACTTGGTTTAATGGTCTTTGTTCATTAAACTCCAATTCTTAAAGAATGATTTTTTATTTAAAAAATATTTATATTAGCAATTTTACTGCAAGATTTAAGGCTTTCCTTTATAATCGAATTTTTCCTTTTTAGGATGTCTTTCCTTTGAACCTGTTAATAATTTATCTAAAAGTTGTTGCAGCTGCTGTTGTAACTGATACTAATAATATTTTGTTGGATCAATCATCAATTTTTGGTGCTGAATATGGCATCCTTCACTTTGTTTTCCTAGATTATTTAGAGTTGGTTAGCACAATGAATAGTATGCTTGATAAGTTTCATAAAAAAAAAACATAGCAAAGATAGTTAGAATATTAAAATGCTAGACAAAACTATTGACTATGAAGTTAAAATTTAAGCTACCCTTGACATTATTACAGCATGTTCAATAGTGATCCCATAGATTGAACACAAATAATCTCTCTCTAAATATAAAATCCACACCAAAACACCAAACCTGTGTGCTTGGTATAATGCAAATAAGATACTCGAGAGTTATTTTATTAGTGAATAAGACGATCATTTGTGAATAACTCATCAACTCTGATTTCGGAAGCCTGTATGCAATCACCAGAACTGCCATCTCTCAAATCGTTCAGAGAGGCACTCACACCAGTGACTGGATTATGAGATTGTATCAATGTCGTCAGAATACCTTCAGTTGAAAGCCAATCAACAAACTTTTGCCATGTATTTGGATCCATCAATCCCCAGTTTCCTTCTTTGTCCAGTAAATATGTTGATAAGTAATCCATGGAAGCTAGTACCATTAAAGGATCAAGTGGGTCAACAGATGTAGGATTCTCTTCATTAGCAGTCTCCTGCAAATATAAGAGAAAAGCAAATATAGATTGATCTTTAAGCCCTTTCAATGCCCTTAGAAATCAGTTAGAAAGAAAACAATATAATTTTTCGAATCCCTGTGCCCTAAAAAGTTCAATGGTGTCTACATCTCCAACTTGAATAAGAGTACTTACGCTTATTAAGAAGATTAAATCTCTATACTCTTCTTTTTCACTAAATAACGGAGACAATATTACATAAAAAGAAAAATAAAATGTACCTCAAGAGAGGACATTATATCACTATCCTTGTGTACTCAAGCATATTCCATAAGCAGGAAGAGTGTAGAGTATCTCTGATTACACACCAGAATTAAAATATATTATATTCCCTAAGCTGTAAGACACAAAACTGAGTAGCCAGAGCATATAGAAATCATGGTATGATATTATCATTGGATACATAATGCATGGTTCAAAAACTCACGAGTCGGCATATCTCTGCAGACCCAATTTTGACTCAGACTCAGTGACTAGGCAAAAACTCAGCAGAACTCTCCAAAACTTACGAAAGCTTGGCTAGGTGAGTTAATGGGTGATTTCCTCAGCTGCAAAATTAACTTACGAGTTTCCTGAGTACTCAGTGATGTTTTGAACTGAAATAATGCTACATTTACAGTAACAATCCACTCCATTTCCAAAATTGGCTTAGCAATTTTATGCTTTACTGCATCATTATTACACAACGCGTGACTGGTTTCTGAATGATGAGACTACTACATCTATTAATCAACTGGAAATTCAGATCATAATAAAGTAAGTCTCAAATTTCATTGCCCTTCATAAGATATAATGGATGATAAAAGAAATCCATCTCCAGTATGAAAGGATACAGTCAACCAAATGACACATCTCCATTTCCATTTCATGTTTTTCTATTGTAGAAGACTGAATTAAACAAAATAATTCCACTCGCTCTGGATCCCAGAAAGTAAGATAATTTTTTGCATCTAATAAATTGTTTAGTCAGGTCCGCACATCAAAACCTTTGCAACCTTGTTTGAAGTAGTGATCTTTACTAGTTGAAATTTCTAATTTATTTAATCAAGCGCCTTAACAAGCATGAATACTACAAATTTTAGGATTACCTATTTTTTGGTTTAATTCGTATGCTTACATATCGCCTGAATAAAATATTGTGTATGGACGTAGCAGTTAATGGAAGAAGTTGCAATCTTATGGATCTGATTTTATATGCCAATCAAGCATCCTAGCTCCATATCATGTGCAATGGTGGGGGCTTCCAACAGAAAATGTCACCTTCATATATACTGTTTGATAAAATTGGCATTCCAAATTGTCTACAAAAAGCTAAAAGGAGTACTAAGATAAGTGACGTAAAATGTCTTACACAAACATAATCTAGTCCAATTTCCACCAGCTTGAATCAAGCCAACATCTTATAATGTTTGTTTTTAAAAAAAATTACTATAATAGGCTTTCTCATGCTTCTCATATCTACCCATGCACAACATTCACCAGGACAAAGTCTAATTTCATTCTACAGGTCTAGGTTTTAAACAGAAACAAAGCATTTGAGCTCATCGGACTGAGTTGAAAATAATGAACACTTCTCATTTATGGCTCAACAAAAACAGGTCAACATGATTAAAGAATAATAATTACTACTTGACATAATTGCAGTAGCGTAAGGAACCATGTTTAGCACAATCACTGTGAATTGGTAGAGGTCCAAACTGCATAATCCAATCAGATGGTCATTGTGACTTGCTAGAGGACTAAGCTGCAGAAGCCAATCAGATGGTCATTGTGACTTGCTAGGGGACCTGGCCGCATAAGCCACTCAGATGGATATTGTCACTTGTTAAAGGACCAAGCAGCATAAGAAAATCAGACAGTCATTGTGACTTGCTAGAGGGTCAAGCAACAGAAGCCAATCAGATGACCATTCTGGCTTTCTAGATGGCCAGGCTGCATAAGCCTATCAGACAGTCATTGTGACTTGCAAAATATGAAACCACATAAGCCAATCAGACATTCATTGACTTGCTAGAAGACCAAGCCACATAAGTGAATCAGACAAAAAGAATTGGAGACTTAGTTTCCCCAACAATATTTAATACATCACCAGATCATATCTGCAAGTCATAAAGGGGATCAGTTGAAATGAAAGGATGTTTAAGAGACAATTTCCTCATTGATCTCGAAGGGAACGCAAAGGGAACATCACATAATACCATTAATCACTTTTTAATAAATGAGCTTTGTGTAGATTTTTTTGTTTTCACTTTCCACAGTAGAACTAGGAAGCCCTCTTTTGCAGATCACAAAGAAAGGTCCTGTTGGATCCTTGCAGAGCACAAAGCAATTAATAATTTAATATCATTAATCACCAGATTAGACCTGGAAGTCAAATAGGGGGTAGGTTGACATGAAAGGATGTTTAAGACACAATTTCCCAAAAAGCTTAGAAGGAAATGCAAGGGGGACATCAGATAATACCATTAATCACTTTTTATTATTTAACAAATAAGCGCTGAGTAGATTGTTTGTTTTCATTTTCCAAAGTAGTAGGAAGCCCTCTTTCGCAGATCACAAAGAAAGGTCATCTTGGATCCTTGCATAAACCTATCAGATGGTCATTATGACTTTCAAAACACCAAAGCACATAAGCCAATCAGACATTCATTGTGGCTCGTTAAAGGACCAAGACACATAAGCCAATCAGACAGAAAGAATTGGAGACTTAATTTCCACAACAATATTTAATGCATCACCAGATTGAAATGTCCCCTTCTCATAAGTGATCAGCTTAGTAGCTCATCAGCCTATTCCGGAGGCCCGTAGGCTCTTTGAGATGAAATTAGGGTTTCCTTTGCTTGGTGGTTTTTGACATTTCTCTGAATTTACTATTTTTAGTAAGTTCTAATTTCGGTAGTGGTCCAGTTGGCAGCGCTTCAGTGAGTTTACTTTTCCATTTGGAGCAGTTGTGTGACTTTGGTTTGGTCTTAAGAGCAATATTTGGAGAAATTATTTAGTTCAAGGCAATTAATGTTATGTTTTAATATTGACCGCTTGGCCTAATGAGATGACTTTAAGTTGTGTTTAAAAAGTGGTCATGAAGGGGGATGCCACATAAAGGAGATATTTAATATTTTTATGTCTTAATTATGCCTTGAAGTTGGACGCCATTCTAGAAGGAATTAAATATTTTGAAATTTAAAATATTGGAGAGGTGAATGGGCGTCCCTTTTTGGAGGGAAATTTGAGAAGTTGAAAGGTCTCCTCCAGTTTTCTATATAAGCAAGGTTTGCTCTAGCATTTGGTATCCATCATTTTTATGCTATTGTTATGCTGTCGAAATGACTTCATGAATTTGGCTTCGAGGAATGCTTACCTCCTAGCATTTATCCAATTTAGTGTTTGAAAGATAACACCTAGTTGGTTTATTGGCTGCTTCTCACCCAAACTAGCAGATAGAGGATCAATGTTGAAGAATTTTGATATTATTTTCAGTTTTTAGCTTGCTGGTTCAGCCATGGCTGAAGGACGTTTTCACTTGCAGCTTTTTGTGTGATTTTATTTCCATTGTGCGTGTTTGATCATATCCTTCCTATGCTTGAGGCGACCCATTCTGTGCATTTTCAGATTTTATGGTGAAGATTTGGATTTTATCTTGAAGTTCACCCCTCCAAGAAGGCCGTACCATTGCTGGGCTTGCTTGGAAATGCATGAATAAATAATATTCAAGGTTTTTCTGCCAATTTTGAGATGGTTTTTGGTCGCCATGCTCCTTAGAAGCTGTTGCAATCATTTTCAGATCATTTGGAGGAGATTTGAGAATTTGGTGAACATTTTGGTGTGTTTAGTTTGTTGTTATAAGCTTTCAGTTTGCTGGTAATTTATATCAAATCAATGATAGTTCAGATTTTGGCTTGTACTTTTGTAATTGAGAAGATTAGGGGTGTGAGAAACAATCCTTCATCAATTGGCATTGATTATCTAGCATTAGCGCTTTGTAATTTGCAGATTTTGTTCATTGTAAGACTGTAAACAGTAGTACTGTTCCACTCATCTTCATTTTTGCATTTACTTTATGCTTAATTCAAACATTGTAACCCCTAGATGGTTTACCGCCAGTGTGGAGAAAGAACAATTTAATCCTTCATTCATCACCCATTGAAAAATGGCGAATTCCCACTATTGAGTGGATGCCCGCCGCAGCGGATGAATTAGTTTTGCTTTGTAATCTTTTCCCCCCACTAAATAAGTGGAAGTATGGAAATCTCTCATGGCTGGTTCACTTCCTATTTACATTTAGTTGTAATTTTCTTTCCAGTTATTGTTCAGTTTCCTCTGCCATATGCTATCACCTCGCCTTCTAAAGGATCTTGGTGAACATTCCTGGTGTTGAGTGCATTTAATTTGAATATCATTTTGGAGCTAACGCTAATCAATTGGTGTAGTGCTGGTTTGTGTTGTGTAAATCTTGGGAAAAAAATTGGTTGGCATATTTCAGTGGTATCAGAGCCCAAGATCCTGCCATCCTATAACCAGCAGTGTTTAGATGTCAGATGAGCGAAAGAGAAGTCAGAACATTCACTAGAAGTCAAGCCAGAACTCAACATCAGTTTCCACTAGTTCCAGAGGTAGAGACATTTTCAGAAGCTCTAAGAGATATTGGTAAAATAGTTGAAGGTGCTGAAAAAACAGTGGAAAATATGTCGAAGAGTCTTAGACAAGCCTATGAGGAAAAGGAAGCTAGAATGGAAAAGAAGTTTGATGGGATGATAGACTTGATGTCACGGTTGTTATAAAAAATGGATCAACAAGCATCACAAAATAATGGTCAGCCCCAAAACAACCAAATGGGAGAAAACAGTGGAGTTAATGGAAATCACAGTAACAACAGTCCGGAGATCAATGGAAGAGATAGGATTGTTGGACAGCATATTGCAACCACTAGAGGATCTACCTCTAAGCCTCTTTTCCCTACTTTCACTCCAAGTGAAGAACAACCACAAGTGGAGGTTGCGATACCTTTTGCAAATGATGCACGACAAGCTTATATGGAGTATGTTTCTCTACCTCCTGATATGAGAGATGCTTGGACCTTTGATCAATACATGAATCAAAGGAGTAGGAGAAATGGTGGAAGAAATGACTATCGACCTCCTATGGTTCCCAGAACTGACTACCAACAAGCTTTGGGTAAGGTGACGTTGGCACATTTTGATGGAAGTGATAAATGTTCGGCCAGATCATGGGTGCAAAAATTGGATAACTATCTTTCTCTTAGACCAATGCCGGAGGAAGATGCAATTAAATTTGCCACATTGCACTTAGAAGGAGTTGCACACGAATGGTGGTATCACGGTTTGGTCACTCTTGGCCATAACCTCATCCACACCTATGAAGAATTCACCAACAAGCTGATCGAGAGATTCGATACCAAGGATCCTAAGGTGAGATTCTGAAAATTGGTGCAGTTGAAGCAACACGGATCTCTTGAATCTTATGTGGCTGATTTTCAAAGATTGTCAATAATGGTGCCCAACATTACTAAAAGGAGACTTGTGGTCTTGTTTTTTGAAGGATTAATGGAGCCATTGAAGGGTTGGGTCAAATCCTTTGATCCACCAACCTTGGATGAAACAATCAAGAAGGCAAGGAGCATAGAGTTGGCTGCCCCAAGGCCAAAATTTCAGTCAAAATCCTTTAGTCATAAAAAGGATAAGAAACATTCTTCAAGTCAGCCAAAGAAGTTTCCGCCAAAGATGTCAGAAGAGCTCTAAGAGCAGCTTAGAAAGGATAGTGTTTGCTACACTTGTCGTGAGCCTTGGACAAAAGGTCACTGTTGTTACGGAAAAGGCAAAGCACATCGAATGGAGGGTTATTCTGATTATGGATCAGAATCTGATTCGTCAGATCAACAATACGAATCAACAAGCAGTGATGGTGAAGAAGCTCCTGAAGAGAAGCCTAAAGAGGTTGGAGATGGTAGTGTTTTAGCACAACTTTCAAGTTTTCAAAAAAATGAATCCTTTCGAGTCCATGGAGTGGTTGGTTCTCAAAGGATTGTTGCTCTAATTGATACTGGAGCAACTCACAATTTCATTGATAAAGGATTAGTAGCAAAGAGAGGTTTGAAGACTGAAGAATTTGAAGGCTTCAAGGTGATGGTAGCTGATGGATTCACCATGTCTTGCATGAGGAAGATTTCCAACCTTTCCATGTAGTTGGGAAATTATGAGGTAAAAGATGATTTCTATGTTGTTGGTATTGGTGATACCAATGTTGTGTTGGGAATACAATGGCTGAGATCTCTAGGAGAGATCACCCTGAATTTGCAAACTATGGAATTGAAATTTCAGTCAAATGGAAGGAATGTTGTTTTGAGAGGGATGTCAAATGAGGGCCCTTGAATAGTGTCATTGAAGAGAATGGAAAGGTTGATCCATCACGATCAAGTTGAATGGGCAGCAAAATGCTTAATCCTACCAGCTGATCCAATAGAAGAGAAAAGGCAATATCATCCTGATATTCAAGCCTTGCTTTCGAAGAAGAGCAAAATCTTTGGCAGCCTACATCCTAGGAGACCTCCTGAAAGAGGTTGTGAGCATGTGATTGAGTTAGAAGAAGGTGCAAAGCCGGTCATCACTACTCCATACCGTTATCCAAAGAAGCAAAAAGATGAGATTGAAAAAGCCATCAAGGAGCTCTTGGAGATGGGGTTCATTCGGCCAAGTAAAAGCCCCTTTGCTTCAGCAGTGGTGTTGGTTAAAAAGAAAGATGGCACAATGTGTATGTGTGTTGACTACCATACATTGAATCAAAAGACGATCAAGAATAGATATCCTATTCCTAGGATAGATGAGCTTATTGATGAGCTCCATGGGGCTATGTATTTCTTGAAGATTGATCTTCGATTCGGCTACCACCAAATCAGGATGAGAGAGGCGGACATTGAGAAAACAACATTTAGATGCCATTTGGGCATTTTGAATTTCTTGTCATGCCATTTGGTTTAACAAATGCTCCAACATTCCAATCTTGTATGAACAAGATTTTTAGGCAGCAGTTGAGGAAGTCCGTGCTCATCTTCTTCAACGACATTCTCATTTTTAGTAAGTCTTCGAAAGAGCACCTCAAGCACTTAGAAGAAGTGCTTAGCATATTGGAGGCGGAATGCTTGTTTGCCAAAGAATCAAAATGTGAGTTCGGGATGACGGAGCTGCTGCATCTCGGCCACATCATCAGTGCTAAGGGTGTCAAAGTTGATCTTGAAAAGATTGAAGCCATTCTTGATTGGCCACCTCCAAAGAATGTTTCTCACTTGAAGGGATTTTTGGAGTTGTGTGGGTTTTACAGAAGATTTGTCAAGGGATATTCTCAAATGGCATTCCCCCTTACAGATCTTACAAAGAAAGGAGCTTTCCTTTGGACAGAGAAAGCACAAGGATTTTTTGATAAGTTCAAGCATATCATGAGCTCATGTCCAGTGTTGGCTCTTACGGATTTCAAGAAGCCCTTTGAGCTGCAATGTGACGCTTCAGGTGAAGGAGTAGGAGCCGTTTTCATGCAAGACAAGCATCCTATTATCTTTGAGAGCAGAAAATTGAGAGTAGAAAAGACATACTCAATTTATGACAAAGAGATGCTTGCAATTATACACGCATTGTCCAAGTTTCGTCAATACTTGGTGGGAAGTAAATTTGTGGTTAAGACTGATCATAACAGTCTTAAACATTTTATGCGCCAAAAGGATTTGAATGAAAGGCAGTAGAAGTGGGTGAGTAAGCTCCAAGCTTACGACTTTGACATTGAGTATGTCAAAGGAAAGAACAACATAGTGGCAAATGCTTTATCAAGAAGACCCCATTTGCAGTCACTTTGTGAGCTTACAGTAGATTGGAAGGAGTTAATTGCTGTTGATTATGCTAAAAATCAGTTTGCAACCAGCATAATAGAAGGTCATTTGCAAGATGAAAGGTACCAACTAGTTGATGGTTTGATCCTCTATAAAGGTAGAATCTTTTTAGTGCCCGAATCTAAGCTGAAGAAAAAGATTCTACAATCTTTTCATGATGTTCCCCTTGCTGGTCATCAAAGATTTTTCAAGATTTACAAGCAGATCCGAGAAAGATTTTCTTGGAAAGGGATGAAGGAAGAAGTCTTGCGCTACATAAGGGAGTGTTCTATTTGTCAAATGAATAAAAATTAACACTCTTTTCCAGCTGGATTGTTGCAGCCCTTGCCAATTCCACATCAAAAATAGGAGAGCATTGCAATGGACTTCATCACAAGTTTACCAAAAGTGCAAGGGAGAGATTGTATTTATGTTGTGGTAGATAGATTGACTAAGTTTTCTCACTTCTTTTCTATCACAAGTTCATTTACAGCAGCTCAAGTAGCTAAATTATTCTTTAGAGAAGTTTTTCGTTTGCATGGATTGCCTAAAACTATTGTCAGTGATGGGGATAGCAAGTTCCTAAGTGTTTTTTGGCAAGAAATCTTCAGATTGAGTGGTATAGTGCTCACCCCAAGCACTAGTTATCACCCACAAACAGATGGGCAATTCGAGATTGTCAACAAATGGTTAGAAGGCTACCTCAGAAATTATGTTTCGAGGCAGCAAAGAGCTTGGGTAAAATGGCTTCATTTGGGAGAGTATTTTTATAACTCTTCCTATCATTTGTCAATTAAGATGTCTCATTTTATGGCTCTTTATGGATATGATGCTCCTAACTTTGTAGATTTGGTGTTTGGTGATAGTAGAGCTCCACAAGCAAAGGATATACTTTAGCAGAGCCAAGACATCTTGAAATCATTACAGAAAAATCTGCAACAAGCTCAAAACTAGCAGAAGTTATATACTGATCAACAGCGTGTTGAGCGTTCTTTTGAAGTGGGAGATTTGGTTTACTTGAGACTCCATCCTTATAGACAGTCTTCCCTCAAGAAGAGTGGTGCGGAAAAGTTAAAGCCATGTTTTTATGGTCCATTCAAAGTCATCAAAAGGATTGGTGAAGTGGCATATGAGTTGGAGCTTCCAGCTGATAGCAAAGTGCACAACGTCTTCCATGTGTCATGCCTCAAAAAAGCGCTTGGGCACAATGTGGTTGCTACTACAGAATTACCTCTATTGGATGAAGAAAGACAATTGGTGTTGATTCCAGAGGAGATTCTTGACACTAGGGAGCGCTCTTTGAGGAGAAGATCAATCAAGGGGTACTTGGTAAAATGGAGGAACCTGCCTATTGAAGATGCAACATGGGAAGGTGAACATATCTTGCAGCATCTAGATTTGTGGTTGCTTGGGGACAAGCAATCTCGAGGAGGGCGGACTGTAATGTCCCCTTCTCATCAGTGATCAGCTCAATATCTCATCAGCCTATTCCGGAGGCCCGTAGGCTCTTTGAGATGAAATTAGGGTTTCCTTTGCTTGGTGGTTTTTGGCATTTCTCTGAATTTACTATTTTTAGTAAGTTCTAATTTTGGTAGTGCTCTAGTTGGTAGTGCTTCAATGAGTTTACTTTTCCATTTGGAGCAGTTGTGTGACTTTGGTTTGGTCTTAAGAGCAATATTTGGAGAAATTATTTAATTCAAGGCAATTAATGTTACGTTTTAATATTGACCCCTTGGCCTAATGAGATGAATTTAAGTTGTGTTTAAAAAGTGGTCATGAAGAGGGACGCCACATAAAGGAGATATTTAATATTTTTATGATATCTTCATTATGCCTTGAAGTTGGACACCATTCTAGAAGGAATTAAATATTTTGAAATTTAAAATATTGGAGAGGTGAATGGGCGTCCCTTTTTTGAGGGAAATTTGAGAAGCTGAAAGGTCTCCTCCAATTTTCTATATAAGCAAGGTTTGCTCCATCATTTGGTATCCATCATTTTTATGCTATTGTTATGCTCTCGAAATGACTTCATGAATTTGGCTTCGAGGAATGCTAACCTCCTAGCATTTGTCCAATTTCGTGTTTGAAAGATAACACCTAGTTGGTTTATTGGCTGCTTCTCACCCAGACTAGCAGATAGAGCATCAATGTTGAAGAATTTTGATATTATTTTCAGTTTTTAGCTTGCTGGTTCAGTCATGGCTGAAGGACGTTTTCACTTGCAGCTTTTTGTGTGATTTTATTTCCATTGTGGGTGTTTGACCATATCCTTCCTATGCTTGAGGCGACCCATTTTGTGTATTTTCAGATTTTATGGTGAAGATTTGGATTTTATCTTGAAGTTCGCCCCTCCAAGAAGGTCGTACCATTGCTGGGCTTGCTTGGAAATGCATGAATAAATAATATTCAAGGTTTTGCTGCCAATTTTGAGATGGTTCTTGGTCGCCATGCTCCTTAGAAGCTGTTGCAATCATTTTAAGATCATTTGGAGGAGATTTGAGGATTTGGTGAGCATTTTGGTGTGTTTAGTTTGCTGTTAGAAGCTTTTAGTTTGCTGGTAATTTATATCAGATTAATGATAGTTCAGATTTTGGCTTGTAGTTTTGTAATTGAGAAGATTAGGGGTGTGAGAAACAATCCTTCATCAATTGGCATTGATTATCTAGCATTAGTGCTTTGTAATTTGCAAATTTTGTTCATTGTCAGACTATAAACAATAGTACTGTTCTAATCATCTTCATTTCTGCATTTACTTTATGCTTAATTCAAACATTGTAACCCCTAGATGGTTTACTGCCAGTGTGGAGAAAGAACAATTTAATCCTTCATTCATCACCCACTGAAAAGTGGCAAATTTCCACTATTGAGTGTATGCCTGCTGTAGCAGATTAATTAGTTTTGCTTTGTAATCTTTTCCCCCCACTGAATAAGTGGAAGTGTGGAAATCTCTCATGGCTGATTCACCGCCTATTTACATTTAGTTGTAATTTGCTTTCCAGTCACCTCGCCTTCTAAAGGATCTTGGTGAACATTCTTGGCGTTGAGTGCATTTAATTTGAATATCATTTTGGAGCTAACGCTAATCAATTGGCGTAGTGCTGGTTTGTGTTGTGTAAATCTTGGGAAAAAATTGGTTGGCATATTTCACAGATCAGATCTGGAAGTCATGAAGGGGATCAATTGACATGAAAGGATGTTTAAGACACAATTTCCCCAATAATTTAGAAGGGAACATCAAATAACACCATTGATCGCTTTTTAACAAATGAGCTCTGTGTAGATTGTTTTCATATTTCACAGTAGAAGGAGGAAGCCCTCTTTTGCAGATCACAAAGAAAGGTCCTGTTGGATCTTTGCAGAGCACAAAGTAACTTTTCACACTTCTGGGATGGACTTAAACTTAGCATAAAGAAGCTACAATATTAAGAGCCATAATACTCATCTCTGCTTGGTCAGCAAAACTGTGATGGCCCCTAAATTTTGTGCAGAGGCCAAAAAAAAAGACAAAAATAGTCCCTAGAATGTACACATGCAAACCCTCAAGAAATCCAAAGTGAAACACTGTTTCCATCCTATTTTGCCTATTTTTGAGGATATTTCTCATTCTTGAGAAAAGGTGATCATTATTCAAGAGAACTTCTTGACCAATCTTAGTATTTTCTGAAAACTTTTCTTGATAGGCATTCATTTCTCAGATTTTTTTTAAAAGCATGCATAAATTCTGAAGAAAATAGGGAAAGGTGGAACTATCCTAGTTATTAGCTACATATCAATTCTACTAGTTATCAGCTGTATGACAATTCTACTCTCTTGTTAATAATTTATATATTAAACCAAGACACTATAGACCGGCATTAAGATAGAAAAAATTGAACTGTTGATTCAATAATTTCTAGCAATGTCACAAGTTTGAACATTCTAAATTTCTAGTTGTTACACTACCAAACTTATTGGGAAATAATAAGGAAATCAAGTCATCATTACCATTTGAGCATGATTATTTGATATCAATCTATCATAGCACAATCAGGAAAGTGCAAATTTCTGCACAATAAATTTAATTGTGTATTTCTGTAATTGTTCCAGAATATGCCCCTAGGGAAAGAATTGGGTAGGGGTACAAAATTGTCAGATTGTCATTTCTCATATATCTAAAAGCAATCTATCCTTGTTTCTATTACTACTTCCTTTTCCAGTTCATTCTCAGTTCCCTTTTTGGGCAATGGATCAGCTCATAAACTAACCTGTTTATACGCAAGATCCATACCTAAACTTTAGCTTGGGTGCTTTCAATGGCTGAAAAGATTATGGATAAATCTGCACTCTTCCATCTTTGGACCTTACCCAAAGAGAGATATATAAATTATTTCCTAGTCCTAGATCACCCTCTATGTTGGTGGAATGTGATCCAGTTCAATTTTATTGCAAGAGAATTCAGTTAGTGGCTAATAAAGATGTTCCTTATCTGTTGATTATTTTTTAACATAGATTTTTGGTAAAACTGTTGGAGCAGTGATAGAAGAAATCCCTTAAGGAAAACCATATGAAACTGAAAATATCATATGTTGTTGTGCCCAGTAAGTTCTAAGAACTGTGATAGCACAAGCTCCCTAGTGAATACCATATGAAACTGAAATACCATGTGTTGCTGTCATCTGTAAGTTCTAAGAAGAGGCGTGTGTTAATAAGATTGGGCTGATTTGTCAAGATGACCTGCCAGACCTAAAAGAAACTTGAGGATGAGGAAAAAAACATATGTTGAATATTCCTTCTAATAATTAATTTTTAAGCAATGTTCCATCAAATTTCGAGGGAGGAGTGCAAGGACAAGTTATATATTAATAAGATTGACCTGGTTTGTCAGGATGACTTGCCAGACCTAAAAGAAACTTGACGATGAGGCAAAAAACATATGTGAATATTCCTTCTAATTTTTATTTTTTAAGCAATCTTCCACCAAGTTTCAAGGACAGTGAAGTGCAAGGACAAGTGATGCAGGAGCATAGCAATAAACATAATTTTTTTTTTTTTTCAATTTTGGATTTTTGTGGTCTAACCCAATGATTCTTGGTGGAGGCAATCTCTGAACTTCAATTATTCAAATTCAAATGATTTCCCTCTCATTTGGATGTTCAAATTTGGTTGGTATCCTTGGAGATCCCATTTGACACTATCCACAAGCTCATGCCATCTAGTAGAAGCCAAAGAGTAACAATGTCTCAGAATTTTATTTTTGAGCATTTAAATATTATTTATCATGAAATTTGGGATGTCCCATTTGGTGGGAATATTGGAGATACTCTTTTGCCACTTGTAATTTGATTCCTAATAGGTTAGGATGCCTCTTCAGTAAGGGGGGGTTACATATGACAACATCTATGACATGTAAGAGCATTTATGATGCATCATAGAGGAGTTAATTGACTTCGAATTTTCTACCTATCCTTGGAAAAATTAAGCACCCCACTTGCATGTGAGCACTTGTTTGAGAAAGTAGCATTATTTTATCATGCATGTAGGTGAGGATACCCCACCAAGCTAGTTTCACCTAGTTATAAGTTGCTTTTGACCAAGAGATGATATTGATTCTTCTTTGGCTTAGATACCTGAAATATTCTGAGCCAATTTTTTCATTTTTTTGAATGCAATTACAAACAACATGCACCTGTTAAGGTTAGCTTGAAAACCCAAACGATGCGGAATTAACCCTAACCAAGAATGTACACCAGGATCCCGAGTTGGGCAAGGTGTGAGCATATGGTCAGAGGATCTTAATGCATTGCTGAACTGAGTAACTCTAACCAAGAATGTGTCCAGGGTCGACGAACATATGGTCAGAGGATCCCTACCGACTACAAATGCTGAAAGTAAACTCGACGCCAAGCATGTGCTTTCCAACCCAAGGTGGGAGTGGAGCTACCATATGGCGGAGATGCTAAGAACTACGATGCAATTCAAAACGTAAATAGGCGGCAAGCCAACCTCTTCCACTTATTCAGTGGGAATTACAAAAGTATGAAGAGAAAGATTAAGAAGTGCTGACAGTACTACTGATCAGCTTACAATTGTAATAGAGTGTGCCTGCAAAGAACAAGATGAGAAGCTCTCCAATGCTGCAATTAAGAATATGATCTCCACAAAGCTTAATCAGACTTTCTAATCACCAACCCTTCACCAAAATGCAATTTCCTAAATCTGATATGACAGACCATGGACTGAAAATGCACAACCAGCAACACAGAACCTTTACTAAAATGCTTGCAACTCACACTAGACTCATCCAAATGACCCCAAATAAAATGCATTAGCTTCCTAGAATGATTGCGCCCAAGTAAGCACCATAAAACTGACCCAAAGTGCTGTATTTTTTTTGCACGAATTTCAAAGCAAGTACAAAATGGTATGGCCCTCAAGGAAGGGCGATTCCTCTCTAGAAAATTCAGTTCATGATAATAAAATCTGATACTTGTCAAGAATGGTAGCCCCTAGCTTAGAAACTCAAAGGATTAATACCCAGAACAAGAATAATTTTATTATGAAAGCTATGACAAAAACTTACAATCAGCCATGATGATCAGCAACTCCAGAATTTGATATAATATGCAAGAAATCAACTCCAACATGCAAAAAGACAACTACAATGCAAAATCTCACTACAAGAACACTCAACTTACTACTAACTCTCCACTAGTTGCTATCTTTCAAGCAAGAAGTCGAGCCAAGGCTAGGAGGCATTCATTCCTCGAAGCAATCCTGTTACCATTTCGGCAGCATAACAATACTGAAGACATAAGATAATCAAATGAAGGGAAGAGGTCTCCTTATATAAGCTCAGCAAGGAATCTCCAGAAACTTCTAGAAAGTGCGCCCTAATTCAAATTTGAATTTGACTTCATTTCCCTCCAAGTATAGGCGTCCCCTTTCAAAGCTAATTTTGACTTTATTTTAAAATCATCTCTCCATCAAAAAGGCGTCCCCCTTCAAGCAAGAATTAAAACCTTTTAAAAATATTCAATTACCTCTATGAGGCGTCCACCCTTGAAATCCCACCTTTTAAAAACAACTTGAAGTGAAGCACTAGGCCAAGGGGTCAACATTAAAATATAACAATTTTTAATTCAACTTGACTTATCTCTCCAAAATGTATCCCAAGGCCAAGAATGAACAAACCAATTGAACCAGCTGAAGAAGAGAGCCAACTGTGCCGAAAACAACAGGACCACTACCAGAAACAGAATTTACTAAAAATAGTAAATTCCTGAAGGTGCTCAGAATGCAAAGCAAGTCACACCACTGCAAAGCTCTCTGAAAACCCAGAAAGAATCCGCAATTCAATCTCCAAATTTCGAGCAACAACAACCTCCAAAATGGGAAACCCTAATTTTACCCTCTGAGTAGCCTATGGGTCTCTGGAATAGGCCAACGGTCAACTGAATTGATCATGCTCGAGAAGGGGACATTACAATACCATATTTGAAGTAATTATTGCTTAGGAGTTTCAATTTTACCAAAAAGGCCCTAATATCTAGTGTTCCATAAGGATGTATCCCCCAAAAAAACCAACTATTTTTGGGACAAGGACATCCCTAGTACAATAGGATGCCAAGGGGATGTGCCCATGAACATACACCCACCACCACTAGCAAGCGGGGAATATCCTCGGGGCATTTCCCCCAAAGAGGAGACATTTCCAGGGTGTCCCTTTAATGGGGACATTGAGGGGATGTTGAGATTTTCCTAGGCATCTTTGGAAACTTAGACATGTCCCTAAACATCTCGGAAACCTATGTCATCCCCCATGTTTTTAACTTGCAAAAAGTGATTTAAAAAAAAAGAAGAAATTTTTCAAAATTCAGACCACTAACCATAACCTTAATAGTTTGATGGGCCCCATCCATACCATAAACAGTAAAAAAAAACTATAAATAGAGATCCCACCCTCACTCCAAGTCACTATCAAGAGTTTGTCATTGCATTGAGCAAGATTACAAGGGTGAGACCAAGGTTGTAAGAGTGAGGGGCTAAGAGCATTAGCAAGAGTGATAACAACACAAGAGGAATAGTAATTACCAATTCTTCATCAATCAACCATTCAAGTTTCAACACATTCATCAAACCTTTGAGGTTAGCCTTGGACCTTCATAGTTTGGGTTATACATTTTCTAGTTTAAATGTCCATTCCTATATCTGAAATAAATAATCGTATGGCAATGTTTTTGTTTTCAATTAGGATATACAATACATTGTTATTAGAATTGTATATGCAAATTTTAAATTATGTGTTGGGTTATAAACTATTTTTTTTAGGGTTGCTGAACTAAAAACAATAGTTAGGAAACCCTAAAAATAGTTTTTAGGGGTTTAAGTTTTAACCTAACAGTTCACATTTATAACAACTATATTTTAAGTTTTTAAATTTATTTATTAAATTATTTTTAAGTGTTTATTTGCAAATTTGCATAAATTTAAAATATTTGATTAAGATCAAATTAAGATTTCATCTTTTGTGTATCCTCTACTTTTGTGCTTCATGCAACCTAAAGTGAGAAAAAAAAAAGGTAGCATCCTTGCCTGATGGAAGTTGATGAACTAGGATTCCTATTTTTGTGCATCCTTTGCTTTTGCACTTCTTTGAGGCAACTAGTTCTATTGAGAGTGCACACTTTAATTTCCCTTTCACACTATTGGAAAAATTTGCTAAGGATCCCTTCAATAAGAAGTACCCTTTAAGACAATTTGCAACCAAACTACAAGTAAAGCCTAGGATATCATGGAGCACTAGGTTGTGGAAGAGTCATTTTTGTGACCTTAATTTCAAGGCAGCATTACTAGAGTTAATGCACACCTCCTTCAAATTCAAGGCAAAGGTGTGGAGGTATGTAGCATCTTGTCAGTCAAACATAGGACTGAAATAAATAAATCATGGGGTTGTGAAGAAAAAGCACCTATAACAAAGTTTTAAAACTCGGACTTGGCAGGCCAAAATAGGACTCGGACTCGGGACTCGGGACTCGGCACGGACTTGGCAAAAAACTCAGCTAGGACTCAACAAAAAAAAACCGCAGTTTTACCAACAAAAAAAAAGAAAAGCAATTAATGCATTTAGAGAACATAAGAGCCTAATTTGATTATCAATTTGTCATAATTCAAATATTCCAACCCTATTTCGACTTGTAGACCTATTTTGGGCAAACAAGAGCGGAAAAATGAAAAAAAACCATGTTTTAAAGCTGAGAAAGCAGCATCCAGCCGCAGCAAGAGTCCAAGCACGGGACTCGAGAGTCCAAGCCCAGGACTCATGTGAATCTCTCGATCGGACTCGGGAGTCCAAGCCAGAGACTCGGTGAGACTCAGCTCTGTTGTGACCTTTTCACACATCGCCCCATTGCAAATGGGGACCCCCAGTAGTCTGCTAGTTTTTAGGGTTTTGCCTCCGCGCAACGGTTTCATGAGGTCATCATCTTTGAAGAGTTTCAAGTCAGTCTTTTGAGAGTCATCCGAGCCAAGTTGATAATCCATGCCTAAATCAGTGCCTAAACGTAATGGAAGGGCTCAAAAGGTCCGGGAGACGAGGATCCCCTGTGCTTTTGGTCAATTCTAACACTTCCTACTTTTTAGGGAATCTGCTTTTTTGCTTTTTCGCTTTTTCATTTTTGGCATTTTTGGACCAAACGGGGTTCCCTATTTTTTAGGGATTTTGCTTTTTCTATTTTTAGAAAGTCAACCCTAGTCAAGCAAGTCAATGTTTCCATCTTTAGAACCAAAAATCAACCAAAAAAATCAAAAAATCATTGAAAAATCAAAGTAAAAATCGAAAAATCAAGCAAAAAATAAAGCAAAAATCAAGAAAAGCATGGAAAAGCAAGGGAAAAATCTGGAAAAATCAGTTAAAAATCATGAGAAAAATCAAGCAAAAATCAACCCAAAGGCATGAAATTCATGGAGAAATGTGCTTAAGTCTGGAGAAATTCGCCCTTGCCATGGAGATGAAGGATGGCGAAGAGGTTAGCAAGTCAGCCATAAAATGGCAAGACATTCACAAAGTCTGCCCTAGAAAGAAGGGAAGGTGAGAAGGAAAAGTCCGCCATCAAGAGGGGAATGGAAAGACATTTATGAAGTCCGCCCTTAATTTGAGGGACATGGCATGAGAGTTGGGAAGTCCGCCCAAGCCTTAGGTGATGGATGGCATGAAGACTACCAAGTCCTCCTTTGACTTGGCAAAGAAGCAAGTAAGTCCGCCCAGCCTTAGATAAAATATGTCAAGCCTTCTCCAAAGTCCGCCCCCACATGGCAAGGACCTCTTGAAGTCCACCCCAGCATAATGATGAAATGGCTAAGGCATAATGAAGTCCGCCAAGCCTTAGACAAAAGATGGCGAGACCCTTGGAAAGTCCGACCAGCCTAGAGCAAGAAAAAAATTCGAAATTTGTCTAAGTATGGAGGCCTAAGAAGAGGGAAAATGCGAATTTTGGCTAAGTATTTGATGCTTTAGAAGGAGAAATTGCGAATTTTGGCTAAGTATGAGAAGGAAGGAAAGTGTCAAGGAAGATGAAAAGTCCGCCATGCCTTGATGAAAGATGGAATAAAGTTGTTGAAGTTCGCCTAGCATAAGGAAGCGAGAAGAAATTGAAATTTCGCCTAAGTATGGATATGCCTAGGACAAAATTTATGAGGTTGGCTAAGTGCACAAAGGAAAATGTACATGGCAAGAAGGCAAGAAAGTCCGCCCCTGGCTAAAAGGGATGAAAATATGTCTAAGTACTATGGAATTTTACCTAAAGAAGACCTCCAAATACGTACTTTGCCCAAAGAAAATCGTCCAAGCAAGAGAAAAAATTGATTTCGGCATGAGAAAATGTGCTCGGCACAATTTGAAATCCGCCATGGCAGAAGAAAATAAGGATTTGGTGTAATATTCATTGGCAAGATGGCTAAAATTTCAACGTGGCTAGATGAAAATTGAAATAACTTGGGAAATAAATATTTAGCCAAAGAAAAAATAAAATAGCCATGGGTCCAAAAACAAACGGGTTGGAAATAAATTAAATATTTTAACATTTTAATAATTTGTTTCCAACACTTAGAAATATAAACTGCCTCGGAAAAAATAAAATTCGCCAAAGTTGTATCCAAAGAAAATAAATTGCGCCAGAGAAGAGAAAATCCATGAGCAAAATTAAATTCGCCATAAATTAAAACTTAAAACTTGAAAAAAATCTAATTTAATTGGACATTTAATGTTTCTTTTCAAGATTTCGAAAATCAAAGATAAACATCTAGCAAAAAATCGAATTTTGGAAAATCAAAGAGATTTGCCTAGATAAGCTCGCCATGGAATTTTTTTCGAAAAAGAATAGAAACTTGCCTGTTTGAAGAGGAGAAAACAAATCGAAATCGAGAGAAAAGGATGTAGTTGCTAAAACAAATCGAATTCTTGAGCATTATAATGAGTTTCAACAACTCATTTTTCACAGACTCAGCTGAAGAGAAGTTAATCTCTCGAAATTGTAAGAAAGTTGAGCCACAATCAATTCTTCTGCAGGCAAGATTGATTTTCTCCGAGGAAGGAATAATTTTATTGCTGAATAAGTAATTTTTTCGAAGAAGTGAAGAATTTCTTGGCTGAAAGTCAAACTTCTCAGTAAGACTGGCGCACTTTGTCATTTAATTTTTGATTAAATTCTCGAAGTTTGAATCTGATTTGCAGCCAAAAGATTTTTTTTGAGGTTTGGAGTTCGATTGGATAAATTCATCAATTCTCCTTCTATCTTTTTCATCCTGGCTAAGTTCTGGCTAAATTTCAATCAAATTCATTTACTTTCAGCTTGCTTTTTCATAGAAATTTAATATTTTAATGAGCTGAAAGTAAAATATTCGAATACAAGGCACAGGAATAAAATATATTTTAAAGTCTTTGTATTAATGTTAGTGTTTTTATTGCAGGTTAATGACCACGGCAGGAGAACCATCAAAGAAGGTGCCGATGAAGTTCGCCAGTAAAGGGGTACAGCAAGAGTCAAAGATAAATTCCAAATGGAAAAATGTCACAGACACTGATCTGGGACATGTAGACTTCGTGGAGTTCAAGAAGAGAGTATATGGACATGCTGGATTACTAACACCAATTGCCAGACAGATGGTGAGGAATGGAATTTCCCAAGCAGCCGAATTCCCGCCTGCAGTAGACTGTGTCGAGTTGATGGTAGAATATGCCATCCATTACAATGCTCAGGAAAGACAGATTGTTGCACCTGACGAAAGGATTCCGGCTCACCTTGGCGAAGTGGCAATACAGGAGGCATTCGGCATCCCAACACATCATCGTACCATCTACAAAACCAAGGAGGACGCCAAGAGATTGTATGATAGCCAGTCTGAATTGTGCGCCACAAATGTTAATAAGGCATGGCTGGAGAAGCCTAGACCATCCATAAAGAAGATGCCTAAGAAGCCACGTTGGACAGATTTTAAAAGAGGATTATGGAGATATCATTTTGATGCTAAACAGGATAGCCGACAATCCACAAGGCATATATTTTGAGACATAGATGTATTATTTTATAGATGAAATCACTTCCGGTGTGAAAATGTTCAACTGATCCCGAATGATAAGCGACAATCTTCACAAGCAGCTGTAATGTCCCCTTCTCATCAGTAATCTGTTCCGACACTCATCAGCCTATTCCGGAAGCCTGTAGGCGTGTGTGAGGTAAAATTAGGGTTTCCTGTTCTGAGGTTCTTTGGCATTTTCTGAGAGTTTACTATTTATAGTAAATTCTATTTTAAGCAGTATGGAGTTTGTCAGCCTTTAGTACTTCATTTCCAGTTGGAGCTTTCATTTGCAGTTCATGATTGACCTCTTAAGGCATTTTTATGTTGAATAAAGGCATCAAGGTTATATTTTGCAGTTGACCCCTTGGCCTAGCAAGACAACTTAAGTTGTGTTTAAAAAGCGAACTTGGAAGGGGTACGCTCTCATAAAAGTGATTTAATTTTTGAATAAAGACAAAGGCCTTGAGTAATAAAGTGGACGCCTTTTTGAAGGAGTTAATATTTTAAAATAAAGATTTTATATTGCCTTGTAAAGTGGACGCATTTTTGAGAAGCTGATTGGTTCTGTGGAAATTTGAAGAGTCTCTGTGACTGTTGGCGTCTTTTCTTGAGGAGTTGAAGAGTCTTCTACTCTTCTATAAAATGAAGGCTTTATCTCAGCTTTGGTATCCATTCATATTATTATACTGTTATGCTGTCGGAATGACAAATGAATTCTTGCTTCGAGGATGCTACCTCCTAGCCAATCATCCAATTTCATGTTTGAAATACAACATCTAGTTGGAATTAGCTGCTTCTCATCCAGACTAGCAGATTGAACTCAATTGTGAAGAAATTTTGAAGATTCATCAATTTTGGTTTTGCTGTTTCATCTACAGCTGAAGGTGATTTCATGTTATAACTTTATTTCCAGTTTGAAATTGGTTTTGGGCATTTTACCATTCTATTTGCTGTTCAAGGGCGCCCCTTCCTGCCAATTCTCATATTTTATTACTGAGAACTTGATTTTTAAAATGAAATCGCCCCTTCAAGGAGGGTCGTACTTTTCTGGAAGTACATTGGGATTCGTGCAAAATTAATAAGAGTTCTTTGAAGTTGTTTCATCACCTCAGTTTGGTCGCCTACCTTCTGGCAATCAGTTGCACTTGGTCTCATTCAATTCGGAGGTGAAATGAGTGAGTTATGAATAATTCTTTGGTTTTCACAGTTGCTGATTGAAATTTCCAGTTTTCTGTTTTCTGTATCAGACTTTAGTAGTTCTGATTTTTGATGCATTATCAGCAGTTTGAAGAGTTAAATAATTGTAAGAAATCATCTATTACTCTTGTGTTAGAAGATTATTGTAATTCTTTGTAATTTGCAGCTTATTTCTTATTTGTACAAACTGTAAACAGTAGTACTGTTCCAGTTTAAATTGCTGCAATTAATTCTTATTCTTCACACATAAGTACCCCTGGATGGTTTACCGCCAGTGTGGATAATCTAATTGTAATATTCTTGTACCCACTTTAATAGTGGTGAATCCCCACAACTCTGTGGATGCCCGCCGTAGCGGACGAATTGTTTTAACTGTAATCTTTTCCCCCCACTGTTTGGTGGTAGTGTGGAAATGCTCTTCATGGCTGGTTATCCGCCTATTAATTTCTAGTTTCAATACAACACTCTGTCATATGTTAGCACCTCGCCCTCAATGGGATCTTGAGTGCACATTCTTGACGTTGAGTAGTTCTTTCAAGTTTGGTTTACAATTTGATGCTAACGCTAATCCAGTTAACTATTGCTGGTTATGTTGTGTAATTCCTTCAAAAAAAATTGGTTAGCATATTTCAGCAGCTGACCAATTTGGAAAAGACCAAGTCTTTTCATATGAGCTCGTACATTGTCTATTTGTTGGCCAGAACATACAGATACTCAAGACTGATTTGCAAAGGCAAAGTTGGCAATGGGGAGAATGAACTCAAGTCTTATGATTGATACCCGCAACTTCAACTGAGGGAGAAATCTCATTTAAGGCGGGTGCACGATGCTTTCCTAATGTATATCACAAGAATACTTCAAGGAGGAACGCACCAAAGGCTAAGTCACGAAGCAAAGAGTTTGATCAATAGGTATGGATCCTGATTTATCCAGTTTCCAAAGTTTACATATGTCAGGATCTAGGGATTCACTGGAAATCCTTACAAGCTGCCTATCTATCCAACAAATCGAATGATTTTGCTTGAAGTCCTGAGGCAGCTGGAAGAGTACCAGAACATCCAGAGGCCAAGTAAGAGGGCGGTTGTTACTTTCCCATTCTTTATTGGGAATATGTTAGAGTCCTGTCCGTCAGCACAAGCAGCCGAGAGCACTAGGCTAGAAATCCAGTGGTACCCATTCACAGCCTATAAGTCCAAGGCCAATATTGACCCGCATCATCATATTCAGACCATGGATGGGAGAAGATACAAACACAGGGTGGAATTGGAGGACTTCTAGGTGAACGCCGCTGATGAGTATGAAGTCGGGAGAAGATTATGGTCTAGAGTGCCAGTAGACTTTATGAGGGCAACCGAACTTTGTCGGGTGCCTAATCAGTTGCAGGATGATGGAAACTATGTCCAGCCTAGCTTCGATGAGAGCCGACCTCTTCCTTTCGTGAAGTGGTCAGAGCCTGAACATTCAGATTTGGCGACGTTAATGAGGCCAGTGATTAAGTACTCTCAATGGTGGGTCGACCATTAGGTCCAGGAGTTGAGGCAGAAAAGAATAATGCTCACATATGATTTACTTAGCAAGACGGAGTCATACCCTCCAATGCCGGCACATCCCATCATGATGATTTAGTTGAGATTGGCGAGAAGAGGAAAGAAGTAGTTGCAAGCATAGAGCCTGTCCAGAAAAGACAGAAGATGGAGCCATCTCGTTCTGCGGCGTCTAGGAATATTGATGAGTTGGTGGCTACCACAGACGAATCCTTGGCTGAAATGATGAGACCTTCTGCAGTTCCAGAAAAGAACAATGAACCGATCCAGTTGAATGATGACGAGCCCCCATCTCCTATGGGCACAAAAGTACTAGGTTTGGATAATGAAATGGAAGTCCAAAATGATGATTTTGAAGAGGGGGTGATTTTCGCCCTCAAAGGAGTCTTGGATATTCCAAATGAAGGGAACGTTCAGGAGGAAGATGGTACCGAGCAGCCTACAGTTCCGGATTGGCTGAAGGAGAGGATGAAAATTTAGGCACCAGTTGAGGTCCAAGAAGAAGATGATACTACGGATTTCTTGGCAAGGTTGGAACAAGCTGCTACTAAGAAACCTGCCAAGAAGTTTTCCACCATTTAGAGGGACGAAGCCGGCGGCCATTCCATACATATCGCAATACCAACAATGGATAAAGCACAAGATGATATCACTCCCCAAGAATACGCCATAACCACTATAGACCTTGGCCCAACAACAAAAGGCCAGGAAGTGGAAGAATTGGACAATTCCGTCTCAACTATCAAGGCGAGACTGGAAAAGGAAGTGGCGAAAAAGAAAGAGTATAAAAGGGAGGTCGAGCACCCGAAGGAGTATATATGGCATCTGACCCAACCACTCAATCAGGGTGATGTAGCAGCTCTTCCTCTTCTCAATGCCTCACAGGAGATGGCCAAGAATGTGGAAGAAGGGATGGTCACAGCCAAGGAGGCCCAGGAATGGATGACAACCAAGGGCACGGAAGCGGCCTTGTTCATGGAGAAATTGACACTTGCCTACGGACAGACTTCTTCATTTCTCTCCAGATTGGATGACATGGTGGAAACTTGGGATAACCTCCCAGATATTCAGGAGAAGCTCATTCCATGCCTCAAAGTACTGAGGGGCGTTCCAAAGGAAGAATTGGTCGAGGGAAAGGTGATTGCTGCGGGAGCGGCTTATGATTTTCACCATTGGTTTTGGGCAGTGACAATACGGAGAGAGGTTCTAGAGAAGGCAAAGGCAGATGGGCTTAGAGTTGAGCAGCAAGTTAAAGAAATCCGGGAGAAGATTTATATGATAGTTGCAGATGTGTTTGACAAAGAGATTGTCAGGGAAAACGACATGCAGCTGGAAAGGTTAAAGCATAAGGTTTAGGAAGTTTTCTTCTCTATTACTGGACCAATTCTGAGGCGGGATTTCACAAAAGTGGCGAACCTCTTGTCCATCCGAGATGATTTTGTGAGACAGGAAACGGATTGGGAGAACACCTTCACCAAATGTGCTGAGGATTTAGACGGGCTTGAATTCAGGATAAGCATGTTGCCGCCAGTCACGATGGAGGAAGTCGTCACGATCGTGTCCAGGTTCGTCGAGCACAATGCTGCCCAGGAGGATAGAGACGTCTTCCCTTGAAGATAGCTCCAACTGCCACCTCACTGCTTGTTTACTGCTTGTTTGCTGGTTGTTAACTAATGTTATTTTGGGAAACCCTAATTAGGGTTGAGTTGTATTAATCTTGGCCGTTGATGTTGTTTTAATCTTCGCCTTTCATTTGATTCTGAAAACTCTATATAAACTTGTGATCTCTCGCTTTCATTTGTGTGGAGACAGTGTATGAAATTGTTGCATTAGACTATTTCCAATAATAAAAGCTCTTATGCATGATTTACTTTGAATCACTTTTATTGTCAAGTAGTGAGCAAGGTTGCATAACTTCTTCTACCATAGATTAGAAGTATATTACAATTAAAATGGGATTTGCTTTGAATGTTTGTTAAGTGAATGCGAGATTGATCGTATAGATTAACGGTGAAATATTGCTCATACTTTCTTTTGATGGATGATTTTCATTCGATGCGTAAAGTTAGCCTAAGCTTGTGATTGTGGATGCTTAACTTCAGTCTTATTCGAGGCTTGAAAATTATAATCACACCCTTTGAAGATTGCACCCACTTTGTGTAGTTGTCCCAGGGAGGCGAAACAAAGCGTGGTTATTCGTTTCACCTGATCTTTACTGTCTCTTGAATTCTTAGGCATAGAATAGATTCTCTAAACCCATATCTTTTTGCACTTTTTTTGAGATCCAAACCGAAAGTCCCAATCGAAGAAGCTTTTAATGATAAATCGATCTAAGTCCCGAACTTGTGAGAAACTCCTTAACATAAGTCCCTTTGTGTATTACCAGCAAATCACAACGCCCATTGAGCTTATCCACATGTCATGACCTAACGAAAGAAACCTTGGAGTCGCCATATGATCTTCTCGCAATCTTAGCATACGCGATGACTTTGTTCAAGAGAGGATAGAGTGTCTTTGGACATTTTATTCTAAAGTGTTCGGTGGATGATAAAACGTACACCAACAGGCTCGTGATCTTGTGCCAAGTCGACTCGGCCAAGCTTAGGACTCGGGAGTCCGCAGAGTCCGCAGCGAGTCCTACAAAGTTTTCCAACTATGGCTACTACCATGCCATCAAGGGGTCCAACTTCTACTAGTACTAGTACTTTCCAAGAGCCATGATTTCTTGCTTTTTCATTTAGTTCAAGGGGTAGCAATGCCTATGGGGATATGTAAGGTGACTAGTGATGCTCCAAACCTAGTTGTAGAGTTATTCAATGTGAAAAATGACAATGAAGCAGATGATGCCATTAGAAAATTCTTCTTTGAGAATGCCATTCCATTCTATGTGGCTTTCTCTCCTCGTTATAAGGAGGTTGTGGCAAAGATAATAAGAGCATGACCTTCATATGTTCCGCTAGGGGAGACAAAATTGAGAACAGCAATCTTAGATAAGAACTATTTCAAGATTAACATTCTAATGGAAAAAATGAAGGCTACTTGGGTCACTAGTGGATGTAGCATAGTCAAGGATGGGTGGGAAGACATTAGGCATCATCCACTCATCAACATCATGGTCACATGTACATATATCCCTTACTTCCTTAGGGTTGTTGATTGTTTAGGTAACTCATAGGATTCTGATTTCCAATTCCAAATTCTTAGAGATACTATTAAGGAGGTTGGACTAAGAATGTGCCACAAGTAATGATGGATGCAACCTACATGTGCAAAGCTACAAGGAATTTGATTATATTTAGTGGACTCCTTGTTGTGTGTATGCCATGAATAATGCACTCAAGGACATGGATAAAACTGGTTGGATCAAATAGGTCATTCATGATGCTAGAGATGTGTGGATTTTATTTGCAACCAACACACTTCACATGCAATATTCAAGACCTTCTCCAAGAAGGAATTTTTGAAACTTGTAAAGACTAGATACACATCACACTTCATTCTCTTGAAGAAGAAGCTCGAGTTTCGAGAGACATTGCAACTAATAGTACATGACAATAAAGTGGAACTGGTGACCTGATTCTAAGTGGTTTATTAGGTGGTGTCGAGTGACATTTTTTGGGATGATGCAAAATACATTGTCTATATCATTGATCCAATCTTCACAATCATTTGATATGGAGATGCTAATGCACTTAGCCTTGGAGAGGTGTATGAGTGCAATGACAATATGTTTGGCCAAATGAAGGATATTGTATAAGAGAAAGGCTCACATTGAAATTTCATTATGAACATATTCAATCAATCATTTAGCAAATGTGGGAGAAGCTCAACACTCCCATGCACATGGTTGCCTATTTATCAAACCCGAAGTGATATATGCAAAGGCCTAACAAAGTTACCACTATGCAAGATGCTAAGGTGAAGGAAAAGTTCATGAAATCTATTTAGAAGATTTACAGTGTTGAGGATGCCTCCACTATTGATATAAGTGTACAGAATTTGCTACTCTTAGGGTATATCTTGAAGAGACCAAGTTGGATAGGGAGACTATGGAAAATGAGAACCCAATTCTATGGTGTATTATGCATGGGCCTCATTATTTGACAACCACACTAGCCATTCGTTTGTTGCCCCAAGTTTCTAGTTCTTCTAGTGTTGAGAGGGACTAGTCTACTTATAGCTTCATCCACTCTATTAAGAGGAATAGGTTTACCTCTAGGAAGGTGAAGAAGCTTATATCTATACATAGCACCTTTCATCTCATTGATTGCAACACATTTATGTACAAGGAGAGTCTAGCACCCTAATAGGATGTAGAGCCAAATGAGCCAACACAAGATGATGATGATGATGCAACACAAACATGGTTGGTTGGTATTGGTTTGAAGGAGCTTGACTTCAATGTGTTCAACAATTCAAGTGATGAGGAGTTTCACACAAACTTTGGGGATGATTGGAGGCATTGGGCCATTGGCCAATTGTATTTGCATTTTGAATGTCATCATTTTGAATATAATATTTTGATATTTAGCATTTTCGTTGTTCAATGCAATGTGTTTAGTATTTCAAAGTTGAAGAGACCAAGGAGTACTTAGAGAATAGTGTTTGGAGATGTGGGGTTGAGCATTTCTATGCTTTCATGTGTTTTTTCAATGTGGTATTGTTGCATTTTTAAGTGGAGACTCTGCCCCAAGATTATATAAGAGTTGTTGCATGTTATTTTGTGGGATTGAGTTGAGATTCGGGATTCCTTTTATGTGGGTAGATATTAACAATTGTGTTAGAGTGGGTTTGCAAGTAGGGTTGAGAGAATCAAAGTGTTGAGTGTACGGGTTTTAATGTGAGAAACTTGATGTAATGCTTCCCCTTGTGGATAATAAAATTCAGATTTTTTGTATGTTTGTGTTCAAAAATCAGAAATTGTATGGGTTTAAAAAAGTCAGAAAATGGGTTCAATTAAGTGTGCTTAAAAAATGAGATTGCATGTAGGTTGTGTGGTCTAGCTCCAAGGACAAGGCTACCCTTCATTAGCTCCCCTATCCTTGGGTGCATCAAGAAAAATATGAATTATATATCATTCATGAACCCTAATTACATCTTAAGTGAGTGATGAATATTACACATAAACATTATTCATGCATGTGCTTGTAACCAACTCCATTTATGTAGCTAAAGAGGTCAGAAAAATAGAGTATACAATAATGTTGACTATATGATCAGGTTATATAAATTATGTATGGTGAAGTTAATGGATATGAAATATCCAATTCATTTGTGGTTACTCTATCCACCACAACAGTGGATGGAAATGGACCGTTCTAGACTTTCTATCATAGTAGCTCTAGGAATATAATCATTCAACACATAAGATCTCAAAAATGATCCATGGCATTTAAAAATCAGTAACATTCCTCAACGGAAATGGTTCACTTTAAGACTAATAACATCCATTTACAACACTATGTAAGAAGTGAGAAGCAAGACAGGAGGGTGAGTGAAAGGGAAGGTTATGTTCTTAGTATCAATATGTTGTACCCCAAAATTAAAATTTTTTACACTTAGACATTTTGAAGAAATGAGTAAAAATCTTGTTAAATCAGTCAAAAAGGTCAAAATTTGGGTGTGCATGTCTTGCATGAGGGATTAAAACACAAAATTTTCAAAATCTAAAGATCTGGGTCTGCTCAGAGCAGCTTAATCTACAAAACCCAGATCTCAGTTTTTCATCCCTAAATTTTTGGAAAACTGCTATTTTTAGAAATTTTCTAAATTTAGTAACTTTTTTTGGGTTTTTCTAGGTTTCTTTGGAAATGAATACTGGCAAAACTTTCTAAAAATAGAAAGTTGGTCCGTCAAGGTCCAAACTGATTTTGATTGGCTCAAAATACGTCCATATCAGGCTGGTGCAGTCAAAATCTCAAAATAATCAGTTTTGCCCTACTAGGTCTATTCTGCTTTTTCAGAAGCATATTAGGAGCTCTAAGGTCATCAATGGAGGTCAGTCAGCTGCCAGGCATCAGATTCAACGTTCAAGCTCTGAACAAAAGATGAGATGGTAAATACACACGAGGAAGAAGTTAAAATCTGCAAGATTTTGACCAAGTCTGCTTGACTTGGGCGCCCCAGGTGAAGAAGGGCACCCATCTTTTTAGGGCACCAGATGATTGAATTAGGGTTTGAGCTCTCAGTCAAAGTTATTCAGAATCCTTCCAGCTCCGCAGCAAGTCCGATGCAGTCATCATCCATCAACGGATCATCCAGTCACCCGGGACGAGAAAATTAAAAATTCAACAGAAAATTTTCTCTGGAAGTTTTCAGAGCCCCAGGTGCCCAGGGGCGCCCAATCTTTTGGAAGGGAAAATGAACAATTAGGGTGCAAATGTGCTCAATCTCTCCAGAATTCAGGCAGCTTCTGGGCGTCTTCGTCGGAGCATGACTTGTCGTTCTCCTGCAAAAAAATCGAGATGAAAGTATGGAATAACGGTTCAAAAGTGAAGATGAAAATTAGGTAAAATATTCCAAGTCTGAAGCAAATGGGAGCCCCTAGAAGAGAAAGGCACTGATGATTTCGAGAGCCCAAATGAATGATTTTGCCAGCGAAGCCTCCAAGATCACTTCCTCAGAATTGGTCAGGCTTTCCAACAAGATCAACAACACGTCAATCAGAGATGGCAGTCACCAGATGCAGCAAGCGGAACAGAGGGTCTAGCAAGAGCTGAATTTCAAAGTTCAGAAGCAAACACAAAAAAAGTGAAAAATAAACTACTGAATTTCAAAGTTCATAAGCAAACACAAAAAAAGTGAAAAATAAACTAAGTTTGGTGAACATGGGCACCCCCAGCCAAGATGGGCGCCCAAGCTTTTGAGGGTCCAAAATTCATTATTTGGCAAAATTCATCTCAGAAGACCCCTCCTCATATCTCGTCAGCTTCGTGATGAGCACAATAAGCAAATAATCTGACACCCGGAGCTCCAGATTCAACGAGATCATTTGTAGAAGAGGAGTCAATGAAGAAACTTGAAAATCATAAAAATGGCTAACACTGTGAAAGTTCAGAGCCCCTGGAGGAAATGGGCTCCCATGAATTTGAAGGTCGAAACGAAGTTTTTAGCCAAAAGTGTCTCCACGGTGATTTTCTCAGAATCAGTCGAGCTTCACGATGAATTATTCAGCTCCTCCATCGGATCATCCAAACATCCAGAAATCAGGATCAAACCAAGGGTCAAAATTGAAGAAAAATTGAAAACTTAAGAAAAATGGTTAAGTCTAGTGAACTTGGGTGCCCCTGGTGAAGAAGGGCGCCCAAGATTTTGAGCCCTGAGATGTTAGAATTTGCAAATACGGCTTCTAAGATCATTTCGTCAGTTTCAGTCGAGCTATCCAATGGAGTTGATGGTCAGTCGATCGGATCAGCGTAGCTCCCGGAATCAAGATTTCATCAAAAGATCAAAGGGAAAAGGAAGAACTTGAAAATCATAAAAATGGCTAACACTGTGAAAGTTCGGAGCCCCTGGAAGAAATAGGTTCCCATGAATTTGAAGGTCAAAACGAAGTTTTCCGTCAAAGGTGCCTCCAGAACAATCTTCTCAGAAACAGTCAGGCTACGCGATGAATCATCCAGCTCGTTCATTGGATCAGCCGGAGATTGAGATCAAAGTAAGGGGTCAAAATGGTGAAAAGTTAAAAAAACTCAAAAAATGACTAACACTGGGTAAAGTAGGCGCCCCTGGCCAAGAAGGGTGCCCAACTTGTCATGCCTTAGTCAAAATTCTCAAGTTTTAAAATTGCAAGATGAAGTGAATGTCTAAATTCATTGAACAAGCTGAGTTTAGGGTTTGAAGATTAAAGAAAAAGAAAGCAAAGCTATTTCAAACCCTAAATCTATTTAAGACATCTTTTCCTTTCAGTTTTCATCATTTTTGCAGGGGGCTTCCAAAGAAGAAAAGTGGAGCAGCAACTTTGAGGTTTTATTTCAAGATTCAAGAGCTCAAGGTTGCTGATTTTTATGAATAATTTTCAGACCAGCAACATAAGACCTTGATTTTTCATGCGTTTTCATCCAGAAGATCAAATTTTTGAAGGAGAAGGTCAAAGAACTTTAATTTTCAGCTATCTAGGTTTCGTCATCTCATTCTTCTGAAGAATTTTTAAGGAAATTTATCAAGTTGCAGCAGCTGCTTTTTCCTTGCATGTCAATGAAATCTTCAGAGTTTGCAAATTTTGATCATCTAGGTCCTCTCAAAACAATCTTCTGAAGAAAACCCATATCACAGTTTTTTCAAGAAAATTTCAAATTCTAGGGTTGGCTGCTTTTTTGATCAGCCATCAGTGTTTTTCAAATCTGATCAACTGGGTCCATTTCTAATTGTATCCTGAACAAAACCCAGGTGCCAGCTTTTTCGGTGAAAAATTGAAGAAATTAGGGTTTGCTGCTTTTTCAATCAAAATTCAAGATTTTCAAAAACGGACGATCTAGGTTGTCTTGCAACGAAATTTTGAGCAAAACCCATATCTCAAAAAAATTTCCAATAATTTGTCTATTTGAAGACAAAAAACTAGCATTCTAAAAATAGAAAGTTGCTCAAAACTTGTCTGAACATAGGCGAGTTTACAGTCATTCTTCAAGGTTTTCAATATGGAGTACACTCCCGTCGAGTTTAAGACCAAATCAGCGCTATGTCAAAACTTCACCATCTCAGCTGAAGAACGAGAGAAGGTGTGATATGAGAAAAAGGAAAGGTATCAAAAAAGAGTTGTGCAATACTTTTCTGTTGAAAATCAAGAGACGCGTCAGAAACATAAAGTTGCAAAGCCGCCAAGTTATCAATTAGTGAGTCATCTTTTCGGGCAGCGATGTTTTTCAAGAACATAACTCATAAAGCAGCCAAAGAAGTGAAGGATTCTCTAAGTTTTATCACAGAAGGCGAGGAGATCTTGGAGAATCAGAATATTGCCTTAGATGGTATCAATGCACCTAATCGGGACCCAGTTTCTTGCTTTTTAGCGGATATGATTGAGATTTAAAGCGGCTTTCATCTAGAAGTTTTCTTTCCGCTTTATTTCTATTCTTGGAACAATTCTTATCCATTCTTTGAAGAAGAGAAAGAAGATAAATGTAATAGTTGGCATTTCCTGCTTTTCCTGCTTTCTTAGGTGTTAGATGTTATCTTTTTTCTAGATTTAGAAATAAAGCTTGCTTGCTGAACAAGCCTTAGATTGTGAAAGCAAGGAGATTTTAGGGTTCCCTACTCCTCTGCTTGCCTATAAATAAGAGCATTTGCTTATTAGTTTCTTTAACCGTGCTAGCGATAACAAAACGCTGAGCCTATTGTGCCTTCTATTTTTTATTCAAGTATTGTTCAATTGTGTCGTGATAGCAAATTGTTGAGCCTCTTTAGCCAACAAGGAGTTAGTGTGATTGTTGTTTCTATTGTGTAAGAGCAAGATTGCAAGCCTCTTTAGCTGCAATTTCTTGTTCTAGGCATGTTAGAAGTGAGTTTGTTCCAGAAATTTGAGTAATAAAATCATGAGCCTCCTTTGCCTTGGTCCAAAATCTCAGATTTCCGTTATTTATGTTCTACTTTTATGATCTTGATTTCAACTTGCATTGAAGTGTGTAGATGTTTGTTGAGAGAGAGTTTATTCAAGTATTTTGTCAGAAATCTACCTTGTTCATTTCTAGTTTCTCTTGCTCTGCTATTACTTGAGAAGTTAGAAACGTCTTTAGTTTAAGTTAGTCGTAGTTGAAGGTCTCAAAATAGAAAATCTCAGCTGCGGCATTTGTGTTTTATAAACCTTGTGCTCTAGCTGATAAAAAAGATAGGCAACTTAGTTCTTAGTTTACTTTCTTTCAACACCATCAGCAAGAGGGAGCTTCCCCTCTTAATTTGAAGAGCAGTTTATCTGTGCATAGCTGTCCGTTTCAAATACGCATTCCAGAGGTGCGAATTTAAACGCCAACACAATAGTTATGTTGTCCATATGCGGTAGGTGGATTGAAGGTGCATTTGTTCCTCATGATCAAGAGCTTGAGAGTAAGGGAGCATATAGATTTCCATGTGCAACAAGAAACAGATCAACACTCTTGCATACTGCCTATTTAGCAGAAGTCATGGCTCTGTGTGAGTATTATGCACCTAGTGAATCATGTATTCTATCACTAACATGGATGATGTTTACACAGCTTAGTGCAAGCAATTGCATAATCTCAATAGTGCTTAGATCACTCAAAGTGTTTCCAGAGGAAGCTAATAGAGAAAATAATGTGTTGGGTAGCCAGTTTAGGTGGATGACAAAATGTTGTGTTTGCGATGATCATAATAAATCTGGAGAAGATGGTTTAAAATCATCTGCTTGTTCATTGACAATTCATTGATTAATAATGGATACTTTAGATGATAAACATCAAGAACATTCTCAAGTAGTTATTGACTACCATATAGGAAACGTGTTGGCAATACAAGAAGAGAATAATATGCTAAAAGATGCATTGTCAAAGCAAAACAATGAGCTTAAGGCCTCTAGAGTCATGTGTGCTAGAAAAGCTTCCAAACTCTCCATTGTTGAACAACAATTCGACTATTTAAAGCAAAGGCAAGGGAAACTTTATCTTGAGCTGCAATTGGAAGGATTAAGAAGTGAAAGCACAAGCAATCCACCAAGCTTGTCTATCGTTGATGAAGACAACAATGACAATGACCCTAGTTGCACAGAGTCATGGGCTTTGGCACTTATTGTAGAGATTGATCATATTAAAACAAAAAAAAGTGACTAGCAAAGTTGAAAATCTCAGCAATATGCTTAAGGTTGATTCAATGGATGATTTCATTGAGATGGATAGATCGGTTTCCATGGCTTCAACTAGATTGGATCTAGCAGGGATAGGAAAATTAGATGAACTAACTGCCAAGAATGTACCAAGAAGTTTCGGTGTTTTTTCTATTCAAGAAGATAAAACTTTCTCAAAAAAATCTCACACAAAGGAGTTGAAGCTTCAAGATATCAATTAGGAATGCTCTAAATTGTTGAAAAAAAGAACCTTGTCCAAGAAAATCTTATTGTTTTGTAAGATAGAAACACTTGGAATGAATCTACCCTAATTAGTCTTAAAGGAAAGCTTGATATAATACTTGTTGTGGATACCAAGGGTGTATAATTCCACAAAATACTCGATGAGGTCAAATGTTCCATGACAATAGATGTTGAAATTGCTAGAGATTCTCTCAATTGTGTTTGGTCTTCTATGAAAGCAGAATCCACTTCTCTTTCAGATACTCAGAGCAGAGTTAGTGCCATTGATGTAGAGTTTGCAACTACCATTACTAGTGCCGTTAGTTTTTTACCATCTACAACTCTAGACTCTAAAAAGACTCCATAGTTTAAAGCATCAGATGTTGACAAATTCATTCTCACCATTCAGGATTTTGCTTAATTAGTGAATTACATTTTAAAATGCAAAGAAAACATTACAAAGTTACAAGAAAGTGCTCAAGACCTTTCAAGACGTTACACTGTTATCACATTACTAAATTATGTTGAAGTTTGTCATAATAACAAATGTTACATCATTTCTACATTGCTGGCCTTAATGTTTCAGTCATGGACAGCTATACATGTGTGCAAATTGAGAGGATTTCCTTGCATGCTTACACGCAAGCTGAATTGTGTCACGCTTTGGAGGGACCAGCCCACAATGACATTATAGGTCTTATTGGAGCCTAGGGTTATAGTCGCAGAGCAAGTGTTTCTGATGAGATGCCCCCATGGGTGCAACAGGAACAAGGTGGTAAGTTCCTAGGGCAGTTCTCAACCTTAAAGAAGTACATCTGTATGCTTTGGATAGGAGGCTTCATCAAAGGGGAGTTTATAGGTGTGAGAGCTGGATGTAGTAGATTCCATAATGATTCTTCGTAGGTTTTGGTATTGATGCATCCATGCATGCATGACTTCTTGTGGAAGAAGTTGTCTCAAGATGTTAGGTATAGAGAAGCTAATGAGACTCATGATGTTAACATGAAGTAGATGGAGCTCCTTGACTTGAAATTTCTTGAGGGCTAGTAATTTGGGGAAGGGAGGAATATCATTTCCCTTTCCATTTAAGAACACCCCCCTAGTGCAATCCTAATTATGGGTGTTTATTAACACTTAATATAAAATAATAAATATTAAAAAAAAGTAAAATAAAGTTGAGTTTCAAATTTAAAACCTTGGTGCCCAATTTAGGGCCTTGGGACCTAAATCTGAAATGAGGTATTTAAGCTGCCTAGGTGCCATTTGGAGGGTGCCTTTAGATATTTTATCATTTTTTTATTGCAACCAGCTCAATAGGGATGAAAACCTCTATATAGAGCAACCTGAGGTTAGGACAAAACCCCTACCTCATTTATTAGATTTTTAACAGTGTTTTCTGACTATGAATTACTCACTAATAACTTGCAGACAATTGATTATCTTTTCCATCACTATCAGGCTGAGAAAACCAAGTTTTCACACATATTGAGGGGACGAATCAAGCTACAACAGGTTCTGCCTATCATCACAAGCCACTGGTGACATTAGGGCACCCGACAGACCCATTCAGGCTACTCAAAGTCCAAATCTAAGGACCATCTAGGAGAGTAGCTAAAGCTAAAACCATCACCAGACCATTATGCCCCCAAAATCAGGTGATTATCAGCATTACCCAAGTGAACAAACCTCCAAATCTAATCTCAAGCAAAGCCCAATTTGAAGATCTTAATCAAGGAAATGACAGCCTTTGAGGGTTTCACACCTCAAACCATAAGAGAGGTGATTTGTGGAGGCAAATCAAATCCAAGCGCACACCCCCAAGCAAGCCGTGAAGTCCATTCATGGTGTTGAACCTAGGCTGTTGTAGAACAACAAAGGAGAAAGCATTTATTAAAGTGCAGACATAGTTTGGAACTGGACCTAACCCTATTGGTCATCCAAGCACACTCTAAATTCATCATACGTATAACCTAGATGCCCATCTATCACTGCACAAGTCAATTCCAATATCCTAGCGACCTGTTTTGGTTGTTAGTTGTTCTGTGCGATAGGACCATGCTGCAAAAACAATAGATGGATAGGAGATTCTAGACACTCAAGTCTAGTAAACTCCATGTATTCATTTTGTAAATCTAAATTTAATTGACTGATGAAATTGTTATCAAATTAAATATTTTGTCTAGATTTGCATTCTCTGTTATTGTTCTATTACAAGGGTTAGCAATGGTTTAAAGGACTGTCAGTAGGGTTTGAATTTACTTGATCTGAAACCCTAGATCTAAAGCCTAGGGCCACCATAGAAGAAGAGGTAAGTTTTTTTTCTTTACCATCCTTTCAAGCTACAAGTGTTGTGCAGACCATAGTTCGCAGACTCGGACTTGGAGAGTACTCGGCAAGCCCAAAATTTTTGACTCAAGAAAAACTCAACAACTTTAAAAATACTAAATTTTCTTTAAAAAACACATTTTTTTTGCAAAATTCAATTACAAAATGTATCAAATGAGTCTAAAAAACCACAAGGAAGTGTTTTTTATTAAATTTGATTCTTGAATACATATGGATTACAAAAACACATCATCATGCAAAGTCAGAAAGTGGATACAATAGCTAGCTGCTAACTGACAACTATTATGAATTTATGATGATTGTCTTTGAAAATCATCATAAATTTCATATTTATACTAGTAAAAATTTCAAGTTTTTACAATTTCCTCTGCCTCTTCCTAGTAAAAAATTAGAGGGTAGAGGGTATGGTCCTTGCACTCAACTATGGCTCCCTGCTTGGCATAGAAAATTGTGCCTGTGGCTCCACCCTGCTGGTAGATGGCAATGACTCCTCTTCCACCATATAATAATTTGAAGTCGTGCTGGTATGTGAAGTCAGTTTTGTTTATACAACTTAATAAAAAAATTGGGACAATAATTTTGGCAAGTTTTGGACATTCAACATGTTAAACCTAAAAAATTCCCAAGGTACAAAAGCTCATCAATTAAACCTATAAAAACTCATGCGGTAGAAAAACCCGAGAGTACTCGGCAACTTGGCGAGTACTCAGAGAGTTTGCGAACTATGGTGAAGACCATGATAATGGCATGGCAAGCATTCACCTAAAATTTCTAGGTGAAAGGTGGTTCCTTTGGACTCATTGAATAGTCTTTGATCATCAAGATAAGATGTACATCTAGAGACACTAGATTGTTATCAACTACCTAAATGTCTTCTAGATGATGTTCATTATTTGTGAGGAGATCCTTACAATTCTTTCTTGCCCTAAAGAGTAACCAAAATTCTTTAGTGGAATGGTCAGAATTCTCACAATAATTTCAGCAATTTCTTTCTTCTACTCAAAGATAGCTGGCTTGAAATATTTCAATATTTCATTAGGGTAGGGTAGAGGCTTAGGGGTGGAAGGGCTTGAATATGAAGCATTACAAGTGTTAAAACTATTGGCGTTACAATTCACACCTCTGGGATGGGATTTAGAAACAGACAGTTATGCACAGATAAACTGCTCTTCAAATTAGGAGGGGAAGCTCCCTCTTTGTTGATGATGCTTAAGAAAGTAAACTAAACTAATTTGCCAATCTTTTTGTTCTCAGCTAAGAGCACAAGGTTACAAAACTCTAGCGTCGTAGCTGAGATTTTCTCTTTTTTGAATTTCAACTACGACTAAGCCTACTCTAATGACGCTTTTAACAACTCAAGTAAACTCAGAGCTTGAGAGTTAAAAGTAATCACGGAATGATCTTTAACATAGATACTTAAACAAACTTTCTCTCAACGCACACCTAAAGACTCATTGTACTTTTCGATGCAAGCTGAAATAAAGATTATCTAAGCAAAACATATAAAACAAAACTTAAGAGGTAGATCAAAGCAGCAATGTAGGCATTTCCTTTCTTAAATTTCAAATAACGATTACATTTCTGGGACAGCAAATTTGTAGCAATAACAGGCTTACAATTTAGCGATCAACCAAAATACACTTGACACAAAACACATAAACTAAACAATATCTTGTAGCAAAAGGCAGGCATGCAAGCTTGCTCTTACACTAAGTGAACAGACACTAAATAACAACTTGCAGGCAAAGTAGGCTCAACAATTTGCTATCACAATAACGGTTAAAGAAAAATGGGCAAGGCTGCCCTTATTTATACACAAGCAAAGGAGTAGGGAACCCTAAAATCTCCTTGTTTTTACAACAAGACTTGCCAACATGCAAGCTTTATTTCTAAAACTAAAACAAGATAACTATCTCACAACCTACTAAAAGTAAAATAAGGGAAAGTGCCAACTATTACAACTTGATTCTTCTCTCTCAAAAAGAATGGATAAGCATGAGACAAGAATAGCAAGAAAACTCTAAAAAGGCATCGAGTTAACTGCTGCTTTAAATCTCAACTACATCCACCAAAAAGCTAGAAATTGCCTCTTTATCAGGAGCGTTGATACTATCTAAAGCCATATTTTGCTTTTCCAGGATTTCCTCGCCTTCTGCAATCGAACTTAGAGAATCTTCAATATCTTCAGCTACTTTATCAACTCTTGCTAATTTCGGCGGCTCTGCAACTGGAGTGATGACCTTTTATAAATATATCATCTTGCTTCAACATATCTTTTTTACCCCGTGTGTGACCATTTTCTGACATTCCTCCGTTTCTTCTGCAGCTTTTATAATTCTAACACTTCTCCTAATTTTTCAATGGAAGAGTATTGTACAACTCTTTTCCAATACTTATCCTTTTGCTCATACCACACCTTTTCACGTTCTTCGACTGAGATGATGATGTTTTCTGTCCATGGTGGTATTGAAAGCACTTCTCAACATCGTCTGGCCTGAGGCTGCAAACAACCCGTCAAAAGTTTTCAGGAAATCATGATACAACACTGGCTTGGTTTTGAATTCCATGGGGCAGTAATGCATGCTGAAAAACTCAAATTTTGACTGTAAACTTGACTATGCTCGAACAAGTTCTGCACAAAAGCTAAAAATAGCTTGCTGATTTTTCTTCTTTAAAGGCAGATTTTTTTCAAAAAATAATCTGAGATATGGGTTTTGTGAACAATCTCATTGTGAAGAGACCCAGATCATCCGATTTTGAAAATATTGATGGCTGGTTGAAAAAGTAGAAACACTAATCACGTTTCAGAGAGACCCAATTGATCAGATTTTGGAAAAATTGAGGGTTTCCCAAAAACGCACAGAAAAAGTAGGTTCTTGAAAATTTAAAAAATTTCCAAAGTTGTAGAGAATCAAAAACCAAGCTTACCCAGATTGTTAAAAATTGAAAAAGATGACTCCCTTCTGAAAAGTGATACCCTGGAAATTTGAAGCATGAAAAAGCAAGCCTCTAAGCAACCTGATCATGGAAATATGAAGAACTTCGAAAAAGCACCACGTTTTGGCCTTCAAATCTTGATATGAAGAAAATTAGATGTTTCCTTCTCAGGATGCTAACTTGCAAAAAAGTGAATAATGTGTTGGCATGACAATCCACACCTCTAGAGTGCGTTTTGGCAACGGACGGTTATGCATAGTGTGTAATGACTGCTCTTCAAATTAGGAGGGGAAGCTCCCTCTTGTGCTGATATGTGTGAAAAAGTAAATGATCTAAATCCTATCTTTTTGACTCAGCTGGAAGAGGCACAATGTTAAGAAAACCTAATACGTTGCAGCTAAGGATTTTCTCTGGTTTTGCAAATCTCTAACTACAACTAGGCTAAACGCTAAACTATCCTATTTCCTCAAGAAACAAAGCATGAGGACTTAGCAGCAAGGAATTGGTTATACGATAAACTTTATCACAGGATTCCCAAGGGGGTAAAATACTCAGTCTAAGGTGTAGGCTGATAAAGGTTATTGAGAACGACAACAAACGGTAAACTAGTTTCCAGGATTCCCAAGGGGGTAAAATACGCTATCTGAGGTGTAGGTTGGAAGTAGGTTACTGAAAACAAACATTAAACAACAAGCTCGATTATAGGATTCCCAAGGGGGTAAAATACTCAGTCCAAGGTGTAGTCTGCAAACAAGATTACTAAGAACAACATCAAACGATAAACTTCATCTCTAAATTTCCAAGGAGGTAAAATACTCAGTTCGAGGCATAGATATGAAACAAAGCTTATTAAAACAAAAACATAAACAATGAACATGAAAAGATCATCCAATCTTATTCTTAATCAAAGTGAACCAATAAAGAATAGCAATACTACAGGTAAGGTTGCTCAGCATGTATGCTATTACATGCAAAAGTTAATTACAAATGAGCAAAGTGCTCTTATTTATAGAACTCCAAGGTGTAGGGAACCCTAAAATCACCTTGAGTTAACATGAGTCTTGCAAGCATGCAAGAGTTTATTGCTAAATCTAAATAAAGGTAACTATACAGTTAACTAGAAAACTACCATCAGTTAACCAAAACAAGACTAAACTAAACTGGACATGTGCAACATGAACGTCCTTATTGAAATGAAAGTTAACTAATAACTAACATCAGTTAACTGATCCTAACTGAAAATCTAAACTCCTCCAAAGATATCTCTACGGACGAGATAAGCGTGCATAAAATCAGCAATTAGAACTCAAGACTGATGTTGCTTCTGACTCTATCCTCAAGAATAACTACAGGATCTAACTGACTGACTACTCCAAGCCATCACGAGCTATCACTTCGTCCAGGAACTGGTCGATTGTCTCCTCCTCTAGCACTTTGACACTATCCATGATGATAACCAATCTGTTCAACTCCTCACCATCTGCGATCACCCTCTAACATTTTGTGACCTCTTCAGTTGCCTTTTTTAAACTAGTTGTCATCACTAAGAACTGATCCAACTTGGATGCCACAAGATCTCCCTCAAGACTATCACGAATAAGCTTCTCAAACTCGGCCTGCACTGCGTCAAATTCAACATATGTACCATATTCAAGAAGATAATGGCACGGGATCTGAGTGACAAAACCACTGATGAGTTTTGAGAGCTCCAACAATATCCTCTTTGAGCGCATCCATCCTTGTAGAGATTAGATTCTCTCATATGTTTCCACCTTGAAGAGATGTTCTCTCCACGCGAAAACCTTCCTTTTATCTTCATCTTCTACAATGGCGTCATATGCAACTGCTAACTGAGATATGAGAATCCAGTCATTTGCCTTGCCCTATGGTACAGTCATTTCAAGCTGATGAACTCCCTCACGAAGATCATATGCCTAGCGCCTCAACTAATATAACTCTGTGAGAAGGCATCGGCCTACAATAATGAATTCTTCAACACAGTTGTCCAAAAGTTTGCCACGATTGACTAATTGATCCAACTTCTATTGTTCTGCAGGTGTCCCTTGAAGGTGTGGAAGACCAGGTGCTCTGCTCGAGTTTCCATGAATGAGATCAGAAATATATTGCCGGAGTTGCTTGATTTTAGCTTTAAGAAGCGCTTTATCTTCTTCGTCCTTCATGACACACTCTTCAAGATTACTTGTGACAACCTTGAAGAGGCTCACATCCATTTGCCTGGTGCTCCTACCAAGATTTGCTTTGACGAAGGTGAAATCACCAACTTCAACTTCATCCAAGCTCTTACCCTCTGGTGGCGTAGCAACTTCAATGATGATCTCTGCTTCAAGAGTTTTCTCTATGTGCACCTGCTTCTTGATTTTCTTGTTTGACCTTTCATGATAAGGATTGCAAAACTTAGATAAATCAAGCTTACAAGAAGGCTCTTGCCTCTGTCTTCCCAAAGACCTCTCGAGCCAACATGAATGAACAATGTTATCTTCTCAAGGAGATACTGCTGCTATTGTATCAACCTCTGATGGATCAACTGGCGCTGAGGCTGGCCAAACTAATGATTCTGGCTCTGAATCTATATCAGTGGGAGGTGGTTGTGGTGAAAAAGGTGAACTAGGAGATGAATTTGCTTTAGCCTGTATGATTGTCTCCACTGGAACTTCAAGTGCCCTTTCAACCTGCTTTTGCTTCCGCTTGCCTGTGTTTCTTCCCTTTGTGTTCCCACTGACTTGGACACCTTCAGGCGGCTTCAAAATAGCCTTAACTCGAGGCCTTGACCTTGAGGTAGAAGGTAGCGAAGAAAACCCTATCAACAGCTCCATGACTAGAACTGTCTTGCACCTTCTCTTACTCTCCAAGAAGTGCATACTAGTTTTGATAACTATCTTTGACACATCCTAAATTGAAGTACTCTCCCTGGCGTACCAATCTGGTTGGCGAAGTGGCTAGTGAGCAACTTGATCTTTGACGAATGAGCTAAGTAACACCTCTTCGTCATCATTTGACAAACCCTCAACATCCTCTGATAGGAAATCAGCAAGTTGAGCAAGAGTAAGTTTGTAGTAATGACATCGGCGCACTTCAAATTCATCTTCGCACTTAGCCCAAAAGTCCTCAAGTGTTGGCCTGTGTGAAATACTTCGCTCCAACCGAGCTGCATAATGACCCAAAGGATCATAGGAACACCTCTCGATGAGAAACTTGAGATTGAGTTTTTCTAACTCATTCGTCATTAACTTGCAATTAGTAGCTGCCTTGCATTTGTAAATACCCCATCTGAAAGGAAAGGTGAATGCCTGCTTTTGTCGACTACAAAGAAAAGAGTGAACCTCCTGAGCTTGTCTTAGAAACTCCATAAATAGGACCTAGTCTGATGGGTACCTTGGTAACATCAGAGGTTCTCCAGTGTAACCATACACTCAGATATATGTGAAAGTGGGGAATTGAATGAACCAATCCACCTAACTCTCTATTGTTGAATTTTCCTCTGGTGAAATCCTAATGTGGATTTCGTTATCGAGGTCTCTGATTGTCTTAATGAGGAAGTGATCATTCACCGATTTGAAATCCTGTCCAGCCTTTGAGAACTCCAATTGGGAGTAATATTCATGAACATGCTGAATGCCAAGAGTCCCATTGGTTTTCAAGTGTCTAAAATTTCCTTGGAACGCAATTAAGTAGACCAGATAAGACACCATGTGAAACTCGTGGATTTTAAGGAATCTAGTGATTTGCTGGTGAAGGCACTCGTTGATTAAGATGGCCCAGTCAAAATGCTCTTTACCGTTGATAATCCGAAAAATGACATAGAACATCCATGGTCGGAAAATATTAGCTTCCTCCTGACCTGTAACCCAGTTGAGCAAAGTTATCAAAATAGCAACTTCATCCTTGAACTCCCCACGACCAACCTTCTTTGGCATGTTGGTCTTCTATACTTTTAACCATCTCTGAGCAACTTTTCTCTGAGATCTTTCTTTGTCTTCATACCATATCTTATCACAAGCCTCAATGACTACAGTGAAATTGTCTGAATGAGGAGAAATAGCAAATCACTTCTCGACGTCCCTCAGCTTGAGGCTGCAAATGACTCTCCCATCAGCCGATTTGATTTGTCTTGTGGATGTGTCGTAGTGCTTTATGCAAGCAAGAACAAACTTGATATCGAAAGCCGTAATAGGAATAGACGCTGTTGCCAGCAATCCGGAACGCTTAAGATTCTTCACTGTGGTGCTGCTAACACCTTCCAACGTGCTCAATTTGACCACTGGATAGACATGACCCAAGTCTGTGTCCGAGGTTTTCAAAAAATCGTGTATCAAGACCGATTTGGTCTTGTAATCTATAGGGTTGAATTGCATTTTGAAAATCTGAGTTTTTGACTGTAAAGTTGAGTATGTTCGGACAACTTTCAAAAAAAAGTGAAAAAAGCTCTAGATGAGGCTAAAAATAACTTTCAAAAAGTCGCCTATGCTTGAACTGGATTCGATGAAGTCTGCATGCACTCAAAAAATGAAGTCTGAAAATGTATCTTCTGAACTATGTTCCACGGCATTTCGGGGATGGGGATGGGGGGATGGCAGGGGATGCGTTTCCGAGACGTTTCCTAAGGGGCAATTTTTAGGGGACGGTAGGGGATGGCGACATACAAAATACATATATATATATATATATATATATATATATGATTTTTTCAAAATTTATTAATATATTAGAGAGAGAGGGAAAGAGAGATAGATATGTCAATAAATTAATAATTGATAAAAACAATATCAATATGTAAATAAATCGTGAGAGTAGTACTATAACAACATAAGAAATGTCATTAAAGCATTACAAAATTTATCACAGTAGTATCAAACATCAATAAAACCATGGTCTATCAATATCCAGATGTCTCAAACATGTATCTAGAAGTCTCAAAGTTCAAACATGAAAATCAAAATATTAAATACAACAGTCTACGAAATTAAGCCTCATTAGGGCTATGAATATCCAAAGACTCAGAACTACCTGAGTCACTATCATCCTCTGGCAAGAGTGGATCATCCAATGGTAGCCCAACCAATCCTGGTTGCACCTCCTCCTCATCAATTTGCCTAACATCCTCAAAATCAACATCCCATCGTGCTACTGGAGTTTCCCAATACTCAATAGTCTATCGGTCCTAAAGTCTCAAGGCACTATGAACTGCAACTAATTTCTCAGCTCGTTTTGAAGTAAGCTTGTTTCTCTTAATGGAGTGGATGAAGCCATAGGTGGACCAATTCCTCTCTACAGCAGAGGAACTAGCAATCTGTGAGAGTAAACTAATGGCAAGTTGTTTCAAATCCGGTGTGTCCTTCCCATGGAATTTCCACCATCCAATGGAGTTGTTCTATGCAATGGTGGCCCTATCCGTCCTAGCCTCTGGTTTGCTGAATGTAGGACCCTGAAGATCAGAAAACATAAGCTACTGCTCTCTAAGAATGGTTTCCTACTCGTTGGTATACATTTTACGAAGGGTTGTTGTAAGCCCCTCTATCACCTCGTCATCCTCAAAAGGAAGCATTCAGCTAGGTGTAGGTACATACCACTTCGGATTAAGAGCATAGGAAAGCATATGAAGAGGGGTATTCATTTTGTTCCACCTCTTTATCACAATAGGCCTAATATGGTCCTCATAAAAACTCATCTCAAGATCCTTTTTACAAATAGCTTGCTTCATTTGGTCAAGCATGCTATCAAAAGTCTCATATATCTCTCCCAAGCTAGGAGAGTCTGTATCTGCATACCGGATTACCCCCACAGGTGGTGATATGAAAGGGCAAATATACCTACCAAAAACAAAATTAAAAATTAGAACTTTTAAAATACAAAGACTAAAGTAAGACAAAGTGTAACAAATTCAAAAACAATTTAAATTTTCAGATTTCTTACTTGATAGTGGCCCACCAAGTTTCATTAAGTACTCTATCTCTCACTTCCTTGCCTTCACTTGTCTTCGATAGAGTCCACCTTTTCCAATCTGCACAAACAACCATGGCTTGTAGAGCATCTTGGACCTCCAACATCCTCTCCAACAAAATATAGTAGCTAGCATATCTAGTCTCAACTGGTTTGAGGAATTCTTTCTTTGAATAAGATCAGAATAGTGCAAGTGAAGTTTGATGGTTACATACAAACATTTGTATGTTTCTAGCCTCTAAAACTGCTGCCTTCACCCAATCTATTTTGCCAATGTCTTTCAAAGCATTATTCAAAGCATGTACGCAACATGGAGTCCAGAAAATATGTTTGTAAGCACTCTCAATCATCAAACCAGCTAGCTTACAAACACGAGCTGAATCTGTCACAACCTGCACAACATTAGAAGGCCCAACCTCCTCTATGGCCTCCCTCAAAATGCCAAACTGAAAATCAACATCCTTAAGCTTCCCAGAACAATCAATAGCTCGAAAGAAAGTATGAACCAGCAGGGCATGTAACAATAACATTAATGAGTGGCCTATGTCGAATATCACTCCACCCATCCATGACACAATCCTAATCCATGTTTGCCTCATCTCCTCCATCATCATGGTAGCTTTTGAATATTGTTTGTCAAGGAGGGAGGTACGCAATCTATGTTCTCTATATAAGAGGATCCAATTGCCAATATTTATTGTTTTGAAATAAGGTGACCTTGCCAAATGAAATGGAAGAGCATGTGCATAAAAGAATTTGGCCACTGCATCATCTTGCTCACGTTTTTGCACATTCATTAACCCCATGACTGAAGTTTTCTCAATCCCTCTATCACAACTGATACATTGGAAGAGGCTTGCAAATCAGCTAATGACCGTTTTTAATGGTAATCATTTGGTCCTCACTTACTCCAACCAACTTTGCAAATAGAAGCTGCTGCTCCAATGTTACTACAAACTCTAACACCCTTTCCACAGTCACCCACTAGATGGCCTCTAATCCTAGTATAGCTCCCATGGTAATTAGTTTCAAATATGACAAAACCATTTCTTGCTGCCCCCTGAATTTTTCTTCTTGTTGGCGGTCACATCTATGGCAAACAGATGCAATGGTTTCTTCTTGTTGAAAGGGCCTTTTGCATACCTTTGAAGAGTGGGTATAGGGCATGCATAATGGTCTAAAGAAGCATGGGTTGGATTTTCAGAGGAAGAAGAAGGGTTTATTGGCATTTTTGTAGCTTCATTTTCACTATCACTACTCTCAGTCTCATGATTGTCACTATTGTTGTTGCTGCTCATTTTGTATGTTTTTTTTCTTGTTGAAAGCCTAAAAATTTGTAAAATTGAAACCAAAAAATGGTAAACCAAATCAATGAGCATTGAAAATCAAAATCAAAAAATTAAAATATTAAAATTTAAACAATTAAATTATTAAACTTAAAAGTTTAAAACAGTAGTAAGTAGTAACACTAAATTTAGTTTTACTCAAATTTAAAACACTCAAACAGCAGTAGGCAGTAGCAGCAAATCAAATAGAAGAGAAAGAGTTTTCAAAAGATAAGTTGAGACTTGACAGTGTTCAAGTTAATGGCTCAAAATAGGGCTTTTTAATTTTATGCTCAGAATAATGAGAGTCAGAGAATGCAAGGGTTTCATTTTAAAAAAAATTAAAAAAGGGATGAAAAATTGAAAATTGAAAAATAAAATAAAATTACTAATTTTTATACTCAAAACTAAGCTCAAACCTGTAATGTAGTTGCAATGTCAAGATTGATTGGGTCACTGGAGATGTGCGCCGCTGCAACAAGAGCCCAATATCAAAAAAAAATTATTCAAAATATTGTTTTTTGCTTTGTCATCGCCTATTTCTCCATTCAAAAGATTGACTGGGTCCCTGAGATGGTCGCTTGGGTTTGAGATAGTCGCCCGCCTCCCTCAAATATTCTCGTGCCTGTGGTGAGAAAATAAAATGTGTGCCTTCCCGTGAGAAAATAAAATGTGTCGTGAGAAAATAAAACGATTCAATGAGAAATCTTAATATTGTCTTTTTCAAACTTTAGAAAAAAATTAAAAAATTAACCTTTGGTCTCAATTGGTGGGCCCTACGCGAAGAGAAATAAACTTTAAAAAAATCGATTTTTAATTGTTTTTTAATGTATTTTAGCTCTCATCCCGCAGGAGATGGCTAGTTGTCCCCAATCCGTATCGGGGACAAAGAACCGTCCCCAAACTGCAGGAAATGTTTCCTGGCATTTCCAATGAATTTTGTTGTTTCGGGGACAGCAAGGGAACGTCCCCTTTGCGTCCCCCCGTCCCGGGGACGGCCGGGGATGAGGACAGGGGGTTTTGGGGTAGGGGACATGTCCCATATAACCCTGCTTCTGAACAATCTAGACCTGGCACTACAAAGAACATTGAAAAATATTGCTTTTAGCACCTTTAGATCTTCGTTTGCTCAAGAAAATCATAAATGCTTGCACCTGTTATGAGAATAATGGACGCCAATATGACTTACATAAATAAATTTAAGTCTAAAGGCGTCACAATATGCATTAAACTTAGGTGCCACCCTGATTGGAACTCAAAAATGTATGACATCCTCTGATTGGACCCCCAAAACTCAGTTAACTGCTTGAGAAATTCACCCTAAATAGAGCGCTAGCTTCTGATTGGACCAAATTCAGTTAACAATACATGCAATAAATAAGTCGCCCCTTTTGCAAGCAAAATTAAGTTCAATTGAAATCGACCAACTGAGAATTAAATAACATTTAATTTTAGTTCACAATCTCCACCATTATAGGGCGCTTCATGCACTTGAGTCAAAAAGTCAAACTTTGACCCTAGGCGTCACTTTTCAGAGTTAGAAATTTTCTTGAAAATTTCATTTCACAAACCTCACCGGAGCCCATGTTCGACCATTGATTCTGATTGACTGATGTGTCCAAAAGATTGGCTGATAGTTTCATTGAAGAGCAAGATCAAAACTAACAAGAAACTCCTTGAGGCTGCAAAGCCTGATTCTAAGATCTGAGGCTTCAAAATTCAAGGCGCCCGTGGCCTTCAGGAGTGCTTTTGGTTCCAAATTTAGTCAAATTTTCATCATTTTGAAGGCAATTTTGACCTCCCTTCATCTCATGTCCTCCGGCGTTCGGCAAAACTTCAGAACTAACTGATAGGCTCACTACGGAGTTGGCTCCATTCTGCACAAGAGCTCTTGGAGAGCACTTTTCCAAAAATCATCATCTACTGGTTTAAAATCATGGGCGCCCCTGGCCTCCAGGGGCGCTTTTGTTCCCAAACTTGGCCATTTTTCAAACTGGCTAAAATCACACTTAATCCCTGGTTGCAGACTGCTGACTTGTCCTCTGACCTGGCTGAGGTATGCAATGGAAAGCTAGAAGCGTCACAAACAGGATGAATATTTGAGATGACCAAAAAGACTGCATTTAAGGCTCTAAAACCTTGGGCGCCCCTGGCCTCCAAGGGTGCTTTTGTTGTTTCCTTGAGATTTTGACCATGATTAGACCTTATGTTTGACTCCTGATTCCGATAGTTCAGCAACTCAGATTAACCCGTTGATGGATTTGTTGTGAAGCCTAATCAAGTCTGAGACAAACATCCTAGGTATCATTTGGCCAGAAACCTTCATCTGGTCCCTCAAAAAGATGGGCGCCCCTGGCTAAGAAGTGCACTTTTCACTCCAGTGTTAGCCATTTTTTCATCTCCCTCTTTCACGTTCAATCTCCCGTATCAGGTGCTAGATAGACCCTTCAGGCTGGCTGGTAGACTCATCGCAAAGTTGACAGTATTCCGGAGAAGTCTTCTTGGAAGTGACAAATCTCAAAACTGAAATTCGGGCCTCTGAAATCTAGGGCGCCCCTGGCTAGGAGGGGCTCTTTTGCTCCAAAGTTAAAAAATTTCGATGATTTTCACCTCGGCAAAAAATCCCCTCCAAGACAAAGCATCATTTTGCACATATCTCGCCATAGATTCTTCATTTGAGCGTTTTAGGCTTAGATTTTGACACCTGGTCTCTGGCCATCTACCATTGATGACCTCAGAGGTCCTAATTTTTAACCTGAAAAAGTGAAAACTACCGACCAAACTTAAACTGAATCTGACTTCACCATTGTGATAGTGAAGTGAAATAAGCCAATCAAAACAATTTTCAGTCAATTCTAACAAGTTTCAATTTTTAGGGTTTTTGACCTAATAATAGGGGTCCAAAAACCCTAATTTTCAATTTTTCCAAATTTTGCCAGTATCTTCCTGACATCAAACTGACTAAAATCCCATACTTGATTTGCCCAAAAATTGACTTCCAATGACACTTTTACAAAGTTTAGACTATTTTAAGCAAAATGCCTTAATGAAGCAAAAAAATTGGTTTGGGTACAACATAATGAATGCCAAAGCCTTCTTAAATAGGTTTTGAGGATAAAAAAATGCTTTATTCTCTAGCTTTAAATCTTTGAACCAATCTAGAGGCAGGTACATTGAATGTAGACACCCTTTGAACGAGTCTTTTTATTTCTTCATTGGTGTTTGTGCAAGCCTTAGCATCACGTTGAGGAATGCCAGCAAGGTGGTATTTGAGGCGATTGATGCCTCCATGGTATACAATTTTACATCTAATGCAATAGACTGATCCAGGTTCGGATCCTTGATATGCATATTTCCAAGCAGGATCTCTAGCTCCTGCTGGACGAGTGCCTACAAATCCCCCAGGCACAGATGGAGCTAAGCCTAAGGTAGAAGCTGATTCAAAAGCCATTATCAATTAACCTACACACACAATAACAAAGTGAAAGCACAAATTGTTAGTTTTTGATAGAAAATTTAAAACAAGCTAAATTAGATTAAATCAAAATAGTAAAAATCTAAACTAATCCAAAATTCTAAACATTTTCATAAAAAAAAAAGGAAATAATAAAACTAAGTTTTCAAAAAAATGTGCAAAAAATGTAAAAAATCAGAAAATTGCTTTAAATTTGTAAAAAATTAAGCTAATCTAAGATTGTAAACATTTTTTCAACAAAAAAGAGGATTCAAAATAAAAAAATATAACTAGGGTTTGAAGAAAATTTCAAAAAAATGAAAAAATCAACAAAATATGTAAAAAAATCAGAAAAATATGTCAAAAAATTCTTGTTTTGATGAATCTAAATCTTTTTTCAACAATATAAATGTATTTAAACCTTTTTTACAGTACATTCATGATGTTTTTTAAACATAGAATCAACAAAAATGAAGAAAAACTTGAAAAAAGAAAGAACAAGAATAAACAGAAAACCTACTTGGAAATCCAATTTGCCTTCGAAATCCAATGAAAATCTCCTTCAAATCTCGTTTCCTCGATGCAAAATCACTGAAAAATGGTACAAATGGTTTGGAGTGGGTTTTTGCTCAAGCAAGAGTGAAGAACAAATGAAAAAACAAAATAAAATGCCTTTTTTGTAGTTGATAGGCTTCATCCCTAGATCGCACGAGTTTTTTTTTAAAACTCGCCAAGTTTTTCCAGGCGAGTTCTTTCCTCAAAAACTCGTTTTAAAAACAAACTCGCGAGTTTTTTGCGAGTTTTCCAACTATGATATAAACATAAAATAATGCAACTATCATTATCCAACCTCTTAAAACAAACACAATGGTCAAAATTACACCGGCTGTAGCCTTGCTCTGCCATAAAACTATCAAATTTAATATACCATTGGCGAGGTGCCTATTTCAAGCCATATAAACTCTTTTTCAATCTACACACCAATTTCTCCTTACCTCTAACCTCAAATCCTTGTGGTTCCATATATATTTCCTCTTCCAAATCACCATGAAGAAAGGCAGTTTTCACATCTAGTTGTTCTAAATGCAAATCTTCACTAGCCACAATACTTAAAACAGTACGAATAGAAGTCATTTTAACAACCAGAGAAAACATTTCATCAAAATCAATGCCATTTTTCTGTGCAAATCCTTTAACAACTAACCTAGCTTTAAGTATTTTCTTACCTCCATCTTCCTCTTTCAGCCTATAAACCCGTTTATTTGGTAAAGCCTTTTTACCTGCAGGCAACTTGCATAGTTCCCAAGTCTGATTTTTCAGCAAGGAGTCCATTTCTTCTTCCATTCCATGCTCCCACTGAACCTTTGTATCCACCTGCATAGCTTCATCATATCCTTCCGGTTCACTAGCATCAGTTAATAAAATAAAATACAAAGAGGGAGAAAATCTGTCGAAAGGTCTACTTATCCCTATTGATTGTCTAACATTCACTGGAGTTTGTGGTATTTGATGTTGTTGTTGTTGCGAAGTATGAGGAACCACTAGAACATCGATGTCTGGAGTGTCATCCAGCACTACATAATCATTTTCTTTCTTATCATGTTGTTGCAACTAATCTTTGTACAACACCTTCTCATTGAATACAACATCCCTGCTTCTCACAATTTTCAGATTTTCACAATCCCAAAGCCTATAACCAAATTCATCAATGCCATATCCAACGGAGATATACTTTTTTTATTTTGCATCCAACTTGGTTCTATTTTTCAGAATCTACAAGTGCAAATGTTTCACAACCGAAAGTTTTAAGAAAAAAATAACTCGCCTTCTTACATGTCCATGCTTCCTCTAGAATACCACAACCCAAAGGATTAGAGGGACCTCTATTAATCAAATAAACAGCAGTGTTTACAGCCTCTACCCACAAGTTTAAAGGAAGGCCAGCATGCAACCTCATGCTCCTTGCACGTTCCATTATTGTTCTATTTGTGTGCTCAACCACTCCATTTTCATGTGGAGTCCTTGGAACCATTTTTTGCCTACAAATTCCATTAGATGAACAATAATCCTCAAACTCTTTGCTACAATACTCACCACCATTATCAAATCTAAGACATTTTAGTCTTTTACCCATCTCATTCTCAACCAAGATTTTCCAATTTTTAAATGTTTCAAATACATAAGATTTTTGTCTAAGGAAATAAATCCAAACCTTCCTAGTTGCATCATCAATAAAAGTAACATAATACCGAGAGAAGATACATGAGTTGGTCCCCATACATCCGTATGCACAAGCTCCAACTTCTCATCTTTCTTTTACTTCCCATCTTTGAGAAAACTCTCTTTTGTTTTCCATACACACAACCTTCATAGAAATCCATATTCACACATTTTAAACCTGGTAAAACTTCTTTAAATGAAGTACCTTCATACCTTTTCCACTCATATGCCAAAGTCTATTATGCCACAATATTGTTTCAGAACCCGCAGCAACTATCTGATTTTCTGCCTGCTGACCCGCAGCAACTATTCCTAAACCTGTTACAGAACCCGCAACAACTACTATCAAACCCACAACAACCATTGTAGTTATTTTTTCCAGCAACTTCCCTGTTTGATTTTTATCTGCAACAGCTAAAGTAGAAGGAACAGTATGATCTGTACAAACTACAAAGATATAAGGTGCCTACTTTCACACCTTTTGCTACCATTAAGGCACCTTTTGTAACCTTCCAATTTTTATCACTAAAAGTAACAATTCAAGCTTCATCATCTAGTTGCCCTACTGAAACTAAATTTCTAGTCAGCCTTGGAATGTGTCTTACCTCTTATAGCAGCCAATGATTCCCATTCTGCAACTTAATCTTGATTCTTCCCTTTCCAACAATTTGACAGGGTTAGTTATCTCCCAAATAAACTAGCCCAAAATCCCCTTGGACATAATCAAGAAAATAACTTCTATGGGGCATAGCATGAAATGAAGCCCCTAAATCTAACACCCAAGAATCATCAGCATTGTCAAGGGATAAAATCAAAGCATCATCTTCCAATTTATTACTTACCACATTTGCCTCCTTATCACCATCATTTTTGTCTCTGTCTTTATTCTTCTGAGACCAGCGATCTTTCTTCAAATGACCTGGTTCCCCACAGTACCAGCAATCCTTCTTTCCTCTGGATTGTGACCTTTTCTCTTTTGACTTTCCATGTGACTTCCCACAACCTCCAAAATTATTTCCTCTCTCCTTTGATCTGCCCTTGCTTTCTGCATTCAAAACACTACCTGATGTGAATGTTCCACCTGAGTTTTTCCTACGAATTTTCTCGCTCAAAATAACACCAACAACATCATCAAATTTGAATGTATTTGAACTAGAAATAGAGCTACTAACTGCCATTACCACGCTATTCTAGCTTTCAGGCAAAGAACATAATATCAAGAGAGCCCTAACTTCTTCATTGAAGTTTACATTAACAAAAGTCAATTGACTGGTAATTGTGTTAAACTCATTTAAATGATCAATAATTGATCCACCCTATAATATTTTCATATTAAATAAACAATTCATAAGAAATACCTTATTCAAAGCGAAAGGCTTTTCCTATAGCTTTGCCAATGTCTACATCAACTCATCCATTATCTTCGCTTTTGAAATATCAAATGCCACTGATTGGGCCAGGTATAATCAAATACTACCAACTGTCTTTCTATCCAGAATATTCCAATCCTCATCAGACATTGTTGCCAGTTTCTTGGCTTTCCCTTCCAATGGCCACCACAAATCCTTCTAATAGAGATAGTCCTCTATCTGCATCTTCCATAACTGATAGTTCTGCCCATTGAATTTGTCTACCTTCAATTTACTCTCGTTTGCCATTACTCCCATGTAATGTCCCCTTCCTAGGAAGTACAGATGATTCAGGGGTTAGCCTATCATTCAGACCCTCGTAGGCTGACATATGTGTTTAGAGGGTTACTTGTGGCAGTTATCCTACATTTGGGAACATTACTCCATCAGTTGATTCAGGTTTGGGCCTTGGCTGACACTTACAGAGTGATTTACAGACACTTACTATTTATAGTAAGTCAGGCAAACAGGGGTTACTATTTCTGGCAGGGCACCTGGTTCAGTTGGTCAGCTCAGTTTCGACCCAGTTTGATGATTTCATGAGCAAACAGTGATTTTTGGAGCATTTGATAATTATTAAAAGATTATTAATTTGACTTTATAATATAAAGTCACTTTAATGAAATATTAAAGTTATTATTAATGGCAAATTATAAAGTATTTAATACTTTATAATAAAAGGGAAAAATTAATATTTAATGAGTTTTAATACTCATTTATAAAAAGGACGCCATTTATTAATAATTTTCCTAAGTCTCTAAAAAGGGCGAATTATTATATTATTAAATGCAATTAAGTTGATTTTTTGAGAAGGGTCGAACTTTTGAGGAAAAGTTATATATTTCTCTTCAAGGAAAATCGAACTCATTATTGATGATCATTTGAATTTGTCTTTTATTCTCTCTGAGAGCATTGGGGTTTGTGAAACAAGGGTTTCTGCAAATTCTTTCAATCATTGGATTTTGGAGAACGTTCCCTCTTCAGAATCAGACATACTGAGACTGTGCAATACCAGTTGAAGCTTGTCAGTTGAGTGGCTTCACACAGAAGTCATACAGAGCTTATTGGTGAGGATTCAGACTGGGGTTTTGGATCGATTTTCTTCCTGAAGGAAATCTTTGACAGTGGCTGTTATTTATTTATCATCTGGCAAATTTCCCAAGGCCGTACGGCTGTATTTATTGCTGATTAAAAGCCGTACTTATCAGCTGCAAGTCATCTTTTTCATCCAAGGCAAATCAACTTGCCTTTTTGCTTCTTCTTGTCATCAGTGTTGGCGCCTTGACTCCAGGAGGTGTTAGCATTCATTTTTTGGTAGAAGAAGACTTCCTACAAGCTGGCCGTACCATCTTTGTTCTTCTACAGTCGGCTGCAAGGTTACCAAGTTCTTGAAATAAATCTAGTTGCTTTTTTGTCTGCATGTTCTTGATTCAGCATTGTAACCATTTATTTGTCATAATACAATCATTCACCTTCCATCTAGAGGTTGCTTGCTTCAGAATTCAATAGTATTGTTTTTTTTTTTTTAAATATTTTACAAGCATTTATCTCCAAATCGCACCATCTCTCCTTATTGCAAAAATTACAAAAAAAATTCAAAAACACAACAAAACAACAAAAAATTGCATTATCGTTAAAAGTCAGGGTTAAGAGACACCTGGTCTCTTACATCCCACTCTATCGTGAGACTCCCACTCAACTGTGAGACTTTCTTGCAAAGGATAATCGAACACAACCCACTCTGATACCACTTGTTAGGAATTGCAGGCAAGAACATCTCAATTAAATACAGATTACAGTTAATGTACAACAGAATTTAAAGAACAGAAATAAATTGCAGCAAAAGAACAACACCAATTTAACGTGGGTCACCCAATTTGGGCTACATCCACCAACAACAGAGTCTCTATTATTATTAATATTCCAACAAATGTAATACAATGAACTTGAAGCAATGGCTACAACTTGTAGCAACGCATTTCAATGCTTCCACTACCCTATTTTACCAATGCTTTGCTTCGTGCGCCTAGAGCACAGACCTATCACAAATCTGTGACCCTCTGTTTTCTGTTGCTTACACGACCTGCAGCAATACCCTGCCAAACCTCATGCACAGCATTCCAAAAACTGATTTTCTCATGGCTTTCTAACTTCCACACGCGTGTTGCCTGCCCACATCAACATGTGACTGTTGGAATTTCGCGAGCAGCAAATATCTGTTTGTATTTTGGGCAATTTTTAACTGTCTTTAACTAAATTTGAATAGGCAATGGATAAGAAATTACCTTTAATGAAATTGACTGATTTTTGCTTTGGGGGCACTGCCCCCGAGCATTCCCCCATTAAATAATTTGGGGGGAAAACGCGCCAACAAAAGTGTAGAAGATTAAGCCTACAAGTCTGGTCAAGCTCCACAATACAACAGTTACCTCTAGGTACCATGGGCTCGAGGGTGGATGAATATCCTCCAATTATCCAAATTTTTTCGTTGGATATATATGCTTGTGTTTGAGGATATGCCTCCGAGACCATCCTCGTGCCTTCAAGGATGAGATAGAAAAGAGTATTGAGGTGTTGTTGAAATTGGGACACATTAGACCTAGTGCAAGTCCTTTTGCATCCCCTATGGTACTGGTGAAAAAGAAAGATGGAACATTGAGGATGTGTATAGATTATAGGGATCTAAATTAAAAAAACCACCAAGAATAGATGCCCATACCACATATCGATGAAAGACATGGGGCAACACATTTCACAAAAATTGATTTGCAATCTAGGTATAATCAAATAAGAGTTAAATTTGAAGACTCATTCAATATTGCCTTCCAATGTCATTGTGGGCACTTCAAGTTTTTGGTGATGCCTTTTGGACTCACCAATGCACTAACCACTTTCCAATCAGCAATGGATGAAATATTCAAGCCTCACTTGGGGAAGTTCATGCTGGTCTTCTTTGATGACATTTTGATTTACAATAAGACATGGGAGGAACACATAAGACATCTATAGATAGTGCTGGCCATATTGCAGCAATAGACTTTTTTCACCAAGAAAAGCAAAAAAAAATTGTATTTGGGTCACCTAATCAGCAAGGTGGGTGTAGAGATGGATCCAAACAAGGTGCCATCCATCCAAGAATGGTCTGATTCAATGACACTGACACAATTATGGGGTTTCTTGAATCTTTGCAGCTACTATAGGAGGTTTATTAGACTGTTCTCACACCTAGCCTTGCCATTGATAGAATTAACTAAAAGATGGTGTGATGTCCCCATCACAAAGGGGCATTTGAGATAAGTATACGCTTAATATATTTATTTTTAATAATATAGAAGAAGGTAATTTAGAATATCATTAGTCAAGTATAAAGAAATACAATTAAAAATAACATTATAATTATAATTATCACTGATAATATTATAATCATAATAATTAGAGATAAAATATAATAATATATATAGAACAATTAATAAAAGTAATATTATTATCCAATATAAAATTATAAATATGATTATTATGATTATTAGAGACAATATTATAATTATAACTAAACATGATTAATGAAGGGACGCATGAAGAGATATACTTCTTGAGCACCAAGCCTATATTAGATCAGGCACAAGGGAGAAGGAGGAGATATAGAAAAGGAATTAAAAACTCCAAGGGGTCGATATATCAAAGGAAGACGTCTCTACTGAATGAGACAAATCCAGCTGTCAGATGAAAGACAAAAATCATTAGAAACAAAAGATAAAGGGGAGCTCATTTGAAAGTCGAGCCATTTTGAAGAATTCCTATTTCATTCCAATGAAGGAGTCACTTTGGTTGAAGAAGCCGATATTATATTTTATGAAGAAACCAGCATTTAATAAATTTGTGGGGAAGTCATATTGGCGTCGCTTCTCAAATAGAGTAGATACGCTTCTCAAATAGAGTAGATACGACTTTGAGGAGGCATTATGGAGGAACGCATCTCCAATTTTGAAGCTGTGAATACTCAAGGGTTCATTGGACGGCTTCATCAGCTTTCTATGTACCAGTCGGCAATTTAAGAGGCTGATCCAGGTTCTTTATTATTATAAACATTTGTTTAGACATTTGCTGTCAGTGTAATACCATTAAGATCTGAAAGTCTTTATTTGGCATAGTTGGGGAAGCCGTTGTCATTTACAGGCAGACTTAGTTTGCATTTAGGTACAACCGATTATATTGGTAAATGTTTGCATTGGGTTACAGTCACTAACAGCAGTTAGCGGTCATAGTAAACTTGTGATCACATAAGAATCTTGGCATTGTCAAGGAAAACAATCTGAATTGAAGCATTGTGCTAAATTGCATATCCTTTTGTCAATAATATTCAATTGGAGTTGGAGTTGCTTCCAAGCGTTTGATAAATTGTCACTTGCTGTAGCAACATGTTTTTTGGTCATCCTATTTGCATGAGAAAATCACAAAGACTTGCATTGCATATAGAAGACTTTATTTTAATGATCTCATCTTATGCATTGAAATCACAAAAGGAATAATAAACAGCAGTTAGTGAGTTTACCAACAAACTGTTTGATGAAATTCCTGAGAACCAAAACAGAAAATTTAGACCGAATTTTGCAAGGGCTCTTACAGATGGAATTTTCATTGGTCCATAGCAACCCAATCATCATTTGACCATTTGAAGAAGGTAATGTGCATGGGGCCCATTCTTGCCATACCCAAATTTGCACTATCTTTTATAGTAGAGTGTGACACTTCAAGAGGAAATGGGCAACCTATATCATTTGAAAGTCGGAAATTAATAGATATAGAGCATAATTTCTCTATATATGATTAGGAGATGTTGGTGGTTATTCATGCACTCACTAAACTTGAGCAACATTTAGTTTGTGGATGTTTTCTAGTTTGCATAAACCACAACAAATATTCCGAGCCAAATTTTTTCTTTAATTATCAGATTACAACATTACAATCAAGTACCCGTTAAGGTTAGGAGATAAACCCAAACGTACTGAAACAACTCTAACCAGTATGGCGCCGGTGACGGCGAGCATTGGTCAGAGGATCTAAACAAACTGCTTATGCTGTAACTCTAACCAGGATGGCGCCGATGATGGCGAGCATTGGTCAGAGGGTCTTCTATTCTAAATGCAGGAAAGAACTCAACGTCAAGTATGTGCTACCCAATCCAATGCGGAGTGAGGGGCGACCATATGACGGAGTGATTACAGAAAGTAAAGCTTGAATTGAAATGCTGAAAGCTGAAAAGTACTCAACACCCAGAATGTGCTTGCTCACCCAGAATGGGAAGTAGCTACCATAGGGCGGAGATTTATCTATTACAAACTTCAAATGAAATTGAGAATTACAACCAGATTTGCACAGGAAAGAAAGACTGCCAGTACTACTGTCAGTTTTACAAATTAGAAGTATTCGCCTGCCAAACTCTTGTGAAATTACAGGATCAGTATTACCTCATTGAGAACCACTCGTATCTTGGATAGTGATATCAAAACCACAATGCTTTCAAGGATCAAATACTGATTTCTGTTTTCTGTTACAAATCTGCTCATTAAATGCATAAACAGCAGTCTAATGAATGACTTAAATGCTCATATCTTCCACGTATGACCTCCGATTGACTAGAGATTAAATGCACTAAGCCTTAACCAAGTAGACGCCTAAGATGAGACCCTGAAAACAGATCTAAAACCCACACATGAATCATGCACGAATCCCAATGCCATTAAATGGTACGGCCCAGCTGAAGAATTCGACTTGGCATTAAAAATTCAATACACAACATTAAAATCTATAAATTGGAGAAAATGAACGCTCCTTACAAACTTAAAGATTGATGCAATACCCAGAACTAGCATTTTTGTATTTTTTGAGATATGAGTAAAAACATGGATCTGCTGTATCAAATCAGCAACTCCAGAAAAGTTATGAAATGCAAAAAACTGAACTTCAAAGCAATAACTCTACAACAATGCAAAACTTACTATAAAACCACTCAAAAATCGAACCTCTCCACTAGGTGCTGTCTCTCAAGCACGAAGTCGAGCCCAGACTAGGAGGCATTCATTCCTCGAAGAATTCCCGCAACCATTTCGGCAGCATAACATTAGCATAGACCCAAGATGATGAAATGATGCTCAACTCCTTCCTTTTATAATTTTCCAGTTGACCTCTCAAACCCTAAAATCCGCTTTTAGGTCAAAATCCACTCTCCTCAAGGATGGGCGCACTTTCTCTTCAAGTCTTAAGAAATGATATTTTAAATGAATAACAACTTTGATAATTACGCCCCTCATAACATTGCTTTGACTTTGGGAAATATTAAAATAATCTTTTAATGAGGGCGCCACCCTCAAAGACCCCCTTTTTTAAAACAACATTAAGTCATTAATCTAGGCCCATGGTCAACGTTAAAATATAATATTTAAAACGTGACTTTTTAATTAAATGACTTAACTTATCCCTCTGGATGTGCCCTGAAGCCAATACTGCGCCAAACATCTGACCAAACTGAAGCAGGAAGTCAACCGAGCTGAACTCATTTGGAAAGCTGCCAAAAATAGAATTTACTAAAAATAGTAAATTCCAAAAAGTACTCTGAATGCCGAGATGAACATACCCCTGCGAAGCTCTCTGAAAACCCAGAAAGAATCCGCCATTGAATCCATCATCTCTGAGCAAAGACCTCCTCAAATTTAGGAAACCCTAATTTATCTTCCGTCTAGCCTTCGGGTTCCCAAGGAACGGGCCAACTCACTGGAAAGATCAGGTTTGAGAAGGGGACATTACAACTTGAGGTTTTTCTCATCACAACATGAACGAGAGGCAAAAAAATGGGTAAGTTAAAAACCTATGATTTTGACATTATGTCAAGGGAAAGAATAATAGAGTAGTGGATGCACTCTCCTAGAGGCTTGAATTATTGACTATTCCTTCAGAAAAAATTGATTGGAAGGAAGAGTTGTTGGCTGGGTATGCTAAGGGCCCACAAGCTACAAGATTGCTTGAAGGTACAATCACTCCTTCAAATAAGGATACAAGATACCAAGCAAAGAAAAACGGTATTTTCTACGACATAACTTTTGTAGTGCTAGGATCTAGGCTGAAACAAAAAAAATATTGCAGCATCTCATGATTCTCCACTTGCCGGTCACACTAGGTTTTTCATAACTTATCGACAAGTTCAAAATAGGTATCCTTGGAAAGGTTTGAAAGAGGATGTACTAAAATATGTACAAGAGTGTGGAGTGTGCCAAAGGATGAAACATGAGACCACGTGCTCTATAGGTTTGCTTCAGCCCTTCCCCATTCCTCAGCAAAAATAGGAATTCATATCAATGGATTTCATCAAAGGGTTACCTAGTGTAAGGGGAAAGAATTGCATCTTCATAGTTGTTGATCAATTATCAAAGTTTTCACACTGCCTCACCATTCTCAATTAATTCAAAGCTCCATAGGTAGCGGGCCTTTTCTTCGAGGAGATCTTTCGATTGCATGGGTTACCCTGCACCATCATTGGTGATAGAGATGCACGCTTCATGAATGCCTTTTTACAAGAATTATTCAAATTGATAGGAACAAAATTGACACATAGTACTAGTTATCAACCCCATATGGATGGGCAAATAGAAATAGTTAATAAATGGGTTGAAGGGTATTTGACGAGTGTTGTGACTGATGCAATCAGCTTGGGTATGCTAGTTACACCTTGGGAAGTACTGTTGCAATACTACCTATCATATGTCCATTGGGATGTCCCCCTCCATGGCATTGTATGATTATGATGAACCATCTTTTGCAGAGTTGATATTTCATGAGACACGGGCTCCTATAGTAGGATATTTTTCGAAAAAAGCAAGCAAGTATTGATAGGATTACACAATCATCTCCAACATGTTCAAATTTAGCAAAAGATTTATTCTGATAGGAATTGTACTGAGAGATCTTTTGAATGAGGCATAGTTTTCCTTTGGCTATAACCCTACAAGAAATCTACTTTGAAAAGAAATGGGATTGAAATTTTAAAACCTTATTTCTAGAGACCCTATAAAATTGTACAACTTGTGGGTGGGGTGGCCTACAAGTTGGAGTCATCCCCTACCAATTGAATCCACATCTTTCATATATCTTGTTTGAAGAAGGAAATGGGGCAACAGGTCACAACTACAACTAAGCTTCAACCGTCAGATGATGAGGGGAAGTTGTTACTAGTGCCAGAATAGATACTTGGTACCCAAGAGAAACAAATTATGAAATTGTGTTTGGACTCAAGTTCTAATATAGTGGAAAGGTTTTCCATGTGAATATGCCACTTGGGAGTCTGTTGATTTCCTTGATCACCCAACATTACCTTGCTTGAGGACAACCAAATTTAGGGACGAAGGACTTGTAAAGTTCCCTTTTTTGACTGATCCACAACTTTGAATGTGCCAATTGCTAGATATGATTGAGTTTAACATAGTCTTGGTCAGTAGTTTGAAAGTAGTAAGTCTTTCAATTAGTTAGTCGACCAATTAGTCAATTAACACAAAATAAGGTTAGTTAGTCAACCAATAAATCAAGTTGCTGACCTATAGTTGTCCTTAGCAAAGAAGGTGGAATAAGTTAGTTACCCACCAAAAATCTATGGAAGTTGTTTGAAATATAGTTAAGTTAGTTTCCCTCCAATTATGCAGTTTTCTACCATTATTTCAAGCCATAATTATAGGATCACAAGAGGGGGAGTAGTTTATAGGAAGAATTGGGAAGATGAAGACTTATCTTAATAATAACAAAGTTAAAAAAAAACCTCTTTCTATAAGTGACATAGATACAATAATCTCTTGTGCCTAGGACAAAAACCAACAGGTATAGCCATACTAGATTCTTGGGACGTAACCATTCAGTAGCCATTACCATCTCAACTATGCAGTAGTAATTAGTAGGGTATAGGAAAGGAAGTTGCAGGAGTTATCTACAATCTATCAAGGAAGATGGAAACCCTCATCAACATCCATTATCATTGGTGACAATAGGACTATCTAGACATCAAGAACTCAATCAGCACCCAAATTCATACTAGGATTCAATCTGAATGCTCAAACATTCAATGAGCTATGTTCAATAATTTTGTTGTATGGTTTGTTGTAGTTCTCAAAGAACATTTTTTATTTTTTGTTATCAGCTTTTTGTACATTATTGTCTATATCTCTTAGTTAGTATATTTTATATTGACTTGGAGGTTGCCTGAAATGACGCCATAGTTGCCTGATTTGAATCCATCATGCTAACAAATTCTCTTGATACACATTAGGGTAAAGCCTCTTGGCAATCAGACTTGGGTGTTTGTTGACTATCCTATGGACTTGTCATTGGATGTCTATTTCATCATATGCTTTGCTGTTTTTAAAAACTGTTGTTCTATGTTCTTAGTAAAACTATGATCTGCCATATAGTCATCCCCCAAACTGTCCTCAAGCTCTCATTCTTGACCCTAGGTCTTGCCCAAATTATAATTTTCTTTTTCAACTATTTAAACTTCATCATCAATAGGGGTAATACAATGGAAAGCAAGGTGGAGCTACCAATTTCAACTTGTAAGTTGCCTCAATTATCTAGTTTCAATACCTTGGCAAAAGATTTGTATACACATACGATTTGGCCCCTAATTACACACAAACACCCATGATAAAAGTGTGTAGGAAATGATATTATTCAACCATATAAAATTGGCTCTATCGTTAGCCTAATTCATGTTCTTACAATGTTTTAATTCTTCTCTACATGCTCTAAAACAACACACTTTGCCTTGCATTTTTCTGAGAAGTATTAGATGTGGAATGTATTGTGAACTATAAAACACATATTGTACCTCTAGCTAGCCATAACACAAGATTTTAAAGAATAAGCATAACATCAAAGAGAGAGAGAGGGAGACAAGTAAATTGATGGTGTGAAAAAAAATGTTGGTATGCTTGTGTAAAAAAAAGAAAGTACAGCCCCTCCATATATAGACTTTCACACAAGGGTAATTAATAATTTACACCCCTAGTTAAAGGTGACCCCTTTAGTACTTAGGAGAGTCACATTATTTTTGTCACACATGTAAGTAAACCCACATAAGGAAGTGGGTGTGATGCTAAGGCCCAAGAAGAATGCTTCACTCCCTAAACTCCCACATGAGAAACACTTACTCGAGGATTAAGTGGAATCCCAATAGGATAGGATTACTCATGGTGCCACAAATGCGATAAAACTTCGATCACAAGAGGTTGTAGGTGTTGGAATTGTTGGCCATGGAAGTATCACCAATTCTAAGCGTCCTTGAAATTATCACAAAGAGCCTTAGTACTTTGACCATTGGAATGTATAAAATCAATGAACTCGCTCATGACTATATTCTACAAATCATCATCAAGGAAGAGCTGTGATGAGCCCTGCTGGCTCAAACCTCAACTTCTGAACTAAAACTGTCTGTTTAAGTGTTTGCTTGTTTTTTCATGAGTTTTAAGACCATTTTTGGGAAGTGCGCCAAGCATAAAATGTTGATAAAACTAAAATTTAAGCAAAATTTGAGAAACTGCAATTGTATTAAGTGTTAAACAACTGCAACAAAGGAATTACATACAACATACCCGGAAACCTCCAGATTATTTAAATAAGAAATTCTGGAGCTTGCCAGTCAAGAATCCTAAAAACTGAATAAATCCAATGCCTGCCTCCTGGTGTTGGTTTCTCCCTGTCAAAAACTATAGCAAATGACTTAAGAATACCAGGCAACCAAGATAGAAAGGATAGAAGGCTCTAGAAGAAGGCGTTTAAGCCTTTTGGTTCAAATGCCTCAACCCCAAATGCACACGCCATAGGCCTGAAATGGTACGGCCAGCCAAGGAAAATATACAACTTGCTCCTCAGATGCCAGATCTACTGAATGAAGGAGCCTCAATCACTGTAGACCCTTCCTTATTGAAAACTGGAAAGAAACTGAACATAAAAACTCTGGTGAAGCTCAAATTGACTTCTAAAATGAAGCCATCCCTGTAGCAAAGATTTAGCTGGTCTTCCACAGCCTCAAGTTTGCAAAACACTGAAGATCTTTCGTTTCTCCAATGGAAGAAATTCACTATAACCCTTGTCTCAGACAAAATCACAAAGAAGATAAAAGTAGCAATTTCAAATAATCATCAATCATGATCATGCCGAAAAAGGGGACATTACAATCCGCCCTCCCGAAAATTGCTTGTTCGCAAGCAATATCAACAACAAAGAATCAACCACTCCACCAGGATCCCAAGGATAGTGCCGTGAAATTATCCTACTGTCATCAACTGTCTCGTGTAACTCCCAAATCTTATCAGCTGGATCATCATGCTATACCCTGTCCATCTCAACACCATCTGTCACAGGAGAGAGGAACTCATGAAAAAGCAAGTCAATCCGCTGACAACACCTACTCCCTAAAACTGCACGAGATATGCTATCATCCAACATGTCTAACACGTGCATTCCAGAATTGTGCATTCGAAACAGGTCATGTACATGATGACTGAAAGTAAAACTGTGTAGGCTCTTGACCATGTACACACTGGGAATCTCCTCGACGAGCTCTGTCTGAAATCCTGATGCACTGACGGAATCTCCGATACTATGATCAAAGTTCACCCCTAAATCAGGGTCAAGAGTAGAATAAGCATCCACCTCAAAGAGTGGATTAACACAAGAAGATGTAGCATCCGCCTCATAAAGAGGATTTTGTACAAACTGAGCCTCATAACTGTACTGATCCCAATCAAACACCTCTGATCCCATGGGACTAGAAGCAAAATGATAATCCTCCTGAATCATCTCATGCTCCTCCTCCTCTAGAATCTTTGTTCTATCTTCTCACCTTTTGCATTGACAAGAATGATAGATCGCATACTCCCATCCTTAAAACCAGCTTGCTGGTCCGTTAAATCAGCAATGTCATCACCCTCATAAAACCACTCCATTTGTCTATTTGTACCCTTAGGCTTAAGAGGACAATTGTGGTTTTGGTCATAAGGAGCTTTGCAATAGAAACATAGCTTCCTCCTACGCAAATCATTTATTGTCTCTCGGTCCAAAGGAGCTGCAAACTTCCTCTTTTCATCAATCTTTTCTGATTCCTTAGGTTCTGATTTGCTATCACTATAGGATGAAGATGCTTCTGCATTTGAAGTGAACTTACCACGTGAAGCTGTAAGTTCCATGCTACGAGCTTTTCTCATAGCTTCATGCAGGGTAGGTGGATCGAATGCCTTGATCCAACCTTTCATTGGCTCATGGAGACCTTCTACAAATAGAATGACAAGTCTCCTCTCTGAGATTCCGGTAACCATAACCGAGAGCTTCTGAAACTCACCAATATAAGACTCCAAACTACCCAACTGCTTTAGCTGAGCAAGGTCTCTGAAGAATAGCTCGGGATCACGTCTATCAAACCTCTCTACCAGTCTATCAGTAAACTCCTGGTACAAGGTAATCCTATCATGGTGTAGTGTAGCCATGCCATGAATCCACCAGTCATGTGCTACGCCATCAAAGTGGAGAGCTGCAAATCGTATAGCATCTTCCTCTGGCATAGGACGTAGTGTCAGGAATGTATCCAACTTACTCACCCAGGCACGTGCTGTAACTCTACCACTGCCATCATAGTGAACTAAGGTTAGTTTGTTGGTAGCCTGTCTGAGATCACTTTGCTTGTTTCTAGGCCTCTTGTCATTCTTGTTACGGTTATACTCTCTCTTCTGGCTCATGAATCAATCGAAGTTAAGGTGCTCCTTAACTCTCAAAGGCAATGCATCCCATTCATCATACATAGTCATGATGTTATCAACAAAGTTCACTTCACCACCCTGTTCAATCTCTTCCTCTTCATCAGCTTCATTTCTGACAAAAGTAGGACAAGTAGCTCTCTCAAAGGTGCGTGTTGGAGCAATAATTCTATGTGGTTCTCCATGAATACTTCCTTCTTGATCTCGACCCTGATTTTGACCTCTATGAAGTGTCAAACTTTAAACATTTGTGCTTAGCTGCTCGAGGATATTCGCCACCTGTTCTTGGCCTGCCACCATGCCTCTAAGTACATTTCTAGCTTCTTTGTCCTCTTCATTGAGAGGATTCCTGTGAGAACCTTCAGCTTCCCTGTCAGCCATGTTATCAAAATCCAATTCTTCTTCCTGTTCGTCAAACGGAAATGCTGAAAAAGGTTCAAAAGTACTTCTCTGCAAACCTGAACCCCTGCGTGAGTAGTACCTGTCAAACCTATTCTGATGAGGCCGCATAGAAACTGCTAACCCTACAGGCTGGCAGGATCAGAGCTCTAATACCACTATGATGAGCCCTGCTGGCTCAAACCTCAACTTCTGAACTAAAACTGTCTGTTTAAGTGTTTGCTTGTTTTTTCACGAGTTTTAAGACCATTTTTGGGAAGTGCGCCAAGCATAAAATGTTGATAAAACTAAAATTTAAGCAAAATTTGAGAAACTACAATTGTATTAAGTGTTAAACAACTGCAACAAAGGAATTACATACAAAAAACATACCCGGAAACCTCCAGATTATTTAAATAAGAAATTTTGGAGCTTGCCAGTCAAGAATCCTGAAAACTGAATAAATCCAATGCCTACCTCCTGGTGTTGGTTTCTCCCTGTCAAAAACTGTAGCAAATGACTGAAGAATACCAAGCAACCAAGATGGAAAGGATAGAAGGCTCTAGAAGAAGGTGTTTAAGCCTTTTGGTTCAAATGCCTCAACCCCAAATGTACACGCCATAGGCCTGAAATGGTATGGCCAGCCAAGGAAAATATACAACTTGCTCCTCAGATGCCAAATCTGCTGAATGAAGGAGCCTCAATCACTGTAGACCCTTCCTTATTGAAAACTGGAAAGAAACTGAACATAAAAACTCTGGTGAAGCTCAAATTGACTTCTAAAATGAAGCCATCCCTGTAGCAAAGATTCAGCTGGTCTTCCACAGCCTCAAGTTTGCAAAACACTGAAGATCTTTCGTTTCTCCAATGGAAGAAATTCACTGTAACCCTTGTCTCAGACAAAATCACAGAGAAGATAAAAGTAGCAATTTCAAATAATCATCAATCATGATCATGCCGAAAAAGGGGACATTACAAGAGCACAAAAAGTTGACTTGTACCCTTCAATGAGTCCATAATCTCTATATGAGGCAATCCTCGTTGGCACAAAAAGAACCTCAACACTATAGTGTTTTGGACTTAATGCAAAGGCAAGAAGATGTGGGGTTGTCATTGTGTTTCATCTCTCTTCAAGAATTTTGTTTGATTCAAGATCTTTCTCTTTCTCATTTATAATGGTCTTCATCTTTTCAATCATTGAGTCGATGCCATCATATATCTATTCTAAACAAGGCTTGCCCATGTCAATATAATGAATCATACTCAAAACAAGCTCAGTGAAACTAAGGAGATATTCCACACAATCTCACCAAGAGTCATCTAGGATCATTTTCTTAATATTTGTTACCCTCTCAATGTTGCCTTACTTCCATATGGATCAAATTTGGCTAATGAGTATGATAGAAAGTGCTTCTTGAACCTCCACAAGTCATCTCAAGATGATTTTGTTAGAGATGAAATGGGTCTTAGCCAATGTTACCAAACTCACCCAAATTCAGCAAGTTGCGAGGATGTCAACCTTGAACGGGTTTGGGAGACTCGATAGTCGACTTTCGCTAGACTTGGCGAGTCCCATGGGAAAAGCCCAACCACAATTGGGTAAGTAGAAATTAGGAAAAAATAAATTAAAAAAAAAAGCAATTCACTCAAAACAAAGTGTCTTATATTTGTCTCCTACACCATAAAGAAACTTCATTTCATTTTCAAGCCAAAGGAGAAGGAAAAAAGAGAATTTTGAACCAAAATTGGATTGCATTGAAGGGAAACCAGCAAGGAGATTGAGCAAAAATTGGTGGTTGAATCACATTTGAGCAGGTTTGTAGATACTTTTGGTTCATCTATAGGAGTCTACGAAGGATTGAGAAGAGATCACCATTGATTTCAAGCAATATTTAGAGGTAAGTTTGTATTTTGAAGGTTTTTTTGTATTTTTTAATAAAAAAATCGTTTCTCTTTTACATTTCTTTTTTCTTTTTTCTATTTTGTTTTAGTGGACCAAAGAACAAACCCTATGTGTGTTTAACTTTTTTGTTAAACAAACCCTAGGTGTTTTTGTAAAAAAAAAAAATAGTTTTATAGTTGCAAACCTTAGATTTTTTATATTAGTTTAATTATAAACCATAAATATTAAATCTTTTTCTATTTATATGTTATTGCAGCATTCTTTAGATTTATAAATTTATTTATCACAATGTCAATCAGAACCCCAGTTAGAAGGGACCCTTGTTGAAATCATGCCATCATTGGGGAAAAGAAAGGAGAGATAGCATTTTCATTGTAAACAAACTTTGTTTGGGGGAGGCATTAACAAATTAAAATACCATTGTTAGCAAGAAAATTGGGGAACACAAACCAAAGTTCTGAGCCCCAAGTACTTTATGAGTGTTATAGTTTATACCCCGAACTCAATCATATAAAAGGAGCAACAGTTTGATCCAAACAGAACATCAACTAGTTAACTGAACATAAAAGAATATCACATAACACAATCTGGATAGAATTTTGGTATCAATATATCATTAATAAGCACATTCATATATCCTTATATCTCCTTTTTACATCATATACGTTCATCACATATCTTCCCCTATACTTTGTATTTGTTATTCTTTGTAATCTTACTCTCTTCCTATCTCTCTCTCCTGTCATACATATCTTTTCCTATACTTATATCTAAGGGATGGTACGTGACCCATCTATCCTATCCCTACCCTAGATGGTGTCTCTTGAATCTGATGCTCCGGGAGCCCTTCGTAGCAAGATGCAGTAGGATTTTCTCAACTATATCTGAACTATTGACTTTCCTGCCAACATCATCCCCTCTTTTAAAATTTTGGCTTGTCCTCAAGTCAACTCTACTCAGCAGGAAGAATATCCTTATATATCTCCTTTTATTTGGAAAAAGGGTTTTCACATTGTGTTTTGGCCAAGTGCAATTGTTGGGTCTAGACTTGAATCTGTAGTAGTAGTCACTCTGCTTCTGGAAATGTACTTGGGATTTGAATCTTTTGCGCCAATTGGTGTACTTCCTAGACGACCCTAATGACGTGTGCCAACCTTAAGCTTACTACCTCTCTGAGTTGATGGAATCTATGCTTGCTTTTATCCCTTTGATCTTGTAGTTGTTGAAACTGGCCATGTAGTGCTTCTATCTCCACCCAAGATTGGTCATCCATATCTTGTAGGACATCATAGGTCGTTGCTCTTTGAAGTGTCTTTATCTCCAACTCATCCATTTGTGCCTTGATTGGAGCAGTCACTGTAGGCCATTATAGACAAAATTGGTATAGGGCTTTGAGGTCCCCTTTTGTATTCAAGGTGTTGATGTGTGACTCCAGAGCAGAATGTGTGTTAGCACATTTCTTTCTTTCTTCATCCCTTTTTAGCTTTTGGTACTATGCCTGAAGTTGTTGTCTCATAGTCTTTTTCTATAACTAAGTATCCTTAATCACCCCATCTATCAAAAGTTCGAGTTGCACAGTCAAGGGTTGCGATGAATCCCCTTGTAGTTGAGGGAATTGGCTTTGTATCTCCTCTACCATTTCCTCCAATTGATCAGAGCTTTCCACGTGTTGTTTTAAGATCTCCTCTCTTGCTATCTAATGTAGGATGCCGCCTAATTGGAATTTGTGTAGAGGTGAGATGCTACCAATGTCAACCTATGATCCTACCAGTGGAAGTTGAAGTAGTTGTGGAGATGACACTGGATGGATTTGCTTCTAGCTCGACAAGAAGTCCTCAATGGACTACACAGAAGAAGTTGCGGAGGATGAAGGTGTATCTGACTGTGGAGGCTGGAAAGATTGTTCTTGCTCTGAAAAAGCCACTTTATATTTTGCTTCTTCCTTATGCAGCTATTGATATGCTTTTTTTGTGGCTTCCCTTATCTTTTCTGGGACCTCTTGAGTAATCTCCGGCATTTCCATCATTAATTTATCTAGCCTCTATTTAGACCAGAGCTCATTGGTTTGTATCTCTATCATCCTTTTCTTTTGCAGAGATGTCAATGTAGGGGCTATTTTCCCAATAGCCAACTCTTTTAATTTATCCTCTTCTTTGGCTGCTTTTTCCCTTCTGTTCTTTAGTGCAGTGATCAAGGAGTCCAAAAATTGGCCATTTAGATCCTCCAACATTATGTTGGATGCTACCATATACCTTATTAGTGCCCTTGCTATGATCAATTTATTTGGAATTGCCATATTAGTGTATTTTTGAAGTGTCATATCCAAAACTTCTTTCCGAAATAGGCCACTATATAACTGATCTTCATCCACTAGCGATGAAACCTCTAGGATGGATGTGTCCTCAAAGGGAAGTGTCCTCTGGTGTGATTTGTTCTTCCTCTCTATATCCACTATTTGTGGGGAGACTTCCCTTTGTGCTTTTTCTTTCCTCCGTATTTTCTTTTTCTCCGCACTCATCTGTAGTAGTGCCTTTGATGCTTCTTCTTTTGATTTCTCTGTCCAGGGAGGTGTTGTAGGGAGTTTCCTCTTCATTGGCCTACTACTTTCTCCTTATGTGGACTCTGTAGAAGGAGTGCCTATCTGGAGCCTTTCAAATCTCCATGGAGGAGATGTACTATGTTCCTCTATCTCCTACTTATGTAGAACCCACTTCTCATGCAACTTCTCCCAATTCTTTTCCAAATGTTCTTCAGATTTCTTCTTCGCCAAATTATCCATGTACTCTCCGTAAGATGTAAATTTTTCATCTTGTGGATCCTTGGGGAGACTAAGGAGTGTAGTGGCATAGGAGTTTGTTGTGACCTTTTCACACATCACCCCATTCAAAATGGGGACCCCCTAATTTTTGCTCCATTCTGGTCTTTTGGCTTTGGTTTTGTCTCTCTCTCTCTCTCTCTCTCTCTCTCTCTCTCTCTCTCTTTTTGATGTCTGCCTTTCCGAGGTGTGCCCATCTTTGAGCTTGAACATAAAATTTTGGCTAAGTCTGAGATTTAGGGTTTGTATTTTCCAGTCAATTTGAGGTCAAATGGGGTAAGTGAATTGAAATCTAAGTTTGGTAATACAGTCAGCAAGCTTCCAACAAGTCCCCAGCAAAATTTCATCAAATTCCGACAACTTACTATTTTTAGTAAGTGCCTAATTTGGGACATTTTCTTAGCACTACTGAAGTTCTCTCAGTCACATTGCATCCTGAACACATCAAACTGCTTTTCTACAAATTTTGAGCTGAAATGGACAACTTTTTATTTTTAGCAAGTTCATCTTCGGAAGCGGATTTTAGGGTTTATATGTGAAGTTTTTCAGTGCATGTCTGGAGATTCTTTTTGGGTTTTCCGAGACCTACGCAATGATATAACATGCAAGGTGAAATGATGACTTTCAGCACTCAGCCTTCAAAGGCTATTTTTAGGGTTTGCATGTCAGAGTTTTCAACGCATGTCTAGATATTCTTTGTAGGTTTTTCAAGAGCTATGCAATGATGTGACATGCAAACGGAGATGATCACTTTTCAGAGATTTACTATTTTTAGTAGGTCCATTCCGACAACTACCCAGCACATCAGGATCACGAACAGGGCGAAGTGCATCAGAAACGAAGTCAAACGGAGGTCGTTTGATCGACATGCAAGTCAAATTAGGGTTTCCAGCTTCGGGACTCAAAATGAGGGGTACAATGCCAGAATTTTCAAAAACCGGTGTATCCCACTGCGATCAGTATCTTTCAAGCTGTCCACCGGTAAAATTTGAAGGCGATCGGAGCACTTACTATTTATAGTAAGGCACTTCTGAAACGGGCTATAAATAGTAAGTCAGCAGCAGGCGCCAGTGTGAACGGGCAAGTCTACCGATGAGGGTCACACCATCCAAATTTCAAGTCAAACGGAGTTGGGGAAGTCATGAAACTGAGCAATTACTATAAATAGTAAAACACCTTCAGAAACATGCTATAAATAGCAAGTCAACTCAAGACGGCAGTGTGAACAGATCACTTAGGTCATGAAGGTCCCGTGCTTAAAATTCCAGATCAATCCAAGTTTCAGAAGGGTGAAAATCAGAACACTTACTAAATATAGTAAATCAAGAGTGAGCAAGCTGGAAAAACACCTAAGTCTGAAGAACTTCCTCCTTGACCCCCCAAATGCGCCCTGTTCTGAAGCTGGTGATGGAAAAAATTTCCAAGTTTGAAGTTTGTCCTGCTCACCCCCTCAAATGCGCCCAAGATGACTGGCAGAAGGTTGAAAAAACTCTAAGTTTGGAGTTAAATCCTCCTTGACCCTCAAAATGCGCCCTCAACTTGAAGCAGGTGATAAAAAAAATCTCTAAGGCATTAGAAATTTCCTGCAGGGGTCTCAAAATGCGCCCTCATCTCCAACATGTGATAGAAAATATTCTAAGTGTTGGTAAAATCCTCCTCCCCCCCCCCCAAAATGCGCCCAAGGAGAAATAAGGTGATGGAAAATATTCTAAGTCATTGTTAAATCCTCCTCCCCCCCCCCAAAATGCGCCCAAGAGAGAAGAGAGATGGAGAAAAGTTTTCAAGTGGCAAAAAGTTCCTTCACCACCCCTTAAATGCGCCCATCTCCAACATGGGTGAAGGAAGAAGTTACTAAGGCATTGCTAAATCTTGCTTGACCCCTGAAATGCGCCCAAGATTGGCAGAAGGTGATGGAAAAAAATTTTAAGTGTCAAACTTGAAGTAGGACCCCTTGAATGCGCCCTTGACTTGGAGGAAGCCTTGAAAATGTCTAAGTATGGAAGAATCGAAGTAAGGCCCCTCATTTGCGCCTTGACTTGTAGGAAGAGTTGGAAAACTTTCCAAGGCATGAAAATTTGAAGGAAGCACCCCTATATGCGCCTAAGAGAAGAGAGGGGGTGAAAATTTGGTTAAGTGTTGTAAACTGAAAACTCAAGGTCTTGAATGCGCTCTTGATTTCGAGAAGGAGTTTGAAACTTTTCTAAGTATGAAAACTTGAAGCTTAGACCCCTATATGCGCCTTGACCTTGAGGAGGGGTAAGAAAATGTCTAAGGCAATGAAACTTCAAGTAGCTACCCTCATATGCGCCTTGACTTGGAAGAGAAGTTAGAAAAAATTCTAATTACTTGAAATTGGAAGCTTAAGGTGCTAAATGCGCCCAACCTTTTGGAGAAGAAGTTTAAAATTTTTCTAAGTGTGGAAAATTGAAGTAGGCCATGGTAAATGCGCCCAAGCTTGAGTGGAACTTGAAAATTCTTCTAAGGCAATGAAACTAGAAGCTTGGAGGGGTAAATGCGCCTAGCATGACATAGAGGAGAGATGAAAAAGTTTCTAAGTGTGGAAAACTAAGGGCTTGACTCCCAAAGTGCACCCAAGTGGTGAGATGACTTTAAAAAAATTTCTAAGTAATTGAAACTTGAAGCACAGAGGGTCAAATGTGCCCTAGCTTTGAGGTGACTCCAACAAAGTTTCTAAGTGATCAAAAAATGAAAGTACACCCTCCTAAATGCGCCCAGGCCTAGGAAGCAGTTGAAAAGGTTTCTAAGTGGTGGAAAATGTTAGCAGGACTCCCCATATACACCCAAAGATGAAGAATGAAGATAAACTTTGATGAAAGTATTTTCTAAGGTATAAAATTCAAAAAAAAAAAATTAAATGTACCCCTTCATAGTGATACACATGAATTTTGCGTTTTCTGAGGAGAATTTTCTTCTGGGTACTGGATATCTTCATCAAGAAGATGATTTTGAAACTTTTCACGCCTCACCAAAGACTTTAGGATGGAGATTTTACTCGGGCGCCTAGTTGATGAAATTTCCTAAGGGAAATAAATTATTTCTAAGGCAGATAGGCTTGAAAATTGGCTAAGGCAAAGAAAGGGTATCATGTTCGTTGGAAGACTTTCTGAGGCAGAGGGAAATCAAACAACACCCTTCAAGACGCGCCGTTAAGTTGGATAAAATTTTCTAAGGCACAACTTCAAGGTTTACAAGAAGCAAAGTACGCCCAAGGGGTGTAAGATAGGTGAAATTCTCTAAGGAATGAAAACGGAAGCTCAAGTCTCCAGATGCACCCTAAGGGGGATGAATGATAATGCGGAAGTATTCTAAGGCATGAGGAACTTTAAAGCAAAGTTTGATAGAGAAAAAAGTGATGAGCCCTATCAGCTTCAGAGATCACCCATACCTTGGAAATCAAAACATCGAGATCAGGTAAGTAAAGTGAATTTATACTATGAGCGTTTTGATGCTCTTTATCTGTTTTGCAGGATGAATGTCGGGGCCAGAGCACGATGACTTGAAGCAAGTAATCCAGGATGATATTACAACCTTGAAGGAGATAAAGTTATGTGCTCCTCCACCCAAACCGTGAAGGGAAATGTTATCAGAAATGGCTAAGTGTTACACCCAACGCAGTCAGGCGAGTGGCAAGGAGGAATGGTTGAGTCCAAGACAAGAAAATATTTCAAGTTCAGGATGGAGGAAAAGATGAAGACCCAGGCGTTGGAGACTAACATCATTGAAGAACAAAATAGAGGAATTACTCTTAGGTGTGATGTCCTTCTTCGGCGGTGACCCATCAGGTGTTCTCGAATAATGGCAACAAAAAGGAAAATCATCATCAAGTAGTTGAACGTACTTGCCATCTCAGTCCTAGAAGTTGAAGCAGTGACGATCAGACTCATCGAATTTGCAGTCGAGAAGAGGGACAAGAACAATGCGAACACGTCTATAGACAAGAATCTGTTAAAAGGGTGGTGGACATTAATTGCTCATTTATTACCCCACTCTTCTTGGTGGTGGTTTTTAGGGTTAGGGTTTATGTGGCACAATTTGGGCCATCCATCTGATTGTAATCTGAGTCGTCCACTAGACTTGGCCAGCTATATAAAGGGGCATCCCCCCTCATTTGTATTAGAAATTAGAATAGCAGAGAAAGAATAGAGAGAGATTGATAGAATAGAAGGTAGCATAGTTTGATAGTTTAGCTTAGACTGAAGAGGAAGGAAAGTCTTCCCTTTGAATACTTTGTGTGATGTCCCCACTCTAGTCAGTCACCTGATGCAGTGTGTTAGCCTTTTTCTTGGACCCTTGTGGGCTAACTGGATCGGTTAGAGGGTCAGTGGTACCTTCTGGAGAGTTCAGTCATTTTCATTTTTTGAGATCGTGGATAGGCTCATTGCAGGCCTTGGCAGTACAGGAGTTTCTTTGCTTCTGACGGCACTGAATTTTGTTGAGAATTGAGGGAGATAGGCTTACTTAAGTGATTTAAGTTATATTTTAACTTAAAGTCCTTTTATAAAGTCAAATTGACTTTATAATTCTTATATCACTTAAATTAAGTCTAAAGTGAATATTTTAAGTTATATCTTTTATTCACTTAAAGGAGGCGCCAAAAATCAAAAAGAAGACTATGGAAAGTGACTTAAGTTTATTTCCATAAATTTAAATGAGCTAAAGCCCTAAAATGTACGGCTTTCTTAGGTTTTCACCTCCTTTGCTTTATAAGGGATTTGGGCAATGAGAAACTCATCTTTTTGAATATTTCAACTTTGCCTTGGAGGTTTTTTCCCTTGCTTTCAGCCTGTGATCAGGTTTGCAGAAAATCCACCATTGGAGAACGAAATCTCTTCAATGTGAGCACTTGTGAAGTTGTGAGAGATCAGCTGAATTAGTGCAGATTGAGAGAGCTTCATTTCAGAAGTTCTGCAGTGCTTCAACAGATTTTTTGTAGTGTTCTTCATCAGAAACAGAGGGTTTATTGGTTGTTGTTCTTCCTTCACCATGGTAGACTTCATGGCTGTTTGGGCGCACCTTTAGAGATGGTTTTTGGTTCTTTTTGTTTGAAAGGGCGTGGCACTTGCAAGGAAGGTTTTTTTGGCTTTTTGGAGAAACGTCTTCTTTCTGAGGATCTCTCATGAACTTGGGCGCCCTACCTATACTTCTCTCTGGCTTCAATTTCAAAATAAACTTTGCAATCTGTAACTCTCTACTCCAGTTTTTGTCAGTTCTTCACTATGCTGATTGGATTTCTTATTTAAAAAATCTGGAGGCTTTCGGGTATGTTTGTATGTTTTAAATCCATTGTTGATGATAATAAACATGTTTGTATGTTTTAAATCCATTGTTGATGATAATAAACACCTTCTACAATTTCAGTTTGATTAAATTTGCTCAAGTTTTCATTCTGTGAGCTTTTATATGATGCGCCCCTTCTCTTCTGTCTACAAAATTTCTCTAAAAAACTAAAAAACAAAATAGACTTAAAAAAAAGACAGGGGTTTGAGCAGTGAGCTAGCAAGGCTCATCACACTTTGTAAGAAGTTGTTGTGAACACTTTCATAATAAAAGAGTTTTCATTGATGGTGATCTCTTCTTTGTTATGAGTAGCTAGCGAGGCTTCTTCGTCCTTCCAATTCACATAGAATCTTGAAGTAGCTTAAAGTAAAGTAGATTTCATTTCATGCAAGTACTTAGTAATTGTGGAATGTGGTGCTCGATTTGAACAAAACTTCGCTTATACATACCACTAGCGGGCTCGCTGACGATGGGTTCGCTTTGCGTGGTCAACTGGAACATCATGAAACTTAACTTCGATTATGGTTTATATGTTGGCATGCATCGTTGTGATGGTGTCTTCATGCTAGATCGTGATTTGAATACCTTTGATTACTCCTCTGAAGATTGCACCGGTTTTGTGGAAGCTGTCCGAAGCGAGGCAAAGCAAAGCTCGGTTGAAGTCTACAAGAATTGATCACCATGTCCCACATCTTAGAGTAGAATTATAGCATCTCCTACCCCTACACTCATTTAAATTCAGTTCATTTCTGGTTGGTGTTAGGAAACTTGCACTTACCTGCCAAATCATTCGAACCACATGAAGCCCTTAATCTGTTGTCTGCTGTCAGCTGCCGAACAATTGCGTAAGTCCCCTTGAAATACCAGCAAAATCACATCGAGCCAACTGAGACTATCCAACACCTAGAAGGAACCTTGGGGTTGAACACACAAACTTTCTCGCAATCTTAGCGTGCTGGATACTTTGATCAAGAGAGAATAGGGTAGTCGTTGGCAACTTTATTCTGTGTTGGTGCGGTCACGAAAATCACATCAGAGTTGATCTTCGTATCTGCCACCTCGTATGGAATCTATGGTATCCATGATGTCTTAGGTTTGATTGCCTCCACGAAGGTATAGTCTTTGTCAATGAGGAGGACAATGTCCTTTATATATCTACAGACCACCTCATAGGATATGCATTGCATATCTTGTAATTTCAGCTGAAGGGATTTGAAGAAACCCCAATATGTGGTTGTGTAGGATGTTGCATCTCGAAAATGCTTGACATGTTCCTAAATTTGGGTTGCAACCGGCCAGGTGGTGTCCCAAATATTCCCTACAAAGGCTGGTAGTTCTAGCATAAATAAAAGGTGAGGCAGATGAGCAAAGTCCCATACCTAAACTAATAGTGGGATTGCTTTGTGTGTTGGATGTTGTCCAGTAGCTCTTACCCTAGGACCTCACATAGGTTGATGTCTTTTCCCTTTATTAACATTTAGTAGGTTGTATGAATAGCGGTGGTTGTAGCTGAATCCTCTCAATTTGTATAGTAAATTTTGTTGGTGATGCCCATGGTGGCATACTTGACTGTCGAATTTGTTATCTTTGTTACATTGAGGCTTCTCCCATCATAGGTTTCTCTGGTCAAATTGGTAACCTTCACATTCTTAATAGCCTTCTTTGGCAATACTTCTTGCGACTATAGGCCTATCACTGCCTTGATTGTGTCCTTTGTTATATGATAGGGTCGGTCCAAGTACAAGTATTCATCATGGAAACAACTTAGTATGACGCAGACCCATTCTTCTTGTGCAGTGAAGTCTGGAAAATCCTTCCAGATATCCAATCTTTTCTCTACTATATGTTTATATTGTGGTAGGTAGTTCTAGGATTGTGGTTACAATAGTGTATGCCTTAGAGCCTTGAACTTAGTGTGATCTATCTTTGTCAATGGTTCATGTATATACTTCCAAATATCTTCTATTTAATTACGTCCATAGGTACCTTTGAAAATGTGCTTGTGGAATCAATCTCCATTGCCTTGTATGGAAATCTCTTATATTTGGGCCGAGGCTTATGAGAAATGTCAACAAGGGTAGGTGCGGCCATCTTTGGAATCTAGCAATTTGCAGTGGAATGATGGTGGATTGCTAGGGATTCACGGGGAAAATAGAAAGTTTGAGTGCACGAGAGTTGCAATAGTACAAGAGAGCAGTGAGTGAGAATGAGAGATTGAGAGTGACATGTTGTATTTGTATATTTTCACTAGGTGAATGTATTAAATGTCATAGCCGTTTTTCCATCTTGCAATTTTTTGCCTATTATTTTCCTACAACTCTTTTTTCCTGATGAGCGATTTCCTACTTTTTGCGTAAGATAGACTATAGTACATTTTGTTCTAAATTTATGATTTGTTAAGTTAGTTTATTTGTATAATATTTTTTGATCCCTTGCTTTATATCTTTAGGGTTAGGTTGAGGAATTTGATGTTCAAACTCAAACCTACCTAGTGCTTGCCTATGGCTTAAACTAGTTGTGCACTTTGTAATGGCCTTATAATGACTGTTCCCTTTATGTATTGTTGACTTTTTGACTGCATTCTTATGTGTTAGGTATAACCTTTGTTCTTTGATGGTTACTAATTTCTTGTATGATGAACATATTGACCTTTTAGGTTTGGATATGGGTAGAAGATTCTCGGCCGGTGGTTTTTTGTTGGTTTTTGTCTTTTACGGTATCCTTCTTATACTTGTGGTAGTTTGCAAAGGGCTTATGGGACTACTGTGTATCATAAACGTTTTCTAGAACCCATAGACCTTCCAGGAAGTTAATTCTTGTTCTCCTTGCATCCATGCGTCAAGAACGTCATCACTATCTATATTGTCATTGTCATTGTCCAGTTCAATTTCTCTGAGCTATTGGGGTCTTCCTCTTCTTCTACGATAGGTAGTCTTGAGATAGAGCAAATAATTCTTGGATCTTCCCCCTCTCTTTCTTGTTCAACTTCTTCTGCATAAATTCTATCTTCCCTTTCTCCTAGTGGAATATGTACTATCTTGTTTTCATTCACCAAAGATGTTTCTTCTATTCTTGAGTCTACTATGCCATTAGAATTGACAAACCATCTTAATCCTAGTAATGCTCTGAAAGTGTTAAAGGGTTCCTTCATCTCAATGACCTCAAAATCTACAATTTTCTTAAGTCCTTTGATGTTTACTTCTACATTTGCCAAACTGATATTCATTGGTGTTCTGACTAACTTGGGTCTACCCAATCTCTCCCAAGTGGTTGTCAGAATAATGTTTAAGTTTGCACCTAGATCTACCATAACATGTTTAACTTTGCTATTATTAAGGTGTGCGGTAATTAAAAGAGGGTCATTCTTCGAATTCCGATCTTCTATAATTTGATGAACTTGGTGTTTTTGCTTGTTCCAATACTTCCCTAGCTGTATTAATTTGACTAGGAGGTCCTTTTGCTAGGCCAAAGAGACCAAATTCTTCAACATCATAATTTCATCAAAAAATCAAGATATGACATCATTTGTTGTTGTATAATATGTTGTTTTGCATTTTCTACTACTCTATCATGTTGTTGTTTTCTTGGCTGGAAGTAATCATATTCCTCTTCTTCCAAACCTAATTCCTCACTAACTTCTTCAATTTCTCTTCATTTATTCTTCCTTGTATCAGTCCCTTGTCTAGTCAAGACTATAGCCTTATTCTTCCTTGTTTTGGACTTCTTCTTTTTCTTGCTTTGCATTTCTTGTTCTTCATTGAAATATTCTTCATTTGATGTATCAAACAACCATTGATCCATTCTTTGATAGCCTCTTACTCCTTGTTGTGGCATTCTTCTGATTACGCTAGCTCCTCTATGGCCTTGTAAGTCATTGCTTCTTGATTGTGCTGCATTTTGATAATATTGTTGTGCTTTATCACATTTGAATATGTCATGAGAATCATCTCTACAAAATGGACATTTCCTCTTCTTTTCTATCCAACACTTTGTAGCATAATGGCCTACCCTTCCACAATCATAACATGTAGCATAACTTCTTCTTCTATGTTTTCTTTCTCTTTCCCTTCGACAACACCCACCTTGGCGTGCTCAGCAACACCCTCATTGGCGCACTCAATTCTCATCTTCTCCACAATTTATGTTCTTTTGCGGTGTCTTTCTTCTCTTTCAACAATTTTTCTTTGTCTTCTCTCCTCTCCATTTGGGCTTGCCATGTTATTTTTCTTGCTAATGCAATTTGCTCTTTGATCTCTCTGATGTTTTTCTTATCTCCTTTTGCCATGGGTGTGGTTGATTTGGGATTACATTAGTCCTTTATTATTTCCCAAGGTAGTTATTTGGTAACTTTTCTTATTAGTCACATCTCTTTGAGTATCCCTATTACATCCCTTACATTGAGAATATGTGTTTAGTTATGTATTTCGAATGCAATGTTAGTTGCAAATAACTACTTTCATGTGAATGTGAAATTGAGAATAAAATAGTTGTTTTATTTATCGCAACTGTAATGTAAACAATCTTTTTATATGCAAGTGATTTTCTTGTTCACGTGAACTTGAATGTGTTCGTGAAATTATAATTAAATATTTATATAGCCGTTGAGAACGATCTAACCATAATACTTGTCAGTGGATGCAAGACTGCCGACGCCATGACGGAAAAGGAAATATCATCAGGGAGAGGTTGTGGTTAATAGAGGATCAAAAATTATCATCTTGCCATGAGCCGGAATATGATGGTGTAGATTAATCGTAACCTTGGCCACTTTTCATTAATTAAATAATTATTCCAATAAGTAAAGTTCATTTCGTGTTTCATCTTAACTCCCTTGGGAATTAGGGTCTTGTAATATTTTTTAAAATGGGTCGCCAACCTCCTAGGCTAATGGAATAATATAATTCAAATAATGTAAATCAAAATTAATGAAATATTTTGGGCGCCAATGGGAAAGGTGGTAATTCTTCGCCACCTTGCCCATTTCCTTTCTAAAATGTTCAAGAAGGGAAAACCAAGAGACAGGCACGAATGTGAATCTTGGTCTTGGCATTGGAAGGAGTCTCTCTTTAGAATTGGCTTTTGTTTTCCTCAGTCGTCTTCAGTCAATGAACAATTCCTTCTCTCTGAAATTTCATTCCTTCTCTTTGATGAGTAATACTTCAGCTCGCCTTCACTAGTCGAGCCATGATTATGAAATTCACCATACTATCTTTGCAGTTGTAGCTAACACCTTTCCATCAATAAGAATATCTATCATTTGCTTGTGGCCATCGAATTATTTCATAGCTTTCTCTTTTAAAAACCCTGAATCATAATCGGCCTTCTGTTCGGGTAGTGCTCAAGCTAACATTGGAGACGTGCAATTTGGGAGTTGTCTCTACATTCTAATCTCTGCTTTTGGAAAACGTTGGAGTCTTGGTGGTGTCAATTTGTTCAATCTTAGAAGAGGAAGTTGGTCGTATTTTTCTCTTGTTCGAGTATCCTTTCTAAAGCACTCTAAGATCTTCTTCGACCTTCGAACTCTTCAATTTGCAGGCATGTTTTCATATCTACTAAGTGTGAATATAATCCTATGTCAAATTGGAATCTTCTTGTTGAATGATATATAGCAGAGCAACGTAATTGTGTGAATTTGACATTAGTCGAATCTGGTTATTTATGATATGGTATCATTGTCCATTACGCCAAACTTCTTAGTTATAAATCTTTCAATTCTTTTAGGTCTGGTAACCAATGCAGACCCTGAAGATAGTTGATTTACTAAAATATATATATTTCTCTGTCGGTTCTAGGGTCTAACCGCGCACCCTGTTCCTCTATTCTGATGAACTATAAATGATTTATGGAACTTTTATTTTCCAATCTGTGATCAAGGTTTAACCTAGAATTAAGAGACTAGTTGGGTTTATAACCAATAGTAATATTTTGTTATTGAGATCAGTGGGAACTATTTAGATATTTCCAGATGAACTCAACCTAACTGAATAAGTCAAATCATTTCCTTTGTATACATTTCCTTGCTCTTCAGAGTTCTTTTTGGAACATATACTTTTATATGAGATCTAGAAATCCTCTTTGTCGAATCAATCTCTTCAAATGCATTCACTTAATGTTTAAGATATAACTTGAACCTAATGAAATGAGAAACAAATTTGACATTAAATCAATAATCATGAGACATATGTAATCATGTCGAGCAAGGGTGAGAGCGCTGACGGCATAGGAGTGCCAATAATGAAATTGAAATCCTTGGCCAAGAGACAATGCTAGATTTAGCATATGTTAGCCATCAAGTACTAGATGTATCACTGATCAGAGTAATCTTCTAATTGGGAGGTACCCATAGTGAAGATTCGATCAGGAGATACAGGTCCTTGACACCAGGCTCAAAGGCATGATGATAGAATGATCCCTGTTGATTACCCTCGTGAAGGGACGGGTTTCTTCAGTCAAAGGAACACGGGAGACCAGTAGGTCTTCGGATGGGCGGTAAAGCCTCTGATGATATCTCCTTTTTCCCATGATGACAGAGTCAAGTTCAAATGCTTCAACTTCTTAACTGTATACTCTTGAAACCTTTCTCTCTCTTTAAATATCTGAAATGATTACTTAGCTTAAAAATAGTTTAGTTGTAATTAATATTCTAGTTTTTTAGAAGCAATGAAAAGTTAGTTAAAGTTCGTTTGTATTTTCTATTATTGAAAATCTATTAGATGTTTCTTTTCAGCTGAAACTGAAACTTAGAAGTTAGTTGAGGAATTGAATGTTATGTATTTACTTTTAATGGAAATTCTTTTTTCATTCAAAATGCAAAAAGGGAACCCTAGTTTGAAACAAGTTAGTTGCATCTTCAGCTAAAAGTTGTTAGTTACTTTCCTTTCTTAAACTATAGGACAGTTAGAGTATAATAATCCCTTTCGGAATTCCTCCCCCTTTCCATTCTCAATCCCCTTGGTGCTTGAGCCCTCTCACAAGGTAGATGCCTGTAATGTCCCCATTTTAGCCATACGCTCTTTCATGGCTGATAGCCTATTTTCGAAGGCCCGTAGGCTGGTCAAAATTGGAAATTAGGGTTTCTTATTTTCTAGGAGGATGTTTTGGCAGTTTTGAAGGCTTGCATGTTGGAGTTTTGTAGTTTGGATTATGGATTCCTTCTGGGTTTTCAGAGAGCTTCGCAGTGGTGTGACATGCAACTGAAACAAGCAACTTTTCTGGACTTACTATTTTTAGTAAGTTGCGACGGCTGCTCAGAATGTGGTTAAAATGCATTTGGAGACACTATTTTTAGTAGTATGCTATTTATAGGAAGTGTTATTTTTAGTAGCTCAATGTTGGGGTTTCTGACGCATATCAGTATTTACGGTGCATAGCAGTATTTCCGGCTCATATCAGTATTTCCGATGCATATCAGTATTTCCGGTGCATGCTATTTTTAGCAGGGTTTCAACAAGCCAATTCAAAGGCCATTTCAGGCAGGTCAGTTTGAGCAATTGGTCTTCTACACTCTTGGAGCTATTTTGGTAAATTCAACATTTTGGTGAAATATTTGGCTAAGGCATGGAGGATATCTAGTTTGGTGAGATAATGTTTTTAAGTGAAAATATTTTCTTTGCAAAAGTGGACGACTTCATAAGGGGATTATTTATGTTGCTTATAATGTTTATTTTCACTTAATATTTTGGACGCCTACATTATACTTTATTTACATTTTGATAAAGTATATTGCCTTCTTGGAAATGAACGACTTGGAGAGATGATGAAACGAAATGAAAAATGACAAAGGTGAATGTGAATGTGAATCTCATGTGGACGCCCTAATTGGAGGGAAACAAATTTGAATTGATGAAGAAGTTTATAAATAAGAGTGTTGGGCTTCATTCTTGGGATCCATGAAAAAATATAACAAAGTGTTGCTGAATTGGTTACTCACTCGCTTCGAGGAATGCATACCTCCTAGCAAACTTAGTTTCTTGCTTGAGAGATAGCAACTAGCTAAGATAATGACTGTTATTTACTCTGAAGAGCATATGGAGCTTATTGAGATGAAGATGTTTGAGGTTTTCTAAGGTTTTGGAGTGTTTTTATCAGTTTTCAGTTTGTTGGTTTAGTGTTAGCTGTAGCTCGTTTTTGCTCATTACTCATTAGGTGAATTTTTGTTGGTTTTGGGCATTGTTCCTATGCATTTGTCTACCTTGGGCGCCTCCTTGTGCTTAGTTGCGGATTTTTTGGTCGAGACCTTGATTTTATCTTGAGGGTCGCCCCTCTTTGCAGGTCATACCATGCCTGGCATCACCTTGGAATGTGTGCAATAAATATTAGATGGGGTTTGCAGCCGTTTCTTTGTCTACACTTGGGAACCTTCTTCCTTGGCTTCATTTGCAACTTGTTTCATGTCAATCAGAGGAGTAATGGAGGAGTTGTGAGCATTTTGGTGTGTTCTAGGCTTGCTGGTTTGAATTTTCTATGTGCTGGTTTTTCATATCAGATTGTTAGAAGTTTTGTTTTTTGGCTTGTTTCCATAGTTAAGAGTTTGAGAAGTTTGGAGAATCATATAATAACATTTTGTAGTGATTGGGCAGCTATATTTCATTGTAATTTGCAGATTATATCATATTGTAAGACTGTTATCAGTAGTATTGATTCAATCATCTTATTTCTACAACTTTACTTTTGTAATTCCCACGATTGTGGAAGAGACAGGCCTCACCATCTTTACTTTCAGCATTTACGTTTTGTACTACCCGTTGAACAAGCAGAAGGGGTTGGCAAGCTGCCCAACTCTTTACTTTCAGTACTTTGTAATTCTCATTATGTTGATCGGCTAAGCCGTCAAACTACTCCCGCTGAATAAGTGGTCGAGTTGCATATGCATTGTACTTTTCAGCACTTTCAATTTATATGCTAACGATCCCCGACACCATATGCTATCACCTCGCCCACATTGGGATCTTGGTGAACATTCTTAGTGTAGGGTTACTTTCTCAGTTGGTTTTTGGTTTTGCTAACGCTAACGGGTGAAGTGTTGTGGAAAAAATTGAAAAAAATTGTAAGGGGGATATTACAATGCCGAGAGGATAATTTCACAAATTTTCATATCTTCCTCATTTTCCTTTCTTCTTTTAAGTCTGATTTAAAATTTTGAAAATATAAGTAATGGTGTCCTTTATACAACCTAATTAGGGTCCTGGCAATGAAACCAATGTTAGCAATAAAACTGGGGAACACAAACCAAAGTTCTAAGCCCCAAGAACTTTCTAAGTGTGTAGTTTATACCCTAGACTCAGTCATATAAAGGGAGCAACGGTTTGATCTAGACAGAACATCAGCTAATTAACTGAACATAAAAGAATATCACATAACACAATATAGATAGAATTCCGATATCAATATATCATTAATAAGTACATTCATATATCCTTATATCTCCTTTCTACATCATATACATTCATCACATATCTTCCCCTATACTCTACATTTGTTCTTCTTTGTAATCTTACTTACTCTCTTCCTATCTCTCTCTCCTGTCATACATATCTTTTCCTATACTTATATCTAAGGGATGGGATGTGACCCATCTATCCTATCCCTACCCTAGATGGTGTCTCTTGAATCTTATGCTCCACAAGCTCTTTGCAGCAAGATGCAGTAGGATTTACTCGACTATGTCTAAATTGTTGAATTTCCTGCCAACAACCATCTTGCACATATACCATATCGAGATGCTAAACCATGCCCAAAAGTGTCTACTGAAGTTATGTGTGAAGTGCAAGTTTAGTTAGAAACCTTTGAGCAGAAAAAATAAAAATAAAAAAGAAGTAAAGAAAGGAGATGGAAGCCATTGGTGGAACTGGAGAGTCTTCTTCTTCCATTCCTCCCTTTTGTCCATCTTCAGATAATGGTAGTGGTAGTGGCAGTGGCAGTGTTAGCATTGGGCCTAGAGCTTGTGCATCTAGGTTAGATTCGTATATTTTGCCACACACTACTCTGGGTTCCCAACCGTCACTTGAGAGCATGGGTTGGAACAAAGATAAACATGATGTAGTTAAGAGTGCAATTGGAGACTTTTGGTTCTATTGCACCATTCCATTCCATGCAGCCAAATAATTTTTTTTATTGGTTTTAAAATATATAGTTTGATTCTTTGTCTCTTGAATTTTTAATTTTAGAGCTATGTCAAATTCAAATTTTAAACTCCCAATTTTACACTACTTATTTTATTTAATTTATTTGTGTTATGTCTCCTTATTGGCAAAACATAGTGGATGCCATTACTATTTGTGGGGCAAGGTTCAATGCCCCTAATGATGAGGAGATGAAGGGCCCCATTTTGTCTCAAAAGGTAGCTGATGTGAAAGCCACAATTGAAGAGCAGCAAGAGATATGGAGGAAAAAGGATTACACCATCATGACTGATAGTTGGATGGATAGAAGAAATAGAACATTGCTAAATTTTCTTATTTCTTCCTTAGGTGATTGTACTCCCTAAAATGCATTGGTTTAGTAAATAATATTTTTGATTTATACTTTATTGAATCATTGATTTTGTTTCTTTTTCAAGTGGCATAGAGTTTGTTAAATCTATTGATACTTCAGGAAACACAAAACATGTTGAATTCCTTTGAGAAGCTTTGGAGGGAATGGGTGAGAAGAATGTGGTGCAAATAGTTATAGATAACGCAACAAATTATGTTGTTGCAAGTAGACTACTCATGGATAGGAACCCATCATTATTTTGGACTCCTTGTGTTGCTTATTGCCTTGACCTCATATTAGAGGATCTTGGCAAGATTCCATGGATCAAAGTGTGTGTGGAGATAGCCAAAAATATTTGTAAATACATGTACAATCATACTTGGGTCCTCAACCTAATGAGGCATTTCAAAAATGAGTTGGCTCGCCTTGGAATAACCTAGTTTGCAACCAATTTTATAACATTACAATCCTTGCTTCAGGTAAAGGGAGTTCTAAGGTGCATGTTTGTTAGTGAAGAAAGGACTTTCTTATCATATGCTAAGACCAATGCAGGGTTTGATGTGGCTAGTTGGATTTTTGATAAGCAAGGCTTCTGGGTACCGAACGCAAAGATTATAGAGGTAAATCTACATTATATTTGTATTCATATTTTTATTTTATTTACTTATTTTTGTTCACACTTATGTTAATATTTCACAATAATTGCAGTTCACAAAGTTTTTAGTAGTTTTCCTACGAGTCGTTGACAAGGAGAAACCTGCAATGGGCTACATACATGAGGATATGGATAGGGCCAAGGAGGCCATTAGATCCATTTATGCGGGAGTTCAGGATAAATATCGCCCAATTTGGGAAATCATTGATAGACGATGGCACCTCCGGCTTCACAAGCCCCTACACATGGCTACTTATTTTCTCAATCCAACATTCCAATTCCACCCTGATTTCAAGATGAATGAGGAGGTTCTAAGTTGGCTCTACATAGTCCTAGAGCGGATGATGTTTGATTTTCTTCTTGGAGCACAACTAACCACCAAGATTGAGATCTTTAAACTTGCACAAGATATATGCAAAGCAACTTGGTTGACATTGCAGCCAAGTGAAAATCTATTAATAATTAATGGTATAACTTAAGTTTAAAAATAAAACTTTTCCTTTCTTTACATTTTAATTAAATATTGAAACCTAAAGTTGGAAAATGAGATTGATTTTTTCTTTTTCTCATCTCAATGCATGGTGGGAAAGATTTGGTACTAAGGTACCAAATCTTCAAAAGATTGTAGTTCAAGACTTGAGCCAACCATGTAGCGCTTTAGGTTGTGAGCGCAATTGGAGTATGTTTGAGTACATACACTCCAAGAAGCATAATAGACTATCAATGCAGAGGTTGAATGATCTAGTTTATGTTCATTACATAAATACAACCTTTACCTTCGCCACAAACAGATTTTGGGCAATGACTTATCACCCATCACACTAGAAGAGGTTGGTCCACAATCAAACTAGATCACTAAGGTTGAGGATCATATCTTTAGTGATGAAGAACTCAATTCGGTTGACCAAGTGGATAGAAAGGCAGAGGCAATAGCCATGGCAAAGGAGGAGGATGGAGCATGAGTAGACACCTTGGATGTTGGTGTGAATGACACTAAGACACGAGTAGATATCATAGTTGCATCATCATCCAAGACCTGTCTAAGATGTCTATGCAAGACTTGCCATAATATTGGCCCGAGTGATGCAGGCTCCTCTAAGCCATAGACTTCTAGTTTTTGTTTTGATATTTGTTTTGAACTTTTGATGCCATGGATTTCATATTCCATGATTTTTTTATACATTTGATAATATTTATATATCTAGATGTGTTATTTCCTTCAACTAAAATTTGCATTTAAACTTTATACTTATGTGATTGATGTATAATTGAATATGTGATCAAAGTAGCTTCTATTTGATGAGTTTATTGTGTCTTTAAGGTTTATTTATTAAAGAGTGCATGAAACGAGTTTTAAATCCTTAAAAATCTCTGGGTTTCATGGGTTTTTCAATTTTCAGAGTTTGTGTTGAGTTTGGGCGTCAAGTCCGAGTCCGGGTAAAAAATCAGCTTGCCAAGTATTGGGCGAGTCCGAGTCTTGGGCCAATATGAGTCTTGTAACACTGGTCTTAGTAACCTATTCAAAAATTAAAATTAAAAAATTAAAAACAAACTTCAAATAAAAATACATAATCAAATTAAGACTTAGACTTAAGTTTTGAAAAATAAATTTCTAACTAAAGTGAAACTAAAACATAAAATTCTATATTAGTTCACTTACCTTCAATAGCTCCAATTTTGAAAATGATCTACATATGGCTTGTGACATATAGTAGTTGCTGATAAACATTCAAACTCTTTGGCCTCTGCATACAATTTTTTGATCCAATTAATTTTGTTGCCAATCTTTTGTACATAAGATTAAGGGAGTAAACGACACAAGGAGTCCAAAAGATGTGTGAATAATGTTCCTCAATTAACAAACCAACAACTCCATATTTCTTTGCATTGTTCATTATGACTTGAACAACATTATGAGGTTCTACTTCCTCAATGATTGTGATGATGTTAGCCATAAATTGGCCATCTTTCACTTCCCCTTCACAATCCATGGTTCTCAAAAACATTTCCTCTTTAAGGGACACTACAATGACATTGATCAAAGGCTGATTTTTAGCATCCTTCCATCCAACAAAAACGATGGATGTTGGTAAAAATTGAAAAATGAGATACAAGAAATTTGTGTATGTTCTCATGTGGAAAGGATTGCATTATAGTAATGATCATATGCTAAAAATAGTAAGCGGATACATTTTAAATATAGAAATAGTTATAAAAAACTAGTAACTAACTAAAGTAATTAACAAGTGTACACAAACTCTTTATTATAAACTAAATTACCAAACAAGTGTACATAAGCACTTTATTCTAATATTAAACTGGACACCCCTATCTTAGCCCATGAATCCCTTATGGGCTTTAATGACTCTTCTACAAGCTTGACCCTATTTTCCAATAATGTGCCACATACCACCTCATAACCCATGCCCTTGTATCCTTTTGGAAGCTCATTAATTTTTCTCAATTTTTCTTGCCAATATGATGAACAAACAACATTTAAAAACAACCCATTTGCATAAAGACATCTTTCTATGTGTTGATTGATTATATCTCAAGATTCATTTTAAAATGTCATTTCCAAAAGTTCCTTTGGTCTCTTATTTGTAAGGAGATCTTCTTCACAGGTGGTAAAAACTAGGTTGCACTAGGATTAGATGGAGGCAATGAAGAGCTTCATTCCTTGAGATCTTCTCTTTGTTAAAGGATGATTTTCTCTATGACCTATTGCTTCATCTACTTGCTCCTACTCATTAATATATACTATCACTTGCTTTAGTGGCACGGGTGGACCAAGCTTTCTAAGGAAACTTTAATGCCTTACCTAGAAACACCACACAAATGGGCTTTCACCAAACTATATGAACTTGAATACTTGACATCGCACCCTTTGCAAGTCCAAATATACCTATGTTCCACCGGCGTCGGGGACAGGGGGACGTCGGGACGGGGGGACAGGTTTCCGGGATGGGGGGACAAAGGGGCCTCAATTTTGGGACGGCGGGGGGACGGCGGCGGGGGGACGGGAGGGGGGACGAGGTGTATATACTATATACTATACATATGGTACTTAAAATGCTAGTTATGAAAAGATGTATAAGACTATTAAGAAGTAAAATAGCAAAATTGAAATACTAAATTAGTACTTGAACATTGAACATTGAATATTGAAGTTTTCAATATCGAATTACTAATTAGAAATTAGAATAGTAATACTCAATACTACAATGTAACAATTGTTGAATCGCAAATGGAAGATTTCTATTATATTATATCAAAAATATCTGATTATAAAGATGATTACAATGAGTAGCATGATTATATGATATCAAAACAAGTACAAAATCAAAATGTCAAAATGACAAAATGTAGTGAAGGAGGCAGAGGCCTCTAATCATCCCTCGGAGGTCGGCAAACTCCTCATCACTGGAACCACTGGACTCCTCAAGGTCAAGATCCGCCAAAGGAACACCAACCAGCCCTATATCTGAAGCATCCTCATCCTCATCAATTTGTGATGGCTCCTCTGGCTCTACATCCCATCGTGCTGCTGGGCTCTCCTTGTACACACGTGTCCTGCGGTCAGTGATACGCAAGGCACTATGTACAGCCACTAGCTTCTCTGCTCTCCTAGAGGTAAGTCTATTCCTCTTAAGAGAGTGGATGAAGCTATAAGTAGACTAGTTCCTCTCAGAAGCTGAAGAACTAGAAACCTGGGACAGCAAACGAATGGCTAGTGTGGTAGTCAGTGATTTCGGTCCATGACAAGTCCACCACAAAATCGGATCCTCCTGTGCCATAGTTCTTATGTCCGCCTTTGCTGCAGCCTTATAACCCCTAAGAGTAGCAAATTTCGTCCACTCAGTGCGAATGTTGCCAGCAGCTTCAGCATCATACATCCTATCAATGCATCTGAAGAACCCTTCCTTCACCTCATCATCCTGAATCGGTGTAACTCTACCAGGCCTAGGCATGTACCACTTCGGATTCAATGCATAAGCAGCCATGTGCAAGGGAGTGTTTAGGCTGTCCCATCTACGCTGAATAATAGGCTGAATGTAAACATTGTAGAATGCTAAAGTGGGGTCCTTCTCTCGCACAACTGCCCTCATCTGACCAAGCATAGAATCAATGCACTCATACACCTCCCCAAGGTTAGGTGCATCCCCATCCCCATATCTGATGACCTGTACAACTGGTGTAATGATGGTGACAATATATTTTGCATCATGCCAAAATGCATCACTCTTCACTATCTCCTTCACCCTCTTCCCCTGCTCTGTCCTGGCCCCATCCCAACGATTCCATTCTTGTGTCATAACCATGAGTTGCAGTGGCTCTTGCAACTCAAGCATTCTCTCCAAAAGAATGAAATAGGATGCATATCTAGTCTCAACTAGTTTCAAGAACTCCTTCTTCGCGAAGCTCCTGAAGATGGCATGTGAAGTGTGGTGGTTGCAGATATAAATCTGCACATCTCTAGCATTGCTGACCACTCCTCTAATCCACTCAATCTTCCCCATGTCCTTGAGTGCATTGTTCATGGCATGCACACAACATGGAGTCCACCAAATGTGTCTATATGATGCCTCTATAAGCCTCCATGCAGCTCTGCACACATGTGCTGCATCTGTCACTACTTGGACCACATTTTGTGGCCCAATCTCCTCAATAGCTGCCTGAAGGATCTCAAACTGAAAATCAGCATCTTTTCGATGCCCTGAACAATCAACCGCCCTGAGAAAGAATGGCCCCTCTGAGCATGTAACTATAACATTGATGAGTGGACAATGCCTAATGTCCATCCACCCATCCATAACTATGCTACATCCAGACTCCTCCTAACATGCCCTCATCGTCTCCATCAATGAATTGATCTTGGCATAGTTGTTATCCAAGATCGTGGTCCTCAATTTGTGCTCACCTGGTGGCACATATGATGGTCCTCCCTTCGCCACCATCGACATCATCTCCTTATAATAAGGAGATCGAGCTACATGGAATGGGATTCCATTGGCAAAAAAGAACCTGCCAATGGAATCATCTATCTGATCCCTCAGGTGCACATTAAATAAATCAGCTATGGGGTTAGGCTGACTTTGCATCTTGCGTTTCCCCTTGCCCTGTTGTGATTCAGCCATAGTGCTATAAGTGGATGACGGTCCTGAGGCTGACCCTGACAATGTTCCTGCTCTCTGATGCAATGTAGGAGTAGAAATATGTGGCTGCGTCTGCATTTGCTGCTCCTGAATCTGCTGAATAGTCTGAATATGTTGCCTACCAGACAAGGTAGTAGGCATTGGAATTGCCACGTCATCTGGAACACCCCAAAGCTTGTTGAACTCAATTCTGTATTTCAAATTTTTAGCTTTCTTCAAAAAATCGCATGCTCCCACACCCTTTCCTGGCCAAAAGAGGAAGTGTGCATTAACTCTGGTGATGCTCCCAAACCAATCATCACCACAAATGTTGCATTTCCATTTCCTCGTACCACCAGTTGATGACGTTGGGGCTGTTATTCTTGTTGCAAACTGTTTGAGAGGAGATTTGGGATCATAAGGACCCCTAGCCCACTTTGCCAAAAGCTGGGAAGGGCAATCAGTAGAAACTGGTGCACTAGCTATGGAACTAGTATGCCCTTCTGGATTTGACCCATGCTCACCCCCCTCATTGTGCTCATCCTCATGCTCAGGTTCATATTCTATTGGCTTGCACTATGAGAATCAGTTTCCATCTCATGCTCACTCATTTCATGACTATGGGAGCTCATTTTGACACTGCATTTCACAAAATGAAAAAAAATTCAATAAACACATAGTTTCAGCCTATGCCCTACTTTAAAATTAAAAAATAAAACTCTATATTTTAAATTTTTCAACAAATTTTAAATTGCAAAACAAAATCTAAGATTCTAAATTAATTTAGAAATTAGAAAATGGAACAACAAGAATTTAGAAATGAAATAAGAAAAATTAAAAAATGAAACAACAAGAAATGAAAGAACATTGAAAATCAGAAAATAAAATAAAAAATCAGTTAAAAACCCTACCTTTTGCTTGAAAAATCTCTTCAACAAGGTGAAGAATCTTCCTCCTCTTCTTCTTCTTGCTCCTTGACACTCCTTTTTCACTTGCAATCACTCCTTTCACTCCTCCAATCACTCTTTCCTCAGCCTTCACTCTTCTTCTTCTTGCTGTAGCAAACAAGTAGAAATGCAAATGTGAATAAAAATGAAGATTAGAGGGCCTTTTGAAGGCATGTAAGAGTTTAGATGGGCCCCACATGCCCTTAGGGTTCGAATAGAACCAATAAAATATTAAAAAAATGTTTTAAATTTTTTTTTTTGTTTGCTTTTTGGCTGTCCGCCGCAGGAGACGCCTGGGCGTCCCCGAGACGCTCGAGGGACGCCTAGGCGTCTCCCTCGACGTCTCGGAGATGCCCAGGCGTCTCCGACGGCGAGCCAAGAAACGGTGGCGCCACCGGAGACGTGGGAACGCCATCCCCACGTCTCCAGGACGTCCCCGTTCCAGAGACACTAGGGCCTAGAGGGGGGGACGCGTCCCCGGGGTTCACTGAAATATACTCCTCACTGCTTGGAACCAACTATATCATATCAACATCCTTTGAAAGAGGAGAACTTGGATTTATTTTGAATTTAAGTCCACCTATGAAGCTAGAACTGTTTCCCATTGTATTTCCTATGGCTACAAATTTTATAACAATACATTCAAAACAAATATATATATATATATAACCTAACTCTTAATATTTTAAGCACAATGATAAATTAGTAGAAAAATGAAAGGAAAACAAGAAAAAAAAAAACTCACTTAGTCAAATCTAAAAACAATTTATGCTAATATCATGGACTATGAAAATTATATGTTTGTGAGGAAAACAAGAAATTGAAAGCAAAACAAAGCAAAAAAGTTTGTAAAATAAAAATGCAAAAAAGAATTAAAATCGAATAAACTTATCTCTTTTTAAAAATCTTCTTCTATTATCTTCTTGATAGCTAATGGGCACTTGCACATGCACAGGAATAGCAATGCAACTGCTTTGGAACCTTCGATGATCAATCTTTAGTTCTCTTTATGTAATGATAAGTAAGAATGAAAGTTTAGCAAAAAGGAATGGTATTTGTCTTTTGCAATCAAAATGAACTAAAATGAGTTTGTATTAGTGTTTCAAATGCTTTAGTTGGCAATTTTAGGGTTAGGGATTTGCGTTAGGGTCTCATAGTCAAAGTCAAATGTAAAATTTTATTTTTTTTTAATAGTTAAAAACCTGTCAAATAACAAGCAGTTTCGCTGCGGGTCTGTTTTGGTTCTCTTGAATTCTGCCTATAGGTTCACCCGGGTTCATCCAGGATGAACCCAAACCCTACCAGAATCCACAGGAGAACTGGAGCACAGATCCAATTCAAACCAGATCCGGATTTGGAAACAAAACCCATGGATCCAGCAACATAGATGTATGTATATATGTGTATTGTGTTTATATGTGTATGTATTGAATGAAACACTTAAAGGATTTGTGACTTTCAACGAAAAAATAAAGCAGTAAGGAGAGAAAAACTAAAGCTTACGCATAAGATAAGGGATGCCTCATCAATATGGGTTGCGGAATAAGTGTAACCTTTGGCAGTTGCCTTCAAAAAACGCCTAACCATGTCTGGATAAGCTCTGAAAGTTAAACCAGGTTTGACCAATTATACTTTCAAAAATTAAAAATTAAAAATGAGTATTCAAGTATTTTTTTATGGAGATTTAACTTACTTGAGGGTATCAGGGTGGGCAAACACAACTGGGGAAAAGCCATAAGGAATCCTGCACCAAATAGACACCATTTGCATTCCAATACAGAAGTTAAAGCAAAATCCACTAAAATTTTCAAATTAGAAGACACTAGAACAGAATATATCTCATCATTTAGATTAAACTTTATACGGTTGCCCCTTTGGGAGACAGCAAAAGAATTAGTAGTAAAAAGCTAATCTAACTTAATAGAATTGCGGTTCACTTCTGTTCTTTCATACAAAAGAAATGGAGAGATATCTACCCATAATCTGTTAGTCTGAATTCATTAAGTTCAATATGTTTGCGTTTAGCTTCAACCCCTTCCCAGGATGAAAATATCCACGTTGCGTCAGCCTTTCCAGTTACTAGAACATTCCATATTCCCAATTTATCAGGAGTGATCTCTGTAAACAGGCCTTTACCTCCATCGGCTTGAATTAAATGCCGCACAATGCGTCCTTCAAAGCGTGCTGCATATGATGCATATGTTTTACCATCCAGATCTCGAGGCCATGAAATATTAGATCCTTTTAAAGTAGCTGAGGCCCAAACACAGAAATGTGCACGTTATCGCCATTTGTTTTTTCTGATTTTCCAAAATCTTCAACTGAATAGGTAGAAAAGAAACAATACGATAATGCATTTCAAGAGTTTAGAGAAAGAAGTTTTAGACATTGCATTGTAGGAAAAATTGCAGATTAGCAAAATTACTGTTAAATTTGTGCCACTTTCTCCTAGTCTCTGTCTATTGAAGTTTCTAAATTAAAAGGATCTGTGAAGTTAGCTATATCTAAATTTGAGTTTTAAAAAGTAAAGTCCAAAATATTCAATAAAATGCAATTACTATCTACTAACTATTTACTAATATTCATTTCATTGCTAACTTAAATAGACTGAATCTATCGTAAGATGTTTAATTTGTAGCAGTGAGACTCAGGGCTCAAACGATAACCAGTGCTTATTAAGAATCCCAAATTCAAGGCAGGCCTGCTGAGAAATTATCCAGAGGAGGCCAGGTAACCCATTTTACCTGCATTATTACACATAATTGCAAGAGGAATAGCCACAGCCCATCTAAAGGTAAAATCCAAATAGTCTTACCTCTGCATAGCATGTGAGAGCGTTTGCCTGATTTGATTGATAATACCTATGAAAATCTACTATATTTCAAAAATTAAATAAGGTGTTCAGTCTATAAGCATTTCATTATATGTCACAAAACATGAATGACCTCCTGCTACAACAGAGTGTGTCTGAAACTAGAAATGCAAAAACAAATAAGATCACGTACCAATTGCACTAACATCCTCCTGAAGAATAGTTGCAATGGCGACAAGTTTTGCTCTGTTTGGGCTTGAAGGAGGCAAATGGTGCCCAATCACAGTCTCTGATGGACCAAGTGCAAATGCTGACAAAGCATAACAAGAAGCTCGTCATACTTACAAATATTATAAATATGAGAATTTTGATACTTCTACAGTCCATATATGTGAGAAACAGATTTCTGGGTGACATCTTGTTTATTTTTAACAAGAAATTATGTTCTCATTATTAAAAATATGTTAAATTGACACATGAATTTATTCTGATGCAGAAATATTGATGAAATCGTAGGATATGTAATTCTATCAATTAATCAAGACAAGATTTTGCCAAAAAGAGATAATTAAACTTATTTAAAAATCATAAGAGTTATCTCTCCATTTGAAAATTACACTTGTCTTCAAATAGCAATATTTGCATGTTTAAAGCAAGATTGAAAAGGAAGGTAATCAGGCTAAAGTGGGGTCCCATGGAGAGGGGCTTCTTAAAAAAATTCAGTGGGTGCTGCTGAAATTTTTAAGGATTATTTTTAAGTGGGTGGTCTCATGAATTTTGTATCATAGTTCAAGTTTAAAAGTTTAAGCTCCTATATTTATGGAAGCTGGTGGTCTTATGAAGTTTATTATTTTGAATATTCAATTCAGCAGCTTAAATAAAAATAAAAAATTAATTGGTGAGAATTTTAAAACTTCATATGATTCACAAGTGGCAGAAAAAAGCCTAAGCTGGTGAGGCAATTTCTAGCCCTACCCCTTTTGCACCTGCTTAAGTTTTTGATTAAAAAATAGGGGCTGCTATTGTTGAGGTAAAGATTCTAATTAATCCTGTAACATTTTCTTTTTTTGCTTCATGAGACCCCTTGCTCCTTCAAAATAGATCCCGAAGCCCCCCATAGGACCTCACCCTATGAATGATGCTGCTCAGGGCAGCCTGGGTACTCTGGAGTTTTACAGCGTCAAGCTGCCTGTCTAGCTCTGCATTTGAAGATTTCATTTAGATTTTTTTGGGGGCTGTTAGTTCAGCTCTCTGTGTCATTTGTCTCAGTGATGTCTTATAAGGCTGTTTTAGCTTTTAGTTTACTGTCTTTGCTGCGATTTTTAGGTGTTAGTAATTTTTATTTGTTCTTGTTTGTAATTTTTGCAGTGTTTCATAGACTTTATTGTTGAATTTTTGTCAGTCTTTATAAAAGGGTTTTGGCCCTTTGGAAAACCCACCTTTACTCTCTATCCAAAAAAAATTACATATCTAAAACTAGACAATAACAAAAATGAAAGTCACTTTTTAGTGCTAAACAACTTTTAAAACTAGTTCAATGGGAAAGCAATGGATTTGGGCTTAAATCCTAGCTGGCCCATGGAAAATAACGGGCAGTTGATTTCAACTTTTTCCGTAAATAAAGTATTGAAGTTTTTAAACGGTCTCGAGCCAGTAATTAAAAACTGTCAAAACGATGAAATTTAAGTTTTATAATTATTCTTGAATTGACCATATTATGATCGAGAATAAAATTTTATTATAATCTCAAAGCAATTCCCAAGTTCTATAGTTACAAAAAAAAAATGATTTTAAAAAAATAGTAAATAATTTTGATAGACATTTTTTTTTACAATTCATTATAAATGAGGAGAAGAGTTTTCTATATATAATTGTGTGTTAACTTTTTATTAATATTTCAGATTACATTTCATAATCTATCATTAAGATAAAGAACAGAAAACATGGCGATTGATCACAGTGTGAACCTATATATTGATGCCAAAAACTAATACATAATTATATTCAGAAACTCTTCTCCTCATTAAATAATTTTATTTACAAATTCAAGGATTTTTTCTCCAATTCAAACATAGCAATTATCTTCAGACAGCATTGTATGTTTAAAAACTGAACAACAATTACAAACAAAAACGGTAATCATCATCCAATGCCGAGAGTATTTTGTAAACAAAAATAAAAAATTTACGAGCTATTTCTAGCTTCTGGGTTTTTTCTCTTATCCAAATTTCTGCTATTGAATAATTCTTTTGATTGAAAAGGATATTATAAACACCAATTTGCAAAAACTACAGGGATAGTAGTAAGAACACAGGTAGAATGAAATCACTGCAGAATTCATTTTTTCTGCCGACTAGGGTTTTATTATAAATTCTCCCGAATCTACCAAATTATGAGCCGAACCATGAGTTATTTAAAGTTCTATGAAAAATTCACTGTGCCCACCAAAGAATTTAAAAAGGGAAATATGCTAAAGAACTGAACAGTTGCATATGTACTTACTGGCGGATTTGGAAGAAACTTTGAAGGCCGGTGTAGTTGAATAATTGTCTAAATGCGGGCTGATCAGGTCGACCTTCAAGCCCACTTGTTCATAGTATTTGAGTGCCTTTGCCACGTAGAATCCTACATGGTTGCTATTTGGAGTCCAGTCAAGAGCCACGGAGATACAAGTTAGATCCCCCTCCATCTTTGGCCTCTCTACCAGTTCAAATTATTCACTAATCTGAAATTTATATATTTGTCGCCATCTGTTCAGATAAGAAGGTGGGCAGCCCAGTTTTTTTCTGCCAAGTGGCACTTCTATTGTAAAACCTGTAAAAGTCTTAATCACATTCATTAAATCTGGTTTAGAGACAGATCAACGACTTTCTTCAAATTTCTCGGCTGTGTTGCTCAGAAAACTTACGATGCTTTTCGAGTTAGGTGATCCCATGGATTTAAGTCTGCTCGAGTGGAGAGTATTCTTCTTTAATCTGAAAAGTGAGTTATGCCATTCTTATAATCCCTGTTTCAGTAGCTAGTTGTTTATTTTAATATTTTTCCATTTTAATATTATAGGTATCGATAATAAAAAAAAAATTAAATATGGAGCCTTTATATGATGGAAAATATGTCATATGGCTGTTCGCATTTCTTTATTTTTCTTTTTAGTTCTTGTGAGAAGAACTATTGGGAGGCTCAAATCTTAATTTGCGATTAAAATTATGTACTTCATCTAATCAAAATCTATAATTTCTATGTCTAAATTTTGTTTCCTATGTTTTTGATATAAAAAGCAGCAAAAACAAGGGTGTTGTCCCATCAATACAAGGCACCAAAGGCCATCCAGAGTAAGCACACTAACAGCATAATGACAGCAGAGAGAACTAAGCCATCACCCATAGCAAGTCATATCAAAAACCAAAAAGCAATAGTAAACATAGGATAAACAAAGTCCATCATGCAAGCATGATACGGAGCAGACGAGTCCAAAGACCCCCACCCTTGTTTTTATAGACAACTTGCTAAAATTTTAATTGTTTGTAATAAAAAATTAATTTTCTCAAACTTTGATTGGTGGATTAATATGTGCACGCAATTTTCGAGGCAAGAGAGTGCATGACTATCATGGCTTGGCCTGCAAGCTCCTACGGATTGTCAGACATGGGAGCAGGTAATGGACAGTTGGCGATTAGTATTTTTAGCTATGTTGGCCCATGTTTGCATGGAGAGGAGACATGGCAGTAATTAAAAGGATGGCATTGAAATATAAAGCTAGGTTTATTTATTTTATTTAATACTATGTTATTTGATGCAAGCAATAGTGAGACAATATTCATTGCTAAAAAAGCTAAAGGTCTGCGCATTTTCTAATGGTCAAGCCAAGAGTATAGAGCAGGATTTTCTTTAGTTTTTATTTATTTTTTAAGCCTATATATTTTGAGTCTAACCGCCCCTGCACTATATTTCACAAGGGGTGTGCAAGGCTATACGCCCACACTGCTCATGGCAGCTATTGATGGACCCTATGCAACGTAGTTAGTTGTGTATTTTTTGAATAAGCTTGCCTCGACTTTAAGGTGTTTGATGTTGCTTTATTCTAGGGTTTTTTTGCCCAACATCACTCATTTAAGGTGTTTGTTGTTTTATTCTAGGGTTTTATGAAATTATAGAGACTTCTTTCGCCTATCAATTGCAGATGCTCAAGTAGGTAAGATCTTTTCTAACATCGTTGGGGCTATGATCCATGTGTCTCTACTTTCTTTAATTTGAATATATAGTTTGCATTTTATGCAACTATGGCTTTTTAAAACTAGCAAAAATTATTGTCACATTCCTAAAAATGTTGTGACAAGGTTTTAGGGCAAAGCTGAATAAAGTTGTCCTTTCATAGAGGGAGAGACGAAATGTATATATATTAACTCTTGTGTAACTAGATGTTGTAGGTCTCGTTATGGAATATCAAAAGAAACTTCAAGTTTGGGTGGTATAGTTTTGGTTTTGAAATCTAGTGATTAGGTTTTGTAGCTTTTGTGCTTTTCATAGTGGTTTTGTGAGTTGCACCTATTATTTTTGGGTGTTCTAGGTGAAGATAATATGTCACATGTCATCCAACCTTAGATTCAATTCCATCATAGTTGTTCTCAATAAATAGCAGCTACAAAATTTAGGTCATAATGCATTATTTTGGTTGTTTATCATTTAATGGTAAATCAATTATTCTCTATCCTCAAGATGTAAGGATGCAAGGTTTGCATAACTTGCAATTTCCCATGGACAACAAAGGACTCAAAATTTGGACCTTCCCATGGCTATACTTGGCATGTGGGGACACTTTACCACTTTGTTATGAAGCTATTTTCATTCCAACATACCCATGTAAGTCTGTGACAATCCACTTGGTTACAAAAATTTCTATGCAATTTTTGGTTAACAGGGATAAATCACACACTTTTGGAGGGAATGATATGATTGAAATAATTCTTGGATATAGATAAATTGATGTGTTTTGCTTGAGGGTTGATATGATAGATATTCACAACTGCCCATTCTTAAGTATTACTTGTTTTAGGTAAGTTATTTGTTGCATAAAGGAGGAAGAAATAGTTTTCAACATTAGTTGTGTTATGCAGACTGTGTGTTAAACATTGTGTTTATTGTTGGGAAGGCCTGCAAGCTTCATTTGTGATAAGGATGCACATTTTATTGATTATATCCTTTCTGACATATCTTTGCATGCTCACTCTTGGGACTTTCACATCTCTCATTGGTCATCTCTTATTCACTTGCCATTTTGGCATTGATTCTCTATTTCTTCAATTTCCTAAACACTTGGAATGTTAGCATAAATGTTGCCTAGCTATTATTCTTTTTCTTTTGTCACAAAAAAGGTAATTTCTTACTGAATGTCCATTGGGATGTTGTTGCCCTTGGTCCTGTTCCTCACATCCAGTACTCCAAACCTACTCATCCCCAATACTTTTAGCCTATAAATTGATGTCATGGTGATGATTATAAAACCCCTGCATACTGGACTTTCTTGTTTTATACTTTGTGACCCTTCCATTTACTTCTTGCACAATGTTTATCACCTCCTCCTATGATGAAATAAATGTGCATTTATTTTGTTTAGACGATGTGAGCATCTTGATACCTTCCACAACTCACTTATGACATTTTGGGCACTTCCTTATCAAGGTAAACCCATCCTATAAAATTCATTACCAAAAATCTTGGATCTTCTATGCCAATGTCTTTAAGAGACCCATAATAATATCCTAATTAGGTCATACTAGAGCAAAGCACAAGAGATTGTAAGAGGCTTTAGGTCAAGTTTCTAAATCAATATGGATTCACTTTGTAACAACAAGATTCAAACTCATCTAGGTATCTCCATAATTCTAGGGGTGTTTCCAAATTCTCAAAAGAAATGCAACTTTAACGTAGTAGACTCTAGGCCCTAATGTTGAACCCAAAGCTCTCATACCATACAAGACGACATGATAGAAATTTAGGGCCAACCATAATAACAACTAGGTTTCACATTCTATTGAACATCCATATCACATGTCAATACAAAATTTAGGGCCAAGTTTCATATTCAGCTAAACATCTATACCAAATTTAGGGTCGAGTCACAATTAGGGTTGTGACACACTTGCTTTTCCTATTGCCTCTAAGTTGTGTGTTAGATGAGATTCTTTCCTCTAAGTTTACCGATTATTTGTTGCAACACATTATCATCCTTTCATAAGCAAGGTGTTAGTTTTGTCTTGAACAATTATATTACCATTGTGATTAGCAACATGCTCTTCCAAATTCTATGCCAAACTTTTGAACATGTGGATCTTCAAGTACTTGGAGCATGGTAAGTTTAAAGCAAGGGGACATGCAAGCTTTAGGAGAGAATTCTAAATGATTACATTTTCATTTTCTTTGTTATTTGTTGGCAACATTGTAAAGTTCTTTGTTGCTTTGTGGACTTTAACTGTGTGCCCAAGGGTTTTTTTCTCAAATGCTATGTGCTATTGTTGCTTCATTGTTATTAATTACTATTATATCTATTGAGGCACTTGTAACTACGACATCTAACAAAAATCCTCTTCCAATTATGCTTTGATGGATATCCATACGCTTCTCTATAGATCCCATTTTGGCACAATCTAGGGGGACACTGGCAAAGGTAGTGCATTTTGGCTTTGCACCTACCAATTGCATTTGTTTAAAAGCTTCCAACACCATTTCAGCAAACCCATTTTATGCATTTTCTACAATCATAACATTCCATGAGATTGAATCTCTTTTTTGTCAAATAGTTCACATGCCTTGTACTAAGATAAGAGCTCTCAAACAGGCTATGGACATCCATCAAAAGATAATGGAAAAGGTTTTTTGTCAGATGTAGTTGCCAGTGGCCTAGTAAATATGTGGAAGTATACAAATTGATGAATATCTACACCCTATTTTAAAGCTCTCATTTTGGCACAAGCAAGAAGGATGCTAACAAAGGTAATAGAATTTGGATTTACACTCGCTAACTGCATTTTTAGTGAATGATAGTGTAGGCTCAAATTTTAACTTGTGATTAAATTTTTTTACTTTAGCCAATCAAAATTTGAAACTTCCATGTCTAAATTTTGTTTGTTATGGTTGTTATATACAACTTGCTAAAATTTTAATTGTTTGTAATAATAAATTATTATTTTCAAACTTTGATTGGCTGATCAGATATGCACAAAATGGGTTTGTTGACAAGGCCTTGGAGGCATTTAGAAAAATGCAGTTGGTCAGATTTTACAACCTTTGTTAGCATCTTTCCTTTTCTAGCAAAATGGGAGCTTTAAAGCAAGGTATGTATATTCATCAATTTGTATACTTCCACATATTTACTAGGCCACTAGCAACTACAACATTTGACAAAAAACCATTTTCCATTCAATACAACAACTGACAATCTATAACAATCCTCAGTTGCTCAAAACCAAAACTTCCCTGCCAACACTGCAAGGAACTACACTACACTGCAACACTTGTTTTATTTTGTTTCAAAATTTATAATCAATTATTTATATTAACACATATAAATACATTTTTATTTATGTTGAGAGGCGTTCTTACATTCACAGACAAGATGGAAGAGTTTGTGTAAAGAAAAACTCCTCAAGTAAA